>OY743179.1:19205024-19834607 GCA_963555705.1 Ligustrum vulgare
GTATATATATATAATATAATCTCCAACTAATATGTTATATCTGGCCAAAGAGTTGGCATTCCTGATTCCACTAATATTATTACTTCTACCATGGTGATTGATGAAGCGGAAAGCTTGATCACTACTCAAACTCTTGTAAAAATAAAAATATATATAATACTTGCTTAGATCCATCGATCAGTATTTGTCCATTGATCTCATAAGAAAACCATACCAAACACATATTGATAACAATACAATTTGTACAAGACCGAAAAGTTATGGCGCCCCTAGAAGGCACCGAATGCACCATAAGTACTTGTGCCCATCCGCCAAATGGCGGTTGGGGCTTTGCTGTTAAGTGGGCCCCACCTGACATCTTAGAGGGGACACATGCCCTTTATGGGCGCCATCTTAAAATTTATGTTGTACAAAATAATAATAAAAAAAATCTCCCTTCAAGTCTTATTTTTTAAAAATCATTTTCATCCTACATCTTAGCAAATAATAAGATTTGCACATAAATTCGAAAGTCCTCATATATTTTAAGTGCACGTTCTTAAATATAACTTTTTTACAAAATTTAGTCTATAAATTTTGCAACCTAATTTAAGAGGAATAGATACTTGCTAGCTTAACTATATAATGTAGTTTAATTTGAACTAGTTTTACATTTTTTTTTATTAATTAAATTATTTTCTGATTTAGGAGCACTCTCTAATAAATATAAAAATGATGTAAATAATGTGAATGACATTTATACCACTGCAAAACTAGTTATTATTATAACTGTATCCCTAATTATTCATTATATATATGAGGCTCTAGTTATTAATAAAACATAAAAATCTATTGATTTTTCTACTTTTTTATATTTTCTCTTTAGTTTATAATACGTTATCAACACGAAGTTATAGCTAATTTAGCAAAAACATATTGATTCTTACAATCATTGATAACTGCGCCAAAAACGTATTACACTATTTATGACCACAACTGTACGGATCACACAAGTAATAAAGTGGATTAGAGTTCACGTATCGTTCTCACGAGAATTTGATTAAAAACCTTAACCGAAACTATAAACATCAATTTGTTTAGGAATTTTGAATTAAACTAATGAATGTAAATAAACAATTTTGAATAATGTAAATAATGAAGAAAATATACTGGATTCGAGAATCCACTTTACTTACATTATTCATGCTTTGATTTAAATGTTTAACTACAAATCATGGAAAATTGAAAATTCATGTTCCTAATTTATTAAAACTCTATTTTAAACAATGAATTAAATCATTTTCCTATATCTGACCCGACTATATTTCTATGACGAATACCAACATGTAGAAAAGCATTAATAGTTTTATGAACACTTGAAGATAACATAAATCATAGTGATATATTTCTATCCCCTATTGGACTTTATGGCAATTAAAACATGTCTAATGAATCCTAATTTTTTGAACTTAAGAAAACATCATAACACTCATATAATTAGTGATCAAGTAATTGCAAAAATATAAAATTTGAAATTAATTGTATAAACCCAAAAATTGTATTTAATTAAAAAATAATCAAAATATAAAATTCGGAAATTAAAGTTTCATCAAGATCCTAACATAATTTAAATCTAGCTTAGATACATAATTAAGAATAAATAAGAAGATTTCATGAAATTCATCACTCGGATGTAGAAATTAATCTTTTTGGGGAAGAATTCTTTTTTATGTAGAATGTGGTATCCAACCTCTCTCTCCTTCTTTGATGTCCATGTAATCTCTTATACAGGGTGAAATTAGGTCAAAATCATGTCCAAATTGAGTTATAAAAGAGTCCTAATCAAATAAGGAATATAGAATTCACATCGTTTATGCGTAGTTATCAGTATTGCCATCATATCTTTTTCTTCCCTTATCCAGTCGAGGTGATTCAAAATGCGTTGAAAATATAACTTAAAGAGATACAATTCTTCCTAGTATAGAATATTTCTAATTCGAACATTTACTATCTCAAAAATAGGTCTCAAAGTCCGATTAAAAATCTGGAACATAACTCGTGCGGTCCTAAGTCCCTTTTCAAGTGCAACTTTATTTCTTTGGCATCCAATATCATTCAATTGAGCTCATATAATCTTCAATCATAATCTTGTAGTTAACTAATGAATATTTACAATTTGGTCCTCAAATTCTAGATTTCTTCGTTTTCAGCTATTTTCGTTTCATTTCTTTCAATTTAGCTCCTATTTGATCCTCAATTGACTTCATCAACTTCCAATGTGTACAATTTAGCTCATATTTTCATCCAATTGACTTTTAATTGCTCCAAATCTTTCATTTTCTCGACTTTTAGATAATTTTTGAAATAATAACAAATAACAATGAAATCAATAGTAATTATTCTAAAACGGCAATATAATATTTTAATTTTAGTATGTAAATAAGTATATAAATTACATTTATCAATACGAAAGTATTCTAGATTCTACTTGGCCTTTGGTCCATGCTTTTTCCTTCAAAATTTATCTTTTCTGGGTCTAAATATATGAAGAGGCATGTGTTGTCTTTAGATCTTTTTTCTAACTGTGTAGACGCTAATAGCCATGTTGTGATTAAATTTTTTAAAACACACACACGTATAAAAGAGTGAGTACTATATTTACTGTTCAAAATTTAGTTCAATTATTGATATGAATCAATTCGGCTTAGAAGGTTTTTTCATATAATTGTTTCAATGTTTTTCCCTTTTTGTATTTTTTATTTTTTAAGGATTGCTATTGTTATGTTGATATTGAGAATAAGGACTATATATGGAGATAATTTATCTTCTACAAGTTTCCTTTCCATCAAATAGGATTCTTATAATTCTTCTATTACAATTTCAGCGCTATTTGTTCGAGTATATGTATTATATAGTGTGGTAGTGTCAATTATGAGATAAACCTTATTCATGGGTTAACTTTTCTAAACTTCAATTTTTTGAAGTTGAGTAAAATTCAAAATGTTACCATTAGTTTTCTTCTCCACAATCGTGCAATGTGTAAACCTGGGGATAATTTTCAAAATCTAGGTTCATATTTGGGCGTCCGTATGCCCTATTGTTCAAATGGGTATTCCGCTAGTTTTTTCACTTCATCGTATGTATGTCCGCGGAGTCTACAATCGATAAGCTACCACCTTTGCACGGGAAGCATTTATACCGAGTTAACAGTGCATAATCTAAAGCGATTTACAACGATTCATTGCATGCTTGTTTATCTCTAATTTGTTGCTCCAACACATTAATTGAAGAGATTAAGTTGAATCAAAACTAATTACAAACTAGGTAAATTGTTTTTGTCCTGCAAGTTTTGATTTTGTTCATCTACCTTACACATGGAGAAGCACATAAGAGCTGAACTACAACAGCAAGTATAAAATCCTAGTTAAATTTATTTATTATGTACTTCCTCTGTTCACATAGATAGTCCACTATTTTATTTTATTTTTTGTCAATCCCACATAGATAGTCCACTTTCTTTTTTGAGAGTGAAGTTAATATTTTATATCTCATTTTACCCTTATTTAATATGTTTTTTATTAGTTTAAATAAATTTATATTCTTTCAATTATGTGGGAAACTACATAAATTTATTATAAGTATATTGGGAAAAGTAATTGTAAAATTTATTTTTTACAACAACATTAATTGACATTTCTTAATCTGTGTAAAAATGAGTAGAGAACTATCTTTATGGGATGGAGGAAGTTGTTCCAAACAAATAGAATATTTAAAGAAGCAGATGATCAGATATTCGAATCTTAACTCTTAGAAGACAACATTTAAATGTTGGAAAACAAGTGCTTACATGGAGATAAAGTCATGGTACGCCGTTACCCCTCTGGGGGTCCCGTCCACATGACTTAAAGGGGGGTTCGTGGGAGGAGAACAGTTGCCTGAATATCTGCTACAAGTGTGTATAGACTGTATCCGCATTTAAATTTACATGAAGGGCGAATTAGGAGAAATGTCGCCCTCCTCCATGATTAGTCAGGCGAAACTCGAACACTTGAGTCATTAAAAAAAAAAAAAATATATATATATATATATATATATATATATATATATATATATATCTTATTGGGTTGTAGGGTGCACAGACTCCCTGAGGGATGTTCCAATACATTTTGTAGTGACTTGTATTTGTTTGTATCACATATCTAAATGGGGATGTTCCTATGCTTAAGGACCTCAGCATTCAGCAATATGCCTAATGTTGTTCAAAACTTGGACACTGCCGAGGCTACTCACGTTTTACCGGTTGCAGCATAAACAATCTGATCCGCCATTTAGCTGCTACATTTTTATTGTTACGATATTATTATTAGTTTAATTTTGAAAACTTAATGTAGTACAGTAGTATTGTGTGTTTGGAAACCCATTATAATTGGGTCAATCACCATTCCCCCTTACCCCGGTGCCGAATTTAAAAACTTTGTTCAGTACGGATGGATATCGATAAAAAAATTTCAGCTGGACGGGTTTCAGTAAAATAACTATATTTTTCAAGTCATAGTAAAAAAAAAAAAAAAAAAAAAAATCCTACTAATTTTTTTTGGGGGCAAATCTCGCCATGTGGTGGATCTGAACCCCCCCCCCCCCTCCACCCAAAAAAAAGTGGGGATAACATCACATTTTAATTTTTTCTAAAAAAAAAAAACCTTTAACAATATTGACAATGATATATTTTTTTAAACTAAAATGATCTTATCTAGATCCAAAGAACCAAAAATTATATTTAAGATATATTTTAAATAATATGAAATTAAATTAAATACTATTATTTCTAGCTTGTGCTTTAGAAAGCCATTATAATTAATTATCTTTCTCAAATAAAATTTATCAAAGTTAAACATCATTTCTTGTCTTTATATATATATTAATTAGTTTTCTTTTGTAAGTATAATTAAGAATCAGTTTTAATGATGATTTATTAATGGTTAATTGCCATCCAAAAATCAATAATCATCAATGTGATAATTTCATCTAAGGAATAAAAATGAAACTCAGTACTATTTTTTACTAAATGCTTGTTTATTCTAATTAAAAAAAAATTAATTTTTTTTTCTAAACTCTTTTTTAACTTAAATTCTATTTTATTTTATTTTTTAAACACACATTCTACAAAAGCCTTTTTTTGGAGCAGATTTTATTTTTTTTAAAAATATATTTAAGTATTACCGTGATTTTTATCGTCGTAAAATGATTTAAAATATGGTTTAAAAACAATTTTAAAAAAATGTTATTTAAATATGCTAAACCAAATAAGAGCTCAAAAAAATCTACATCAAATATACACTTTATCTCTTTAAAGTCTTTCAAGGCACATGGGCGCAAAGTCAAGAAATTAATTGCAATTTTGTCTGACACAAGAAGTGAATATACCTTATACATACATGAAACAATGCAAGTCCGTCCTCGAAGCTTAGCCCAGTTGACAAAAGGTCGCTGATATATAATATCAGCTGCAGTGTCAGTCAAGGATGGATGTTCGAATCTTGACAAATGTTTTGAATTTGGCCTTCTTGTGGTCTGAAATCAGTTAGCAGACTTCAAACCCTGACTAATTGAGACATATCTCACAATTTACATCCTCCACAAGACTCTAGGGGCGAGACCGTCATGGTTGCAATTCAACCTTTTTTTGCAACAATGCACGCCCAACGACCCTAGTATCCTCATTTCCCTCGGCCTTGTTCTTCAAAAATATTATCTTTCTATCCATCGATAGCTTGAAGCTTCTAATAGGTCAACAATGGCATCTCCTATCTTCTTCCTTTGATTTTAGCTTTCCAATTTCTCTTTTCATGCCAGTATTCGTGTTGCGTCATGTCAACACAGGTACACTGATCGGAATGTCAAGTCCGAGCATCATAGGTTTTATGGCCTAGAAATTTTTTGTGTCAAATAACCTTGAGAACGAAGGGTTCACTTTGATATTATTTGGCAATGGATTCACTTGATTGCAATCCAACACCTCTATGTGATTCTCTAAGCGCACTGAGTTGTATAGGAGTTATCTCTTATATGTATTTCCTTTAGTTGAGTAGTTTTATTAGGAAAAATCCATTTGTACATGTTCCTCACTATAGCACTGCATTGTAGCACTATTATAGTGAAGGCTACTGGCGATCTATCCTCACTTCCCTCGGCATTCTTTTTGTCATTTTTTCCGCCCTCTCTATTTCGCTTCTCTGAATGTGCTCCCAGTCTATTAAACACGCTCTCCTCCGGTTGCCTTTTTGCGACCTGGAGACGTGTAACTGGGAGATGGAGGTGTACTTTCTCCCACTGCACTCCTTGTTTGATCTAAATATTCGGTTCTACGATGATCATGATGAGAAGGGTTATGGGATCTTAAAGGCTGAGATTGCATTTCATCATCTTCATGTCGCCGATCAGGGTTTTGATCCCTACGCATAGTTTCCATCTCTTTTTGCATCTGATCCAATCTATTTAGAACTAATTCCATATAAGATCTAGTGGTGGTTGCAAAGTACCGCCCATCCTAGATACGTGGGGATGTCGATGTGATGCACATTTGCGATGCATTCTGTGACTGCCAAGCTCCGCTGATGACTCATTATATTCGTGGAGTGGAATTGTAGCTATTAACCACAAGGATATGGGCCCTCCTTCTAGCGCTAATTTGTTAACGTCACTTCTTGATTGGAAACTCACTACAAGAAAAATGAGCGAAAGAGACGAAAAATTAGGCCTTTTTCTCTTTTCTGTTTTGAGGTCGTTTTCTGTTTTTATTTTCGAAAACACTAAAAACGAGTTCTCTTTACCATTTTCGGAAACGCATTTTGGGAAAAAAAAAAATTGTACACAAAACGTCCAAAACCTCGTTTTGAGTGTTTTGTGGGTATTTAAACAAAAAATGTTCAAAACGCTGAAAAAGCGTTTTGGGATTATTATTATTATTTTTTTTAAGAATTATCCTGACTTGGAATTAAGCTTAAAATAAAGTTGATTTTTCTTAAAGGATTATCCTAACTTGGAATTAAGCCTAAATAATTTTTTTTTTTTTTTTTTTTTTTTTTTTTTTTTTTTTTTTTTTTTTTTTTTGGTGAGAATTTTCATAACTTGAAACTAAGCTTAAACATTTTTTTTTTTTTTTTAGAATTATCCTAAAATAAAGTTTTATTGAATTCAATATCAACATTACAAAAAAAAAAAAAAATTAAGTAGGAATTCTTGTTATCATATTTCAAAAAATTAAGTAGGAATTCTTGTTGCTATTATAGACTCTTAGTGTTCACATCAGTGTGTTGCAGGTAACGATGTTTTCAGTGTATTGTAAAAGAAAATTTGAGTTTGAGTCAGTAGTATTCTGCAAGCAAATTAATTAAAAATAGTTTAAGTAGTATTCTGCAAAATTTGAAACAGAACGTGTTTTTCAACTTTTCATTTTCAAAAACTATTTTCAGAAATGACAAACAAAACGCGTTTTCAACAAATTTAAAAACAAAAATAAAAACCGGAAACATAAAACATTTTCGAAAATAAAAATACAAAATAAAATACAAACAGAACGCCACCTTAGATACGACACAAAAAGTTGTCTCCATTGATTGACCAATAGAGACGACATTATGGAGTCGTCTCTATTGATGGCCAACTAATAGAGACGACTCTGTAATGTCGTCTCTATTGATTGTCAACTAATAGAGACGACGTAAATAGTCGTCTCTATTAGTCGACCAATAGAGGCGAGTCGTTTCTATTGGTCGACCAATAGTGTCGTCTCTATTCTATTTTTTAATTTTTTTTGTATTCTTATTTTTTAAAACTTCTCTATTTTTTTTTTTTGGCCTGTTTGATTATTTACATTTATATAATTAATATTAAAGTTAATTTATTGAGAAAATATTATTAAGTTAAATAATATATATTATTTAAAATTAAATTTAAAACAAGAATTCAATTGTCTTAGTTATTGGAACATCACCACCAAACACGTAAGTCCTGAGTTCGAATCCTAGCCATGCACAATTATCATATGAATATGAATTAAAGAAAATTCGCGGGTCGACGATTCGGATCGAGATTTGGGTCGGGGTATAAAGGAATTGAATAGGGTCAAAATAAATAATTAATTAAATATTTTCACAAATAGAGACGACAATATCGTCTCTAAAGGTCGTCGCAATTGCCCTGGAGGAAACAGAGTCATCTCTATTTATCTTCAGTTACGGGCTTACAGAGACGTCTAATCAACAAGGAATTGTTTATAGTTTGGATTTTTTGAGTATTTATCCCTTTTGATTGAAATATTGACTTTCATCACTTAAAGGTGAAACCAAAAAGAAACTACAAGAACAATAAAAATGACTTGACGATTAGATAAAAAAACGAACTGAAATTATAATGAAATGATCAAGGGTTTAGTTAGGTGCTTATCTGACAGCTAACTCTGAAGTTTAAATTGAAATAACGAAAATTGAGAGAGTTTCTTGTATTAATTGCTCCTTAAATGAGCATTTACGCCTACTATTTATAGTAATATAGGAGGTGGAGACATAATTATTACAATATATCTTGTCGTCATCTCATGATTGACATTTTTAACTGACTACTAACAAATGATTACAGTGACATATTACAAGTAATGATGATTACTAACACATAAATGATTGATTAGACCATTTCATAGAACTTCCATTTTCACCTCGTCTCGGAAATATCAGTTCGCCACTTAAATTCACCTCTCCTCGTCGAATCAGATCATCATATAAAATTAGCCAGTTTGTCAAAATCACCTCGCTTATAGCAATCAACTCGGTTCTTAACTTCAGTTCGTCTCGTGGGTTCACTTCGTTCCTCAGTTAGTTTGTCTCATAAACTAGCTCACCTAACACGATAAACTTTCTTTGTAGAGTTGACTCACGTCGTTGTTCATCCTGACAATATATCGTAACTGTATTTTCATTTCGGCTCATTGATTTTGGAGACGGCCAAACGACTTTAGAACCGGCTCAGAATCTTTTCCGGTTCACATCATTAATTTTGAGCGATACATTGACTGTTGAGTCTTTGACTCAATGCATTCCATGTTCCACCTCAGCTCGGCATGCAACAATTATAATATTTATAATTACGATTATTATTATAACAATAAATTATTGGACTAATTAAAATTTTTTAGCATTTAAATTAAAAATGAAAATAACAAAATGATAAATAAAAACGCCCGACCCTAAATTTGGGGTACTATTGGAGAACATTTACCCCAAATTTGGGGTACTATTGGAGGTGGCCTAAGTATCTATCTGCATATCCTAATTTAATGGTCTGCGTGTCACATTGTCACCTCTAACCCCCTGATTACCTGTATGTAAAAAAAAAAAAAAATCAAATTTCAATTGAAGAGTTAACTTTGAATTTCCAAATATGATTGTTATTACAAAAAGTTTATAATATTACACAATTGTTGACATAAATCTATACAAACATACGAGCATCACACGTGCCTTGCACATGTGAGCACCAGCTAGTATACATATACACAAGTGTTGGGAGATTACTTTTCTTATTTGTGATTTGTTCTCTCTCTTCCCTCCCATTTGAAGGGGGAAAAGATGAGATGTAATCATATCTAAATAGGTCTATTGTACAATATTTTTAGCGAGGATGGAATTTCCAATCATTTCAAAGCTCAATTAGTTGCCAAAGGCTACAGTCAAATTCCATGTTTTAAATTACCATTTTGTACGAGAAAAATATATATCTCCTAAACAACTTGCTGAATAACGCTTATACAAAGCATTTAAAGTATGCAGAATACAAAACAAAAGGCTATTGCTCAAATGAAATTTCAGTTTATTTTCAAATTTCACCATTTATTACAGTCTTTCATATTGATAAAATTTATTCAGTTGACAGTCATTACCATAATCGATCTTTCACATAATCCTTAGAAGCAAAAATTGTAAAATGAGGATCAAGTTTTTAGATTAAAATGTCAAAATATGTGTGTGTTTGTGCGTGTACACACATTTATGATGTGGTGTTTTGATAAATTGGTATGCTATGCAGCAATAATGTAAAACATGTATGCCAGTCAACTAAGAAATTTTAAGGGTCTGTTTTGTTGATCAAATTTGCCATGGAAAATGCAAAAAATTTCTTACCCTCCACTCTTGAGTCTGTTTGAACTGTAAATCTTTAGCCAAGAAAATATTTTCCACACTTTGCTTCACGCGCCTAATTTGAAAAATTAGTCCAAACTAATAACAAATAAAAATAAAAACTTCTTGGGAAAATAGTTAGTCCAAACTGAAAAATAAAAATAGCAAATAAAAGAGATTAATCCAAACTAGTAACAAATAAAAATTAGTCACCGACAACAGTGCCAAAAATTTGTTGTGAAAATATTGCATGTGCACGATATCGTGAACAAGTAGTAAAAGTGGACTTTTTGAGTCGGGAATGTTGATCCCACGAGGACTAATTTACATCTTACTAACTTTGATTAATCAATTCTTAATAAAAGTACAAATAAATAAAAAAATTGATTTTGAACTCTTAAACTAGTGAAAGCAATTAAATATCAAAATAAACCAATAAAGCAAATAAAAGATCTGATTTTTGTTTTTATGAATTAAAAGTGTTGGAACTCACGATTTCATCCTAGTTTTCATATTCAATTTCACATCTCATTTTTTTTCTTTCTAAAGTAGTATTTGATCGAATTTACGATTGTATTTAAAATTCCCCTCTCGAGTTTAATTAGTTCTATTTAGTCAGATCAACCACAAATCTCTATATTATGTCAGAATAAGTCATAATTAAACGCATACAGTCACAAGAATGCACAAAGATTACAACAATTACAACCATCTATCTCTACCCTTTTGTTAAATTACAGGAACTTATCACGTGATCTAAGATGTTTACTCACCTCTCAGATTATGAAACCAACCAACAAAATTAATGAATTAGTGGCCAGTTAATTCATTCATTAAGATTGAAAATAAATTCAATACATCAAATTAAAGTATAAACACATGAGAATTGAAATTGAATTACCTCTTGAATTGTGTTAAATCTTTTCTTTTGTAGTGAATAATATAGTAAAATATGCCTTAGGTTAGCCCCATCTTTTGGGGCTCATGTAGTCTCTTATATAGAGTGAAACTAGGTCAAAATCTCCTCCAACTCGATTTCTATAAGAATCATAATCGCATAAGGAAAGTATAATTCTCGTAGACCCCGCGTAGCTGTCAGTATTTTCATCATATCTTTCACTTCCCTTGTCCGATTGAGGTGTTTCAAATTGCGTTGGAAAGTTAACTTAAAGGGAAACAATTCTTCTTGAAATAAAATTTTCCCAATTCGAACTTTTACTAACCCAAAAATAGGTTTCAAATTCCAATTAAAAATCTGAAACACAACTTTTGCGGCTTTGTTTTCGTCCCAAATCCTTTTCAAATGCAACTTTCATCCTTTTACTTCCAATCTCATTCAATTGATTCCATAATCTTCTTTCATTTTTTCATGGACCGAATTAACTAATGAATATTTGCAATATGTTTTCCACTTTGTCTATTTTGCACGATTTTGATCATTTTGTCCGTTTAGTCTCTAAATGTATCCAAATTCGAGTTTATCCTAAAAAACAATCAAAATATATAAACAATTAAGCAATATCTAACTCTAAAATACTCACAATTTTCGAAATTTGAGATCAAAATAAGTACGAAAAACGTACTTATTAGTGTATTTTGCTGGAAAATGTTTTATTTGGGTTTTGGTTGTTAATTGATGTTTTTTTTTATCAAATATTAACATTATTATTATCAAGTACAAACATGTTAAAAAATTGATTAAAATATCTAAATTTTACTTTATTTTTTATGAAAAATAATGTCAATCAAACAACAAAACTTGAAAAATTCCTCACTTTTTCCACCTAGATAATTAAATCAATCAAACACTTCCAATTAATATTTTTCACGAAAATATTTTCCAGGTAAATCAATTTCTTGGAAAATATTTTTCTTCTACCTATTTTCCACTCTCGCAATTAAACACACCCTTAATAAATTTCGGAAACTCAAGGTGATGCTTGTATAAAATTTAAAACCAATTTGAACAAATTAACTTTAGTGACCCAATTGAAATTTTGTTCAGAATTCAATGACCATAATGAAATTTACCCTGAAAACATACATTCTTGCCGTTGGGATTGGTTGAGTCCACATACATTTAACTTTTATTTAGTTGAACGATCCATTATGTTTGTCATATAGCACTAATCTAACACTTTATAAAGCTTACATAATTGGTAATGGGTATGGACAATTTCAAATGGATTGACATGTAAACGTGTCTCTCCCGTCCTCTAAATTAAAATTGTCGGCTTATCAGTCTATATTTGATTAAAATTATTGGAAACTCTTTTATTAATGAAATATCATACTATTATAATTATGAACAAATTAATGTTTGATTTACCTAATAAAGTTATCGAAACATAGGAATAAGAATGAAAAATTATTGGACGGTGCAGAGTGAACATTTACAAATTGACATCTGCAATATGATTTTACAGATGTATTTTGCCTACATGGGAGGATAGGGAAATTGCATGAATTTATGCACAGTATTTTTTTCAATCATAGATTCATAGTGTTTGTTGACGGTCCGTAAGACCTCCTGAAGCTGTCAACTTCTTGTTACCAAAGAGCTACTTGAAAATCATATATTTAATAAATTCAAGATTCTAAATTTTGGGGGACGCATTCACTTTAAGTGAAACAAAATCACATAGTCTATATGACATCCAGGGTGGAGCCACCGTCAACGGTGTCAAAAAAATTTGTAATCACCTCCTCAACGTAACGTGACATCAAATGTTAATTTGACATTTCGGTTGTCCATTTGCCTTTCTTTCAATGAACCAAGGAGCATGGAGAGTAATTTTAAATTTAGATAGTCTAAATTTTTATACACTTCCATATTAATGCTCGCTCTATTTTGAACATTTTGCTTTTCTCAACATATATTTATTGATTTCTCCTCATTTTTTAACACATTTTTTTATAATCAATGACCTATCAATTTAAATGTGGTTTGAATATTTTAAGAAACAGAGTATTGAAATTTTTGACTCATTAAATATAAACATTGTACACATTAAAAATAGAGAATGAATTTGGAAAGTCAAAATCACTCTATATTTTAAAAAGTTAAAATGTAGAATTTCGTGGAACTTGTTTTTAAGAATTGGTTCTTTAAAATAAAAAGCATTTGATATTTAGGGTATGTTTGATTGTGATGGTGAAAAATAGGTGGAAAAAAAATATTTTTCAAGTAATTGATTTGCTAAAAAATTATTTTTGTAGAAATAGACGAGTGAGGGGTTAGGGTGGCAAAAAATATTGGGCTGTCAAACAAGGCAATTGAGAAAAATTGAAGAAAAATTGAAAATTATTTGCATTTTCATGGCAAACAATTGATCATCAAACACATCCTTAAAGAGTTTCTTGTACACGTCTAAGCCCCTGCTTTGGCTTCATTAAAATAAAATTAAAATGAAACAAAAATCTATACATATATAAAAACAAAGTCCACGCTAAAAATAACAAGCACGTAGTTTTCATCCAAAATGACTTTCTAAATCTAAAAATATATGCAAAAAAAATATATTATAATATGCAAAAAAAAAAAATTAATAAATATTTCAGCAATTATTGTGGTACATAACTTTAGAATTCGTGCTATTTCATTAATGATATCAAGATTTTAATTTATTTTAATATATAAACTAGTTTTTTTTCTGTTTTATAATAGTTATTATTCAATTTTATTATATTTAAGTTAAAAAATATGTAATATGGGTGTCAAATCGAAGATCTCAACGAGAAATTTAATACAAGTTAACAAGTGAGAACTAATTGTAAACATGTTTTCATAAAATCGTCTCAAAGATCAAATGTAAAAGTTTTTTTTATATTTTTTAATTTTACTCAATAACTCATTCATTTTAAATTATATAGTTTAAGTTCTATAATACTATCTATAAACTATTTTTTGTATTAATTATTATTATTTTATAATTATTGTATTATTTTGACGTCGAAAAAATATGTAATATGGATATCAAATCGAAGATATCAATTAGAAGTTTAACACAAAATAATAACTGAGAGCAAACTGAAAATATATTGTCCGTAAAATCGTCTCAAAGATTAAATCGTTCTGAAGTTTCTTGATTTGCCTTCTCCTCTTGAAAATCAATCACAATTTTTTTTTTTTTAATTCGTTAAAAAAAAAAAAAAAAAAAAAAAAACGTTGTCATAACATATAAATATTTTTTCTTTAAAAATAAAAAATGAAAAAGAATAAAATAGAAATGCTTATCGATTTATTTTTTCTTTCCTTTTCATTTTAATATATATATATATTTCACTTATTACAAATTCTATTTAAATGTAATTTTGTTCTCACTTTAAATTTTAAGTCAATTTAAATTACAATGTTTAAGAAATTTCTTAGAACAGTAAACATACAAATCGAAAAAAAAAATTAAGATATGTGTAATTGTATCTTTTTTGTAATTAATTGTCTCATTTGTTTCTCATTCTTAATTAAATTGTAACAACCTGGGCCCACTTAACAGGCTGTCTCGACCGTTAGATGACGGCATACTATCTCCATTATATCAACACGAGTCTTTTCAACATACTTTGTCCTTACTCGCACGCTCTCGGAGAAAACTTCCTACGAGGTCGCCCATCTTAGAATTTCTCCAAGCCAAGCATGCTTAACTGTTGAGTTTCTAATCATGGACTTCCGGAAAATGAGGTGATGGGCGACCTCCTGGGAAATTTTCTCGGGGAGCGTGGAGTGAGGACGAAGTATGTTGAAAAAACTCATGTTGGTAAAATGGGAACAGTACATCGTCATCTAACGATCGGGACAGTCCGTTAAGTGTGACCCGGGTCGTTACATAAATATTCATTTCATATGTTAACATATGAAAATCAATTATATTTTTTTAAGTTCATAAAAAAAATAAAAAATAAAAACGTTGTCAGTATCACATAAATATTATTTCTTTCAAAGCAGAAAATGAAAAAGAATAAAATAGGATCGTCCATCAATCTATTTTTCTTTTCCATTTCATTTTAATAAAATTTTGAGCGTAAATTTCCTGTAACGGGAAATATACAATTCGTAAAAAAAATTAAGGTATGAATAATTATACATTTTTATAATTAACTGTTTTCATTCATTTCTCATTTCTAATTAAATGTTCAGTTCATATGTTAATATATAAATTCGATATATTCACACGGGTCTGCACCCCTAGTATCCTTAAAATCAAAGTCTTTTGAAAAATAATATGAAAAGAGTTTAAGGAGTAAAAAATGTAAATTTCAGTGCTACTTTTTAAATATTTTGTCATTTTTTTATTAAGTGACACGATACCACATTTGAATGGAAAAATGACATTTAAGTGACTTTCTCTATCAAACACAAACTAAAACCTTATAATAGATTCATGACATTGTTAATTTTTTTATTTTATATGTTATCCCTTTGTGATTATGTTTCACTTCTATTACTTAAATATAAAAAATAACTTCATTTTAGGAATACTATATTCTACAAATTGAAAGTGACAAAAATTCAAAAAATAATAAAAAAAGCCATAGAAATTCAAGAAAGTGACATAAAAGAAAGAAGATAAAACGCTCAAAAAGATGAGAAGCAACAATTAAAATCTTGGGTAATTCCCCTTGTACAAGGGAATTACCCAGGGGCCCACCCCCTTTACAGTGAGGGGGCCTTATCATACTCCCCGTACAGGGGAGCATGACCCTAAAATCTTAGGATAGACTCAACTGTGTTTGAAATTGACAAAAACTCATAAATAATAATAATAAAAAAAATATAAAAAAAATAGGTGACCAACCTTTTTTGGACTTCAAAGTGTATCATGTCACTTTTTAAGGACAACAATTGTTTCTTCTTTTAATTCATATTTTGACCTTACTTCTAGCTTATTCACGGACTATATTTTTCATTCATAGGGTGAGGTTTTTTATTTTTTTGAAGTATTTACAACAAACTTTAAAGTATATCTTTCGAATATAAAATGATAAATGATGAGTTCATAGTAACATGTCAAAAATGACATAAAATGGGATGATCATTCTACCTGAAGTAGTCATCTCTGACCCCATAAATTACTTGCTCGAGTTTGGGAAGCAGATGTAACATCGCGCATGCCCAAAGCTAACAACCCCAAACCAAACACAAGACTAAGGCGGCTATTGAAATAATGAGGGGCTAGCTCATTCAATACCGTTCTAGAAAGATCGAAAGTCTCTCGCTGCCATAACCCATGCTCTTTCAGAGAGCTGGGAGAAATGTGGGTGTTCAAGTAAAACAACCCAAGGAGATAATCGATGGCCTGCCTCCGGAAAGTTGTTGGTTATATAGAGTGATTGAACCTAGGTTGAATGAAAAGTGAGTCCATGTATGTAGCGAACAAGAATTTTTACGCATTTAATAATTATTTTAAAATCATGAAAACGGTGTCGCTGCGATCTCATCCATTTTTAAGTAAACGTCACGACGCGTTCGTCTAGCCAATCGAGAAATATCGAGTTAATTCAATTTTAAACTAAATTCTGAATTTCCAAAATTTTTATTATTTTATTTATTTATTTAAATTATTATTTTTTCAAAATCATTTTAAATTCCAAATTTCGTCAATCTCATTTTATCAGTTTCATTCTTCCGACCCAGTTGAATTCGCGTACGAATTTACCTCGAGCTACGTGCAATGCTTGTCTAGGTTTTCACACCACCAACCACATCCATCACATCAATCCAATACTACACCATACCTATCAAACCCTCTTATACACTACACAATCCAACCCTCAACAACAACATCTTCACCAGCCTCTCACCTCAGCACAAACCAACACACGATTTCCATCATTCCCAGCACCTCCATTCAGTTCAGCAAGGTAAGAACAACCCTTAACAACCTCTCGCAGCCATTGCAGAAACTCATCGCACCACCACTGCACGCAGCAGCCACCACCACTCACGCACCAAATCCAAAACCCAAGCAATCACACCACTTTCATTCGAGCACTACCACTGCCACCGCCACCTACAACCCACCTCCAAACCACCTTCACCACAGCCCTCAACCAAGTTCATCGCACAACCTAGCAGCCACCACCTCCAACTCAGCTCCGCCACCTCCATCATTCTCAATCAGAACCACCAACACCACCACCCCAACTCTAAACCGCCATCTACATCAATATGCCCAACTCCAAAATCCCTCAAATCCTTACCCAATCAAACCCAAACCCAAGAAACAAATTACCCAGACACTTACCTACCTCAACCGCTGGATTTATCGCCGGAAATCGCGATTCAAGCCTCGGTTACACCTCGGTTTTGTACCCATTTTCGCACCTAAACTCGTAGCAAACCTCTCAAAGTCTGAACCTTCCCTTGTGCGCTTCTCACCGCACCCTGCGCCGGCGATTTCACCGGCGAAACCGCCGGCTAGAGACTGGTTTGTGCGAAGCCCTCCCGGTCGTGCCGCTCCTCCCTCTCTTCTATCTGAAATGAGTTGGGAGAGAATGAATTTATTTTAATAAATTTTGATTTTCAGAAATTGCAGCTTGGACCCCAAGTTTTAAAATGTTTCAAATCAGTCCCTGTATTTTAAAAAAAAAATTAATCATTTCGGCCCTTAAGTTTTTAAATGGTTTTTAATCAGCCACTTCATTTTTAGAATCTATTATTTCAGCCCTATAATTTGACATCCATTTTGAGTTTCAACCCAACTTTCAAAATTATTCATTTTAGTTCCTCAACTTTCAAAGCATTCATTTTAGTCCCTAAACTTTCAAAGTATTCATTTTAATCCTTCAACTTTCAAATTATTCATTTTAGTCTATCAACTTTCAAAGTATTCATTTTAATCCCTCAACTTTCAAATTATTCATTTTAGTCCCTCAACTTTCAAAGTATTCATTTTAGTCCCCCAACTTTCAAATCATCAATTTCAGTCCCCAAATTGTAAATTATCATTTTTTAACTATAAATTTCAAAAAAGACCAATTTAACTTATTTTTCTAATTGGCTAGACGAAGCGTACGGAGAATTAAAGAATTGAAGTCGTTTCCCGCTCGACTTTGCATTCGTCAAGTTTAAGGTAGACTCGCCCCTATTAATTGATTTAAATTATGATTGCATGTGAATTTGTATGTCACATGATTTATGTGAAATTTATTTCATGAAATGAGATGAGAATATATTTCTTATGAAATATTTATGTTTTTATGCTTGTCATAACTTATATGCTTTTATGCATGAAAAAGAAAGAAGAGAATGTCTTGCAAGATAAATGATGATGTTATGCATAACTTATGTGCACGAGAAGAAAGAGCAACTCATACCCTATGATTTTAAAGAGCCTATGATTTTCAAAGAGAATCCACGTGCTTTAATGCACGAGAAGAGCAACCCACACCCTATGATTTCTAAAAAGCATGTATTTATGTGTTCAATTATAATGTGGATTAATTAATTGACGATGAGTCTACTGAGTATTTCTATGAAATGTTCATGTCTATTTTTAACAACATTTGCAGATTTCGAAGATTGTGACAGATGATGGACGAGTGTGGCAATAGTCATTAAATAATTGAGAATCTTATTTTGATGATCCATATTTCTAAACTTTGGCTATTTTTGAGATTTTCAGTTATTTGAGAAATTAGGGCATTGCCGAATGTTTTGTATTATTAATGGCTCGATTCGTTATTTTGAATTATTTCATAAATGTTTTTGAATTTTATCGACCATTACAGTTCATTTAATGTTGCCAAAAACGGATTTCAGTAATTTCTTCCGCTAGAATATTATTTTTAAAATTTAGACCAGAAAATGACGTGGTAAACCGGGTATTTAGAACTCGGGCGCTACAATGTAAATGATCTAGATTGGCGATGTAGATTTAATGTTTTTAGTTTGATTTTAATTTTAAAGTTGGTGCTTTATTTTCATATATTGATTTTATTATTACTTTTAATGCTTGAGTTGCTTGATCACCAATTCATGATATAATGGTTGTTTTCATAATTCGAGAGGTGAGTTAATAATTATATCATGTAATAAAATTCGAAAATTTCAACAAAAAGATAGAGATATGAATTTGTGATTGCTTGTGGTCAATAACGAATTCCTAGGAAATTTAATACATTTAGTTAAGGAGAACTCTGACCCGCTGTAGAGATACATGGTTGACTTAATTAAATATGTCTAATTTGAACTCGAGAGAGGTAAATTAGATACAAGCGTGAACTCGACCAAATACAATTTTAGAAAACAATTTGAGATGAAAAATTAAGTTAGAACATTATTTCGAAATCGTTAGTCCCGATATTCATTTAATTGTTCGAAAACCCACTACTTTATTTTGCTTTCGTTAGTCGCTTTTAGTTTTAGTTTTAGATTTCTATTTTTATTTTAATTGTATTGTTTATTTCATTTAATCTCAATTTTATTGTCGTTTTTGAATTTTCTTGCAATTTCATTTTCTTAGTTAGTTTTTGTTTTAGTCTAGGAATTCTAGAATCGAAGTAAATTTATAACGAATTAACTAGTCCTTGTGGATCGACAACTTGGGCTCAAAAGTCCACTTTTACTACTTGTTAACGATATCGTGCACTTGCGATTTCAAACCAACAATAAACAATCATAAAAATATATTTAATCTTAAAATGTAAGTTTCAAAAGATATCAATAGTACAAAATATTAATTTGAAAGAATAAATTCCAAACAAAAGTATATAATCCAATCCCTGTTTGACAAACTATAAAAAAAAAAAACATGTTTTTAAACAATAGAATTTCTCAAACCACTTTTTAACTTCACTCATTTTCTCTCTCGACTTTTCAACCACATATTTTACATTGAAAATATAAAAAAAAATGTTTTTAAATACAAAATTTTTAACAAACTAAAATCTCAAATTCTAGTTTCTTTAATAAAAAAAAAAAAAAAATCAGATTTTTTAATGGGGAACGTGCCCTACAAGGACCCATTGTAGATCCGCCCCTACTAAGAGGAACGTGAAGATTTGCTTCTTGATTCAAAGAGGAACTAGAATAAGGGCATTAACTTTTGGAAAGGCTCGTTGAAAGGCTTAAGAGAGGACTTAAAGGGAAGCTAAAAGAGTAGGGGAACTAACATTCCTATCGGAGTGCTTTCACTGACCTTATTCCACTCACGATTAAATAAACTTATTAATCATGGTTTAAACTTCTTCATTTTTTGTACAAATACCAATAAGGAAAGAATTAGAGGTTTTTTTTTTTTTTTTTTTTTTTTAAATAATCGTAAGATAATATTTTATTTTTAAACTTCGTCCCTAATATATTCATCATGGTCACTTTATAAGCTTTGTATCATATATTAAGTTCATGTTTGGTAGAAATTAAAATTTAGATTTTAATATAAGTGAAAGTTAACAATCAATCTCAATTACATATTTTATGGACCCACAATTCTTCAACCACATATTTCATCAATTTTTATTAAAATATACTAAAAACTAATTTTAATCTACATCAAACATGGGCTAAATTGTTCAAACTGAATAATCGTGACATAAAAAAAAAAAAAAAGGAAAAAAAAATCACTTAGAGCATATTTGATAATGTGATTTTTATAAGTTTTTTTTTTTTTTTTTTTAATTTTATTTTATGGATGTGGTTCAAAAAAATTTGAAAAGTCAAAATTTGACTAAGAATGAATGGTTGAAATTTAGTTTGAAAGGTTGAGAGGAAAATTTTCATTTTACCAAACAAGCTCTTAATAAAAAAAATTTATAGTGAAAAGTCCCTTCACAAGAAACAAAAAGAAAGGCAAAGCCCTCTTTATTAAGAGTTTTTTGTTTGAAAACATGTTATTTTATGATTTTTAAGTAAAATGTATTGTTGAAAAGTGAAGAGATGAAATGTGTGGTTAAAAAATGATTTGAGAAATTATGTTGTAAAAAACATGTTTGCCAAACATAAGCTTAATTATTATGGTGTTTTTTTTTTTTTTTTAAAGTAATTATTATGGTTTTTTAAACATGAATTTGAGTCTAAAGTGTATTTACGTAAGTTTTCTTTTATAAGTAATATGCGTCATTTCCTCAAACGAAATTCTATGAGAAAATATGTTTTGGAACAGTGATTTACTGAATATATATGCTGTTAAATAATAAATAAAAAATATTGAGTTTACATGCAACATTATTTTGTAGGAGAATATGTGATTGAAAATAAGTTTCAAAAAAATGCATTTTTTTTTTTTTGGTGAAAAATGAAGACAGAATTTGGAATATGAAAAAATTGTATCTGTTTTTTTATTTTTGTTAAAAGTAATTTTCAAATCATACTACTTTACCCTATTAGTTTACCGATTGTGTTACCTATAATATACTTAACACACATTCATCATATTATTACCGAAATCAATCATCATAATTTTGTCAATAAATAAATCGATAATCCATAAACCAATAGGGTCAATCGGTCAAGAAATTAATTCTAAGTCAATAGGGAGACATTGGTGGTATGGGTAACCTAACCCAAAAGAAGGCTGCTTCAACTATGACATTGCAACCCTTTCCTACTTTATTTTATTGTAGTTAACAGTATTACCCATTTTAAACCCTCCAATTCAAGTTGACAAGTGGAGTAGAGCAAGTTGGTTTATTGGTGGACCCACCAACCAAACACAGAATGCTTACAAAACAGTTTTGCACTTTCTCTATATGTACAAAAAAGTGTATAAACAAGCTTATGAACAAAGTAGATAACATAAATACGTAGACTTATACATCACATCACTCAGAAAATCAATCACCACGAAATAGCAACATCACTAATTGTACACTTGTTTGTACATTTTGTTTGTACGAGTAGCAATTCGCAATATAAAAATGAGTGTTGACCTTTGATTTTTCGAGATAACTGTCAGTAAATCTAGACTTTTCTCACGTCCATGTATATGTTACTTGTTTACTTGATAGTCATATCGCACTACACATATAGTACATCCGATTGACTGGGACGATCGAGTGCACTCACGTTCAACTGATAAAGAATATTGGGTGTTGAAGAGATACAAAGGGAACATGAGTGGTGAATTTTAGATTATGCTCACAAGCCTTCACTTGAATGTTGTTGAGACACATCATTTAGGTTACCTTTGAGTAAGAGAAGTTCGAGTATTTAAATGTGGAGGAACCAGGTAAAAGAGGTCCCATGTACATGCTTGATACATGGCCTAGTTTTAAAGGTTCACTTATCATGTTCAATTGTGTCAAACAATAGTTATCATACTTCTGGTATTAGTCTGAAAAAGTTGTAGCATCATCACTGAAGAACTATCACAACAATCACTTTTTTATGGTCTGTACAACTTGGTCGAGATAAGGCTATAACATATGCTTGTTTCTGTTGGAATTGGTATAAAGCTCTATTGGTTGGGCCGGACTTGGATTACCTATAGAATAAGAATAGCCTAAGTCCGTTAAATAAACTCTAAGCCCCTATTTGGTAGAGATTAAAATCAGATTTTTTTTGTAAATTTTAATAAAAGTTGATGAAATGTGTGGTTGAAAAGTTGTGAAACCCAGTAAAATGTGTGATAAAGATTAATTGTTAATTTTGACTTAGATTTTAATCAAGTTTTTAGAATTACCAAGCAGGAGCTAAATAAGGTTCCACATAGCCTATAAATATTAGGCTTATTACAAAAGATGCAGAGAAAGATTTTGGTTGCTAGCACAACTAGTTCCAAACTCTAACTTGTTGCGTGGATTTTTTTAGAAGTGAAAAATTGGACAGCTGTTGTGACAAGAGTTGTACACCTTGTTCAAGATTTCGGATTCACGATTTTCATCAAATGTGATGACAAAAATTTCATGCATTATTTAATAACTAATAAGTTGAAAAAGGGGATAAAATTTAAAAAATTGAATCAGAAAACCCACCGACGCCGAATAATTTGAAACTGCAAGTTTGGCTGCAATTTTTGGTTGACATATAGGGTTGAAGTGTCGACATATAATAGTCTAAAACATAATTTTTGGATATTGCAATGCTATTTTGAACTCATGACTTCCACAAATATAAAACACTTTATAAAATCTTCTCGAGTTAACTTACATAATCATTTTGAAAAGAGGATTTACAAAAGATATTTCAAAATATCTTCATTTTCATTTACAACATAACCATTATAATTTATAACTACGACTTTAACTACATTACCACTATTCTCCTGAAAAGTTATAAGAGTAAACAAATTCCATAGTTTCGACTATAGATGTCATAGAAGTCGACGTAAAAGTGGAATCGGATGAACAGCGTCAAAACTGGGAAATCACGGTATGTCTTCCTCATGTGTATCATCACCACATATATACAAAGTCTCCAGTCGGCTGACTTGATCTATTCTCGAGAGATAACCTCGAACATATTAAAGTGCAACATCTACATTTATAAAACAAGAAAATAAGAATAATAATTCAATGAATAATCGATACACATGCACATTCTTTTTTTGAAAAAAAATGCTTTAGGGCGCAATTATAAATTGTTTCCTCTACACCCCACCCCCTCCAAAAAGCACTTAAAATGTCCATAAATCGAATATCAATAAGGTACCCAAAAATCATAGGACTTCATCATTTAATTTTTCACACTACTCGACTCCAATAAGGTTACTCAAACAAAATATCGATCATAGCAAGCCTCGGAGTCGCAAGGGGACTCCAACATACAAAATTGATATCCACAACATAATGATTACCAAAGGGGACTAAAGTTCGAATCCATAATTCTCATGCATAAACTTTCTTCGTGATTTATAACCAATTGAACAACACTGTATTGAAAGCATGTTAACACATTATGCCATATATAAGGGTGTAACGAATGCTCACATTACGTGGATGTGATATTACCAGCATGAAAATTATATGAAAGCAAAATACGAAGTTTAAAACTAAAAAATGGTCAGAAGATACATGGGTATCAACACCGGTGTCGACACCAAATCATCTTCTTCCCCTGGTGTCAACATACGACGGTTTTTTCAGAAACTTAACTTGATTTTTCTTCACTTCTTTGATAGAAACTTGTTTCTTTTGATTTAGATCTTCACATAAACAAGTTTCCTAATCAAAAGAACTATTTTATGGAATTAGAAACAAGATCCATAGATTCCTTAACTAGGATTTTTTTACGAATGAAGATTTTCTCTCAACTTATTAGGCTAGCTTTCAATGTGAATGATTCATTTCAGAATCTTGGATATTTATAGGAAAGACTTGGTTGCGTAAATTATCCCTAGTCAAAGTTACGACAGGATACTGGTATTGTTGTTGCAGTTAAACTATCACATGTTGCATTTCTTTCTTATAAAGAAAGTAACTTATCTCACAAGTTAGAATGTACATGGAGACTCGAATGAACACATGTGTGTATTGTCAGATGAACAAAGTATTGGATGACCCACCTAAAGATTCTACAAGGATAACTATCCAAGCATTGGTGATGAATCACTAAAGGGGTTGTGGAATTGGTCATTTGACTTGAGAAAGTCATAGAATATTATACGAGGATTGTTATGCTTTGATGAACATTGATGTTGGTTCTTGAGAGAGTCATCAAGATGACGTCCTACTGTTATAGTGAGAATCATATGAATGCTGTGCAAGTCCAACACGAGGATTCGTCACTTCTTGATAGTAGGATATTATAACATGAAAATCATCCACTTAAGTTGATATAAAGTCCTTGATCAGGATGGAGTTATGAGTTGAAAATGAGTTTTCAATCATAATAAGATCAACTAAGAAAAGGGGTGAATAATATAATTTGTTGAAATGAGATTGACGTTATTCCATATCTCTTAACCAGTTGTATTATATTGATACTAAATGAAATGCTAACCTCGCGTAACCTTTCATTAGATGAGTGTCACATACACCTTATAATATTATGCAATCATAGTGTAATAATATACAATCACACACCATATAGTCTAATAAACTCATATCTCCACATTTCAGTTACACAATGTCTTTATTTATTTTAAAATGAGCAAATTAAAGTGATTTCAAGATGAGGTTGATGAAATAGTGCGAGAAAACATCAAATATATCATATTAGGTCACCAGACTTCAGCTCAAATTTTAATTGGGTCGTCCAAATTTAATTGGTTCAATTAATCATACAACAAAAATTACAAAAATCTCATTTACTTTTAATATCAGTCACTTTGTTGGTCATTGTTTCTAATCTTAAGATATGTTTGATTGAATATGGAAAAGGAAAATGCAAAAATATTCCCCTTTCATGTATAATTTTTCACAAAAATGGTGAAAAAATATTTGAAAAGAAAATTGTCTAAAATGTGCTTTAGGCAATTGTATACGAAAAATATTTTTCATGGAAAATGTTTCAACTAAACACAAAATATTAAATGTTGATTATGAATTAGATTAAAATTTAAAATTCTTATGCTACTAAACAGGAGCGTAATATGTATTTGGTATATATAGTTTATAAACAAATTTTTTTCATCATATTTTTTCAAATTATTTTATAATGATATAAATTTTTTCAAAACACATTTTTACAAGTCAAAAATCTCAAATTTCTTATAAATGAAAATTAACCACCAAACATATCTTACAACGAACCTGTAAGGCGGCTGGGCTGCGTACCTATCAAGTCACACGTCACAAGGAAAGAATCCTTCCTTGGCTTCCAGACACGTCATCACTACAGACAAATTACGAACAATGCTGACTATTTGGAAATCTTCATCGTGCTTATCGCTCCACACCTCGATATTTTCTCCCTCCTCACTTTCCCAATCTTTTCTTGTGTTTATCGTTTTCTCTAAATAAGCATCCGATCGATAAAAGAATCTTTTTTATTTATAAACAATACAATTTTTCGAATTATTTTTTAATCATATACATTTTTTTTTAATTTTTAACAATTACTTTTTATATCAAAATTATAAATAAACAAATTTATAAACTAAACAGTGTTATCAAACGGAGAGCAACAAACAATAATTCATTTTCAATTTATTAATTTTGAATTCTTCTTGTATACTTTTTATGTATATTTTTTTACATCCATTTACATGTGGTGCATTATTTTAATCTCTCCATAATCGAGTAATGTGAGTGGATGTAAAAAAAAGAAATGTACATACAAAATGATTCTTTAATTTTACATGAAAAATTCTGGAACACAAAAAAAAATTACGAACAATGGGAGAAAAATTTCAATATTATGTGACAGACAAATATAAGATATTACCACTTACGACAAATAAAAAAAAAAAAATCTAAATTACATCGTATATATGCAACCAATCATAAAACAAGACAACGGCCGCGGCTATATCATAATTTTAGTTCCACAACATATATCCCACCGCGAATTTTTTTGGACTGGACCAAACAAAATTCGAGTTCCAACACTCACAATGTTCAAAGTGGTCCTTAAAGTATCACATTCAGCATTGCAAACCCAAATATTTAATTTTATTAATGAAAACCACACTAGTATGTATACATTTACATATTCATTTCTAATTTTTATTCATGTATTTCCCATACCATACCTATGTTTATACGCACTACTATAGTAATGATTTAATATACAGAACGAGCTCTTTGACCTGTTGAGATTGAAATTCCGGCACCGGCTTCCATTGATAAAGCTCAGCAACCAAACCATTATATTAGTATTCTATAATCATTCCTCCGGTCGGAGCTCTGTGAGGAATCCCCTTCCTCCTTTTTCCGCTCGACCAACTCTGAGGAGGCGTTGATGGACTGAAACTCTGTATTTTGTTCTTCAGCTGTTTATTATGCCTTTTTGTACCGCCGTCCATGGATTCCTCCCACTCCCACATTTTTCTCTTCTTTTCGAACTTACTCGATGTCCCCGCAATCTGATAATCATTTCACCAAGCGCATAATATTGGGAAAACGAATCGTTTTTCACAAAAGAAGAGAACAGACGAATAAATAAACGATACCTTGCAGCCAAGGGAGCAGAAATTGAAGGAGTCGAGGAGGCTTCGCTCACAGACTCGGCAAGTATTGGTGACGCCTTTACCAGGCCTTGGCTGTGGGCGTTCGTTCAGAAAAACAATTTTGGCACTGTTGATTATGTAGGTCTGAATCCCAGTTATGTCCAAATACTTTTGAATCTCAGAAACCCTTATCACATCATGGTACGATGACCTCCGAATCTGCTATCCAACAGCAAATTAATTCCGAAATTCTGAAATTAGAAGAAAGTTTCGTGGATTTTATTGATTGATTGGATACCTGAATAGCTCGATGATCTTCGTGGAAATTGAGGCAGAGGGAACAGAGCGCTCCATTCATACAGTCCAAGCAATACATATTACATTCGTTCTTATGAGCACTGGCATGAACCTTGCATTGACCAAAGAACCTCGTTTGCAGAAGTGGACGGAGCCACGCCGGCCACTTGCTGTAATCATCTTCATATTCATTTCCAAATTCACCCTATTTCAAACATTTCAGATCAATAAAACACAGGAGTCATCATAATCAAATCAAATTATACACACATATATTCAACAAACCATTTTTTGGGGAACTGAACTGATGGGCTTCAAATTTTTTTTTTTTTTTTTTTTTTTTTAAGAGGACAGGGAAACTAGAGAAGAAGATGAGAGAAAAGAAGAGGAAATTTCTTTAGTATAGCATTGTAGTGGGTCAGTGGGCGGAGATGGTTTGTTCTTATCTGACTGACCAAAAACTCCACAATCGAACCAAGACCAATAATTTAAGGAGCTGACGTACTTACTTTTGGGAAATTTAATTCACGGTTATTCAACTTCATGCAAATTTTCAATTGGGTAATGTTACAACAAGTAGTTAGATATAAAAATTTAGATATTTTAAATTGACATTACAATTTGCTGCTTCCCACTCATCGTCCAATGAGAATGCGTTACATCATAATGACAATTTAAAATGTCGACATTACATATCCCCTAAATTTACTGATAATGTTAATTTGTCTTCAGTCACCTATCATCCTTGATGAGAAATTTACTTAGTTGATGGTCATAAAATAAGAGTAATGTTATTTATTTAAAGTCTGTTCAACAACTACAGAAGGATTGATTTATAAATCATTTTTTAAATTATACGATTCTCAAATTACTTTTTAATCATATATATTTTCTTTTCAAATTTTCAACAACACATTTTACCTCGAAAAAAAAAAAAAAGGCAGACCAACATACTCTGTCATTTAAATGATTATTCTGATGGGAAATATTCTAGATGGATAACATTATTGAATACTTTGTCACGTGGCAATCTAGAAACGAAAATGAAAAATTAAGAATTATAGCAGTATCTTCAAAGTGAAATGTTTAGAACATGTTTGATTCAACGAATTTTTTTCAAAATTTTTAGGAATTTTGAGTTTTGAGGAGAATATGTGATTAAAGTGTAAGGATTAATGGATTTTATAGAAATATGTGATTGAAAATGAATGTTAAGAAAATTTGAAAAAAAAAAAAACACTCGTGAACAAAAGCTCTTAATTTTGTATTTTATTTTTCTTAAACACTTTTAGGACGACTATAAGCCTATGTTTGGCAAAAGTTTTTATATTAAAAAAAAAATGTTGTTTCCAAGGTAATATACGTAGGAGTGTCAAAAAAGCTCGAGTAGCTCGAGCAGCAAAAAGCTCAAGCAAAGCTTGACTTGTGGCTCGGAGGATTGAGCTAAGGCTATAGTCGAGCCTCAAAAATGCAAGGATTGAGCCTAGGCCGGCCCGTATGGCCCTTCGAGTCAAACGGGCAGGACCGTATTGATATTTGTACTATATTTATTATGTACATTATAAAGTTATGTTATATTTGTATTATATTTATTATGTGCATTATATTTTTAACTAAACAAAATTCATTTTCCGCATGTATATGTATAAAAAAAAAAATACTGGCTAACCCTTCTTGAGCTCGGCTCGAAGAAGAGTCAAGCCTAAATTTTTTTGTCAAGCTTTGGCTCGGGCTAAAAAAAGCTCGAGCATTGATCTTAGGCTGGAGAGCAGGCTCGACTCGGCTCGTTGACATCCCTAAATATATGTGGTAGAAAAGTGATTTTGAAAAATATTTGTGGCTAGAAAATTGCTTGAAAAAATGTGTTATTTATACTAGTGCTGCACAAAAAAATTGTCGAACCGCAAACCAAATCGAAATCGTTGGTTTTAAACGTTGATTCGATTCCACGTGGACCTGCCAATATTTTCAAGTCAAACCGTTTCAAAATGGTTTGGTTTAGATTTCAATTTTTAAAAACCATTTAAACCAAACCAAACCGTCAATTTTTTAATTAAAAAATTAATTTTTATTCATTTATGTTTAGAGTTTTTCCCAAAAAAATAAATTTATCTAATGAATAAAAGTTCTCGTCTAACGCCCAACCACAAAATTCCAATAAATTATAACTTATACCACCCTCTAACAACCTCCAACTCTAAAAGCCCATTTAATTGAGATTCAAAACTAAAACGTTCTCATTTCCTAATTCAATCAGTCATTTTCTGTTTTCATTCGTCTTCATTGTCTCCTTCCAACTTTCAAGTTCCTCTCTACTAATGTCAATTAGATTCTTAAAGCAATAGACATAGGCGATATGTGCACTTCCAATTTCTTCCTATTTTTGATTTTATTTTGGAGAGTCAGGGAAAATTTTTCGATCGATATCAAAAGGTTTGAATCAAGATAAGGATTTGAATATCACATGTTTAAATTTCTTTGCAAGCAATATCATTCGATTATTTTATTTTATTTTTTAAAATTTATTCCTTATTAAATTTCGGAATCTAAACAACAAAGCTATGACCAACAAGAAGAGAGCAAAGACAAAATATAATTATTATGGAAAATTGTAAAAGCATCATACTAAAAATTTCGGGACTAATACTTTATGGAATAAAAATTGCCGGATTAATACTTTATGGAATCATATCACACATTTATGCAAGAAGTATTTGTGTATGGTTTCAGATAAAAAGCAAAAAAGAATGACTAGTTTTGGTATGTCTAATACTAGTGATTTTTTAAGGATTTTGATGATGATGACATGTCATCTTTGTTCGAAAATAAGTTAGGGAACAAATACAATACAATGCAATTACAATTGTTTTTTCAACTTCGTGTTTTTATTTTGAATTGGAAACAAATACGAATGAATTTAATATATAACATTATTAATTCTCGTATTATCTTATATATTGACTTATTTTATCTTTATGTTAAAAATATATGAATTAATTTAACATCTAAAATATATTATATTATATAGATAGGTAAAAACCGCCAATTAAAATTGAACCAAATTGCGAAAAATGGTTTGGTTTGTAAAATGAAATGGTTGGGTTTGGATTGGATTGAAAAAATGTCAAACCGCTTGAAATGATTTAATTTGAAAATATACCAAAAATCGTCCAAATCGAACCGTGTTCACCCCTAATTTATACAAGTTTACAACCCTTTTATGAAACAGAGGCTAAAATCCTTCAATTAAAAACCTATCCCCGACTCTAATCAATAGGAACGTTGAGGAACTGTTTTCAAATTACCAAGCAATGTTGTGTAGCACCAATTTAGGTGATACTAGACCCCACAACTTTATTTTGGAATAAAATGGATTGCATTTTTACAAATTAGACATCTAGACTGGTACTAGTACTACACATTCTATACTGGTACTAGTACTACACATTGTAAGCAATAGTTTGGAAATCACGCTAACCAGGTAAATCGTGCTAGACAAGTCTAATGTTACAGGTTAGACCAAGAAAGTATTGATAAAAGAAATTGAGCTCGTGATAAAAAGTCTCCGTACTCATCTACTCTACTAACTCGATCATCTCATGAGGAGGTGGTAAGGCACATAGCATTGTTTGAATTAGGAACACCAATGTTGGCTGATGTTTATAATATTAAATCATCTTTTTTATCAATACACGTGGAAATGTGTAATTCACAATGATTACTCATTCATTCACTACAAACTTCTATCTATTTAAAAGCAAAATCATTTATAAACACTTTTTAAATATATACGTAAAGCAATTATATGAAGGATTCGTGGAGATATAAGCAATTTTCATTAATTTAGATTTTATAAGTTAAGTAACTACATATGAAATTTACTAACGTACGTACAATCCTAAATTTGTATTAATTTAGCTATTTTAGTCTTCTTCTTCTTCTTTTACTTTTTTAACACATTTATACTTGGTGATAATAATGTTAATTTCTAAAAAAAATAAGTCAATTACAATAACAAAATTGATCAAACACGGTAGCGACAAAGTTGAAAGAAGCCCCTGTTCTCTTTGCTGTTTTGATGTCATTTTCTGTTTTTATTTTCGAAAACGTTAAAAACGCGTTTTCTTTACCATTTTCGAAAACGCATTTTGGAAAACAAAAAAAATTTGTACACAAAACGTAAAACATCCAAAACCTCGTTTTGGGCGTTTTGTGTGTATTTCGACAAAAAATGTCCAAAACGCGGAGAAAAAAAAATTTAAAAATTATCTTAATTTAGAATTAAGTTTAATATAAAGTTTTTATTTATTTATTTATTTATTTTAGAATTATCCTAACTTGAAACTAAGCTTAAATAAAGTTTTATTGAATTCAATTTCAACATTACAAAAAAAAAATTAAGTGAGAATTCTTGTTGTTATATTTCAAAAAATGCACTGATAAATGGACTTTGATGGTTTTGAAAGGACTTGCATTTTCTGGATTTTAATAGAAGTAGAGCTGTCTCAAATCCCGAACCTGACCAAGCTGTGTTAATATAGACTCTTAATGCTCACATTAGTGTGTTGCATGTAATCATATTTTCAGTGTATTGTGAAAGAAAATTTGAGTTTGAGTTAGTAGTATTCTGTAAGCAAATTAATTAAAAATAGTTTAAATAGTATTCTGCAAAATTTCAAACAGAACGTGTTTTTCAGCTTTTCATTTTCAAAAATGATAAACCAAACGCGTTTTCAGCAAATTTGAAAACAAAAATGAAAACAGGAAATACAAAACATTTTCGAAAATGAAAATACAAACAGAACGTCACCTAAAATTTGCCTTGTTTTCAAGGAGAACCACAATCACGAGCCTTTCCAAGAGAAATCAAATTTCAAGCCAAATCAATGCTATCAAAAAAAAAAAATAAATGTTTGGCAAATGAATTTTTAGTTCCAAGGTAAACCAATGCTTTTAAACACTGCCTTGGCTACTAATTACTAATTAGTGTTTAAATTCATCGCAAGACTAGTGTACTGCCTTAATTTAATTTTCTTTTTCTTTTTCTTTTTTTAAAATGAAGAACCAATACTTTTTTTTTAATTTATGAGGGAACCTAGGGATGTCAACGAGCCGAACCGGCTCGCAAGCCGAAGATCAGGGGTTGAGTTTTTTTTGGCTCGAGCCGAACCAAAGCTCATCTTAAAAAATAAGGCTCGACTCAAGCTTTTTCGAGCTGAGACGAGACGGGCTAAGCCAAGTCTCGAGCTTTCAAATTTTATTTTGTTTTTATAATAAAATTCATAAAATTTTTATTGAAGATGTATATATACAACGAGCCGAGTCGAGCTCCCTAAAAAAAAGCTCGGCTCGAGCTTTGGCTCGAGACTTCAAGCCGCGAATCAAGGTAAGCCCAAGCTTTTTTTGAGTCGAGCCCAAGCGGCTCGAGCTTACGAGGCATTTTGTCATCCCTAAGGGAACCTGCAGCCGCTACCCAATGGTGCGTACTGGATAAACCCTTGAGCTAGACACCAGCAATGGACTACAAACCACGCCAATCAGGTGAACCGCACTAGGCAAGTCTAGTGCGATAGGATTGACCAAGAAAGTGTTGACAGAGAGAATCAAACTCGTGATCAAAGGTCTCCGCGCTCACCTATTGCACCAACTCGACCACCCCATGAGGAGTGAAGAACCAATACTATTATCAAGTATCCGGGTTGACCACCTGGCTCAAACCAAACGACATACAATCAATCCGAGATAAATTCAAGATAGTAGTTGAGCTAGAGTGGTTTTTGAACAATGACTGACAATCCTCAACAGTCCCAACAATGAAGAATTATTTAATTAAAAATATTAAAATTCTACGGAAGGCATATAAAAGCTATGAAACGTAATTTTCAATTAATATGAAAATATAGTCCAACAAAAACAAAAACAGTAGAAAAAATACATGATATAACCTTAGTGTCCATCTATCCTTTGTAAAAATTGGTACCCTATGGGCTAGTCTAATAAGAGGTTTCATAAAGACTAAAGAGTGTATATTTGGTTTACTTGTTTATAAAGAGGTTAATGGGTCCACCCCCTATTGTGAGGGGGCAGTACAACATGGGATAACAAGAAGTTCTTTTCCTAATGGGTGGTAGTAAAGCAGACTCTAGCATTCCCTCGAGTTACAGTGTTGACTACTTCCAGCGTGGCAAGGACTATTCAGAAAAACTTAGGAAAGCTCAGTTTCAAATTTTAATTTCCTTCTGTCTCCTCACTTTGCATAAATGCGCATAGATTCATATACCGGAGTATTAGGTCAATGAAAACTTGCTCTATAATGGAAAAGATGCCATGAGGTTTGGGTATACGATAATTGATTAGTATTTTCTTCGCATCAAAGTAAGTAACATAATTTCTTTATAAGAAAATGAAAGTGACATGCAACTTGTAAGCTAAAAACAAGCATGTAAAAAATAAGAATAATGCTATTCGAACATGTAGATTGCCGGTTCCATACAGGGACTAAATTACCCTTTTGCCCTCTTAAGTTCTTAAAAATACACGGCAATAGCTTGAATTGGTCAGTTTAGCCATTTTGTTGAGAGCATAAAACTCTCATCTCCTCTTCAAAATAGGGCTAAAAATTGCCCTCTTCTCATCGCCAACATGATGCAGTCGTTGCGCCTCTCCTTCCCTACTTCATACATACTAAAAGTAGCCTAGATTGCAATTCATGGTGATAGGTGAATTTCTTGAGATTTTCGAGCTTTTATAGCTCTTTGTTGGTGAGAAAACGTCTGGTTCGAAGGGGAGGGTGAAATTGCGATTGGGTGTTTAGGGAAGTTAACAAAAGTGTGTTGAAGTTGTCTGTGATTTGGGGTGTTGGATGGTGATTGATGGGGATTAAAGTGAATGGTTGTGCTGCATAGATGGTGTCAAAGGTTGCTGTGGAGGCAGGGGTGGGGTGGGGATGGGGATGGGTGTCTAAGGAGATGGAAAGAGAGAAAGTTGTGGCATGTGGCCTTTAGAGAGAGAGAGAGAGAGAGAGAGAGAGAGAGAGAGAGAGAGAGAGAGAGAGAGAGAGAGAGGCTTGAAGTTCTGGTGCAACGATGATGGAATTTCTTACTCTACCTTCAATCTCTCCTTTACATCCATTTGTTACCGATTCTCGCTCGGTTTGTGGGCTATGTGATTATCTGGGTTGTGACATTGAATTTTGGTGGTTTTGGTTTTTGGGTGATGCCTTGCAGTTAGGATGTGCTGATTGTATTGTAATTGTGGCTGCTGGATAGCATCTTGGTTATCTTTTGATGGCTTTTGGAATGTTTTATTTGATGTAGAGATTGTCTCCTAGCATTGCTTCAAATTGATTTTTGGAGCTCTTTTGATCTTGGACATCTTCAAATTACACATTTGGCTATTCATCATTAAGATTCAACTTTATTTCTTCGGTTTTGGATAATTTTTTGTGTTTCATGTTGCCTTGTTGGTTCTGTTTTTGGATTATACTTGGCTGCTTCCAAGTTTTGGGTGATTATATTGCTTCGATGCTTTCATAAGCAAGGTTGGCTTTGTACTGCCCGGGTATGCCCGACGTATTTATATCTTACTTTCTAATTTATATATTTACATCTTGGGTACAAAAAACATTGTCAAATTAACACAAACTCAAGGTAACATTGCCAAATTAAGAGCAAACTCACAGTAACATTTCCAAATGAACACCCACAACATTACATTAACATCAAAATAACACCAACTACATTACATTGCCAAATTAACACAAACTTACAGAATGTTGCCAAATGAACATCAACTGCATTAACACAAACTCACAATAACATTTCCAAATTAAAAGCAAAATGGGATGACTACTCGGCATTCTATTGCAAATCACAAGACTGACACAGTCGATCGTAATTTGCATGGTCGAGAGATGTAATCCATCTATTGTAATTTATCTTCACCTTATTATGCAATCTACTAACATCTCTTCTTTATCTCTTGAATATATACTTCTCTGGAATATGTGTCACCTTATTACGAATTAAAACTGTAATAGCATGCTTATAGATTATTCCCCTAAACTCAAATAAGTGACAGCTACAAACAATCTCATCACTAATGTTGTCATACTCAACGACAAAATTTTTCTAGAGCATACTAGAATGCACAACATCTCCAGCCACTACATACCTAGTACCAATACACCCATCATCGCTAGATATAAGATCACAATACATTTTCCTGATTAGTTGTTCTTTAATATCTTTAAATTTAGCAATTGTGTAAACTTCCTGAAACTATTTCTCCATCTCATACCTAGTTGCACATGGGATCATTTGTTTAAAGGGCTTGAAATCTGCATGAAGCTCCATCTCAACCTTACATCTCAAAGCCCGCTCGTACTGTTCCACAAATTGTTTCAAAAACGTCTTCGAATGTATATCCATGAAGAAAGCATTTATACTTTCACTCTGTTGCGTGATAGACATTCCAGCTCAGAAACTTATTTTTAAGAAATAAGGAACCTAACGACTTCTTTCTCTAAAAAGACCGCTCAACCAATCATTCTCGTGCAATTTATATATGTCAACCATTTTACACCAGTCCATTTCGAAATCTTCTGTACTTTGTAATTCATAAACCACGTCATGCACAGTTGACAATAAGGAACACTTTTCGCTATGGTATCCAAATTTCTCAGGCAACTTCTTCAGTATGTGCCACAAACACCATCTATACTTCATTTTAGGAAACACGATTTCAATAGCTTTCTACATAGCCCTGTCCTGATCAGTGATTATTCCCATGGGAGCCTTATACTCTATACACTCAAGCCATACACGTAGGCGTGTCAAAACGGCTCGTCGACTCGGGTAGCTCTAGCTCGACTCGTTAAAAGGTAGGGCTAAGCTCGGCTCGAGGCTTGTAAGATCGAGCCGAAGCTCGGGCCGAGCCAAAAAATGGTCAGTGGGCTCGACCCGGGGCCGGCCCGTGTGGCCCGCCGAGCCACCCGGCCCTGTGACGGGCCAATTTGGCTCGAATACACGAGCCATTTTGGCCCGTGCAGTAACTGCTTGCAAATTTGCAGGAAGCTAAAGCAGCTGCCTGACTGTCTGCAACACGGGTTGCAGCACATTACGCGTAGTACCCCTGCGTACTAGACTACTAGTTGATCTGATTTTTGATCTGTATTTGAATTATGAAGATTTTTTTTTTTTGGAAAATTTGAAATTTGAATTTTTTTTTTTTTGTTTTCCCACATTTTTCTATAAATATGTCGTATTTTGTTTGTTAATTCACAATTCACTTACAAGTTACAAGTTTTTTCATTTTGTCATAATATTCATTTGTTTGCTATAATTTCTATTCAATTCTCTATTTCTCTATATTTTTCAATTCTTGCGATAATATTTCTCTCGGTTTCAACTTTCAAATTTGAAACTACATTCTACACTACAATACGTATGGAGTTTAACAGCGATGAAGTTAACCAATTCAGGGGTAGTTCTAGTACTCTCTCTCATATCGATGCCTCCGAAAATGCTCCCATTGACTTGGATGATATCCAAGAGGAGGAAGTTGTTGAAATCAAACGAGTTAAAAAAGAGTCATCGGATTGCTGGCAACATATGACAAGAAAAAAAGTTGGTGTTGAAAATGGAGTTGATATATGGAAAGCGTACTGCAATTACTGTGGTAAGGAAATGAGCTGGAAGCCCGAGTCAAGCACGTCACATTTGAATCGGCACATAGGAAGGACGTGCAAAGCGAAACCAGTTGGTGACCCAACACAGTCCCAACTTGTTTTTAATGATTCTGGACCTTCTGGTACTACTCTTTCAACCTTTGTGTATGCGTAAGAAAGATTTCGCGAAAAAAGGGCAATTCGTTTTCTGGGGTAGGGACTAGAGTTTATTTTCTAGGGAATTTGTTTTGTAATTTGCGTTACGTTTGATCATTTTTGTTATTTTAAATTAATTTATTTGTTTTCTCAAAAATTAACATTATTATTATCAAGTACAAATGTGTTAAAATCAATTTTTTTTATTAAAATAAATAAATTTTACTTTATTTGTCATGAAAGATAATGTCAATCAAACAACAAAAAGTGAAAAAAGTGAGACATTTTTCACCTAAAAAATTAAATCAATCAAACACATTAAACTTCCAATTCCCAGGAATTCAATTCTCTGAAATTCATTTTCTTTCCACCCAAATTCCATCATCGCTATCAAACGCAGCTTTAAAGTTTTTGGTAAATTCACTTAAACTCACTCACTCTATTTTAGAAGAGCGTTTCAAATCATTTAACCACAGTTGTATCAATCAGAACTTATCAATTACAGCACTATATAAGGTACGGGGTGGTGATATATAATTTAAACCAGTCATCAATAACTCCGGCCCCAGTAGGTCCACTTTCTGGCAGGTTTTCCTGAGGCAAAGCACAACGTACCTGCATGTAAAAGAGTAGTAAATTATATCTATTAATTATAAATGAACAACCCATACACCAGCCGTAGATGGTGTAGAAATAATTTTATTCATTTATTTTATTTTCAATTCTAGTACTGGTTTTCAGCAGGAGGATGAATTGTTCATGTAACCCCCAAGCTACATCAGGAATTGTTCATGTACTCCCAAGCTATATCAACAAGAATCTCAAAAACTTGACTTATACCTTCTGGGAGTTCTGGCTGGTCAAATGGAGAACACAGGGACTTGGCTGCACCAATCTCGCCCTTTGTCCGTGCTTTTACATCCTTCTCCACCTCCTACCGTACGAAACATAAAATTACACGATAATCTTGATCAATCATGCAACCTACTACATTACATGGACCTAGCCAGTAGTTGTTTTTCTTTGGTTCATGCACATATAGGCAAGGGAATATAAAAATGGCCTAGTCTTCATCAAAGTTCGGAAATTTCAGGCTCTCATTCTTGCCGGACGGCTCATGGGCAAAGGTGAATCAAGTCCATTCTCTCTGTCCTGGTCATCACGCGAGCTGAGGGGGAGAACTCAGCAGAAGATCGGTCTGCAAGAAAGGCCCAAAACTCCTTGTCTATCAACAACGCTGTACTCCGGGCCGAGTTATCCTTCAGTGTAGCCACACAAGCCTAGTAGTCCAAGTAAAATAGAGCAATTTGCCTATATTCTTCACTATCTTTTCTACTTGCCCTTCTGCAAGTAATACTACTAGTTGTGGTGTTGAGGGTTGGGGTGGAACGGTTCATGTATATCTGTGCAGGGCATGACAAATCAAATTTTCCATGCCATATAAAGAGAAACAGAGATCATACCTCCTCATCGCACCATGGAGCCAGAATCATTTTCTTTTGGCTCAGTGCTTCAACAAATTCTTCCCATGTGTTTACAACATGAATGCAGTCATCTCTTTTTTGTTTTGCAACTTCAAAGAGACTTTTCTGGATGTTATTGAGCAAGTCATTCACTTGTTCAACCAAATTGGCCATGGGTATATCAATTTTGGCTGAGTTATCACGTCGGACAGCACGCACCTGATAGAAAAACAAAAAATCGATAGGAAGCAATGTAAGGATCAAGTATGACAGAAATTATGGATAAAGATACCAAATGGATACACTTAATTTTTCTTTTCTTAGTATAAATTCATTTATGTAGTGTAGATATATAAAAATTAAGCATCAAAATCTATACAGAGCTAGCAAACAAATAATTGCAGAATTTAAGACGCATACCTGATTATTAGCCAAGTCCTTGGGGCCTATTTCAACTCTGAGAGGAACACCTTTCATTTCCCAATTTGAATACTTCCAGCCAGGTGAATAGTTATCTCGAGAATCCACCTCAGCACAGATGCCAGATTCATTCAAGGTCTTTACAGTGGCTGCACATGCATCAAAGATTCCTTGAGTGTTAGCATCCTTATAGGGGACAGGGATTACAATCACCTGGACAGAAGCTATTTTAGGAGGCAGCACCAAGCCTTTATCATCCCCATGAACCATGATCATTACCCCTATCTGCCAGAAGTTGAAAGAACAAAAAGGAAATACAAATGTCAATAAGCACTGGGGCAGCAAGAAATCATCTAATTAAACCAGACAAGATTTAGGCCTGTTTCATTTTCAAACTTAATACTAATAATTTCTATGAAAACGTTGGAAGAAAGGAACATGAGAAGGGAGGCAAATCCAGATTTGTGTCGCATCCTTTCCACTAAATTTGCCAAAAAAACCTTCAAACAGGAAAACAAACACTAATTTTAAGAATACGACGATAGGCATGGTAAGAACTTAGACGATTCTATCTACTTAATCTTTGTCCTTTACTTATCATCATTGATATTCAGATTTTGCTTTGTACAATGTAAAAGAGAACTTTAAAAAAGTATAATGACAAATGGAAGAATATCCTGCTTACTGTTCTGGTAGTATAAGCCCAGGAATTCTGCCAGACCATAGCTTTTTCTCCTTTATCATTTTCAAAATCTATCTCAAACATTTTTGCAAAATTTTGACCCAAACAGTGTGAAGTGGCACCTTGTATACCACGGCCAGTATTTGGGATAAAAGCCTGGCAAACAATGCATCAAATCATGTAAAAACTTGTTGACAAAGTTCCCTTTAAAAGAAGAGACCACTCATAAAAATTAGCATTGTATTAAATAGTAGTGTTGTTAAATACCTCAACAGTGGTGGTGTAAAGTCCACCAGCAAATTTCTCATGCTCGCTTTTCTTGCCCTTAATAACGGGAACAGCCAAGAATTCTTCATAAATACGCCTATACAATTCCAGAATCTCAAGGACCTGAAACAAATACAAGAAAACTGCTCAATTAAAACTAAGAACCGCAAAAATTCAGCTGTTAAATCACAACCATGCAGTAGAAACTGAAATATTACACAAAAAAGCTATATAGAAAATCATCAAAATAATTTTCTCCCTCAAATTAGCCACAAATGCATGTAGAGAGTCAACATTTCAGCTCTTCAAATTCAAAAAACAAAATGCTTCAGGGCGGTATCATAGGAACAAGTAGTAGAGATTTTTGATGAATATGACACTTGGGCATAGGCCTGAATTCTAATACTCATACCCAACTCCATCAACAATGACTTTTTACATTGGGTCACACTATTTTTATTGATTAAATAACACAATGCCGCATTTTCCAACAGATTCTTTAGTTAGAAAGAATATGCAGCAATGAATGAACTCAAAGATATGCACACGGCAAGAAACTAGTTTAATGTTGCAACAGGATACAAATGGGTAAATAGTATAGTAATCACCAAAAAACTCAATTGAACGTACTAGTACTATATTAATTAGCATGATGTTTTACGGGATGCTTCAAGGTGTTCCTTGCTCTGGCAACAAGAACTGTCGCAGTTCACAAGTTTCAAGTCAAAAAACTTCAACCAATGAACATTATTGTATATGTTATGCACATATTTGGAGTGTCAAAGCTGATGCCAACGTAAAATAACCATAAACTAGAACGAAGTACATAGAGAAATGACGATGAGCTAGCATAAAAATCTAAAGCAGCAGCAGCAGCCATGATATCCAATACAGAAGCAGGAAAAGGTACTTAAGCTTACACAGAAAAAGGGAGGCAGGAAATCTTGTAGAGTTTGCCATGACATTAAAATGCAACCATGCCTTTAAATTGTTTAATCTAAGGATCCACTTTAGGAGTAATATTTAGGCCCTGTTTGGATTGGATAAAATTAGAGTTTTAGTAAATTTTGATAAAAATGAGTTATAAGAAATGGGGGCCAAAAAGGGGCTTAGTCAAAAGTATAAGTTCAGAATCTTCATAAAAGGAAAAACCCAGGCACTGCAATCCATAATATAGTTAGAAGTACCTCGATATCTGCCTCCTCCTTTGTTGCAAAAGCAGTATGCCCTTCCTGCCAAAGAAACTCTCTACTCCTGCAAATTCATAAAGATGACAACAACAATTAATAGACAACAAAACCTAATTCTTGACTCATTGTCACAAGATGAGTGGTAAATTTTCCAAGGAAATGAAAATTTGGGTAATCTGGGGAATAAAACAGGTCAATTTGTTTATAGCAAATTTAATATACTGAGGCTGATGAAATAGAAGCTTTATTCACCTCCTAACAGCAAGAACCAATCTCTTCTGCCGGAAAATCACAAAACTAACAAAAATGACAGGCTCCTTGAAAAGCACCTGATAAATGGAGTGGGATTGCTAAACTCCCATCGAACAACATTGCACCACTGGTTAAGTCTCAAAGGCAAATCGCGGTGTCCCCTAATCCACTTGGAAAAATAAGGATACATAACAGTTTCACTAGTTGGTCGAATGGCAATGGGCACTTCCAGCTCAGATTCTCCTGACTTTGTAACCCATGCAACCTGTAAAAAGGTCAAGATAATAGTTATAACCAAGGAGGAATCAACATTACAGTTATTGAATTCTGAATACAGAAGATTGTGTTAATAATGGTGAAGATTATATTCCTAACAATGGGAGTTCTCATTCATAGTGAATGTGACTGCATTCTTAATGGTGGGATTATTATTGTGTTAATATAGAAACCAGATATCATTATATTTTCAGTAAATATTATAATTCAAGCTAATGAATGAAGTGATGACAAGTGACGTGTATGGGAAGGAACATGGAAGAAGGTGGCAATAGAACTTGATTTTACATTAATCATGTGATACATGCTTGTCATCGACCCAGAGAGGAAACTAGGCTAAGCCAAAAGTTATGGTTATCACGAGAAAATTTATGATGTCCAATAAAATAAGCCATAAACTTCCAAAAGACACTTAGCCCCTGTTTGAGCCCCATTCTTTAGAAACTCATTTTCCTCAAACTCATTTTCAACCATACATTCCAATAAAAACAATTTTTACACGTAAACCCAAAAGTTTTCTACTTTTTAACTACACGTATAACACACTAGAGTCAAATGCAAAGCAATCTCACCTCAGGAGCAAACCCCTCTATATGATCCTTCTCCTTTTGCAGGACACCGGGGGACACAAAAAGGGGGAAGTAGCAGTTTTTTATTTTCATTTTCTTAATTTCAGCATCAAAGAAGGTCTGCACATTTACATAGGAAACGGATTTATTTGATATATCCAGATTCAAAAAATAAGATAAAATTCAAAAGGTGAATGTTATGAAACAGAACATAAAATAATTATTAAGCAAAGAAAATTTATAGGATAAAAAATTACAACATTCTATGCATAACACTTTTCCAATTTTTTGTTCTCGTGACAGTGCATTTAATAATTTAGGAAAATGCAAAACATTGTTACTTGTACTGTGCCTCAAATAGAAAGTTTGTAAATCACATCTAGCCCATTTGGTAAAAATTAAAATTTTAATTTTAATTTAAGTCAATGTCAACAATTAATTTTAACCATATATATGTCATAAGACTCACAACTTGTCAACCACACATTTCATCATTTTTTTATCAGAATCTATTAAAAACTGATTTTAATCTCCACCAAACAGGAGTTAGCGTATATGTTATCTTAGGATAGTACATAACAGCCGCTTGATCACATATAATGCAAGTATTTACTACTGCTATTTGGTAAGAATTAAAATCAAAATTTTAATTTAAGTCAAAGTTAACAATTAATTTTAACCATATATTTCATAAGACCCACCACTTCTCAACTACACATTCCATCATTTTTTATTTTTTTAATCAAAATCTCTCAAAAAACTGATTTTAATCTCCACCAAACAGGAGGCTAAAATATATGTTATTTTAGGATAGTACATGACTGTCGGTTGCGCAAATATAATGCAAGTATTTACTAGTGTCGTTTGGTAAGAATTAAAATCTAAATTTTAATTTTAAGTCAATAATTAATTTTAACCATATATTTCATGAGACTTACAATTTCTCAACTACACATTTCATCAATTTTTTATCAAAATTTATTAAAAAATTGATTTTAATCTCCACAAAACAGGAGGCTAAAGTATATGTTATTTTCGGATAGTACATGACAGGCGGTTGCACACATATAATGCAAGTATTTACTACTGCTGCAACAAAAATAAACTAAGTCCTTTTCTCATTAAACTTGGGTCTACAATGTTGAAAAAATTCCCCACAAAAAAAATAATGCAATTACATCAAGTAGCATATTATCAGTAAAACTTCAACTGGAAAATGTAAGCTTACTTGCATTATCTCCCAAATGGACATCGCCCATGGGCGTAAAATGTAACAACCAGATATGTCATAGTACTCAATCATTTCACCATTGACGACAACCTATATAATCAAGAAGATAAAAAATGATCAAGACTGCTGGATCAAAATATTTCCAATTTTTAACTTAGGAAACTGAAACAAAGAATTGGGAGTCGATTAGATTGCGCACAATTTTTTAAGGACAAAATATTGTACTAACGCAATATAAGAAAATGAGCAAGATGCAATGTAAGATGAATTGGCATTAAGTTAACTTTGGTCCATATTGAACATTACAACATAAATGTCAGATTGAACTATAGTAAGAGTTAGCAAACATCAAGAAAGAAGAGAGAGAGAGAGAGAGAGAGAGAGAGAAATTATGACAGCATCTCAATTATTATGTTAATACACTTCCTATATCTTCCTTTTAACTCAAATTGGGGGGGGGGGGGGGGGGGGGAGATCATGGAAGCACATACATATCAAAAATCTACAGCACAATAGTCAATGGCACAAATATACTTGCAACCTCACTATATGACGAGTGACGACATTCAAAAAAGCAGCCTGAAATTGAATAAGGAATACCTCAGAATACCACTCTCCAAAGTTGTCATCTTTCTTGACAGAGAGACCAAGACCCGTCTCTTTCTTCACTTCCTTCCTTTTTCCCTCTGAAGAACCAAATCAGTATGTTTCAAAAGAATACCCACATTGTTCACAGTTGCACGCACGCCAATAAAGATGAAAAAATAGATGCAGTCTACTCTACTGGGATGATATAAGAGTCCAGATGAATACTCACTACTGTTGGAACTATTGCCCTCTTTATCTTTACCAGCCATGAGACAGGAATCACCTGCAGGCATGAATTGAGGCAAACAAGTAACAATTGAACAGTAAGAACAGGATTTTAAACCAAAAAAATAAAATAAAATAAACAATTAACAGATCGCCATCGGCATACATAAAGGAAATGATAGATACTAACTGTGAAAAGTTCAAAATAAAATAGACAAGGCAGCCTATCGGATTCATTTACATAATTATCACCAGACAATGAGTGGGGGGAAAACACTACAGAAACAAATCGATTTTATGAATTTATCTAAACAAGTAGTGATGTGGATTCATTAATTGTTCCAGCAACAAATGAATAGAATTGTATAAAAAACAAAATATGAGATTGATCTGGAAAAATACAGCATGAAGGGATAAAATGAATTTGTACCAATCGGAAAATTTTCCTCTTTCAGCCGCAAAATCGTAGAGTCAAACGCGCGCACAATGGAGGAAGAGAGGCTGTACGCTGTATGTATTTACTATTTATTTATAAAAATTATATTTTATTAGTGATTGGAATATAAAAGTGATGCATAGAATATAAGGTGGCGTTCTGTTTGTATTTTATTTTGTATTTTCATTTTCGAAAATGTTTTGTGTTTTCATTTTTGTTTTCAAATTTGCTGAAAACGCGTTTGGTTTGTCATTTCTGAAAACTGTTTTTGAAAATGAAAATCTGGAAAATACGTTCTGTTTGAAATTTTGCAAAACACTATTTAAACTATTTTTAATTAATTTGCTTGCAGAATACTACTAACTCCAACTCAAATTTTCTTTCACAATACACTAAAAATATGGTTACATGCAACACACTAATGTGAGCATTAAGAGTCTATATTAACACAGCTTAGTCAGGTTCGGGACTTGAAAAAGCTCTACTTCTATTAAAATCCAGAAAATGCAAGTTCTTTAAAAACCACCAGAGTCCATTTATCATTGCATTTTTTGAAATATAACAACAAGAATTCTCATTTAATTTTTTTTTGTAATGTTGATATTGAATGCAATAAAACTTTATTTAAACTAAGTTTCAAGTTAGGATAATTCTAAAAAAAAAAAAAAAAACATCTTTATATAGGCTTAGTTCCAAGTTAGGATAATTATAAAAAAAAATTAAAAAAATAAAAATTTTATATTAAGCTTAGTTCTAAGTTAAGATAATTCTCTTTATATAAAAAAAAAATAAATAAAAAAAATAAATAAATAAATTTCCCAAAACGCGTTTTTCGCGTTTTGGACATTTTTTGTCGAAATACACACAAAACGCCCAAAACGATGTTTCGGGCGTTTTCCGTTTTGTGTATAAATTTTTTTTTGTTTTCCAAAATGCGTTTTCGAAAATGGTAAAGAGAACGCGTTTTTAACGTTTTCGAAAATAAAAACAGAAAACGACATCAAAACAGCAAATAGAACATGGGCTAATTCTTGGCGAAAATTTCAAATTTTAATAAGAAATAGATTATCCTGGGACAACGAGTTCATCAACTATATTTTATCAAATCAAGCATCAACTAATTGAGAATTTGAATGATATCATATGAATACGTGCAGCATAAATATTCATAAATTCTCACTCTTTTGCATTAAAATAATCTACAAACAGAAATAATTTATAGAATCACATATTAAAAATATAAAATATATTTCAGGAAAAGATTATTTATAATATTAAGGATAATAGACGACCTTAATTTTTAATGATTAAAACATATAAATTTTGATGAAGATAGGTAATTATGTTTAAACTAGTATTTATCCCGTGCAATGCACGGAAGTTGTTTTCCACAATATCTGTTTTGATACGTATTCGTAAAATGTTAATATTTTTACATAATCAAAACAAATAATAATATTCTATTACAATTGTTGACGTTATCATGTCCTTGGAGTGCTTATTGGTTGTCAACACACGGTATTGTCCATCGAATAAATGATTTTGTTCCACGCTAGGTGGACCTGTCCCCATTGAGTTTCGAACATTGAACCTATGGAATATAGGAATTTTAAAGACCTCCATATCTGTTTCGATAAGTATTCATAAAATGTTAATACTTTTACATAATAAAAACAAATAAAAAAATGCATAAAATAATAACATTCTATTACAATTGTTGACGTTGTCATGCCCTTGGGGTGCTTACAGGTCATCAACACACGGTATTGTCAACCGAATAAGTGGTTTTGTTCGATGTTAGATGAAAGCGTTCCTATGGGGTTTCGAACATTGGACCTATGGAATATAGGAATTCCAAAATCACTTATTCGGTAGACAATAGCATGGAACAAAACCATTTATTCGATGGACAATACCGTGTTGACAACATGTAAGCACCCTAAGGGCATGGTAATGTCAACAATAATAATTATTAAATTTAAAAAACAATGTCCATATTTGGTAGGGAATAAAATCAGATTTTTAGTACATCTTTATAAAAGTTGATGGATTGTATGGTTGAAAGTTGTATGACCTACGAAATGTGTGGTTAAAATTAATTGTTAACTATGAGTTGAATTTTAATCGAAAGTTTTAGAGTTATCAAACATGAGAAATATAATTAATCCAAATTATTAAAAACTTATTTGGACAGTAAATGTTAATTTATATATTTAAATAATAAATGAACGTAGGTTTCAATAATTTCTATGAGTTTTTTTTTTTTTTTCAATTATGAGTTATTGTTAACTTTACCGAAATGCAAATTTTCATGATTTTTGAATTTTCCTTTTGTATTTAACATTTTTTTCAACTTTCATTCAAAAGAATTATAAATGTGTGTTTATTCTCAACCAAGCAAAATAATTACAAATATGTGTTTATTTTCAACAAAGCAAATATTTACAAATATTTTTCACTCACATTTTAACTATAAACTTTTTTTGAAATCAATTTTCAATCACGTATTTTATCTGGAAAACAACAATATTTTTGTTTATAAACAAAAACAAAAAACAAAGCCTTTGAACGAAGATTTTAATTTATTAAATAGTTAATAATAATTTTTATTTTACAGAATATGATTTATTATTTAAAGGATAATAAATGTTATTTATTTTTATTTTAGTTATTCTATTTAGTATTTATATATGTACTAATTTTTCACTCGTGCGATGCATGAAATTATAAATGAAGTGATTATTTGAAATAGAGCACATAAATTGAAAAGTAAAATGTTGATTAAAGCATTGCTGATAGATTTGTACATATTCATGAAGTTCTAACAATGAAAAAATTAATTCAAATTTTCAAAAATATCCTTAAATACAACATTTGTCGTTGATTTGGTTGGTCTTCCATCCCTGTTACATATAAGCGTCTTTGGAAAAAAAAAAAAAAAAAGGTAAGGTAAACCTGTTCCAATAGTCATGAATATCATCTATAGAATCATTGGCTAACATCTTTGAAACATTGAAGATGTTCGAGACCCTTACCACATCTAAATAATAAAAAATAATAATACATAGCTGAAAACATTAGATAGATTAGTCAAATATGTAACAAAATAAAACAAAAAATCTAGCTATATAGACCACCATATTCCTTCGTCCTACACATCTGTAACAGTATCACAACCGGTTTGACTTCAGAATTGTTTTCCAAGTAAGTGTTCACCTCTTCCACATAACCTTCCCACAATGTCAACTTAACTTGATTTTTACTACACATATCCAAGTTAAGCATAATAAAATAGATAAGTAAGCACAATATAATTTTTAAAAAAAAGGTACATATCATCAATGGTCATATGTGTATCATACTCGAGATTCTCAATATCTAAATCCAATAGTATTTTTGTAACTTCATCGTACTCGACGGTCTTTAGGTTGTATCTTCTTATAACATGACCAATGGTATCTACAATCATGAATTAAATATTAGTTTGGATGATTTAGTGCATTTAAACAAAATATATTTAAACAACATTATTTATTAACGTTGCTTATCGAAAAGCCTTGTGTTATTGCGCCCTTGTGTGGCCAAGATATCAGGGAATGTTTTGAATTCATAAATACGCTTAGGGAAAGTTTCGTCACTGAACTCTTCAACCTTTGTCTAAGGTAAAAAGCTAATCTTGAATTTGTGAGTAATTGTTTTAAACAACATATTGTTTGATGCGACCACAAACTCACGGATAAAGTATAACCCCCCCCCTCCTTCTTTAATCAATGGTTTAAATTTGTGCATAAAGCTCTTCTTAATAGTACAATGAATCTTGTCTATTTATAAAAAACATTGAAGGATTAAAAACACAAGGAAAACTGAAATAAACAGATTACAATTAAGAAATGCATGCTCCTGGAACAAAGTATTTGAGTAGATTAAAGGGAACACTACAAATCAAAGATTTCTGATATCTAACTTATGTTTTTACTTATTGAATTGAGTTATCAAACTTATGCAATTTTTTTTTTCTAAGACTTGCTAAGCCCCTCATCGTTATCCCACTACCAATGCAAACGTTCTTCACCCCCAAACTTATCAACACCCCCACCAACCTACATTCATGCAAAAACAACACATATATTTAAAGAGAACCCATCACTCATCAGATCAAATTTTATTTATATATTCTATCTATTCAACTGACAACATCTGATAATATTTTGAGAGAACTGTGAAGAGAAGGGAATGAATAGATTTGTCAATCTTATAAATCAAAAATTGTAAATTATTTTCATGTGTTTTCTTATACACTTATATATTTTACTTAAAGAAATTTGAAAATCATGTCCATCATTCATGTGAAAATAACAAATGTAACATTTATATATGTTCTTCTATAATTATATTAGTTAGTTCCTAACATGTTTTTGAATGTTTATACAACCGTGAAGAACAAAACACATGGAAAGGGAAAACTTACCTGTTGGTCATGTCCGGTGAACTCGAAACTACAAATCTCAGATGGATTATTTCTCACGGGATAGTCATACATGCGCACAACTCGAAGCCAGACTCTCCAATAGGTTTTTCCAACATTGATTTCACTCAAGGAACTCACAAGAGGTGCCATATTTTGCTGCAAATGGATGCCAGTGAACAACATGGATAACAAGGAAAAAAATAGCATTTCAGTCAGACAAACAATGACTGTTGGAACACGGAAGCAAAGAAAATATTAAATAATTCATATTAATGTTTACCTACTTGAGTAGATAATTTTTGTAGAAATGTGTGTAAAAATCCTATGTTGTGGAGTATAATTTTGCAGAAATGTGACCGTGGAGATAATTTGGAAGATGTCTGTAAAAATCGTAAATCATGTTTGATTATTTGTTTACATTGAGTTGTATTACCATGTGTGAATATTGGATTGAAATCAGACTCAATTACCATGAGCTGTATTACCATATAAGATATATTATTTATATGGAAAATTTGTTGTATTAAAGATTAAGCAATTTTCAAATTCAAAAGTGTGATTGCATTCCATGCGTGAATATTGGATTGAAATCAAGCCCAATTACCATGAGTTGTATTATCATATAAGATGCATTAATTATATGAAAAATTTGTTGTATTAAAGATTAAGCAATTTTCAAATTCAAAAGTGTGATTGCTATGCGTAAATGTATTATTAAAATCAGGCCCAATTTAACAAAAATTAGGCCCACAGCTAGTGATGGCAACATGTGGGTTCGGGTCGGGTCCCCCCGCCCCGCGAAAATATTTCAATTCCAAACCCGCACCGTCGCCCACGAATTTCGGGTCAGGTTCAGGACTGATCAACCTCGCCGCCCCATTTATTTATTTATTTAGTTTTTTCTATTAATTTATTTATTCGGGACGGGTTCGGGTCGGCCCCGTGACCCGCATGGGTCACGGGTACCCGCCCCGCCGACTCGTAGCGCGGGTTAAAGTCGGGTATTTTTGTCATCTCAATCCACAGCAGTACACACACAGAATACACACAGTTTGGAGGGAAGCACTTCTACTTTTATATATTGATAGATATATAGATAGATTTGCTATTTCACATATTCTTTTTTTATTTTTCCTTTTGTCCTAAGAATTGCACATTTGTGTTGAACATAAATGACACGCAGCTACTGGTGATTACTATGAAAAGATTGGGCATGATGTTTAAGGATGTTTTCCTGCATGAAACGACGTCCATCTTGTAATGTTTTTTCTTTTAAACATTTACCAACATATGCTTAAATTTTATGTAGCTATTGATTATTACAAACATTTTTTTATTGATATACTAATATATAGCCAATTATATTAGGACACGTGCATTGCAGGTGCTATGATTCTGCAGTGATTTCTATTGATTCTTGTAATTGCTGGGGCTCGGATTTGAATCGCCAAATTGTCACCCCTGCTCTTGTATTTTGTCAAGAGGGGAACATCGAGGCCCTTGTCAAATCTGTCTACCATGGTTAATTAATATTACAATTGCACTTTTTTCTATTTTTTGTTCTTTGTTCTATTTCATTTCCTTTATGCATTGATCTAGTTACTTCTTATTCTAGTTCTTCGTATTCTTTTCTCGGATATGCTTTTTTGGGTAACATGATGTTTTTGGTGTAGAAATATGCTTGGGTTTTCTGGAATTGGGAGAATTAGAAAAATGTGAGGTTTAATCCTTGCTTTTTTTTTATTTTAACTTCAAGCTTTTTGTCACTCTCAAATGAGAGTTCTTTCTTTTTATATATATATATATATATATTTTAATGCTGCTTATTTATATTTTTCAAATTTTATGTCCACAAGATTAGGACTTTTTTGTCCGTGTAATGAAATGCTATCATCTTGCTATTACAGTACAGTTAAGGCACAAATCAATTTGAACTGTTCCAAAATGCAATCGAATTGAATTTTAATTATGTGCAACAGTTGTTAAATATGTATGAAATATAAGGAAGAAGAGAGAGTAACTGGAGAATTATGTATTATCTATGTGTTCATAATAGCAATTAATGAAGACCCGTCGACACAACTTTTGCTTCATATCGAAAACTTTCTTGGAAACTACCTTAATTTTTTTTTTTGGAAATTAATTTTCGAAATAGCTTCATATTCTTAAAGTGTTTTTAGAGGAAGTCATACTGACTAGCTTCCTCTAAAAGTTCTTTTAACTAGAATGAAAAGCAGCTTTTGAATTTTAAAAGCTCATTTTTTACTTTTCAAAAGTCATGACAAACGGGTTCTAATTTGCTTTATTAGCTTGCAGCTATATATGATTTTCATTTTCTGAATATGATTGCACGGAGGAATAAGAGTTTTGCAAGAACAATGAGATCGACTTTAAGATTTTTGTTTTTGAGAGTTTTCGTCTCTTGCGCACCAAGTGCAGGGCTATCCTTCACGCAAGAGACCAAAAAGGGACTTTTAGTTTTGTTTTGTCAGCCAAAGGCCGACACTTTGGCCAACTTTTATTATTATTATTTTAGACAGAAAAGGGGCTATAAATTTGTTTTGGCTGACAATCAACAATGTTAGCTTCAGCCTTTGGCAAACTTTAATTTTTTTGTGTGTTTCTTTGTTACTAGTTGAAACTTTTTCATTTTTTCCTCTTGATTTGTCTCGTCTATCAAATTTTGTAATTTTTTTTTTTTACTGAATTGGCCATAAATTCTCTTCTCACAACCATCAAGCAACCAATTCATTATAAGTTTAGGGCCAAAAAATTTTCTTCAGCAATTAGTTTATTCCAATGAGATATTTACTTGGCTTGGATTTCTAGTGTTGTATTATCTATTTTTAAAGTAAGTATACTAATTTTTTTTTTTGTCATATTCATATTGAATTTTGTACTCACTTAATTTTTTTTAAATGTCGTAGAAATGGAAGGGGAAGATAATGTATTTGTACCATTATGGGTGGGCATTAACTCACCAAAACCGTTGAAACCTCCCAACCTGATCAGTTTGGGTAGATTTTTTATGAAAATCGAGTTGGGTTGGGTTGGGTTCTACAAAAAAAAATTTGTTCGTGTTGGGTTGGGTGAAAAACCTAACTCAATAAAAATTTTAAAAATATAGGACCATTTAAATTTCAAAAATCTCAAGCCCATTTTTAATATGGATGAAACTCAAATATGGTTTGAACATATTTTAGTTTTATTAACAAGTATTCAATTTATTATATTTGAGCTTTAGTATTGTACATAATTGATTTGAGTTAATAGTTGATTTATAAACTTAATTTTTTAATTTTCAAGATTTTTTACTATTTGGACCAGAGCCCATTCCAACCCGATCGAAACTTGGTTGGGTTGAGTTTGAACTCAATTTTGGATTGGGTTGTGTTTGGTTGATTTTTTATCAACCCGACCATAGAGGGTTGGGCAAAAAATCGATCAAACCCAACCCACGTACACCCCTATGTACCACTAGAGATGGCAACGAGGCGGGAAATACGCAAACCCAATGGGGACCCGCCCCGAACGGAGCGGGGAATCCCCGACAAAGACTGGGATGGGATGGGGCGGGGACAGGGATGAAAAAGCATCCCCGAACTGGGGACGACTGTCTTATCCCCATCCACAATTAACAAGTTCCATTAAAATTTTAAAATCCCCAAAAAAAGTCCTATATTATCTGTCAAAAGTCCTATGATATCAAAATTTCTTACACCAAAAATTTATTATTTATCAAGTCATAAACTTTAAATACTTATTTTGAAAAAGTTATTGATTATTAGTTATTAAGTTTATCGAGGTGTATTTTCTCATCTAATCAAATATAAAATAAAGATACAAATAAAGATGAATATAGTCGATTAATGTCCAAAAAATGTGTAAAGATTATTAGATTTAAAAAACGTTAGGTTTGTTCTTGCATCTTTCCTTATATTGTCTGCATAAAATTATTTTAAAACTTAATTTAAAAAAAAAAACACAAATGGATCCGTAAACGGGGATTTTCCCATCCCATCCCCGCCCCATCTCATCCCCGATTAAATGGGGACAGGGGGGATGGGGATGGTAAATCATTAATAGGGCGGGGACGGGGGAAGGCATCCCCGCCCCATACCTGCCCCGTTGCCATCCCTATGTACCACAAGTTCACGTAGTACGATTCCATAAATTGGGCAAGAGTTTGAAACATTAGACGACGTATACAACTTTTACAATTAGTGCAAAATTAGTTGGGTTCAGTGCACGTATCGGTAGTAGTCGAAAGAACCCACAAACGAACGAAGTTGTCATCATATGTTTGTTTCAAACAAGGCCAGAAAGATGAAACCTACCAAATGAAATTTAAAAATTTGGTGACCCGTTTAGGAGAAAGAAATCTTAGAGACTACCTTGTGGCTGCACCACCAAGTTAACAATTGTAAAAAAGCAGACACAAAATTCTTTGGTTGTGAGCCATTTTTTCGAGCCGCATAATCACTCACTTTCCACATCAAGCAATGTTCACCTACTACGATCGCACCGTGAAGTTTCAGCTACGAAAAAAGTGCTTGCAGAGCAATTTTCACGGGAAAATATTCCTACTTGCCAAAAAATCAGACTTATGAAGATAGATGCTGGTGGTCCATCTTCGATTGGTTGCTCTGAGCAGGATATTAGGACCAAAGAGACCGTTAAAGGGAATACATTGGACATGATGTAGAAACATTGATAGAGTACTTCCAGTTGGAGAAAAGAAAGAACCCGAGCTTCTACTATGCATATGAGACTGATGAGGATGGAGTATTTGCTCGGTGTTTTTGGGTTGATTCCGATTCCAGGAGCTCGTCTACTTCGAAGACGTTGTCGTGTTTGACACGACCTATAATATCAACAAGTAATCTATGGTGTTTACACCATTTATTGGTATCAACCACCATCGTCAAACTATTGTACTTCTTCCGTCCCACAAAGATGGCCCTATTCATTTTCACACAAATTAAGAAATGTCAATTAATGTTGTTGAAAAGATAAATTTTAAATCACTTTTCCTAATATATCCTTAATAAATTTATGCAGTTTCCCACAAGATTGAAAGAGACTAAATTTATTTACACTAATAAAAAAACACAATAAATAAGGGCAAAATGGGAAATAAAATATTAGCTTTACTCTTTAAAAAGAAAGTAGACTATCTTTGTGGGATGGACGAAAAAGGAATAGTGGACTATCTTTATAGGACGGAGGGAGTATTTGGATATGGCTTACTGAGCGATAAAAAAAATTATTCTTTCATTTGGTTGTTCTCAAAGTTTCTGGAAGTCATGTCAATACAACAACGTCCTGGCGTGATTATCACTGATCAAGATGGTGTCATTTCGAGAATGTTCGGCCACGTATTCCTTGACACACTACATAGATTCTGTTTTTGGCACATATTGAACAAATTTCCTGAGAACATAGGTCTTCTACTTTGTAAGGAAATGTACCATAATTTGATAGACATCATTATGGAGTCTAAGAGTCCTTACGAGTTCGAATGCTGTTAGTCTGAAGTGATGGAGGCCACTCTCCTAGGGGATAACGAGTGGCTGTGCAATATGTCTGAAACACGAACCCGTTGAATACCAGCATACGTGAGACACATCTTTTCTGCGGGGATGTCTAGCAGCCAGCAATTAGAAAGCAACCATGCATCCTTCAAAAGATACATGGACAAGAAAAATATGTTGATAGATATCATCACAAGGTTTTTCAATGCTCTGGCTCACCGAAGACGTGGCGAATTAGTTGCAAATCACACTGACCTGAACGAGCAGCCTCGGATGACAACATCATTCTCAATGGAAGTTCAAATGGTCAGCATATATATAAAGACAATTTTACTGCACTTTCAAACAGAGCTTGCACAAAGTAATTATTATCTTTGTTCGAAAAGATCAATATACGAGGGTCTCAAAACATATTCCGTCATGTGTTTTGATACTAGAAAAATATATGATCGCCAACGTGAAGTTCTCCACCACACGATGACTGATATTATAACATGCAATTGTCGAACATTTGAGTTTGAAGGATACACGTGTCATCACATGCTTTCATTAATGATCAAGAAACAGGTTATGTCATTACCAGACCACTATATTTCATGTCGATGGACCCAGACTGTAAAAATAGTTCCCATTTTTTTATCCAATTTTCGATCCATCTACTTGTCATTTTTAATTTCACGACACGGGATGCTATCACACACTGCATCATAGTTGGTCGATGAGGGAGCCTTGACCGATACTCGAACCACATTTCTAATTGATAGATTTCGGGACTTAAAATTACATGTAAAGGACGTCAACGACGACGGTGATATGCGAATGAGTATGATGAAGAATAAGAGTAAAGAAAGTACCCAACATGTGGTTGATCCTACTCCGGTTAGGACGAAAGGGAACAAAAAGTGATTGAAATCGTCGAAGAAGGTAGCCATGTCCCAACCTCGGAGAAATTGTCGTGGATGTGGTCGCAGTGGACATGATAGAAGAACTTTTCCAACTTTACAACCGAGATGAGTTGATAGACGATATCATGTTTAAGCTTTAATTTTTTCCCCATAATATGTTTAATCTATTTTTCATTCATGTCATCACAACACAACTGGTGGACGAGACATATGAAGCACAATACACGTGGAATGATAATCAAGATAACATATATACAAACGTTGCTATCAATAACTATGGGGAGTTCCCAGGGTTTGACAACAATGACTATCATTAAATCGTATTTTCGTTGTATTCATTTCAATTGTATTTTTCCTAACTAAGATTGTTTATGTTAAGTTAATTTTAATTTATATTTACCTTCTTGTTCAAATAATGCTTATTAATTTCATAAGTATGAAGATCACAATAATCATCAATTAATGTATAGATAAAAAATTAATCTAATAAACTATTGCAAAAAAAGGGGAACAAAAACATCAAAAAAAAAAAAAAAACTTAAGAGTTGCTTTGACAACCCTTAAAATAATAATAAATTAAATTAAATTAAACAAAGGCCAAAGGTTGCATCCAACATAGTGGATGACAAAACAAATAAAAGATCCTTTTTGGTCTCCAGCGCTTAGGATAGCAAAGATAGTTTTTTCCCCATGTTATTTAGATTGCCTACCTGGGAATTTCATTGTAAATATGGTAAAACTTAACATTTTACTAATTATTACATGAGCCCTAGATGTGCATGCCACATGTTAAGTTTGGGACACATCATATACTCTAACGGGCATTAGGTGTCTGACATGTAACAAATGTATTTTAGATGGTCCACATGGTATAATATATATATACAAAATCTGTTAGATGAGTTCAATATAATTTTGAGTAAATTACATTCCATAAAAATTTGTCTTTGTATCAACAAAAAGGCACTTTATGATAATTGTTACGAATATAACAATTTATTACTTATTTTCTTTTTAAAGAATTTTTTATATTGATTTGAGCAAAATGTACAAAAATTAACAAAATATATCCTAAAAATTGCTATGAACGAGGGCTACTACTCTTGAAATAAAAATTGGGACTCTTGAAATCAGAAAAATAGAAAAAGCAACTCTTTCATCTCCCCCAAATCACTTCCATCTTCAAGGCTGCAGAAATATGTTGTTGCTTATGTGATCCAAAGAAGGATTTTTACTCTCTCTCTCTCTCTCTCTCTCTCTCTCTCTCTCTCTCTCTCTCTCTCTCAGTTCATTGTTTTTCTTCTGTGTTCATTTGCACTCTTCCAATCGATTCCTCCATCCGATCGAAGTTAAAGTATTTCTTGTTTGTATTCTCATTTTTTGCATTCGTTAGTTCTCGTTTTCATTTTCTACGATTTTAAGTGATGGGTTCTTTTTTTACAGTAGCAACTCGCTCAGCCAAAGAATCTTCATTACAGGAAACGCCCAGCGAGTGATGATACGGTTCTTGATGCTCATGCCAAAGCTGATAAATTTTCTCAAAGGTACTCTAAATGCTGACTTCACTCTATCTTCATGGTTCTATCCATTACTGTGCAAAATTTACACATGATTGTTAAAGACGAGGTTAAAAAATTGTGTGTTCACCCATTTATTTATATTTTTAAAAAAATATAATTGGAAAATAAATTAATGGTTTATTTGACTAAAGTAGGAAAGCCTCTAAGTTTCTAGTCGAATATTTTGTTTATATGCACAATTTTATTTGCATAATAAATGGTTTATTTGTTGTGTCAGTTCAATATGTAGAAGACAACTTTGCAAATACTCAACTTGAAATTTGGAAGAAAGCCGAAGTACATGGGGATTTAGATACATTCCAGCAAAGTAAGTTCATAGTAGAGATCAAATAAGTAGCTTTGACATGTGCATAGCCGAACATTTTAGGCTAAATTTCAATAGGCGCATGTTTTTCTATCTCAACAGTTTGACCACCCTAGTTCAGTGAGATGAATTTCCCAAAATCTTTGTACATCTGTCGACAAAATTATGTCATTCCCGACAGATTAATTCTGGAATTCTCGACATATGGTCATTTTTCCTTCATTCAATAGCCATTTCCCATTTCTTGACAGTTGTTCACGTTTATGTCATTCTCGAAAGATAAATTATTTACTCTCTTATTAATGTTGTGCATATAAATTCTTATTTTTTTTTAAAAGTGATCTTTTCATTGTTTTGTTCCGCAGATGAATTCCTCATTCGAATTAAGTGAGGAAGAACGACTTCACGCTCATATCTCGAAACGGAGCCAGTTAAAGTACATTAAACTGGTGTTAGATAAGTTGGATGTTGGTCAGAAATAGGACTTTCGAAATTCGTGTTTTGGGTACATGACAAAATTGCTAGAGCTACAGTTTTCTACACGGTTAATGCAGCAGTTGATGTTCCAATTAGTCGACTCGGGAAAATCCAATAAGCTATGGTTCAACATTAAAGGGCACTACAATAGATTTGGGTGGACCGAGTACGCGGTTGTGATCAGGTTGAAATGTGGGGGTTGATCAATTCAGACAAGTATGAGAAAACTATACAAAAGAAGAGATTGTAGTATTTCTATGTGCAACATCCAGAATACTTTATTTTGTTGGAATAGAAATTTTTTTTTGTTGGAGGTTTATCCTAAATTCTAGTATTTATATGTGCAATGTAATGTACTTCATTTTGTTGGAATACATATGGTTATTTGTTGGAGTTTTATCCTGAATTGTAGTATCTCTATGTGCAATGTCCACAATACTGTATTTTCATCCAAAATGTATTCTAATTACTTGAAGTGTCATTAATGACCTGAATATTCAAAATGTCTTACATACTAACTTTAATATCTTGTGGGTCAACCAATTAATTGTGCTTAAAGGAAGCTGCTTACATTAAATTTGATTTAAGGTAGTTGTCTAACATTAATTTTCGCAGTTTTCTGTACAACTCAGCTTTGTTCATGAAAATTTGATTTGACTCAATGTCGGAGTGTCGAAAAATTCTACCCCTTCGTACAAATCCCCAAACGTGTTAGATGGTGATAGAGGCTCCTATCAACATTCTCATGCCTTGCATCCTCATTCGTATCACACACAACATTGACCATTATATTCTCATTCGTGACAAGAAGTATCTGCTCGACCGTGTTTTCCTGTGAGGGTATAAATTCTACTTGAGCACGTAAATCATTTTCTTTGCAACTAATGTCCCTAGCTATGTGAACTATATGATTCGGTGTTTTGAGAACAGTAATACATAGAGCAGTTTCTTTGTGAATGGATATGTACCAATTCAAATCTTCCTGTTTGCGAATTTCAGCCGGAGGTATGTTCATGTTCGGTACTTTGAATTGTAGAAGGATATCACTACACGGACTACTAATTGGAAGCTTCACATTCAACCGTTCAATTAGTCATTCCACTGTGATATCGCTAGGCATTACAATAGATGCAGTTTTGTTCCCTCGCCACTTTCATTCTTCATCTAAGTTGACGAAGTCTTCACCGTACGAGACAATAAATCTCAAATTAACACGCATTCCTGAAAAAATGCTATATTTACGTTAACAATTCACACATTGGACATGCTAGACTTTCATAACGAAAAATAGACAAAGTCTATCCGACGCATTCATAATAGTGTGGGGTAACTGGCTTAGTCGATAGTTCAACTGTCGGGTTCGACAGATAACTCGTCGAAAACGACAGTTAGCACTACGCGACTGTATGGATGGCAATGGGTCGGGTTCGGGGCGGGTCAGGGCCGCCCCGCCCCAGACCCGAAAACATGTAACCCCGCCCCGCGACCCGCGAAGTCGCGGGTCGGGGCGGGGCGACCTCCCGCGCCCGCTAACGACCAGAAATTTAATATTTTTTTAAAAATAAATTGGTAATGAAATTTTACGTGAAAAATTTAGGCATTGAACTAGTTAGAATTTTTAAGTTTGAACTTTAAAAATAATATGTATATATTTGAAGAAAAAAAATCAATAAACAATATAATGATATAGTGGTTGTATATTCTCATATCCCTAAATTTCACCAAGGTTCAATTCTTCTGGACTTCATCAAATTTATTTTAGTTTCTCATTTCATTATTTAAATAAAAAAAAAAAATTTACCGGGTCACGGGGCGGGGCAGGACGGGTCCTCTCCGAAACTCGCAGCGGGGCGGAAAACCCGGCCCGCGGACCCGAATGGGCGGGTCATTTCGGGTCCTTCGGATTTTTTTGTCATCCCTACGCGACTGGGGTTTAAATGCATGGGTTGTTCTCAAATTCTTCATCAACAATTAATGTCTTTCGTTAGTGTTCAACTGCTTGAATACATTTTGACATAAAGAATATCACATAAAGGAGGATCTTCCTAGATTTATGAGGACATGTATGACGATATGTTGTCATTTTAGTCCAAATTTATGGTTCTCATATAGGAATGGCAATGGGTCGGGTTCGGGGCGAATCGGGGCCGACCCGACCCGCCCCGCGAAGTCTCGGGGTGGGGCAGGGCGACATCTCGCCTCGCCAAATGACCCGAAATTAATTAATTAATTAATTTATTTATTTATTTGGTAATAAAATTTTAGGTGAAAAATTTAGGAGTCGAACTAGTTAGAGTTTTTAAGTTTGAACTTTAAATATAATATGTATATTTGAAGGGAAAAAAAATCAATAAACAATATAATGATATAATGATTATATATTCTCATACCCTTAAATCCCACCAATGTTCAATTCTTCTAGACCTCATTAAATTTATTTTTAATTTCTCATTCAAAAAAAAAAAAAAAAAATCTTGGGTCACGGGTCGGGGCGGGTCCGCCCTGAACCCGCCCCGCTGACCTGATGGGGCGGGTAATTTTCAGGGCGGGTCGTTTCGGGTTCTCCGGATTTCGAGTCGTTCGGGTTTTTTTGTCATCCCTATTCTCATGAACTTAATAAATTTGAATGATGAGTTATTTAACAACTTTCAAGATAGTTAGTGACCCATATACTATGATAAAAACAAAATTAAAATGCTTATATTTCAAAATGGAATTTGAAACCTATAATTCTATCTTCTTCAAGTATTAATGGGGATTGAGGAAAAAGTCTCGAGTATAAATGAGTTAGTATTCAAATGGGGAAAAAATTATTATTGCATTTTTTATTTATTTTTAACAATTTATTTTTTATTTAAAGGTTTTATCCGTTATTTTAAACCTTTATCGATTGGTTTCTTGCGTGGTGTGGTGTGGGGCGATGTACATCACATCAAGCAGTTATGGATTCATCGTGACAAGTAAAAAGTTGGTCAAAAAGTTAGTTTAGGGGCATTTAAGACATTTCATGGCCAAAATTAGTCATTATTTAGCATATTTTGAGAATTTGTCTAATTATATATGTATTATGCATTTTGGTGTTATTTATGCAAAACTCCATATAATTTTTGAGATCTGAGCAATACGATTGTGGATGCTATGATACTTTCTAATATTCATTTTTCTTGGTGAATGAATTCACTTGATTATGCAGTCAGGTTGTACCTTAATAATGAGTTCCACTTTGTTCTCTAAACACATAAATTAATAATATTGATAAAATATTATTGAACTGTCTTTTCAATGAATATTAACCAAATATGAAAATTATAGAAAATTTAATTTGACCTTTGATGCTGTAAAAAATCATAACCTTGACGTGGCAGAATCTGATGACAATTGATTGCTGGAAAAGATGATGAACTCGCCTGGGATGACCTGCAAAAAAGGCGAGGAGGAAACTCTCGTCGCCCCTTCGGTGTGAGAATTAGTTTTCTGGAAAAAGGTAGAGAGAATATCTAACTGGAAAACGTAAAGAATTGTGAATGAATTATTTGATATGAAAAGAACTGTATTTATAGGGCTGAAAAAGCCCATAACTTCCTTTATTTAAGGAATGAGTCATTTTATTATAAACTTACATTTTAAGAAGAATTTCTTACTTATAAGGATTCAGTTTTCTTTTTGTAAAGGGTTTCCTTGTGGATCATGTATTGTCTTGAGGCTCAAGTATATGCCCCATTAACGAGGCCCAGTGATGAAAGATGTTGGGAAACCTGCAAATACGGGCCATAGGTCGGTAAGAAACATTCATATCTTCAATTGTCAAACTGAAGTAGATCGGGATGACCCGACCCTGATGAGACCGGGTATTTTACTGAGGTGCAATCGGTTATTGTTGAACAGCGAGGAGGTCGGCCACGTGCTGACCATGGAGTTCTCGGTAAGAGGTCGGTCAAAGCAAGACCATGACCTCAAGAGGTCGGGTCATGGAATTCTCCGTAATTTTAGGGAGTAGGAAAATAATACCGATCAATGGCCCCCGTGCGTCAGAGATCAGGACAAGATTTCTGGGCGCATGACAACTGTTATATTAAATTTGCCAACTCATCACATGTATTGCTTTAGCCATAAAAGAATTGCCTTATGATGTTGACACGTGGCAGAAAATAACTTTTGGATTTTGAAATTTTTCCCGCCTAATTTGCCTATATATATGTGGTCCCCATAACCTCTTTACGTTTACTTTGCAAATTTTGAGAAATCAGAGAACTCGTCGGGCGACTTACACGACCTCTACTCCAACAAAAAATTTCTAGCATCTTAGGTACGCTCGGCCTATCCCAACCCCTCTAACTCTTTTATTATTTATTATAGGAAAGTATAGCCAGACGTATGACAGTGGAAGACCTTAGGGAGGTAGAGGACCTAGATGAACCTTTAGAGGTCGAGCCATTAGGATTTTACTAGCCCCCACCTGACTTTGATGAGGGTGAGTCTGATAATGGGGAGGAGGTCGAGGACAACCCTCGGGTAGTAAGGGAACCTAGGAGGGCAGAGCTCGAGCTACCTACCCATTACAACAAAATGAAGGAACACTTGGTCGAGGTAGACATGTGGAGATACGAATTAGTAGATAGATATACTGTCAGGGTCCCGGACAGGGACGAGTATTCTTATCATTGCCGGGAAGGGGAGATGGTTGTGTACCATGAGGCCTTGGTGGCCGGGCTTAGGTTTCCCCTGCACCATTTTTTTGTGGATTTCTTACTAACTGCGAGCATATTGCCCAGTCAACTCGCTCCTAATGGGTGGAGAATCCTTGTATATTTTTTCATATTATGTAGGAGTTTAGGAATATAGCCCACCGTTAACCTTTGCAAATGTTTGTTAGAACTTAAGTAATTACCCCGATGCAATAGCTTTGTGTATCTGTGCGGGAAGGGTAGGTTCGAGGTTCCATAGGTTCCTTCCTCCATAAAGTATTGGAAGGAAATGTTTTTCTTTATCAAACCCAAAGAGGGCGAGACCCTATTCTGGCCGACCTTCAGGAGACCTGATGTTGATAATTTTAATAGGATGGGTAATCTGAGTGAGAAGGCCGAGACAGAACTTATGGTCGATGCTATCCGGGTGTGTGACTTTTGTTTGTTGGCTGAGGAAGCTAATGACCTAGCCAATAGTGACATTCTGGACCAGACCGGACTTGACCTTCAGCCCGGTAGGGTTCGGCCTCTTAAATTACGTAATTAAAAATGCCCTTTTTTGCCTTTTGCTTATCTTCGTAGACTCTTCAGGAGGCTTTAATCTTCTTATCCTTGTTTCAGGAATGACTTTTGACTCTGAAGCTCTGAAGCAGGCCGCACTTGCTAAGAGGGCTGTTGACGGAGTGACCAGGAGGCGCCCTCAAAAGAGGGGAAGAGCCGGCACTTCAAGCTCGGGACAAACGTCCCGATCTCAAGAGGATATCCCACCACCAAGGGAGGAAAGGCCACCCAGGGGTCGGGCACCTCCTCCTTCCGACTCCGAGCTTGAGGCCGAAAATCCTTCTCTAGCTGACTGTAGGAGGAAGATGCAAGACTCCCTGCATCCGGACCTTGTGAAAAAATACCAATATGAGATCGGTCTGGAGCGGGGAGTGGAACACATAATGAGCGCGGCTCTCCAGGTAGTTCTTGAGATTTTGTTGTCATTCTTTAGTGAATATACATATTTACACTGAAATTTTTTACAACTTATTCGCTCAACCAATCTTCAGATATTGAGCATTACCCGGGGAGTTGCAAACCAAAGCATTGAGCGGGGCGAGACTGCGAGTCAGCTAGTTCACTCCGTTCAATACGAGGCCACCCGGGCCAATTCTGCAGAGGAAGAGCTTCGGAAAGTTAAGGCAGACCTCGAGGTCGCTCTCCAAGAGCGGGACAATGCTCGAGCTGAAGCTAGCCGCTACGTAGGGGAGCTCGAGCAGGCTCGGGCACGGGAGCCCCAAATCCAAGCGTCTGCCATAGAGTCCTTCAAAGGTTCTGAAGACTACAAGCTTGCCTTGGGCACATATGCATTGGAGTCTTATTCTCAAGCAATAAAGCAGGCAAGGGCTTGGTGCCTTCAGAAGATGCCCGAGATAGACACGAGCCCTATGGCCGCCTTCCCATTAGGTGCCGATGACCTCGACCTCAGCCCTTTTGAGGGGGAAGATGACGCTGACTGTGAAGTGCTCGAGGAAGCAGAAGAGGGGTCTGGTGCCGAGAGGATTAAAGTAATTTGTAAATTCTCGTTGTAATGCCCGGGGTATACCCCGTAGTTTTTGTAAAACTCTCTTAATGAATGAATTTTTATTTCGTAAGCTTTTTGCCTTTAAATATTAAGTAGCTTTGATTCCGTATTTTGATGATGTGGTCGGGTAATGGCCGACCATCCATTGTAGTTATAACCACGGGTTAACATTTCGCAGTATCAAGATTTAGTTTGAGACAATTGACTAGCGAGACCGGGTGAGTCCGATCCTTTCTAGTCGATTTTCTCAAAGATAGGATCATGCTTTTTACTTGGCAAAATCACAAGAATTGTTTGATAAGGTCGGGTTATGCCGACCTTTAGGATAAATTTGTCAGGATGGAGTCGTGTCCATAACTTGGTAAAATGGATGTAGTTTTTACAAGGGTCGGTCAATGAAAGCCCGGGGTACCCCGACCTTTCTTAATTTTGAATTTCTTATTTGGAAGTAATTTGCAACGTCTTATCATGAGACATTGTAAATTATTTGATGAGAAATAATTTGTAATGTCTTGCCATGAGAACTTGTAAATTATCCGAGGAAGAATAATTTGTAAAGTCTTGCCATGAGACATTATAAATTATTCGACGGGAAATAATTTGTAACGCTTTGCCATGAGACCTTGTAAATTATTCGTGGAAGAATAATTTGTAAAGTTTTGCCATGAGACATTGTAAATTATTTGATGAGAAATAATTTGTAATGCCTTGCCATGAGACCTTGTAAATTATTCGTGGAAGAATAATTTGTAAAGTCTTGCCATGAGACATTGTAAATTATTCGATGAGAAATAATTTGTAACGCCTTGCCATGAGACCTTGTAAATTATTCGTGGAAGAATAATTTGTAAAGTCTTGCCATGAGACATTGTAAATTATTCGATGGGAAATAACTTGTAAAGTCATGTGAGTGACCTCGTAAGTTACTTCAAAATCTGATCTTTGTATTGCTCATTCTTTGGAAGAAGTACTTTTATTAAAGGGGGCTGAATGATGGGCCTCGTTAAAACCTTATCCAGAAAAACCCATTGGGAAAAAATATGGATAAGGAAAAAGAGTACCCGTCCCTGACACTGAAATACAGAACAATGGGCACGCAGGCCCGACCATAATATTCACTGATGGACGTGCAAGTCCGAAAGCAAAAATAAAAATGGGAGCGCAGGCCCGACCTTACTAGGACTAAATGACTTGATATCAACAGAAATATGATTACTTGTAGTATGGCTTCAAGTTCTCCACATTCCATGGCCGAGGAAGAGGTTTTGAATCCGTTGTGCGGAGGTTGTATGAGCCCTTGCCCACCTTTCGGATGACTTCATAAGGTCCTTCCCAAATAGGCCCAAGTTTCCCTGGTTGATGACCGGCAGCCTCACTGCGGCGAAGGACAAGATCTCCCATTCTGAATTCCCTCTTCTTTACTCGGATATTGAACTTCTTAGACATGGCCTGTTGGTAAGCTGCTATTCTTAATGATGCATTTTCCCTGACTTCTTCTAGAAGATCCAGACTTTCTCTCTGTCCTTCGATGTGGTCGGGCGACCTTGTGGCCATAGCACGGAAGCTTGGAATTGTTACTTCTACGAGGACAGCGGCTTCCATCCCGAAGGCATGCATGAATGGGGTTTCCCCCGTCGCTGTTTTGAACGTGGTTCGGTTGGTCCAAAGCACTTCGGGGAGGAGATCGGGCCAATCTCCCTTGGCACTACCAAGGCGAGTCTTCAAGTCTTGTAAGATGAGCCTGTTTGTAACCTCAGCTAACCCATTACTCTGCGGGTGCGAAACGGAGGTCAACCTGTGTACTATTCCCAAGTTCTTGCAGAATTGCTTGAAGGCTTGGCACTCAAATTAACACCTGTTATCTGTTATTAATGTCTTGGGAAGACCAAAACGGAAAACTATTGATTTCCACACAAATTGATGTGATCCAGACCACGGATACAAGCCCGCACAAAGATCCGTTGAAGATCAAAGGAGGACCGATGACTCGATTGCAAGCAAAGAGGGCCAAGGAAGCAATGGACAAGTTAGTTCAAGAAACAATGGCCAAAACAATATTCGTGTCATCGAAAGAAGCAAGTTTCATGTTGGGGCCGAGCCAAAACGACGAGTGGATCAACCTCATCCAAGCCGTCGAAGAAGATTGCCAAAATTTGGGAATTACGGCCGTAATCAACGTTCTGCTTAAAACTGAATTTTTGAATAAATTAAGGTTTACGGCCGTAAGGTTAATATCACGGCCGTAAGGGAGTTACTGCTTAAAATTGGAATTCGTATGTTTTGGACTTACGGCCGTAAGTCCAATTGTCACGGCCGTAAGAGTGATTCAGAAACAGGGTTACGGCCGTAAGAAAATCAGTCACGGCCGTAAAACCGATTACGCGTAAATTTAGGTTTATTTTATTTCCATAATTTTAGGTAGTTGTTTCCTTATTTAATTAGAACTCTTTAACCTAGTTTTGACCCTATATATAGGGATGTAATTTTCATTATTCAGAACACAACTTTGATATATTAATTGAGAGGAAAATTGCTTTCACATTCTTATTCTTTATTGAATAAAATTCGAACTTGCGAGTTATTCTTGTTTGTTCAAATCTCGGTGAGAATTATTATTGTTTGTGATCAAGAGGTCAATATATCCCAGTGATTGTATTGGTTGCTTGGTTCAATTAATTTTAATTGGATCCATAAATCGTGATTTCTTGACGTTCTTGGGTCGATTTCAATATTTTGTGGGTTGCGTAGCTACAATTGCTACGTGGTTTGCATCATCTGGTATCAGAGCTTAGGCTCCAAAAATCAAGGTTATATCTTGTTTTTGTTTTCTTGAATTTCTTATTCTTGTTCTTCGTGTTCTTCCAGCTTTGAGTCTTTAATCCAGAAAAGTGTCACAAAAAATTCAATAGTCGTTATTTCTTTAGTCTTTTATCCAAATTAAATTTCGTTTGTTGCGTCTTTCTCGTAGTTGAATTTTCGAGAAATTAAAAAAAAAAAAACGAAAATTCTCAGTCCAACTAAAATATTTGATATTTGATTTCAAGAATTATTTTCTTGAAACAATCCTAGTTTCCATAAAAAGTGTCAAGTTCTATATAAAGTCAAATTTAATTCTCTAAAGGTCTTCTTTGAGTTTTCCAACAAATTCATTACTTCTCACTCATATTCGATTTGAAGCAATCGGGTTTAAGCTATTGAGTGGAAAAAGGCAGAGAGGTGAGATCAATAAAGGGTAAAAGCCTAATTTGAGTGATACACGAGCGAAATACACGTGAGGCATATAATATTTAGTGTTAGGATGTCTGAACAATCTTCTACTGCAAAAAACAACGATCGAGCCAACATGACGGAAGAGATGGTACAACGGTTTGAGCGGTTGTTCGGGGATGTGTTAGGTAGGTTAGAAAGGCTTGAACAACCTCGGGAAGTGCCTAATGTCCGTAGGCAAGGTGGGCAAGGTCGTAGAGTAGAGGAGATCGATGATAATGAAGAAGGTAGTGATTTTGACGATGGGGCAATTGTTGATAGAGTAGTTAGGCATGGAAGAAGGGATAGAGATCTTGGTGGCGATAGAATGGGTGGTAGTATGAACAACATCAAAATGACAATTCCGTCATTCAAAGGAAGGAGTGATCCGGAAGCATACTTAGAATGGGAGAAGAAGATGGAATTAATTTTTAATTGCTACACTTATTCGGAAGAGAAAAAGGTTAAAGTAGCTGTACTTGAGTTCTCCGATTAAGCTATTACTTGGTGGGATCAATTGGTGACTTCTAGGAGGAGGAATCGCGAGAGGCCCGTTAGTACTTGGGATGAATTAAAAGCTATCATGAGAAAGAGGTTCGTTCCTAGTCATTACCATCGGGAGCTTCATCAAAAGTTGCAAGGTCTATACCAAGGATCAAAGAGTGTGGAGGATTATCACAAGGAGATGGAGATATTGATGATTAGAGCTAATGTAGATGAGGATAGGGAGGCTACGATGGCTCGATTTTTGAATGGGTTGAATAGGGATATAGCTAATGTGGTTGAACTACAACATTACTTGGAGATGGAGGATATGTTGTACGTGGCTATAAAGGTTGAGAAGCAATTGAAGAAGAAGGGGACAGCAAGGTATCAATCGGGTACTAATTCTTCTTGGAAGCCGAAGTGGGAAGGTAAAGGAGAAGGGGCTGTTTCTAAAGGAAAGTTTGAAGCACCAAAAGGGAAGTTTGAGGCACCAAAAGGGAAGGAGGAACAAGCTAATAAATTCGTACCTAAAGGGGAACCTCAACCGTCTAGGAGTAGAGACATTCAATGCTTCAAATGTTTGGGGAGAGGACATGTGGCGTCTCAATGTCCTAATAGGCGAGTGGTACTTTTGCGAAAGGATGGAACTATGGAGAGTGATAGTGAGGAAGAGGATTATAGCGATATGCCAGCGTTGAAGGAAATATGTGAGGATGAAGATGTGTTATCCGGGGAGCATGGCGAGTTATTAGTAGCAAGGCGAGCCCTTAGTGCCCAAATCCACACGGATGATTTGGAACAACAACGGGAAAACATATTTCATACTCGATGTCGCATTAATAACAAGGTATGTAGTATGATTATTGATGGCGGTAGTTGCACTAACGTCGCTAGTACTATACTTGTTGAAAAATTAGGATTACCTTTGTTAAAACATCCTAAACCTTATAGGCTTCAATGGTTAAATGATAGTGGAGAAATTAAGGTGAATAGGAGGGTGTTGGTGAATTTTTCTATTGGTAGCTATGTGGATGAAGTTATGTGTGATGTGGTACCTATGCATGCCGGGCACATTTTGTTGGGTAGACCTTGGCAGTATGATAGGAAGGTCACGCATGATGGATATAAAAATAGGTATAGCTTTACCAAAGGGGGAAAAACCATTACACTTGCACCGTTGACACCGTCACAAGTGTATGAAGATCAAATAAAACTGAAAAATGATGAAGAAAAAAGAGTAAAGGAAAATGAGAGAAAGAGAGTTGGGGCCACGACCTCAGAAAAAGGAGAGGAAAAGAGAGTTGGAGCCACGACTCCAGAAAAAGGAGAGGCGAGAGAAAAAAAGAGTGTTGGGGTACATACCTCAGAAAAAGGAGAGGGAGCGAAGAGTGCCAGAAAAGAAAGAAAAATGAGTTTCTACGCAAAAAGGAGTGAAATCAAAAAAGCATTTATGGAAAAACGACCAATGGTCCTTTTATTGTACAAGGATTCATTCCTTGCCTTTGATGAAACTAACAAATCCCTCCCTAGTTTGGCTATTTCTTTATTGCAGGAATTTGACGATGTATTTCCGGAGGATATACCTAGTGGGTTGCCACCCATTCGTGGTATTGAGCATCAAATTGATTTTATACCTGGAGCAGTCATTCCAAACCGTCCAGCTTATAGGAGCAATCCCGAGGAGACGAAGGAGCTTCAAAAGCAAGTTGAGGAATTAATGAGTAAGGGGTACATAAGGGAGAGCATGAGCCCATGTGCCGTACCCGTGTTACTTGTACCGAAGAAGGACGGGACGTGGAGAATGTGTGTTGATTGTAGGGCCATCAACAACATAACGGTAAAGTATCGTCATCCTATTCCTAGGTTAGATGATATGTTGGATGAATTGTATGGCTCTAGCATATTTAGTAAAATTGACCTTAAGAGTGGTTATCATCAAATTCGAATGAAAGAAGGAGATGAGTGGAAAACTGCTTTTAAAACTAAGTATGGCTTGTATGATGGTTAGTAATGACTTTTGGACTTACTAATGCACCTAGCACCTTTATGCGTTTAATGAATGCATTAAGGACATGTATGCTAATGACCTGGACTTCTCTAATATTTATGAGTCATGTGGTAAAGGGGCTGTGGATAGGTTCTTTAAACATGATGATTATTTATTTCGAGAAAATAAATTGTGTGTCCCTAGGTGTTCAATGAGAGAATTACTTGTGAGAGAGGCCCATAGTGGAGGTCTAATGGGTCATTTTGTGATTAAAAAGACCATTGAAATCCTAAGTGAACATTTCTATTGGCCTAAAATGAAAATTGATGTGGTTCGGGTTTGTAATAGATGCATTAATTGTAAGAAGGCTAAATCTAAGATTAAACCCCATGGATTATATATGCCTTTGCCCGTCCCTGGTGAGCCTTGGGTCGATATCTCTATGGATTTTGTTTTGGGATTACCTAGGACTAAGAAGGGGAGAGATTCAATTTTTGTGGTAGTAGATCGTTTTAGTAAAATGGCACATTTCATACCATGCCACAAAACTGATAACGCTACTAACATAGCTGAAATTTTCTTTCGAGAAGTCGTGCGCTTACATGGGGTTCCTAAAAGTATTGTCTCGGATAGGGATGTTAAATTCCTTAGTCATTTTTGGAGAGTCTTGTGGAACAAATTAGGAACAAAATTACTTTTTTCTACAACTTGTCACCCACAGACCGATGGACAGACCGAGGTAGTAAATAGGACAATGATCCAATTATTGCGCACCATAATCAATAAAAATCTGAAAAATTGGGAAGAGTGTTTACCATTTATTGAATTTGCATATAATAGAGCTATACATTCTACTACTTCGTGTTCGCCATTTGAAATTGTTTATGGTTTTAATCCGCTAACACCATTGGATTTAATTCCTTTACCTGTGAATGAACGTAGTAGTTTAGATGGAAAGAAAAAGGCTGAGATGGTTAAAGCACTCCACGACAAGGTGAGGTTGGCGATTGAAAAGAAAAATGAACATTATGCTTCGCAGGCCAACAAAGGAAGAAAGGGCATCATTTTTGAACCCGGTGATTGGGTTTGGGTTCATTTGAGAAAGGAGCGGTTTCCAGAACAACGCAAGTCAAAGTTACAACCGCGGGGCGATGGTCCATTCCAAGTGATTGAAAGGATCAACAACAATGCCTATAGACTCGATCTTCCTGGTGAGTATAATGTTTCGGCTTCATTTAATGTTTCTGATCTATCTCCGTTTGATGCAGGTACATATTCGAGGTCGAATCCTTTCGAAGAGGGAGGGGATGATGTGATCCAGACCACGGATACAAGCCCGCACAAAGATCTGTTGAAGATCAAAGGAGGACCGATGACTCGATTGCAAGCAAAGAGGGCCAAGGAAGCAATGGATAAGTTAGTTCAAGAAACAATGGCCAAAACAATGTTCGTGTCATCGAAAGAAGCAAGTTTCATGTTGGGGCCGAGCCAAAACGACGAGTGGATCAACCTCATCCAAGCCGTCGAAGAAGATTGCCAAAATTTGGGAATTACGGCCGTAATTCAACATTCTCACGGCCGTAATCAATGTTCTGCTTAAAACTGAATTTTTGAATAAATTAAGGTTTACGGCCGTAAGGTTAATATCACGGCCGTAAGGGAGTTACTGCTTAAAATTGGAATTCGTATGTTTTGGACTTACGGCCGTAAGTCCAATTGTCACGGCCGTAAGAGTGATTCAGAAACAGGGTTACGGCCGTAAGAAAATCAGTCACGGCCGTAAAACCGATTACGCGTAAATTTAGGTTTATTTTATTTCCATAATTTTAGGTAGTTGTTTCCTTATTTAATTATAACTCTTTAACCTAGTTTTGACCCTATATATAGGGATGTAATTTTCATTATTCAGAACACAACTTTGATATATTAATTGAGAGGAAAATTGCTTTCACATTCTTATTCTTTATTGAATAAAATCCGAACTTGCGAGTTATTCTTGTTTGTTCAAATCTCGGTGAGAATTATTATTGTTTGTGATCAAGAGGTCAATATATCCCAGTGATTGTATTGGTTGCTTGGTTCAATTAATTTTAATTGGATCCATAAATCGTGATTTCTTGGCGTTCTTGGGTCGATTTCAATATTTTGTGGGTTGCGTAGCTACAATTGCTACGTGGTTTGCATCACAAATGCTTCCAACTTTTGTTCTGTGATCACGGCTAGAGGTTCGGCTTCCACCCACTTAGTGAAGTATTCCACTGCAACTGCCAAGAACTTGACCTTACCCCGGGCTATTGGGAAAGGTCCGAGTATGTCAATTCCCCATTGGGCGAAAGGGTATGGGCACAATATCGAGGATAGTTCTTCCGCGGGTTGATGTAATCGGGCTGCGAATCTTTGGCACTTGTCACAGGCTTTCACATAACTAAGGGCGTCTTTCTTCATATTCGGCCAGTAGTACCCGTATCTTATCAATTTCAGTGCTAGAGCTCTTACTCCCTGGTGTCCTCCACAAATTCCTTCATGAACTTCGGTCATAGAAAGAGCTGCTTCTTTTAGAGTTAGGCATCGCAGATAAGGAAGTGTGAAGCTTCGGCGGAACAAGGTATTCTGCAGCAAGGTATACCTCAGGGCTCTTGCTTTGATTTTTCTGGCCTCTACTTTGTCATCTGGAAACTTTCCTAATGTTAGATATTCAATTATTGGATACATCCAATTGGGCTCTTGATCTGAAATATCCATGACCTCGGGTTGTCGTAAGATACTAGGCTCATGAAGAGTTCGTACGAACACTGTCCTCTCCAAGTGGTCCAGATTGGAAGAAGTAAGTCTTAACAAAGCATCTGCTTTGTGATTGGCGGACCTCGAAATTTTGTCTATGCAGCAAGACTTGAACTTTCTTTGCAAGTCTAAGACCATCATCCTATAAGATGACATTTTCTCATCTTTTGCTTCAAAAGTTCCGTTTACCTGTTCTACCACCAATTGTGAATCACTCTGGACCTTAACATGCTCGACCCCTAGATGTTGAGCTGCTTGAAGTCCAGCAATTACGGCCTCATACTCTGCATCATTATTGGTTGCTGGGAAGTCAAACCGTATTGCACATTGAATTTCCATTGTGCCATCATCTTTCTTTAATATGATTCCGGCCCCCGAGCCCACAGCATTCGATGCTCCATCTACTTGCAAGGTCCAAGTGGCCTCTTCCCGGTCATGACCTGCTGGCCCCCGAGGTCTTGGTGTGAGTTCGGCGACAAAGTCGACCAAGACCTGTGCTTTGATGGAAGGTCGAGGTTTGTACTCAATGTCATACTCCCCGAGCTCGATTGACCACTTGATTAGACGACCGGATACATCTGGTTTCTGCAAGATTTGCTTCAAGGGCTGATTTGTGAGGACAGTTATGGCATGGGCTTGAAAATATGGTCTTAACTTTCTCGCTGCTGTAACTAGGGCAAGTGCGAGCTGCTCTGCCAATGTATATCGGGTTTCTGCTTCCAACATCATCTTACTGACGTAATAAATAGGTTTTTGAGTCTTCTCTTCCTCTTTAACCAAAACGGCGCTCACAGCATGATCAGACACTGCTAGATATAAGAACAGATTGTCCCCTGGGTTCGGATTTACCAATATCGGAGGTGTACCCAAGTATTCTTTCAACTTCTTGAAGGAGACCTCGCATTCCTCGTCCCACCTGAAATCTTTGTTTCCTCGAAGAGTTTTGAAGAAGGGGAAACATTTGTCCGCTGCCCTTGACATAAATCTACCTAATGCTGCTACTCTTCCTGTTAACTTTTGCACTTCCCTGATGTTTCGGGGAGGTTCCATTGATGCTAGGGCTGAAATTTTATCTGGATTAGTTTCGATAGCTCTCTGAGTGATCATGAATCCCAAGAACTTTCCCGAGCCCACTCCGAAGGCGCACTTTGCAGGATTCAGTTTCATCCGATGTTTTCTAAGTGTATTGATGTGGTCTTTCTTTCTTGAGCTTTTTACGACCATGTCATCAACGTAGACTTCAATGTTAAGCCCGATGTGTCTGGAGAAGACCATGTTAACCAACCTTTGATAAGTAGCTTCAGCATTCTTCAATCCAAACGGCATGACCTTGTAGCAGTATATTCCTTCATCTGTCATGAAGAAAGTTTTTTCCTGATCTTCCTGTGCCATCCGAATCTGATGATATCCCGAGAAGGCGTCTAGGAAACTGTAAAATTCGGATCCTGATGTGGAATCCACCAACCTGTCGATCCTGGGGAGAGGATAACTGTCTTTCGGACATGCTTTATTCAAATCTGTGAAGTCTATACAAACTTGTCACTTCCCATTTGGCTTCTTTACCAAGACCACATTGGCTAGCCACTCTGGATACTTCACCTCTTTGATGAATCCCGCTTTCAAGAGTTTATCTACTTCCTCTTTTATTATCTGCCTCCTTTCTGTAGCAAATTGTCTTCTTCGCTGTTTTACGGACTTCTTGTCGGGCATGACGTTGAGCCTGTGTTCGGCGAGCTCGGGATCTATCCCGGGCATATCTTCAGCACTCCATGCAAATACATCGATATTCTTCTTTAAACACTATGACAACTCTTCCCTCATTAATTTGGGAAGCTCCTTCCCAATTGTGAAGCTCTTCCCCTCTAAAATTTGAATCTCTTGCAACTCTTCTACTGGGGACATTCTTTCTTCCACAAGAAGTTCTATTGACATCAGATCCGTCTTTCCCTTTCCAATACAGTTGATATAGAAACTTCTGACTACCGATTGACTTCCCTGAATAGTTGCTATGCCTGCGGAAGTTTGGAACTTGATTGCCAGGTTATAAGTTGATACTATTGCTCTCAGGTTATTCGGGAATGGTCTTCCCAAGATGGCATTGTAGGCCATAGGAGTTTTCACGACTTGGAATGGATTCATCTTCGTTACACGTTTTTCTTCTGATCCTAGTGAAGTGGGAAGGTCAATTAGACCTTCGGGTTTCACGGTTCCTCCACCAAACCCAACTAGGGGAGTAATGACCTGTCGAAGCCGATCTTTGGGAAGTTTCATCTGATTGAAAGCTTCCAAGGAAAGAACGTTGGCTGCACTTCCATTGTCAACTAGCACCCTCTTGACATCAAAATTGGCTATTGTTGCACTAATAACAACATCATCGTCATGAGGATACGAAATTCCTTCCATGTCTGCATTACTGAAGCTGATGCTATTTGAGACCTCATGGTCATGACATCCCGACCTTTCTTCCCGATCACTCAGAGCACGGGCATGGTTTTTTCGTGCATTATTCGAATCGCCTCCAGATGCTATTCCTTCGACGATAAAATTTATGGTGCCAGCGGATCTGGTATTTTCTTCACCTATTCCATGCTCTTTATCGTCTCTCTTTATGTAGTGCCCCAGGAAGCCTCTTTTTATGAGGGCTTCTATCTCCTATTTTAAAGTTCTGCACTCGTCCGTGGTATGGCCCGGGCTCTTGTGAAATTCACAATACTTATGTCGATTCTTTTCGTCAACTTTCCCCTTGATAGGCTTGGGCCATTGCAAATCTTCACGTCCTTTGATTTCCATCAGAATGTGAGATCGGGGTGCGTTTAGCGGAGTTAAACTCTGATGCCCATGATCGTTCCCCTTTTGGTTATTTCGGGAAGAATTTTTCTCGTCCTCCTGTCTTGATCTCTTATTCCCCTGCCTTGTTAATTGTGAAGACTGTGCTAATGTTCCATGCCCTTGATCCTGTGCCCGAACTGACAAAAGTGTTTCCTTCATTTTTATGTACTTTTCTGCTCTTTGGAGAAGCTCTGTTACATTTGAAGGTGGGTTCTTGGACAGGGACATTCTGAATTCCGGGCCTCGAATAGCCAAGGTAAGGGCTGAAATTGCCGATGATATATGGAGATCTGGAATCTGAAGTCTTTCAGCGTTAAACCGAGTCATGAACTCTCGCAGTGTCTCATTCTGAGCTTGCTTTAACTACATGAGGGATGCGGCGGTCTTCTTGATTCTTTTGCTACTTTCAAAGAAAGCAGTGAACTTCTCAGTAAGATCTGCGAAGGAAGACACAGACCCTGGAGGTATCGTGGAAAACCAGTCTCAAGCTGAATTTGTCAAGGTTTGCGGGAAGGCCTTGTACAAAATCTGATCGGGAGCATTCTGCATGTCCATGACATCAGTATAGGTATTCAAGTGGTTGTTAGGATATGTTGTTCCATCGTATTTCTTTAACCGAGGATATTTAAATCTATCTGGCAAGGGAAATGATGTTATTTCAGGAGTAAAGGGGGTTCTTTTCACGAATGACGTCCGACCCTGAGTGTTCTGTCGTATTCCATCAGCAATTCCTTCCTGAATGATTCTTGAGAGCTCTTGCTGTGTCAAGTTGGCAGATCCTTCTGTCATAGGATGGGCACCCATAATCCCCGGAGAGTTGTCAGCCATAGGATTAGCTGGCTGGAGATCTTCCCTGGGAATTGTGCCTGGAGTGTTCGGGTCAGGTTGTGCTTGATGACTGTTCTGTTGTTGAAGAGCTTGATGAAGTTCGCGAAAGATGCTGCTGAAATTCGTTGAAATCTTCCCGACCAACAGGTTCATTGTCTGGAGTGGCCTCTGGGTTTTGTTCTTCCCCAACATCTTCAAGAGGTGGAGGATTATCATCCTCAGCCGAAGTGTTGCCCGGAAGGGATTGACCAGTAGATGCAGAGGGACGGGCTTGACGTCTATTAACAATGGCTAATTTTATCTCTTCCCACAGACGGCGCCAATTGATGCTGTCAAAAATCCTAACATTGACGTGGCAGAATCTGATGACAATTGATTGCTGGAAAAGATGATGAACTCGCCTGGGATGACCTGCAAAAAAGGCGAGGATGAAACTCCCCGTTGCCTCTCCGGTGTGAGAATTAGTTTTCTGGAAAAAGGTAGAGAGAATATCTAACTGGAAAACGTAAAGAATTGTGAATGAATTATTTGATATGAAAAGAACTGTATTTATAGGGCTGAAAAAGCCCATAACTTTCTTTATTTAAGGAATGAGTCCTTTTGTTATAAACTTACCTTTTAAGAAGAATTCCTTACTTATAAGGATTCAGTTTCCTTCTTGTAAAGGGTTTCATTGTAGATCATGTATTGTCTTGAGGCTCAAGTATATGCCCCATTAACGAGGCCCAATGATGAAAGAGGTTGGGAAGCCTGCAAATACGGGCCATAGGTCGGTAAGAAATGATCATATCTTCAATTGTCAAACTGAAGTAGATCGGGATAACCCGACCCTGATGAGACCAGGTATTTTACTGAGGCGCAATCGGTTATTGTTGAACAGCGAGGAGGTCGGCCACGTGCCGACCATGAAGTTCTCGGTAAGAGGTCTGTCAAAGGAAGACCATGACCTCAAGAGGTCGGGTCATGGAATTCTCCGTAATTTTAGGGGGTAGGAAAATAATACCGATCAACCTTCAATAAAAGTTCAAATTATTACTTGCCTTTGTTCGGATCTTTAGGAGGGATTATAATCCAGTTTTTCCCGGATCCCGAGGTAGGATGGAGGGTTAAAAATTGGAGAGAGAAACGATGTGTAGTTAAAAAATTGTATTGAAAATTTAAGCAATTATTAAAAATAAAAATAAAAACTTCTTATCAAACCGCGGCTTAGTTTCTGAAATGTCATGATGATTAATGTTCTCGAGAAAAAGATTGATATTCTTTCATTTGAGAGCAAAGCTATTGATATTTCCATTGTTCTTGGGTTATAATTTAGATTGGAGCTTATGAAGGGGATCTTGTAAAATAAAATCATTTCCTCATCATATACATTCTCTTTTCATTACATTGTCTTTGTTGTGTACTGTGAAATTATTTTCAAGGATTGACATGCAGGCATTTGACAGACAATTTTGTTTTATATCTACAATTTCCTTTCATATTATTGTGATATTAATTATTTTTTAGTTTACTCCAATTTTGTTTGCACCAGAACTGCATTTTTATACGTTTTCCTTTTTGGTGACAATCTACGCCAATGTTGTTTGAGGAGGGAGGAAGTTCAAAAGAAAAAAAGGCATTTACTCATGTTAATCTAGTTTAATTACAGCACTTTCCATCAAATTTGCTATTTACCTTATTTAATCCATTCTTTTTTTTTATTTTTCCTTTTGTCATGAGAATTGCACATTTGTGTTGAGCATAAACGATAGGCATGGACGAGGTTCCATATGGTTCTGGTTCTCAGGGAATCGAACTGAACCAAGAACCAATGGTTCTTTTTTCTAGAGAAGAATCGAACCGGAATTGAACCACTCGGTTCTTTTGATTCTGGTTCTGGTTCCGGTTCCGATTCCGATTTCCTAAACTAAAATTTTTAAACTTAAGTAATGAAGCGATGGTAGATTCTGGCTGGTAAGAGTCATAAGACGATAAGGTCATCGACCTTGATCAATATGCGAATACAATAGTATATTTGTCATTGACATTAAAATATTCACTCCCTTTCAGACCGTAACGTATCTCCTCATCCGCGTGAATGTGCTCCTTCTAAATATTCAATTTCTGCTCATAGTTCTCCACTTTTTCAGGAAAAGTTGCACAAGTCCGGCAAATCCTTGAAAACAAGATAACTAATTGTAAGATGGAGAGTGAAGATTTATGTTTATTGATTCTTGAAGAACTGACAGCTGAAGGCTTTGAAGCTGAACGATAAAACCAGTGAAAGAAAAATAATTTTTGATATATGATTTTTTATTTATCACTTATTTTGCTTATAGTTATTGTAATGTTTAATGAGTCAATAGTTGTAGGGTACTTGATAATGACTAATAGACCGGATAACATGCATTAAGATTAAAAATTGATATATATATATTTTTTTTAATAAATAAATAAATAAAATCATGTTTTGTACTATAGATTTTGGTTCTTAGTTTTGTATCTGAACCAAGAACCGAACCACAGAACCAGAACTGAATGGTTCTTGATTTTTAGAATCAGAACCATTTAAAATTTTAAAAGAATCGAACCAAACCAAACCTCTGGTTCTAATTCTTTTGCCCGGTTCTAATTCTTTTGCCGAGGCCTAATAAACAATATCCAACTGCTGATGATTACGATGAAATGATGTTCAAAGACGTTTTCCTGCACGAAACGTCCATCTTGTAAATTTTTTTTCCTTTTAAACATTTACCAACATATGCTTAAATGTAATGTAGCCATTGATTATCACAAATATTTTATTGATACACTGTTACGTAGCCAACTATACTAAGACACGTGCATTGCACGTACGTCTGACTAGTGTGAAATACAAGATTTGTACTCCTTTAATTAGGCCAATACCGCCGGTCATAATACACTAATAAAATTACTGAAATGACAAATCTATGCAAAATTACTGAAATGACAAAAAGTAGCCTTCAAAAACACGTGAATGGGCACAATGTTAGCAATGACAAAAGATCGTAGGATCAGGGTCAAGTGATCATCTAAAAGAATCTTAAACAGCATCAAAATTTATAAAAGTTCAAATGAAATATCATTCCCAACTCCCAAGAACCACAGTTTACAGACAACTGATGCAATCAATTCCTAGGAATCTAAATATAATCATCTTGACATCCAAAATCTTGAAAATTGCCCATCTACAAACTGCAGAGGGGGAGAGAGTACACACATATAGTATTGAACAATTAAAAGCAATATATATATATAAAATGGATCAAGAATGATATTGTTTTACAGGTGATCACCAACGTTCCACATGGGTACGTTATTGACAGACAGGGCCTGAAAAACTTCCAAGTACAAATATCTATGAAAAGGGTAAAAATGAGTACATCAAAAAATAAACGGATTTCAGTCTCAGACTGGTTCTGGTGGCAATATTTTCAAACTCCGCATCCATTCACAGAAGCTAGGATCGTCAAAATGAATAAAACTACTCTTTAGTTTCATTCGCTGCTCTGTAGTCAAAATTCGAAGCTGAGGAAATCTTGCCTCCTGCAGTTGTAAATTAAGAGTCTGAGTTTTTTTTTAAATAATTACCAAAGAGATTGAGATGTTTCAATAATGATTAATTTGTGCTAATTTCACTGTAGAAAACTAAATTCAAGGATAAACAAAACAGAAAAAGGTACCAAATAAATTTCGACTTAATTAGCACATACTTGCTCGTAAGGGGGATCTTTGTGTGCCGGTATCAGTCGAGAGACAAAATATCTAGCCTGAGAGCTCCCCTCCTGTTAAAAACCAGAACCACTCAGAATCTTGATTTATTAAAAAAAAAAAAAATCAGTTCTGCACGGAGAATCCAAGGCTCGAAGAACTTTTCCAAAAAGAGAAATGGGGTACCTTAAATGCAAGAATTCTAGGAGCTGGAAATCTCATTTCAGTGAGCTCTTCAGCCAATGTCCTACAAGCAGCCAAAGCTGCAGCACTGTTTCCTTCCTGTGCAGCAAGTTCAGCACCCTGAATGAAAAAAAAAAAAAAAGGAAAATTGTTAAAGAATCTTACACACGAAATAAGAAATATAGCACCAAAGTAGATATCCTGGTGGAGGTAAATGGAATAACCTAAAAATGATGCTCCTTTCCCCTTCTCCCTCCCTCTCCCAAGTCCCAACTAAAGATGGGTAGAACAGGGCTCAATACCCCCACCCCATCACCTCTAAAAAACTAATGAACGACTTACAAGGTTATTTCAACAGAAATCCATTCAAGGATATGATAAGTTATTCCCAGTTTCATGCATTATAAAAAATTGAGAAATTTTTAAACATATTTTCATTTTCTATTATGATGATAGAACATGTAATGAAAATTCACGCATAAATATATAATTAAAGAACCTAAGATACACATATAATGTTGATGGAGAATAAAACCTTCACTATTGAGTCAAGCATAAAGCAGAAATAAATATCACAGGCTTACAAATATTGATTTTAAATCGATAGTCAAAAGCGAATCTGGACCCACCCGGGCCACCCACCTCATGGCACAAGCATAACAAACAAGCCTTAGAAGCAGTTTCATTTAAGCAGGCCCCAAGATTCAACTCTACCCTTGCAAGTTCATGGTTCTACAATCTGGAAGGCTTCAACAGATATGTTGTCAAAAATACCTATGTAACCCCGACATATTCCCTACTAATACAAAGTCAAATCTCTAGCGCACCAACTAGAGTTCAGAAAAAAACTTCAAGCCTGGCATGTCTTTTGATTTCCTCAATAAAGACTAACGGTATAAATTTCTGCAAGAGATCATTTCTGAGAGAGGAAGTGTTGTCTTATCTGCGAGAGAGTGTGAGATATCATTTCTGGTCCATTCTCACTATATATATATTCACATATACTCACACAGTAAAAACTAGCGAAAATAAATAAATAAACACATGAACGGAGGGGTGGGGGTGAAATCTGTTGATCCCCCTTCAAAGAAAAAGAATGAAAAAATAAACCTCTGTTTGGTAAAGTTTTTTTAACTTCCATTTATAAACAAAAAATGTGATGTTTTCGAGGTAAAATATGTGTTTGAAAATTGGTTTGGGAAAATGTGTGTGGTTAAAAAATGAATATGAAAAATGTGTTGTTTATAAATTTGTTTATAAACAGTTTTCCAGATGGAGGCTAAATTAATACATGAGCTAGGAACAAAAGTACAATTGGGCTGAATATCCTGATGTCAACCGATTTCATGAATTTGATGCTGGAAACAAAGGGAAAACACCCCAAACCAAATCAACCTGACAGAAATCTATCAACTATGCTTAGCCCATGTTCAGTACAAAATTAAAATCTAGATTTTAATCTATATCAAAGTCAACAATCAATCTCAATCACATATTTTATGGGTCCCACAACTTTTCAACAATGCATTTCATCAACTTTTATCAAAATCTACTAAAAATCTAATTTTAATTTCCACCAAATAGGGGATTAATTTTCCCCTCAAGTATCTCCATTTTAACTCATAAAGACCACTTTGGTTCAGCTATTTCAGTTAGTAAGCTGTGCTGATTAACCATGAAAAGGTAATGAAATAAGCATTTTTTAGAGAAACGGAGTTAAAAATAAATAAAAGAATGCCAAAAGTAAAAAACTGAAAAGATTATGGCAGTCAAATATGAGCAACTAATGAAAGATGCACGCTTATATGAGGCTTTTCTTTTTCTATATATTAACAGATGGGTTTTTAAAGGATGGATTCGAATGGTGGGTGGCATATGTATGCTTGTGAAGCATTTACATGGATCAGTGCCCAAGTAATTTCATTGCTGAAGAGATCTAGGGTCAGATCCATAGAAATCTTCCTGGAGCCCCTTTTTTATTAGTTCTCAAAAGCTTTCATCTACACACAAATTTATTTTTAGCACATCCTAATTTCACCAGCCTGGGGCTAAGATGGCTTAGGTACTTGCCACATGTAGGATGATAGATGTGCTTTGTGGTTGGATGCAACAATATTTTTCTATGGCCTAACCTTTCCAGCTTGTAATAAATCCTCACTTCAAATAGGGTTTTTATTATGGGAAGGACTAAAATGGTCTACAGCTGCTTGACAGACAACAAAGCCTACAACTGTAAACCAAGATGAGCATAGGTGCTAGCATTCCCAAAAGTAGTCTATGAGACAAATCTAACATCTCAGGGAAACAGCGGGTTCGGACTTTGGAGGACATGTTATGTGCAGCAACGCTTGCTTTTTCAGCAGTTGTCATGTTGCCCTGGTTTTAGTGTTTCTATTTTGTGCCAAAACAAAGTAACACCTCATTGCTAAAAGTAACAGTTTTTCTGGCCCTATCATCACGACACACGTAACTAACTGAGGTTGTTTTGGAGAAAGAAATATTTATCCTATTCTTCCACAATAAATATTCTTAGCATCCATTGTGAAATAATAAGCCAGACATGCACTGCACAGATATTTGCTCCTATATTTATTTACTAATATTAAGCTTAGAGTTGAAAAAGTAAACAAGGTCATACTGAAGGTGAATAAAAATAAGCACTCAAAACAACAATCAATAATGTACAGACCACATTATAGAGATGCAGCATCATAACCTAAAAGATGAATGTCAAAATTAATAAATAAATAAATAAAATGTTATTGAGAGGCATACCAGCCAAATAAACACATCGGTGCCATGATCAAGAACTACTGCAGTATCAGATTGCATAGCAAGGTCATAAGCTGGAAGTTCCTCGAAAGTTCCACCTTCCCGGTGCATTAGACAGCGAGGTGCCACCATACGAAGAGATAGATCAAAGGATGCATTGAGGAACAAGCTCCGCAGCACAGACCTCTCATCTTCATGACCAAGTATACTTCCGAGAAGTGGGCCTCTTCTAAGATGGAATAGGAGTTCTGGCAATAAAGAGAGCTCCTTGGGAAACCGAAAAAGCTTTGACTTGGGCATTTGGGAACCGAACTTACTAGCAATATCTTTAATTCTCTCATCTATCATTTTCCGCATATCAAGAGCATCAGTTGAGTCTTTGGCTCGTAAAAGAGTTCTCTTAGCGATAAGAACTGCAGCCACTTCATACTGAACACTCTCTAGATATGTTGAAATACTATCTATGGTAGGCAATCTAACCGTAATCACTCTTGAGACTTCAGCTTGATAAATATTTGAATATAGAATAACAAACTGAAAGTATACAAAATCACTCTTGATGTCTCCACGAGTCTCTAGTGACACAGCAAAACTTTGTGTTTCTTCAACACTAAGCATCTGTATCGCAAGAGCACCATCATTCTTAAATGTTTCTTGACTGCCCGAATGTGCCTCCTCACCAGGGCCAACTATCTGACTAACAAAAATATTATCAGAACAACGGATTTCCAATAAACCATGAGAACCTGCAGCCCTTGTAGATGCCCTCTGCAAGTTCACGCCAAATGCTTCTCCAAAGTCATCGTGGAGAATGAAGACACCGCCAGATGCTTTTGCAAGGGGCTGCAAGACAGGAACTCTTATTGGACATGTTCCAGCACATAATAGATCAACCACTGTGTCATGTCTATGAGCATCACGGCCTAGATTCTCCATCCACTTCAATGCTATTTTCTCCATATGTGGGTAGTTTGGATGGCCGAGAGAATATGGAACAGAACCAGGACCGTGAGTACTGGGTCCACCAGCACACACAATTATTCTGCTATTTCCACCAGGCCTTTTGACAACCCCTCTAGACATTTCTGCTGATGGTCCCTGAATTATGGCCATGGCAACCTCCACTGCTGTACCCAAGCAGCGGTCTCTGGAAGATTCAGGTAGATTCAGTTTATATGGCCTCAAGGATGAAAAAATAGCATGGGCAACAGGGAGGGAAGCATGAATTGGAGACAAATATATCCCGGTCCCATAGATCAAAGCTTTTAAGGACTCCTGACTTGGTGATTTGTCACCGGGAAGTACATCTGCAGATGCAATTGATTCTTCTGAGAAATCATACACGGAAACTGTGTGGCCATAAAGCACAATCCCTAGTCTTGTTGTTCGGGGCAAAGAATCAACAAATGCATGCAAGGAGCTTTGTAGATGCTGCAGGTGTGGCTCATCTAAACACTCATCTATTACAAGAACTATAGGCGCTGACATTCTTGAATCAGATACGGGAATAAAGCCAGGTCTTTTGTTCCCAGTCTGGACATAATCGACCAAGGGAGATGATAGTTCTGGAAAATTTCGGAGCTCTTCCTTGCTGGGGGCTATGTATTCTCCTTCACTTCCATTCAAATTTCGGCAAATCACACATTGCCACTGGCCTGAGCCAGGTAAAATATTGCAGTAGAGATTGGCATAAGCTCCACAATTCTGGCAGCGATGAGGGTCACGTTGTATTATTTGAGGACCTGGTGAAACCTCCCTTCCGGGGGTAACTAATGCCCCAAAACCTAAACTGGGTACATTGGCTAGTTTCTTCTGTTTCAGCACCTACAGGAGTAAACATGGCCAAGTCAACAATAAGAGAAATGCAATGCAAAGTCAAACAACAAGAGAAATGCAAGCAGCTAATCTTACAAGGAACATAATATTGTTGAGAAATAGATTGAAAAACCAAGGCAGAATAGTCACGGGTCAAATTATGCATCTAAACATGAGAAGTAGTAGTATTCTATGAAGTGTGTTGAAGGACATGAAGAAAATAATGTCTGGTTGACATTCATATTCTATAATCCATCAAAAACTGAAGACAATCATGCTAGTTATTTAACACTTTCCTATAAAATTTAACAACCGCGTATCAATTGTTCTCGTAGCTGGTTAGGGTAAAGAGAAAGATATACCTTGTGAGCTGAGAATAAAACATTTGGAGATTCTGCAACATGAGCCAATTCCTCTGTAATGTCAGAAATTTGGTGCTGCAACTCAGCTGACCCATTTGAAAAATGGGAAGGCGATGAGGTCGGTAAAGACGAGCCCAAAGAGAAAGCGACAGGCTGCGGAGATGCAGGAGAAGTTCTGAATGGCACGGCAGCTGGTTGGAGAGGTGATGAGAACACTGGAGGGCCAGGTGGAGTGCTCATTCGAGGAACAGGGCTACCTGTTCGGATCCCATTTGCAGGTGATGGTAAATTTGGAGTCTTTATTGATGGAGATGGAATCTGGTTTGATTGTATAAATGGAGGAGGAAATCTTGGGCCTGATGGTGGTGATGATGATGGTGGTGGTGGTGTGAGGAAAGGAGGGTGGGTGCTCAATTTTGTATCCGGGCTAGGTGATGGGATGCCTGGGCTAGGAGAAATAGTAACGGAGTACCCAACGGAAGTTTGGGGCTGATTGGCCATTCAAAGGTTGATTCAGTCCCAGTTTCAAGATTTTCAAACTTCACCCCCCAGCTAGCCCTAAAAATTATTATCCATTATACAAGCTTTTGATAGTCGCTGAATGTCAGAAAATTCCCCCAATACTCTCAATCGAGATATACCCAAAAAGTTGAAGTAAAACTATGGAACCTTAAATCCCAGAGGTGATCAATAATAATAGGTTTTAACTGAAACCCAAGCCAAGAATTTCGAGGCAAGTTCTGCCAATGATCTGCAATTAAAGTTTTCATCATTCAGCCAAAAAATAAAAATTAAAGAATTAAAGAATTATCGAAGATGAGTAACCAACCTCTTAATCGATAAATCTGGTAATGATTATCGAATCATTAATTAATTAAGAATGGAAGAATCTTGAGGTTAATTGGCGTCAAGATAACAAGAAAATGGTACATACAGAAAGAAATATGATAAAATGCGTAAAAATTAACTCGAACAAACATGCATACCTGTGGGTTGAACCTTTCCTGATCCAGTGATCCACCTCTCTAAAATTTTTATCTGGGTGTTTTCTTGGGAGGGTTCTTAGTGAGGGCACAGAGTTTCGTTAATGAGCGCGGTACTAGTCTTCTTACTCTTCTGTGCCGAGTGGCAGTAATTAAGCACGCTATTGGTAATTGAAACGAGGCAATGTCCACCGTGTACCGTGCTTCGCACTTATATTTGATTGCGAGGATGAAGTAAAATTCGAATAAAAAAAACGAATTTCAAATAATTGAATTCTTGAAAACTTATGCTTTTGAGAATTGAAAGTTAATGTGTTTGATTGCGATGATGAAATTTGAGTGAAAGGAAAACAAAATTTATATTTTGGTGTTTGATTGAAAATATTTTTCATATAATTTGATTGGCGTAAAAATGTTATTGAATTAGTTAATAAATAAATTTTATGAAAATTGATGAAATTGAGCTAAATTGTAAGATTTACAAAAGTTGAAGAACTGAAATCGTAACTACTCAAAAATTGAATCGAATCAAAGAATGAAGATTGAGTTTGATAATGGATCAATTACACGTAATTGAAAGTTGAATGAATCAATTTGGAATAAGAAAAAATATAATTGGAAGAAAAAAAGTATAAATTCAAGTCAATCAGAAAGTTGTGACCAAAATGCAAGAAAATAAAGTGAATTCCATTTTGTCGAGAAAATTCATTCACACCACTTTGACTTTGGCAATAATTGAAATTCCTTAAAAACAAGGAAAATCCTATAATGTGATAATTACGTGGAAAAGATTGACATCAAATAAGCCAAAATGGGAATTGAGCGAAAAATCCATTTTCCGTTGTAAAATAGTGTCATATCAAACGCACCCTAAGATCAACCGATGCACATTTGCCAAGTCAAAGTGTTAGAAACTGATTGGTTAACTCGACCTTCGTTTGCAAATTGTTTATAAACAAATTTATAAATAACACATTTTTTAAATTATTTTTAAACAATATACGCATTTCTTCATTCACTTTTTAACCACATATTTTATCTCAAAACATCATATTTTTATTTATAAATAAAAAAATTTTACCAAACAAAATAAATATTTATCTTTACATTTTCACAAACCACTTTTGAATCGTGCATATTTTTCGAAATTATTTTTTCCAACATATATTCCTTAAAACAACACATTCTTTATTTATAAACAAAATTGAGCCTCATAACATAACACATATTAAAGCTAAGGGCATGTTTTATTTGTTATTTTTTTTAAAATAAAAATCAATTTTATAAAATACCTAAATTTGTTTGATTTTATGTTTTTGAGAATGTAATTTCGAAATAAAGTTAAACTTAAAACATAAAATTCAAAACGCATTTTAAACGTTTCAAGTGTATTCAGTGGAAATTTTGGAAACACTTATAACATTTAAAACAATCTTTTAATCAAAATTTTAAAAAAGATTCTAAAAATAAATTTTAAAAAATAAAGAAAGCTATTGTAGCATCCCGAAGAAATTAACGATTTTCCTTTGCATATATTTTTTTATTTATTTAAAATATATAAGAAATTAACGATTTTCCTTCGAAAGTTATTTGTTCATTGGACATTTTCAAACATTTTAACTTGAAATTGTCATGTCATCGGTTAAAATGCTAGCTAAATTTAACAAGAAAGTTAACACTTAGTTAAAAAGATTCCTTTAAGTTGTGTTTTAATATATCCAATGTAGACACTAATTCAACATCTTACTAACTTATGTCACTAACATCTACTTTAACACATCCAATGCAGATGCTCTGAATGGGAGTTAAGTTAATGGTTAGTAAAAATGTGTAATTAAGCTCAAATAGGAAAGAGATGAAAAAAAATATATATATGAAAGTCCATAGCCATTCTCAAGGTATAGGATGTGTCATAAAAATACCGAAAAATGAAGTTAAACCCTAGATATACCGCTAGGATCGACCTTTGGAATTTCGTTAAGATGGGGGTTAGGGCAACCATTGCATTTTAGTTGTGAGACTTAAGTTATTTTCCTATATTTTCAGGTAACATAAACTTTAATCGATAAACGTGAGTCATATATACCTTCTTTTGTTTATTGAACTCATGTTTATTAAATTGATTCAATATTTTCAAACTGAATTGATTGAAAGTTCTACTCATTGAAATTGGTAGACATCATCATTTGCATTGTATCGATTTGAACATTAATTGTACACCTAATTGGTATAATTGAATAATGAGCGCATCTACTCTTATTGGCCAAATTGACACGCACGGATAGAACCAAATACACATAATTGGGCTCATTGATCTTCTTGATTTTAAAAAATAATATGGTATAGATTACACGCTGAATAGTTGTATTTACATTATTTCTTACATTTTTATTTTTATTTTTTATAGATGCTCACATTGGAGTACTTTGACATATCCTCACGAAATGTGTGACATCTAATGACGGACAATTTGACATGTATGTCGAGGAGGTCCACACATGGTTGACTTATCAAGAATTTTCATGTTTTCATTATTTTGTGGGATCACACTATTATGTAGATGTTGTTGATGTTGCCATCATGACTTACATATTCCCTGAATATTTTTCGAGAGAATGAAATGGATGGGAAAGTTTGTTAGGATTTTTGTTTAGCTTGTAATATTATAAGTCTTTTATGTAAGCGAAGGTGTTATTGAGAATTAAACTTTTGGGCTTGTATACAAAGTTTGAGCCACTTATATAGCATGGTAAATTCTGGATAAGGCTATACAAAATTTAGTCGAATTTTCATACTCAAAATGTAATGCTTGAACGTTATTTTATGTTTGGAAAAGCAAAAGATTCTTTAACAAAATTAAGCTTAGGGGTCGACCCCTTAAAAGAGGGGTTGTTGCCCTTCCTGCAAGTGCAGGTGTAGCGAATCAGGTTGCTTTATAGATCGATAATTGTCCACACTGTACCAATATGGATCTTTTCAGCATGTTTTGTCCTCTCTCGCACGCTTTCAGAGAAAATTTTCCAGGGGGTCACCCATCATAGAATTACTCCAAGCCAATCACGCTTAATTGTGGAATTTCTAACAATGGACTTCCGGGAAAAAAAAAAGTGCACATTGTTGGTATGAGTAGTACATATCAGATCTTTTATACTTTTTCCTGGCCTAGGTATTACAATCACCCACATTAGACTCGCGACGTCCTCGTCGCGCCTAAACCATCTGAGGATCCATTGCCAGCGTTTGGATTCTAAAGGTGAGTCATACGGGTTCCAGAGGTGGTTCCCGCCATGGCATAGCACTTAGTTCTCATTTTCCGGCTAGCAACCAGTTCTGATACCATTTGTAACGACCTGTGTTGCCTTATAAATCGACAATTGTCTCCATTGTACCAACATGGGTCTTTTCGGTATGTTTTGTCCTCACTCGCACGCTCCCTGAAAAAAATTCCTTGGGGGTCACTCATCACAGAATTGCTTCAAGCCAAGCACACTTAACTGTGGAGTTTCAAATGATGAACTTCCGAAAAAAAAGTGCACCTTGTTGGTATGAGTAGTACCTATCAAATCTTTTAAGTTTTTCTTGGCCTAGGTATTAGAACAGGGGTCGACTCCCTACAAAGGGGTCGATACCTCTGCAGTCTCTATTTCGTGTAGGGTTGACTAAAGGTCGAACCCTGCTGGATATTTTCCAAATTTTTTGTCATCTTTCATACAAACATGGTCTTTTCAGCATGCTTTGTCCTCACTCACATGCTCTTGAGAAAACTTTGCAGTGAGTCACCCATCACTAGGAGTGGGCATTATCCAACCGAAACAGCCCAAACTGCCCAACCGACCCAACCCGATCGATTTGAGTCGTTTTTTTTATGGAAAATGGGTTGGGTTCTGGTTATATTCAATTTTTCTGGTCGGGTTGTGGGTTGGGTCACAAACCTGACCCAACCCAACCCAATAAAAAAATAAAAAATTTTGGCCTATTTATTTAAATTTCAAAAACTCAAGCCCAACATTTGCAACGAAAATGAGTGTTTTCATTACTTCTCCATTTTTTTTTTTACGTCAACTTATTTAATTGGGCAAGTAAATAAAAATGGATGATTTGTAGATTTTTTTCAATTTGGGTCAAAGCCTAAGCCGCGAACCCAACCCAACCCGACTCTACCGAGACTTAATTTGGTTGGGTTTAAACAAGGTATTGGGTTGGTTAGGTTTATTTTTTACAAAAATGACTAAGTTGGTTGGTTCGGGTTGGGGTCCAACCCGACCTACGCCCACCACTACCAAGCACGTTTAACTGGGGAATTTCTAACAATGGACTTTAGGAAAAGAAGGTGCACCTTAGTAGTATGAGTAGTATCTATCAAATCTTTTTAAGCTTTCTTGCTCTGGATGTTACAATCACCCTCGTTAGACTCGAGACGTTCTCGTCATGCTTAAACCATCTGAAAATCCATTGGCAAGCGTTGGGATTCTAGAGAGGTGGCTCCTACCCTATGGTGTAGCACTTTGTCCCGCATAGCACTTAGTTCTCGATTTCCTACTGGTGGTCGACTCTGATACCATTTGTAACGACCCGGGTCCCACTTAACAAGCTGTCCCGATTGTTAGATCAACGATGTACTGTTCCCACTGTACTAATATATGTCTTTTCAGGATGTTTTGACCTCACTTGCATGCTCCGGAGAAAACTTCCAAATGGGTCACCCATCATAGAATTTCTTCAAGTCAAGCACGCTTAACTGTGGAGTTTCTAACGATGGACTTCAGGAAAAGAAGGTGCACCTTGTTAGTATGAGTAATACATATCAAATCTTTTAAACTTTCTTGGTCTGGGTGTTACAAAAATTGTTTTAAATTTTCATTTCTTAAATACTACCATCTAAATGAAACGAAATTGTCGGGTGTGAGAATCATAAATTCTAACAAATAAGGCTATGTTTGTTAAAAATTTTGTATTTAAAAATATGTTTTCTTATATTTCAAGATAAAATATGTGATTGAAAAGTAGAGAGAAAAAATGTGTGTAATTAAAAAGTGATTTTGAGAATTGTATTGTAAAGAACATGTTTTTAAACATGTTTACCAAACTTCTTCGTTGAGACATCTTAAAAGCGGGGTGTCATATCCCTTTTTGTACAAGACTTCACCAATGATTGTGAACCTGACTGATCTTAATCTTGATTTTTGAGCTAAACTTAGGTCTGCTGGGACCCTATCATCTTTAAAAAACTAAAAAATTTCGTCCATCCATGTTGGCTTAGGATCTAGTGCCGTGAGTGCTTCTTCATTTAGTTCGATTGATGTGAATTGGAGTTTCCCTACTGGAATGCTTTTAAGCTCATTTACTCCGTAGCTGGTTGTCAAAATTAGCCAATGCATCTGTATGACTGTTTTGTGCTCGTGGAATTTGCAGTACTTTGGGGCTTATGAATAAACTTAATTCTTTTTGCAATGTCTTCAAATATCACGTCATGCACTCATATTTGGCTTTGTACAATCCTTCATATTGGTTAACAACGAATCGCGAATCGTTATGGGCAATAACTCAGTTTATTCCCATTTCTTTGGCCATCTTGAGTCCTACTATGAGAGTTTTATTTTCGGCTTCATTGTTTGAGGCCTTGAAATCAAAACAAAGGGCTTGAAAAAAAAATTCTTTCTGTCAGGATTATAAGAAAAATTCCTACCTTAGCTCTTAGATCGGTTCAAGAACCATTAATAAAAAAGTTCAATGGGCGGCAGGAGTCAATTTTCTCCTTTTCAATTCCAGGGTTGAATTCTACAATAAATTCAGCTAGGGCTTGTCCTTTTCTAGATGTTCGTGACTTGTAGAAGATTTAGAACTGCTTCTAGCTCCACTGCCCATTTCACCATTCTTCCTGATGTATCCACTTTCTAGAGTATGTGTCGTAATGGGTAATTTGTTAGGACATTTATGGAGAGCTTCAGAAAGTAGGGCCTCAATTTTCTTGAGGTCATGATGATTGCGTACGCTTGTTTTTCCATGGGGGAGTATTTTATTTCAGCAAGTTGGAGGGCTTGATAGGTATAGTATACCGACAGTTGAGCTCTATCATCTTCTCTAATCAGTATGACACTTACGGAGTGCAGAGATATTACTAAAATGATTCTTCCGCTTTTGGTTTGGACAATAATGGAGGACATGCCAAATGTTTCTTGAGGTCCTCAAATGCTTGTAGACAATTTTTAGTCCAATTGAATTCTTTTCCTCCTTTGAGCACTTTGAAGAATAACTTTATCAGTTGATTTGGACACGAACCGACTAAGTGTAGCTATTCTCCCAATTAGGCTTTGGACTTCCTTAGGTTCAATTTGGGCTTTCATTTCTAGCACTGCTTTAATTTTTTTCAGGTAGACCTCAATTCCTCACTAATTGACCATATACCCCAAGAGTTTTCCCTAGCTAACTCCAAAGGCACACTTTAGTGGATTGAGCTTCATCTTGTTCCTCCTAAGTATGGTGAACATTTCCGTCAAGTCCTTAATGTGATCAGTAGATTTTATGCTTTTGACGAGCATATCGTCAATATAGACCTCCATTATCTTTCCAATAAGGTCAGCAAACATGAAATTTATGAACTTTTGATAAGTAGCTCCAGCATTCTTTAGTCCAAATGGTACGCCTTTGTAGCATTATAATCCTCTATTTGTAATAAACAAGGTATGCTCTTCGCCATCTGGGCTCATTGGAATTTGATTATATCTGGAGTAAGCATCCATAAAACTGAGGAGTTCGTGTCCTTCAGCGGCATCCACCATTTGATCAATTCTTGGTAAGGGAAAACTATTATTTGGACACGCTTTGTTAATATCAGTAAAATCTATGCATACTCTCTAGCTTCCATTTTTTTTCTTTACGAGTACCTGGTTGGCGACCTATTTGGATAATGGGACTCCCTGATGATCGTTGCTTAAAAGTTTGTTCACTTCTTTTGCCAAGGTTGCATATCATTTTGGATTTAGAGGTCTTCTTCTTTGCTACTTATGTCAGACATCGGGATCCACATTAAGTTTGTGGCAAGCTGTCTTTGGATATATTCTTTTCATGTCAAAATTGTTCCAAGCAAACACATCTAAATTCCTTCCCATGAATTTTACCAGTTCGATTTCCATTGGTTCTTTGAGTTCGTGTCCCGCATGAAGCTCTTTCTCTAGTTGATCTAGACTTGGTATCACTGTCTCCGACTGCTCAATTGGTTCTACCTTTTTGAGGAAACTTTTTGCTCTGGGTCGATCTCCAAGTCAGAGATCGCGTTTATTCTTGCCTTTGGATATACAATATTGCAACTTCGAGCTACAACTTGATTCCCTGGTACCACGCCTTCTCCATTTGGAGTTGGAAACTTCATTACATAGTGATACATTGAAGTAGCAGCCTTGAGTTCGCGAAGTATTGATCTTTCTAAAATGGCATTGTAATTTGAAGGCAGGTCGACCACCAAGAAATCTACAATAGTATTCCTTTGGTTTGGGTATTCTCGGAGCTCCACCATTAATGCGATTTGTCCTTTAGCATATATTGAGTCCCTTGAGAAGCCTTGCAATGGCTTGTAATGTGGTCGTAGTATACTTTCGTCCAAGCCTAGATCATATGTCCGCAGGCACAAATGTTCATCGAACTCCCAATATCCACCAAACATGCTTTAAATCCCCAAAAATGAGGTTTATATGTTTTCAAAATATCAAGACAAAAGTTGACCCATTAAACTTTTATTTTATTCATTGTTAAAAGTAGTCATGTTCTGTAATTAGATTCGATCTACATTTCTTCGAGACCTTTGAGAATAATGCTTCAATACATTAGCACTCTACCTCTCGAACTTAACATATTTACCAGGCATGTGATGCTAGGAGCCTACTATGGAACATCACTGACCTGGATATATGAGTCATTGAGTTGTTGGGATAAAGCCAATATCAACCATTCAATGGCCTCGTCTACGGCTCCTTGATATATAAATACTCAATCTTTATGTCATTTGAAGGTTATCCATATGTTGATATTTCGCTTGTAATCTAAAATCAACTCCTATTCATCTTTTGTATGTCTACCAGATCCAATATATTGTCTATTAATTTAACTTGAGCGAGCATCATAGAGCATATAATAGTTGCACTCCATTTCGAGTTAGTACACGTGGACGAAAATGAGTTGAAATATGTTGATTTATGGGTCCCATCGAATTCCAAAGTCAACATAATCATAACAAAACTGTTATGATGCATTGACACGTCACGTGTCATATACACTGATATGCAATTTTTCAAAAAAGCACCACATGACATGTTATTAAAATGTTAATTTTTTTTTCATTTGTATAATATAAGTTTAATTTTATACTTATTACTTTTTCTTGTTGAATAAATATGAGTACGTATTTATTATTTAATAATGTGATTAAAAATATATAATATTTTGTTGAAGAAAGAAGAATGATCCTGGTAAAGGGATGAAGAAATGTTGTATCGACACAAGTTCGACACGCATCCTGGTAAAGGGATGAAGGAATGTTATATCGACACAAGTCCGACACACGCCCTAGTTTAACTGTTCGGTTAATTACAAACTTCAACTTACCATGTGAAGTTAGTCATACCGACTTACCAAAAAAAAATATCTTACTTAGACTGGGTTTGTTCCGTGACTTGGCGAAATTGTGTCCTCAAAAATGGTGAAAGGTCACAGTTTTTTTTCAGTCAAATTCACCAATCTAGGGAACTAATGAAAGGTTGCCACACAAAAAAGTTGTGAATTTGACGTTTTTAATTTTTTCTAGGGTGGGTTAAAAATTTATTTTATTGGCCATTAGACTTTGAAAACTTTCGAATGATCTCCGAACTTATCAAATTATTATCTTATCCATCACTAAATAATTTACCTTTAGAAAAATCGATGCACTCGTTGACGTGGAAAGAAAAACACTGATATGACACATTATTGTCGTCAGTTGATGAATATGTTGTCCAAAAATTCACTTCCATGAATCTATATATTAAAATGTTTATAAAATGCATTGAATTTTAAACCTTTGTCTATTTTCTTTTGTGTATCTGTAATTTCATTTAGTATTATCATTTTTCCCAATTAATCTCATTTTATAAGCGGTTTTTGTTGATTTTTTGTAAACTAATGAAAATAATATTTCAAGCTATTATTTTGTTTTTCAAGTCAGCGAGTCCTTTGAATTTTGTAAGGTAAATTATTGAGTGATGGATGAGATAACAGTTTGATAAATTCAAAGAACATTTTAATTTTTTTCTAAATTTAATGGAATAACGATTTGCTAAATTCGGTTAGCATCTGATTTTTTTAGAAGTTTAATGGTCAATAAAATTAATATTAACAAGTAAATTGACCATACCAAAAAACTTTTAAAGTTTAATAACCAACTAGTATTCGCCTCCGTGCGATGTACGGAACATATAAATGATTACTTATTAAATATGAAATTAAAAAAAAATGGAAAAATGTGATCATAGAAAATGGTAATAATTGCTCAAAAAAGACGACAATAATTTATAATTGTCGTTAAAGGATTACAAAACAAACAAACCATTAATCAAAATCTTGAAAGGTATCTTTACGTAGGCATTTGCAAGTGCAGACGATCTAAAGTAGTTTTTCAAAAGAAAAAAACCTTAATTATGTTATATACATTTTTAATACTAGTAGTAAGAACGTACTTCGTACGTCTTTTGTAAGGGATGAATGACAAGGCAAAATTAATAAAGAGAGTATATTTTTTAAATAAAAAAAATGTAAGTTCAAACCAAAATTTTAGTTTTTAAATTATTTATTTATATTCTTAATTAAAATATAATTATTTTTTCTTATGAATTAATTAATGTTTTAATAAAAATTTAAGAGTGTTATTGACAAAAGATAAAAATATCTAAATGTATTGTAAATTAAAATAATAACTAATAATATTTAATGAAAATAAATTAAATTTTAAATGTAATATCAAAGGTTTTTCCACTCATTCACACTTTTATTGTTGTTGTTGTTGTTATTATTGTAGATGTAGATTAAATTAAATAAATGAAAAAGATAATAACATGAGAATAATAATATGAAATCATATTACAACATTGTAAATTTTTAGATAATAAATTAATTTAATATAAATAAATGAGAAAATATAATAATATGAAATTATATTATAATTTTGTAAATTGTTATAGAATAAATGTAATGAATTATTTAATGTTATTAAATAAAGGTGTAAGGATAAAATTGATATATAACTAAATATATATATAACTAAATATATGATGGTACCTTAAGTAATTAATTGGAAAAAGGGTTTAGTTGGTATAATGGAAAAGAAATGAGGGCAAAATCGGAATGTGAAAGATTCTCCAACATCCATACTTTTTAAAGTAGTGTAGAAGATTGTTTTATTATTTGATAAAGCAATGCACATTTGTAATATGCTTTTTAATATTGTTTTATTTTACTAATAAGTTCTCTAATAACTATATTATTATCTTCAATATTGATTAATCACTATAACTTTGCTAAAACAATATACATTTTTAATTACATTATTTTCAATATTATTTTATTTTAGCATAGAACATAATTAATTAAAACTCTACGTCATAAGTCCAAATTATAAACATATTGAAAATACCAAACTAATTAATAGCTGAATATATAACAAAACTAATAATGAGGTAAAACCAGTTTCAAAGTGACCATTTATATTCTCCAGATGAAAGCAATTTTAAAATATATATAATAATCAACTTCTTTTTTTTAATCTCTACAAATGTGTATTATGTTTTATATGCTTTTTAATACTGTTTTATTTTACTAATAAATTCTCTAATAATTACGTTATCTTCAATACTGATTCATTATTATAGCTTTAGTAAAACATCATATATTTTAAATTACTTTATTTTCAATACTATTTTATTATTAGCATAACATATATTTAATTAAAACAATATTTACACATATTTAGTTATATTCTTTTTTAATTACATAATTAAATTATGTTCTTTTAAATACGATTTTATTATTACAACATGATTATTATTAATTAAAGCAACAGACATTTTTAATTATGTTACTTTTTAATACTATTTTACAAATTTAAATTTTTAATTATATTCTTTTCGTAACATAATTAAGTTATGTTCTTTTCAATAATTTTTTTAAAATAATAATTTTTTTAAAGCAATAATTTTTACTTATTATTATTAATTCATCGTTTAAAAGTGTACGTGGTTGTATTCTTTTATAAATATAATTTTATATTCAAACTCTACATCATAATTTCAAATTATAAACATATATTGAAAATATCAACTAATTAATAGCTGATTATATAACATTACTAATAATGAGATAAAGTGACTGTTTATATTCTCAAGATAAAAACAATTTTGAAATGTATATATATAATCACTTTTTTTTAATCTCTATAAACCATGAATCTCCATTTTAGAAAAGTGTAAAAAAGGCGGGAAACTATGTAGTGTTTTATTTGGCAACCTTATTATTATAATATATATATAAAGATTTAAAAAGAAGCAAAGTTTAATGGTCATTTAGATTTTCAAGTCTGTAATTCACGTAAAGCTATTTTTTATTATTAAGTTTTTGACAAATGATATATCATTTTTTGTTAATAAATAAGATGTCATTTCAAAAATGATGTTATTGACTTTTATTTGCTAAGTATGTGCGGATACGTCAAAAATTTAGTATTGAGATAGTTACCGTGATAGCAAATCTCAACTTGAATTAACCATAGATTAGATGCTTAAACACATTCATGGCAGTGATGGATCTAGAAATTTTATTTAGCACGGACGAATATTGATAAAAAAATTTCAGCACAAACGAATATTGATAAAAAAATTTCAGCACGAGCAGCCTTCAGTAAAATAACTATATGTTTCAAAAAAATGTCAAAAATTCCTACTAACATTTCTTTTTCGGGCGAATCCAGCACGGGCGAACGGGGGCGGCTCCCCATGTGGTGAATCCGCCCCTGATTCATGGTATGCTTAGATAAAGTAGTCATAAGAACACGCTTTGAACGTCATGTGTATAAGATAAATGATACGCAAAATATTTTTTGAAAGTAGTTGAAGTAATTAATATTGTTAAAGTATGAAAAAAATTTGTAAAATGACTCTAACTTTTAATAAATTAATATATTATTGAAAATCTTCACCATATTTCTCAAAATTTATACATGACAGTTGTTTAATAAAAAATCATGTGTCATATATCAATGAGTAATATGACATCATTAAAATATTAGGAAAATTGAAAACTAATTTATAAAATATGTATGATAAATTCACATAAAATATAAAAAAGTTGTGCATGGGAAAATCCAGGTAATTTAAAAGCATATTTTTGTAATTAAAAAAATATTAATATTATGTATGTTTAAATAAAAATTATAGTTAAAATTTTTCTGAAAGAATATATTTTATATTCTCAATTAGAATATAATTAAAGACGTAACTTTTAATTTTATATATAAATTAATGATTTTACTAATAATTTAAAGGTGTTATTGACAAAAGCAAAAACATTTAGATATATTCTAGATTAATATTAATAACTAATAATAATTTTATGTTAATGAAAATACATTAAATATTTATATGTATTGTACATTAATATTAATAACTAATAATTACTTTATTTAAAGAAAACAAATGAAATGTTAAAGAGTAATACTAATAATAAAAAAAACAAAAAAAACAATTTAAGGGTAAAATGATAAATCATAAGTCTCCACTCATTTTTACTTTTAATATATGTAGGTGTAGATTATAGATAGATGTAGATTATAAAATATAATTTTAACTAACCAATGAAAATAAAACTCACAAATTAATGAAATTGTAACATTTTGTAAAGAAGTCCAAGTGATTATTACATTCATTAATAATATATATTGCGTGGACCATGAAATTTGAGTAGCCTGTTTAATTTTTAAAACACTTTAGATGTGATACTTTAATTATTATATTAATATATTATAGTCATAATAATATTTATTAAGGGGGGTTTATTCAATTGGAATTTCGAAACACATTTAAAGACTTTTTTTGATGGACTTTTTTTAATGGATTTCATTGAATTTGATTGACTTTTATGGATTTATATAGACTTTTAAAGACTTTCGTGGACATTTATTTAAAAGACTTTCATATACTTTCAAAAACTTTTATAGATTGATTTAAAAGACTTTCAAATACTTTTAAAGACTTTTACAGACTTTTATTTTTTAATTGAAAAACATAAACGTTAATAGATTAATTTTCGTATGATGTGAATATGAATCGTTAATAATAATTATATGTAAAGTGAATTAAAAAAAAAGCGTGAGAAATATAAATAGTTTTAAGATAGAGAAACATTTGTGATTAAAAAAATGGGGGGAAAATAAAATCGCATTTGATATCGACATAAAAATTGTACTATGTTCATAAAAAAATTTCTAGAGAAAATTCTTGAATCACTTTACTTATTATTATTTGTTTTGACACAATTTATTTATTATTTTTCTATAAGATCTTATGGAATTTTAGTTAGATTTATTTTCATAAAAAAATCGAAAAAAACGATGAAAAAAAAGAGAGTCCAAATATAAAGAAAAAATATTTAAAATAAAAAAAATACAAAAAGTTGAAAAGAAGAGAAATAATGATTTGTTTATTCAAATGTTTAAGGTTTCTAAAAATAATATGAAAGAAGAAAAATATAGAATAAATAAAATTACAATTTAAAAGAATTTTTTTTTTTATAAAAGTCTTTCAAAATCTTGGAGGTTAATGAGAGACAAATAAAGAGATTTTGTAGTTGTACTTTATGTTTAGAAGTTAGTACATAGAGGATTTCGTAGGAATCTTTAAAAGTCATTGATAATTTGAATAACACGGGATTTTTAAAGACTTTTAAAAGTCTTTATACAATACACAATGACTTTAAAAGACATTTTAAGAGTCTATTAAAATCTAGATTGAATAACTCAAGATTTTAATGGATTTAAAAAAGTCTAGATTGAATACCCCTAGACTTTTAAATTCCATCAAAGTCTTTAAATTTCCTTCCAAATCCTAATTAAATAAACCCCCCTAAATGACAAAATAACTTTTCTCATTTTCTTAATATTAAGCTCATTTCTGGTTCTAATTAAAATATGATTTTAATCTCAAATAACAATTGATTTTAAAATCTTATTTTATGGGACACATAACTTTTCAGTCACATATCACATTAACTTTTATCAAAATCTATTAAAAATCTGATTTTAATTTATACCAAATAAAGGCTAAATGAAAATGTATAATAATAATATGAAATTAAATTATAAATTATAAATTATTAGATAATAAATTAATGAAATGATTATTTAAGTTATTAAATAAGGTATAAGGGTATGTTAGCTATATAAATAAATATATAAGATTAAAATATGTATTCAAAAGTTTATCCTCACTCATTCCTTTTTATATATTAAAGATTGAAGATTGTAGATGTATATGTATATGTATAGGTAGATGTATACTTACATAGATTGTAGATAGATGTACATTTAAGAGTGGGTTAAACACTTTAATTTTCCTTGCTTATTACTCCATCCGTCCCCAAAAGATAGTCTTACAGTTATTTTCACACTGATTAAGAAATGATAGTTGTATAGTTAGGGTCTTAAATTTTATCAATAATTTTCATTTATACCTTTTATCCCTTATTTATTGTTTCAAGTGGACTCACTTAATTTTTCACAAAAAATTTGAAAAGGCAATAGTCAAATAGTTGGTTTGTATTGTACCAAGATATATTAAATAAGAGTATATGTGGAAATGAAAAATTTAATACATGCTCAATATGAAAATAAGTTTATTTTTTGGGACGGACAAAAATAGTATATAGAACTATCTTTTTGGGACGGAGGGAGTAATAAACAAGTTGTTAGTTATTAAAATAGCTTACTAACTTCCACAAGAAAGTTTGTGTATTATGAGAATTTATTTACTTAAACAATCCCTTTTAAGGTTTAGCCAAAACCCAAAACATGCAGTTTGATACATTTTTTTATTATTTTTAAAAAGAAATTTTCTTTTATTGAGATAATTTCACAAATAGCTACCAAAGCTGAAGCTAAATTTCAAATTGGTCCTTAAGATATTTTATTAACATATATGATCTCTAATATTAAATATTGTTTAGTTGAAAACCTTGATTAGCATGAAATTCGGCATAAGAGTTCTAAAATCGTGATGTGGAATATCTGATTCCTTCTAATCGATCCTCGATTCTAACTTTGTTTAGATCGTCTTTTTACTAATTAAGATTTCTTCTTAGAATTATAATTAGTTTAAGGATTTGTAATTTCGTAACATGGATATAAAAAATGTTAGTCGATATCGAAGTTTAATAGGGCCATATCAAATTTGGAGTTGATGTTGTTTGTGCAATGATAAACTGAAATTTAACTCTAGTGACCAAATTAGGCAATGAATAGTTTAAGGATCAATTTGAGTTTTCAGTTGAACTTCACTGACCTTGAAAAGAACTCTTCTGTTATTGGTAATAAATAGCGGGTAACAGACGATTTTCAATTGGTCCCAACCCCAGATTCCCAAGTAAGAAAGTGGGCCCAACGCTCTTTTCTGTAAAGAAGAAGGTTGCAAAATGGCGATTATTCAACAATAATCTATTTATTTCTTTAATTATTTGTTTTCTCTCTCATCATATAATATATATATATATATATATATATATATATATATATAATTGTCTTCTTTGTGAAACACACGAGCTTTCCTGATTGATTGCTTTATTGTTTGTTTACGGCGGCTCAAACTTTGTTGGAATTCAGCTGTGTGAATGGAAGCAGAGCCATTATTGGCCCATCCTCAAGTGCCTCGTGATTTCACTCTCAGAATCCCTCAATCCTTGAGAAGAAACGAAATTAAACCCCTGCCCCCAGTAATCTACGAAGATATTGAAGACGGCCCACTTAGTGACGATGATGATTTTCTCGATATTGTTTCACCTCCTCCGGGGCCCTCCTCCTCATTTAAACGCAAGAAAATTAAGCGCTGCAAGACTGCCCCCGCAATGCCTGTAATGAAGGATCTAAAGTCTGACCATGCCCAAGATCCTGATTTCGTGTCGGAGTCTGCTTCTTTAGTCAGGCAGGCTGCTCTTTTGCTTTTAATTTACTTGGCACTTGGTGTTGTTATTTATTCATTCAATCGTGATAATTTCTCTGGTGTTGAGACTCACCCCGTGGTAGACGCCTTATATTTTTGTATTGTCACTATGTGCACCATAGGATATGGGGATATCGCCCCTTTAACGCCGGCCACAAAAGTGTTTGCTTGCGTTTTCGTGTTGGTGGGATTTGGATTCATCGATATACTGTTGAGTGGGGTTGTTAATTATGTGCTTGACTTGCAGGAGAGCGTGATATTGGCCGGCATTCAAGCACCTAAACAGAATCAACAGAGAGAACACGGGAGAATGAGATTCTCTGCCAGGGATTACATAGTGGACGTGGCTAAGGGAAGAATGAGAATTAGACTGAAGGTGGGATTGGCGCTGGGTGTGGTGGTGCTTTGTATTGGAATTGGGGCTATGGTTTTGTGCTTTGTGGAACATTTGGATTGGGTGGATTCTGTGTATTTATCGGTTATGTCTGTGACCACGGTCGGGTATGGGGACAAAGCATTCAAGACTCTGCCGGGGAGGTTGTTCGCGTCGATTTGGCTGTTGTTCTCCACGCTCATGGTTGCACGGGCCTTTCTGTATTTGGCGGAGGCCAGGATGCACAAGAGGCACAGAAAAATCACTAACTGGGTTTTGCATCGCAAAATCACTGTTGAGGACCTGGTTGCTGCTGATATCAATAACAGTGGTTTCATTAGGTAAGAATAATTTCATTTTTATAGCTAATTGGCAACAGATCAAATACACGAAGAACTCACATGCTGAACCCACATGTGAGTTCTTGTAATAGACGGTTGTTTTTTATTACATCAGAACTCTACTAGTTACTACTGCTCCCATCAGTATATCATATTTGTGATGGCATGTTTGAATTTTAAAATAAAAAAGTTCATATATAAGAGAAGAAGAGGACCAACACAAGAAAACATAGAAAGTAAAATCAGAAAAGATAAACATGGGTAGAGAGCAAGATTGAGGGTGTTTCAATTGAAAATGTCTATTAAATGATTCTCACAAACCGAAAATACAACCTTTCACATTTTGGGTGGACAAAACATTTTGGGACAGCAGATCTGGACTTGTAAGTTAACGTCTTGGGCACAGAAGTTGGGTGGTTGTTACATGTGAATTATCAAAGGTTGCTAATGTTGCATTGATTTGGTTGGCTCCTTTGACTTTGAATCAGCAAAAACTGTAATTCTTGAGTTCATGAAGTAATGAGAGCCCAACATTGTTTTTTCTCTATTTTTAATGATCGGAAAAGGAGATAAAACAAAGATTTATCACCTTCTCAATTCTTAAGAATAAGAAGCTGAAATAAAATCCTTGATCATTATCTTTGTTATTCAAAGTTAAAACTGCATCTGCATATCCATTTCTTTACTCGTGGCTTGTTCCTTTTTTCGTCTTGTAGAACAGAAGAATTATCTAATTCTGTTGTTGCTGTTTTAAGTCGAACTATGACTCTAACCATTTTGACAATCTATAATGATACAGTAAATCGGAATACATAATTTACAAGCTCAAAGAGATGGGTAAGATCAGGGAAAAAGATGTAATCCAGATATGCGAGCAGTTCAGCAAGCTTGACCCAAATAACTCTGGCAAGATTTCGTTGCCTAATCTCTTGGAGAGTCACTTGTAGCGTAAAAAGCTTTGGTCCACCACAAATTTTCTTCTCGCCAACTGGTACCAGGTAATTTAGTGTCTGGATTTCTTCATGGAAAAATGGCATTCAAGCTTCAAATGTACAGGTAATATTTCAATACAGTTTCATGCAATAAATGGAAGGGTATTGATTTGAAGCAAAGCTTTTCCACAAGAAGCATTTCTGGGATGTAATGTATATAAACACTGCATAGGATATTGGAGCTGGAGCTGGATTCTCTTTGGACATTGGATATATGTTATAATAATAATTAAATAGGAGAAAAGTGAAATAAACTTGGATTTAATTGCTCTTTTTGGCAGTGCTGTACAGAGCCTGAATATATAATGCCCCAATTTCCTTGATGCCATAAGAGATCGAAGCAGTTCACTTTGCAGTTGCCTGTGCTTTAGAGGGATAAGCATCTTTTTGCTCTGTGGTAACTTGATCCATTCTAGCTGAATTTGATGCCAACTCTCATCCAGTGTTCTAAGAAGTGTAAAATATGATGAAGCGACGAGGCCGAGAATCACGCCTAGGCATGAAAAAGCCCCACAATGCGCGCTTGAGAATCACGTCTAAGCGTGCTTTTTAAAACGTGCTCTCAACTCAAATATTGAAGTTAGGGTATGTTTGATTGCGGTGATGAAATTTAGATGGAAAGCCTTAGGAATAGTTTTCTTCTAGTGCCCTTGAAGGACACCCCTTATGGGTGGGCACAACCCTTGTGCCTTGAAGTGCACTAGATTATTTTTCGTCTTTGGAAATTGAATTCCTATGAATTAGAAGTTAAAGTGATTAATTGCAATGGTGGAATTTTGAGGAAAAGAAAATGAATTCCGCGTTTTAGTTTTTTATTGGTCATATTTTTCATGTAATTTGATTGGTGAAAATTTTCATTTAATAATAAATTATTTAATAAATAAATAATATGAAGATAGATGAAAATGGTGAAAAATGAGCTAAATTGCGAGATTTACAAAGTTGAAAGACTAAATTACAACTATTTAAAAGTTGAATCGAATAAAAGAATGAAATTTTTGAGTTTGACCATGGATCAATACCTAATTGAAGGTTGAAGGATCAAATTGGTAGAATAAAAAGTATTAATCAACCAATCAGAAAGTTGAGGACCAAAATACAAGAATATAAAGTGAGTTCCACTTTACCAAGATAATCAATTCACACTACTTTGGATAACTGAAATTCCTTGAAAACAAGGGAAATTTATTGATATAAACTAGGTAAGGAAAACTAATTACATGGAAAACATTGTCAATTAAACAAATTAAAAATGATAATTTTCAAAATCGGGTGAAAATTCCATTTTCCATTAAAAATAATGGTATATCAAACAAACTTATAATACTCGAGAAGTTGAGCCCGCTTCGCACTGTCCAATTCTGCTTGCAACTTCATTGGATCATCAACAACTTGAACAATGTTATTATAATCAATGATCTTTGCCTAATTATATGCCAAACAGCGACACCTGACTGAAATATCCAGCTGATAAAGTGACTACAAACAACTTTGCTAGCATATTTGTCGTCTGTCTGAGTTTTAGGAATGCAAATAACATCTCATACTGGTGCTTCAATCCACAAGGGGCATGGATTGTGGCATGTGTGTTCAGGGTTTTACTATGCAAGTACATTCTTCATGTACTGCGGGTTGGGATTCAAACTCAAATCGTACTACTCGTATACACAGTTATACAGATGGCCATACAGATTTACACATAGCTACATTCAAGGATGGAACCAGGATTTTCGATCAGTGTAGGCATATGCTAGAAAATTATAAGGGAGTGAGCCCCTCCTCCCTGAATTTTTTTTGGACGAAGATGATTGAAATCGATGATTTTAAGTCTCAATGGGCAAAATCTAATGTAACATGTAGCACAAGCATGTGAGTGCACCAACCCTTATAAGTATACAAATAAAAATTAGTTTAAAGAAACAAAATTAAGTTATGAAAAAAACTAAAAATGAAAAATATACGAAAATATGTATAAGCAATTATATACCAAGGTACCTTGTATTGTATGTACGACTTTTAGTTTTGACATGGCGATTCAATATAAAGGCATAAACTATAAGCATTATTTTGTTGGTCCAATTTGTAGTTGTAGTATTACAATTATTAAATTAAATGGGATGCACAAAGCTTAAAGTACCAAGTGGCTAGCCAAAAAATTCAGTGTAAGCAATTGGGTTGGTCCTTTTCAATTTTTTATTATTATTATTAGGGAAAATTACCTAAAACCATGTTTATAGAATTTTATTATTGTAAATCAGATAATTAAGAACTATTTAACAAAATCAGTCATTAACTAAAAAAATCAATCTCTCACGGAAACGTCATCTCTCTCTCTCTCTCAAATATACTCCACTCACTCAAAAATCAAAATACACGCATTCAACAACAGACTTATGGCTTGGTGCGCCGCCGCAAGTAGCTTCTATTTGCCTGCAATCGACCCACTGATGGTGGTCGTAGACTTCGTATCATTTGCTGGCGCTAACATCTGTCTCCTTTCATCATCTTGATCATTACCGCAACCTTTTTCTTCCTTGAGCATTTCTACTGATGCCACTTTCGACGTAAAGGAAGCCATTCAAACAGAAATTGAGGGCATCTCTACATTATAATAGCCTCTCTTTGTTTGCACCCAAACTTCTTATTTTCAAATGCATGTGCTTCCTTCTAATTTTCATATGCTACAGCACCAAGTAAAAAAAGCTTGTTCACCTTTGTCGACTCGTGCATTCCTCCCCCCGAAGACACACCAGTATCTTACCCTCCACCTCTTGGGGTATAATGATCCTTCGTGGCAGAGTATCCTATTTGAAGTCATCCAATCAGACACAAAAGTTATGTTTACATCGCATTAGGCAAGATGGGAATGCCAGATGGCACTGGACAGTATTCTTACGCATCGAGTGTGAATGCATTGGCAGCTCAAGCCTTTTCAGTACTAATAAGTGGATAATATTCATCATTCCACAATGATTTAGAAAGGCTCGTCCCCTAATTTGATATATAAGCATTATCCGATGTTTATTGAATTATCTTCCATTAATTTCATCTTTTAAGTATTGTGGTTTATGAGAAACATAGAAGAGAATTTTTTTTTTTTTTTAAAACTGGAGTAGTCTGTACAAAATATAAAATGTGAAAAGTAAAATTTTATTATTCAAATGCGTTGATTAAAAGATTACAATGCTTAAGACTATTTATAGAAAATTAACAAGCTAAATCTAACAACTAATTCTAGATGAATCTAGAATATTCTAACTCTAACAAATATTTCAACATCCCCCCTCAAGTTGGAAGTTATATGAAATATAACTCCACCTTGAAAGTATTACAAAAGTAAAAAAAATACAATGTAAAATTCTCATAAAATCCCACTTTAATACTAAGAAGGGATCATCAATCTTCAAATCTTCAAACCAGCTACAATCAGCCGATCAATTTTCTTTCAATTGCAGATTTCCTGCATCAACTCCAATTTCGGAGCATATTTTTCAAACTCCAATTCGGAGCAAATTTTTTTAAACTCCACTTTGGAGCAAATTCTTCAAATTCCAGATTACTGGAATAATTCAATTTCTTTAGATGAATTCATTCATCTATTTTCAATCTTGATTCAATTTTGAATCAAACCCACTTCTCATGTGAGCAATTTCAAACATCCAATATAGGCCAATTCAAAAAACAATTCCAAAATTCAATTTTTTTTTTTTTTTTTAAAGAAATTGGGGGTTAAAATCAATGTCCCAAAAACTTTGGGACCAATATGTAATTTTCAATTCTGGGACTACTCTGCCCAAATTTCAGATATGTAGGGACCAACTTCAGCAAATAAACTGATAGTGGCCAGTTCTCATAAAATCAAAGACCAGGGGGCTAGTTAAAACAAGTCCAAAAACATGAGGGACCTCTTCTTCAATTTTTGAAAATCTGATAACAGATATTTCATCAGTACCAGATTACCACCTTCTGCACTGTACTCGCCGCCGACTGCTGCCGCTCTTCCGGCTGCCGGAAAATTAAAAACACATGGAAAATTTCCTCTCGACCTCCCCCAACTTTCTTCTTTAACTTCTCGCATCAACCAAGGAAGCAAACAGCATGAAAATCTGTCTGTCTGTTTCATAAATCATAACCATTATCCTTGATTTGCTGACCAAGCCAAACTTCAACATTCCTATTTTCACTGCAATTGCAATAATCGATGGATCCATCACCACCGTTTCTTCTCCACATCGTTTGGAAAATCCGGTATGCTAGTTTCATCATATAAGTGGATAAAACTTGATTCAATCCCCATTAATCCTGATTAATCGTCATCCATCCTGATTCAGTTTGATTCAATCCCCCATCCATCCTGATTCAGTTTGATTCAATCCCCATTAATCCTAATTCAATCCTTTTTTTTTCATATCCATATATCTACAGATCCACTACCCATCTACGTTCCTTCACTGTAATTTCTCAGATCCAAATCCTCACAAAATCTAGTCCAACACAACACCCAAATCCAAATCGACAAAGCAGTAAACTAATCCTCTGCACAGAATCATAGCAGCCTCCTCTTGCTCATGAACTTGGAATTGACTTTGAAATAATATCATAGGTTCCACTCTTGATGGAGCAAACAATTTACATCAACATTCTCAGATTTCACAACGGGAAAAAGGAAAAAAAAAACTGTGAGATTCACTTTATTCTGTGTAACATTCACGAAACTTTGTTGGAGAAATGAGATATGCATCGCTGGCAGATCTAACATCCAAGACCAATGCTATAACCGGAAAGGAAAAAAATCCTAAAGCATTACCTACGAGTGCTGCTCGAGGCCTTGAATTTCGGATACCGGAACATTAGATTCAAAAGGCCGCCGCATCGTCTCTCGTCCATACAAGCAAGCTGCCGGCTATGGAGATTCCAACATCAAAGGTAATTGAAGGCTCCTCGCGACTGCAGCTGTTGTTACACTTTCTCCGTCACTGCGTTCCCCTTTTCTTTCTCCGACACTTCAGATCTGAAAACACCGCCGCTGGTACTCGCTTCGCTTCTCATTTTTGTTGCCTTCGCCATTACCGATCTTCACTTTTCTGCTAGAAAATGGAGATGGAACAATTGAGGCTGGAGAATCCAGCTATGAAGTTTGACGAGACATCAGTGGAGAGAAGAAACAATTAACTAATAGAATAAGTAGAATATGCTGGAAAAAAAATTCTTGCCGGACGAGCGGCGGCACCGCCGCTCGCCGGAGACGGAATTTCACAGGAATTTAGGCCAAGATCTTATGGCTCTGATACCATGTACAAAATATAAAATGTGAAAAGTAAAATTTTATTATTCAAATGCGTTGATTAAAAGATTACAATGCTTAAGACTATTTATAGAAAATTAACAAGCTAAATCTAACAACTAATTCTAGATGAATCTAGAATATTCTAACTCTAACAAATATTTCAACATAGTCACCTCTAACGTTGTTCATTTCATGTCTAATGGATTAGTGTTAGATTATTACTATTTAGCAGTGTTGAGAATTATTGAATTCTCTTCCATTTCATCTTTGAGTAACGCCAATTGTACTCCTTAGTTGCAGTTGTAAATTAATTACAATTTATACATAATTCAATTAAATTTAAGAGAAAAATGAAATCTCCAGTGAATTGTAATATACGATTAAGTACAATAATAATTAATTAGTTACAACTGTAATTAAATGTAAAATTGAAATTAAATTACAATTGTAATTAATTATAAATTGTAATTCATTAAAGAATGTAATTAAGTTGCAATTGTAAAGATTATTGTTATACACATTGAAGTTTATTGAGTTTTCTTCCATTTCATCTATGAGTAACGCCAATCGTGCCCCTTTGTTGCAATTGTAATTAATACATAATTTAATTAAGTTGCAATTGTAATTACTTAGTTACTGTTTGTAGTTAATTCAATTAATTTTAAAAGAAAAAAGAAATCTCGAGTGACTTGTAATATACAATTAACTGTAATTAATTCCAAGATTGAGATTAATTATAAATTGTAATTCATTGTAGAATGTAATTAAGTTGCAATTTGTAACTAATTCAATTAATTTCAGGAATTAAATATGTCATGTTTTGCAAATTCATTAGTTACAATTATATTTAATTGTAAAATTGAAATTAAGTTACAATTGTAATTAATTGCAAAATTGAAATTAAACCGCAATTGTAATTAATTACACACTATAATTAATTGCAAAATTGAAATTAAACCGCAATTGTAATTAATTACACACTATAATTAATTGCAAAATTGAAATTAAATCACAATTATAATTAATTATAATTTGTGACTAATTCTATTAGTTTTAAAAGAAAAATGAAATTTTGAGTGATTTATAATACACAATTAAGTTACAATTATAATTAAGTTGCAATCGTAATTAATTACAATTTGTAATTATTTTAACATGTTAGTGAAAACAACTTCCTAATGTTTTTCGACAAGAGTCTATATTCCTCCTTGAGTTTTGCATTTTGGGTGAGATGCACGGCTGCATTGCAAGATGCAACCATTTAACTTGCTTATGAGAGAGAGATATGGAATGTGCTGTGCACTATTGCTTGCATTCACCGCCAATGTAACATCATACAAAACAAAATCCGCATTATGGTGTCTAAAAAAAAATTCAGATGAGTTGTATTTCGGGTTAATTGTAAAATGAGACTTCCGACATACACATTGAGGAACACACACCTCAGTTGCTATGTGAGGAACATTCCTGCTCCAATCGGGGAACTCATCAACCTGAACTGCTATCAGTCTCGACTTTAAACTATAACCTCAGTCTGTCCAACATGAAGGATACTCCAACACAGTTGAAATCAACATTCCGACTAGCTAAACATGTCGCAAATCTGTAGTTCACATCCACTTTTCACGACCTATGAGTAATCCAATCGTTTTCTTAGGGTAAAATTTTGGTTTTTTAATTTTACCTGATTTTGAAAATATGTTTTGTATTGTTGAAATATCTTTTAAAATACATAGTATTTAAAAATATGCCTTTTAAATTTGTTTATTTGTGTACTTAACCCTTATTATTATTATTATTATTATTTGGTATAAATGGGCTGAAGGCTTTTATAGAGGCTGACCACAAGTCTAGTGTAGGCATAAGCCTGCAGTGGGTTGGACTGGATTGACTGTCTTTAACACGTTACATTACTTTTTCATCAATAGTCACCACATGGCCAAGTTAGTCGGTACACCCATTTTCTGTACACAAGTTGGTACAAATAATTTTTTCCAAACTTAATTACATTGAGGCATTATGTGTCGATTACATGCAACCTTTTGTTTGTCAGCTTAATCATCGTCTTACGTATGGTAATCTAATTACTAGTACATAAAGCAATAGCCTTCCAACAAATACACATGCAGATGCACATTCGTATGCATTGTTCGAAGGTATTAAGGATCTCTTCGACAACTATTATAATCAATTTAATTCTTTTTTTTAATTTTTTTTTAATTTTTAGAATTGACAGCTTAAATTGATTATTTGAGTTTTCTAAGTAAAATATGTGGTAAAAAATTGGAGAAAAAAATTTGTATGATTTAAAAAATTGTGGAGTTTAAATTTGTGATTCAAACCATAGTTGCCGGACAGAAGCTAAGAGACATACTTTAGGATCAATGATGGATTCTTGGTTTAATTACTGTTGTATTTGAAGAGTTAGTATCCGATCCGTTTATATATGATTCTGGACCCTAAAGACCCCATAACCCAGTGTCCATAGCTAATAGTATGTTTGGTAATATAAACTTCACATTTCTCAAAATCAGTTTTTTAGTTTTTACCACACATTATTGTAAATCACCTTTCAACCACACATTTTATCTCAAATAACTCAAATTTCTTGTGCTCTGTTCGGTAGACAAAGGGTAGGAAATTAATTTTTTTGTTGGATTTATTTGTATTTTTTAGGTAAGATGTGGGGTTAAAAATTAGTTTGAGAAATTGTGTAATTGGAGAGAGAAAATATGGATGGTTAAAAAATTGTTTGAGAAATTGTGTAAATTAAATTTTGTGTTGAATTTTGTCTTCTAGTGTTATAATTTTTTTAGCCGAACGGATCCTTATTTATAAACAAAATCTGCTGCCAAACTTATCCTTGACTCGCATCACATGTACAGGGAAGGGAAGGGAATAGTGTACTCCATTTTTAAAATTATCATGCAAATGCAACCGACATATTAGTCATCTACGGACTACGTATCATTAAAAATCATTCTTCAATTGCTAGACACGCTACGTTGAAGTTTAAGCTTTTAGCTGACGACCATTTTAACCTTGATAATTAGTCAGAACAAATTGAAAAACTATGCTAATCAGCTAGCATGATTATTCGAACAGAGAGAAGAATAATGATCGAAACAAGAGTTTAAGTGTTCTCGTTGTTTGGGGCGAGGAAATGTTCATCAATATTCATGTCCATTCGGATGAGATTTTACTTAAATTCATTAGATATTCACTCAGAGAAATAATGACTGTCATTTCCGAAAGACCTTTCGATTCTTGATCAACACAATCATCGCATAACTTATAAACAACAATGGGATGAACTGACCGAAGCATCTTTGATGCACTTCACTCTGCAAAAATTACAGATAACTTGGACATGGTCCATGGAGAAGAAAGAAACATTATCATGCTTCTACTCACCAACTCATCCCTCCCGAGCAGCACAATCAGTAGCTTAGCTGCAAGTCTCATGTCTGGCCAGCTTCACCAGCAGGTCCTGGCCGAGAATTTAAAAGTGGCTGGAGGGCTTTGACTACGATGCCCATGTTTGGCCGGAAATCAGCTTCGTATTGGACGCACAAGGCAGCAACAGCAGCCATCTGCAATAAAATAGAGAGAATGAGCGAGGAAAAGTGTAATATATATAGAGCACGCAAACATTTCTTGATCTCTCACTATCAGGTCAGTGTCGTTCTTTACTAAAATGATATAAATCTTACCAGTACAGCAATATTTAGGAACTTGATTAAACCAGACGCGTACATGAAAAAGGCAATCTTTTCCTTGTAAATCGAAACTTGATAGTTACCTTAGCAACTGCCTTGGGAGGGTATTCGCCACCCAGTCTTCCATCAACACATTGCCTGACCTTGTCTTCACTCAGCTTTGGCGTAGCCTAAATAATATGGCAGAAAATTTGAATAAAAAACTAAAGCACAAAGGGATTAGATTCTTTATTTTTTTCAAATAAAATGAGGTGAAATAACAACGGTTAGAAGGGAAAATTTGGAGAAACTTAATACCCATGTAACTAGACTTTGCTGCCCACGAGGTAATGTATGATCAACGGGCTTACGTCCTGTAAGAAGCTCTAGAAGGACAACACCAAAGCTGTAGACATCACTCTTTGAATTCAGCTGTCCAGTCATTGCATATCTGCAAAATAAGGCACCAAAGTGCACGAGTAAATAATGAAACACCAACATTGTTTTAGTGCCAATAGGAGGATGAGGTCCAAATGAATATAGGAGTCAGTTATGCAGTTCAGATAACAGAAACTCTGAAGCTGGGTTTTGGAAAAGTAGCAAATAAGAATATAGTGTGCTGGTGTCTGGACAAAAGTTTCACGAGAATTCATGATTACTAAAAATTTCATAGTGTAGTCATAAGGTTCATTAAAATCTCATTCAACGATCCTGGTTGCCAAAAAATCTAAGAAACAGCTTTGCATTAGGATCCAATGGCTTCTTCAAGATTCAAAAACCATAATATAGTGAGCCAAGTAACTTATTTTACATGGTACATATGATCTATGCCCTTGACTTTTGAGTTCCAAAATGGAGAGAGGAGAGAAAAATATATATAACATTTCAAAAGGGGGGAGAGAGGAGAGAAATGTATGTAACATTCCAAAATTATCTTACTCAGGAGCATGGTAACCAAATGTCCCAAGAACACGAGTTGAGTGAAGACGTGCTGCCATATCAGGAGCTTGATTTGACAAATCAAAGTCTGCAATTTTAGCTACATCATCATCAAATATTAACACATTGCTGGACTTAACATCACGGTGGATGATGTGAGGATTTGCTTTTTCATGCAAATATTCAAGTCCCTTGGCAGCACCTACTGCAATCTTTACACGCTGTATCCATGAAAGAATAGGACCAGGTTGTGCTCCTTTAACTCCTTTCCTTCCTGAAAGATGACAAGTGAAGACTGAAATTAAAAGTTGTCCTTAAGTTATTAGCATGGATCAGCACAGAGAACAGTTGATAATAAAAGGTCAGACCAGAGACAAACTCTTGGATTCCAGTTAGTTAAAGGGCAGGGGAATGCCTTCTGAAAAGTTGTACAATGATTAAGATGTCGAAAGAAGGGATTTTATAATCATCAAAACGTCAAAAAATTCCCATCTCAAACAACCTTAATCAGTCATTTGTAAATATAGCATGACCCAACTGCTATTCACATGAAACTGCAGGCGTGGAAGTTTTTAAGTGTCTGTTTGTTTTTTATTAAAAATCAGATTTTTATCAAAGTCAAAGTCAACAATTAATCACAACCATATATTTCATGGGTGTCACAACTTTTTAACCACACATCTCACCAACTTTTATCAAAATCCACTAAAAATCTGATTTTAATCTCTATCAAAATTCAAACAAGGGCTAAATTTGATGCCCCACATTTGAATGTAACAACATTGTTTTAGATTTTTTGCTATTTAGACACCAAGATTATCATCCCCCCCCGGGGGGAATATGCGTGTTAACATACCATGAAGAATATCGTGAAGAGATCCATTCGATGCAAATTCATACGCAAGCACGCGCTGATTTCCATCAACACAATAACCAAGTAATTCAACAAAATTTTCATGTTTTAGCCTCGACACCATAGAAACCTGCAAGTTCAATACCAATTTGTTGGGTATACTTATACTTAATGCTGAATGCCTGATTCCTCTTAAGACTGAATAAGTTCTAATGAAACCTGGGCTAAGAATTCGTCATCTGGTTGCTTGCTTGCATCCAACTTCTTTATTGCAGAAGCCCGACCATTCTTAAGAATTCCATAATATACTCGCCCATATGAGCCTTCCCCAATTAAAGAATCAGAGCCAAAGTTATCAGTAATTTCTTTCAATTCATCCCCAGGAATTGATGGAACTGCAATAGGCTGGACATTAACAGCTTGAGCTTTCAGTGCACCATCTGTCGTATGATGATGTCCTTCATTTCCTGGAGGAAGAACTCGACTTAGTTTATACTTGGTCTTCTCAACAATAAAAACAAAGTAAAACATGTAACAGGAAACAGGAAAGAAAAACAAGAATAGAAAAGTCAGAAAGATTGTACAATAAGTAGTACGTGTGTATATTTCAAGGTGTGTAGATTAAATCAGACACCTCGTGTATAGAATTACCTGTCTTTGCAGAATGCTTTATTTGATTGGCGAATTATATCATACTAAATATTAAGTAAAACCAAAAAATTACTTCTCAGTTTATCAATGTAGACCACTTTAAATAACAATGTTTAGCGGAACGTGTAACCTAGGCACCGACTCCCAGGCAATATTGACAATAATTCTGACATTCTAAGTTCTAGTTAATTATTCTAGCATGAAAATAGTTTGATACTACAGATGAATAGTGTCACTTCAATTATTAATCTACTCTATGAATTTTTAGACACTTCGTTCCTACATCACAACTATGCAACATTAAAGTAGTCTGAAGAGGGGGTGCACAGAAGGAACATGCAAGATGCTGTAGGTGATAGGTGAATAGAGGCACTACTATTATTCATCCTATCATCCTATATTCTATCATTTTATCTGCGTTCTTTTCTTTGAAAATAGAAAAAGGAAGGGGCTGAGGATGCAACAAGACAACAATAACATATGCATTAAAAAAAATTATAAAATAAAATAATAATAATAATAATAATAATAATAATAATAATAATAATAATAATAATCATAATCATAATCATAATCATAATCATAATCATCATCATCATCATCATCATCATCATCATCATCATCATACGAGGCCAAGCTCTAATTTTTAAACAGTAAGCAATCAAATTCAAGCAACTCACAAATAAGGGACCGTTCGGCTAAGAATTAATTTGCCAAATTAATACACTAAAAGACAAAAAAGATAACAAATTTATTTTACACAATTTCCCAAATCACTTTTTATTTTTTAACCATCCATATTTTCTCTCTCCAATTACACAATTTCCCAAACCAATTTTTAACCCCACATCTTACCTAGAAAACACAAATAAATCAACAAAATAATTTTAATTCCCCCTCCAAGTCGCCGAACAGTGCCAACCAGAAATAAAGCAGACTCATAGGGGCAATGCCAGATCATCCATTCTAATAGCAAGAGCAATACAGAAACTAATTTAATTTAAGCTAATGAAGAGAAGATCATTTGTCATGTCTTCATGCTCTTTATGTGAATGCCTAGATACCGTGTTTGGAGACTTACCAACTGAATTTTTTATCATATACTGGCCTCCACCATCAGCATGTTTACTGGAATCATCTTCTTCGCAACAGCCAAAACAGCTCATGTTTATTTTCCTCAAAGTATGTCCGCTTTGTATAACAGATTTCTTTTCTCCTGTAAGAAAGAGAAAGCTCTCTTTGATGCACATATTGCATAGCATGAAAAGTTATCAAAAGTTATGTTCAAGATCATTCTTAGTGAATTTCTGTAAATTAGGAAGTGTATCTATATTAGCTGGCATACCCAATTATACATTTTATCCATATTTATGGGAAACATAAATAAACCAATCAGCATTTTGCTTAATTTAATTAAATTGCTCAGCCACATTTCTACCATCAACCACTAATAACATAAAAACTTTTCAGCAATGAATTTTGTACTCATTGCATACTCTAAATATATATTCTCGCTAAAGTATCCTGAATGTCCTTTGGTGTAAAATTATCCGAGTAGAAGCCAAACAAAGTGTTCGACAAAGAGTTGCAGGTGTGACTCTAACACCAGTAAATCAATTTGTTACAATTTCAGTCTTTATCGAGTCTATGAAACAGTTTCATCCTCCATGATCTCTAGCTTTGATGATCAAAACTTAAGAACAATATTCGATTAAGAGGTAGTCTTCGTCATTGGCGTTACTTTTTCGGTTTAATAGAGATGCTATTTTGCTTTCCAATGTGGATAAATAATTAATTCTTGAAACCTTGCATTACACAATTTATACGTAATTGTGGAAGTGGAACTATTTGAACACAAAATGCATTCAATCACCTGCAGTATTGTAGATGGAAACAATTTAACAACCATAAACGCAAAAACGAAAAGGACGGAAAACTAATTTAGATATATTTAAGACAAAACTGTTGATATGAACAGACACGGAGATCTAGGAAATAACAAATAATCATCAATTATACCAAGAAACCAAAAATTCAAAGTTATATATATTCCAAAAACACCGATATCAAAATTCAAGGAAAGCGATAACTAAACCTGAATCCAGGACCAGCAAGCGACGCAAGGGAGTCTTGTACCAATCTACTCAAAGTAACTCCACACTCTAAAGAGATGGGGCGGTCAAGGGAAAAAATCGAAGCCGGCGATAAATGCGGAAGGAATAAAGCCAAATCGGGAATCAATTGGTTTATATGTTTGTACTATTTGTAGTAGCGTGTGCGAGAGAGAGAGGCCCCTCTATTTGCTTTTAATCTGTTTGGTATTTCGTATTGATTATAATCTGCATTTTAATTTTAATATTAATCAAAGCCAACAACTAATTTAGATTACACATTTTCGTACATTCCACGATATTTCTAAATATGTTAAAAATTCGATTTTAATCCCCATTAAACAGGGACATAAATATGTTAAAAATTCAATTTAAATTTCCATCAAACAGGGACATAAAAACTCAACTTTGACCCAGTTAATTATAAAAATATTATTGAAATTAAAGCAAAAATTTTAAAACGGTCAATCTGGTCAATGAGGTTACAAAATATTTTGGAATGATCATTCGTAACTAATTTTCATCCAAAATTATCTTGAATTATAAATTTGACTATATTTTGTGAAAGTATTTCTTCTAGAGAATCTCCTAATTGTTCCAGAGTAGCTAAAAAAAGATTCTTTAATAAAAAAGAAATCTATTCAGATGTAAGATATCTATCAAGAAGTTTTGGCAACTCAATCATAGATGATGGAATTATTAAAGATTTGACATTTTTGAACTCTGTCTGTAACTCACTAGAGGTCTGGAAAACAAAGATAAGATGTGTATGAACGAGATATCCAGCAACAAGAAGAGGGAAAATGATTAAATAGAGGAACTCCCGAACATTTGGTGATCTCAGATTCTCATATGTGTCGATATCAATGGTGACTCATTATTACGATGAATCATTTCTTCGGACAGAAGAAGACTATGTAAACACTTACTCGAAATCTCACTTATCCCACCAGTAGGGGAGGTTTCTCTCCCTTGTGTGAAATCACAATAAGTTTCTCTTTCTTTTTCGGTGCAAAATCGCGCAATGGTGATGGTTGGAGATGGGGTTTTGGTGGTCGAAGATGGGGTGTTATCTCAAGACCTCATCTTTAATTTTGGGTAAAGGTGAGTTTCGAGTGACCATTCCGAAACCTATTTATAATTTGAGTAGTCAGAGTTGTAAGAATAGAATTTAGTGCTTGTTTTGAAATCATCGCTTAAATTCAATTACTTTTGTGAAATTAAAGCTTTGATCTGTTGAAGAGTCAAAGTATAACTAGCTTTCTGCTACTACGCAATTTTGGCAGAAGAATCAAACGTTGATCACTTGTTGGGCCCGAAGGTCAGACCGTGTTTGGCTGTGATTTCAAAGAAGTCAATTTTTCTAAAAAGTCTTAGCCCTTGTTTGGTTGTCTTTTTTTAAAAATAAAATAAAAAATATATATATTATATTTTTAACCAAATCTCAATTACCATTCATTCTTCTAAAAATCAATGTTCATTTCAAAAAGGACCTTGCTATACTTACTAACAAACTGAACTAACAGTTGTACTAACAGCTAAAAGACAAAAATTTTGAATATATAATTACTATGTTATCCTTCTAGTTATAATTCTTTTAGTGTTCTGATGTTATGTCAATATCTCTAAATTTATTGTTTACATAAAATGCGTAGTATGTACTATTATATGTTAAAGTTTCTTCTTCAATATTTATATTTAATTCTTCAATTTTTTTTTCTCTAAAATCTTCATAAATCTTCTCTTATAATTTATAATTGTTTAATTGTTTCTTTTCTTAAATATTTAAAGTCGTTTACTTCTGAAGGATTCAATTCTATTAAAGGTAACGAATTCATAAATCATAAAACTAAATATTTAAATTTAAGCTATTAATTCAAATCCTCTTCTGATAGTTAATTCTAGAGTAGTAAAAACAAATTTTCAACATATGTAAAAACATATAAGAAATATCATAAGCAAAATGATAAATTTAAAACTATGATAACAATACTTGGATAATATCAATGATAAAAACGATATATAATTCACCATAAATAATCAACAATACTTCTTTCTACTGATAGGGTGCATAATTGTTGTTTTATTAGTGATCCTTCTTCTTAATTCAATTACTTTAAATGTTTAAATTTTGAATATTAATCATATTTTATGTTTTGTGGTTTAAGTGGAGAATTGAAATCAATTGGACTCAAATATCACAATTTGGAAAGAACAAGTTTGGATTTGTTTTATGAGAGAAAATTTTGAACTAAGAATGAAATGAAAGATAATAGATAGAGAAAATATAGATTTTTATTGATGAAAACCGGTATGATTTTCGGATGCTTACAATGAGGAGAGACTCCTCCTTTTATATTTGGTAAAAGCAAAGTTGGGGGACAAGATAATATTCCCTCTCTTTTACATACTTGGCTAAAAATTAAAGTAGATAAAGAAAATATAAAATTACAATAATTCCTACTACTTTTCTAAAGTTTCACATGGGTCTGGACCCCATGCCTTGAATAATTCATGTTTAGATAAGATAGACTTCATTTTCATTGTAATTGAGTAGGTCCCCACAATTATTACATTTGTGACCCGTTTCTACCTCCATTAGTTGATGTAAATATTCATAGGCTCCTTTGCTAAGATCTAAATTGCTGACAAGTATATTCTCAACATATTCTCTTAATTTCCATAATTGACAATTAACTTGATTAATTCTTGCAATGCTATAGATTAATATTTTTTCATCATTAGATTCATATACCCAAACATTAGTTTGTGTAAGGGTATCCCTTAATTCGGTGTACATGACTCTAAATCTCAATGTCCTTTTTTCTGGAATAGCTTGTATCTGTTCTTCTTTGTTAAATGACTTAATTTCTTTTTCTGAAAGAATAACTTTGTTAGTTACTCCAAGTTTTACAATATGTTCTGCCCTAAGAAATTCTTCATTAATAAATTCTGGAATGGCTGAGTAAATCCTGACATAAATCTTTTCAGCTTTGGTAATTCCAAAGTATGTTTTAACTGCTGCCTTGATAGAATTAGGTAATAATGATATTTCCTTCATATCCTTGTTAGGGTAGATGCACTGAATAAATCATTAATCAAACAGCCCCCTAACTGTTCTTGGTTCTGCTCCTGGAAAAATAATTGCTTTATTGATTTTTTGATGGCTAATTGTCCTTAGCCATTCTTCTTCTTTTGTCCTTTTGTTTAGATACTCCACATACTTCAAGAATGTCTCTAGTTTCTTCATAACTTTCTCCTTTTCTGAAAGTTCCTTTGTTACGACTGTTGGTTTCTTCGTAGCTTCTAAAAAATTTTCTTTAGATGGTTCAATAGTTTTGCCAATGGTTTTGAAAAATAAACTTCCAATAATTGATACATTAGATACTTCTTCCTCAATAGGAAGTCCTACAGATAAATTCTTCGCTGGAGAGGATTGAGATCTTCCTTTGTACATAACCCTTGACTTGTAAAAAGCTTGTTCACTGTTAATTTGTACAATCTGTGCCATGTAAGTATTCACATAGTTGAATAGATTTGAATTGTTGATATTTATTTGACCCATGGCCAAGTTAATTTCTTCTACTTTCTTAAGTAGTTCCTTCATGTCATGATAAATAATCTGCAATAACATTGTCAGTACACTTAATATGAATAATTTCAAAATCATAATGGTTAAGTTCTACTTGCTATCTAATTAACCTTTTATTTACAATAGTTGGATCAATTTCTTTAGTTAACCAATATTTGACTTGTGTATTATCGGATCTAATTTTGAATTTTTTAGTAATAATAAATAATTCAAACTTTTAAATAGAAAATTTACAGCTAATAATTATTTTTCATTTATATGATAATTAGTTTGAGTTTGAGTAAAACTGCCACTACTGTATTGTGCAATCCTCATCCTCATTTGGATAAATATATTTAAGTACCGCTCCACATGCTATTTCGCATGCATAGATTTTTATAATACAATCACATTCTTTTTTAGGTAATTCTAATTCTAGTAAATCTTTACAAATGTCTTTAATTTTTTGTACTTCTTCTTCTTCGTCTTTAGACCATGGTGTCCATCTAATTTTTCCTTTTAGCCTTTTTTGTAATTGGATTAAATGTTTTGCAAAGTTAGGCATGTATTTCCTAGTTTGGTTTACAAGTCCTAAAAAACTTTGTAATTGCGTTTTATCTTTTATATAATTGTCAAATTCTTGTATTTTTGTACCAATATGTTTTTGGAGTTTCATTCCTTCTTGGCTTATTATAGATCCCAAAAATTCTACATTTTCTTTAGCTATCTCCATTTTTGTAGCTGATAATATAATTCCATTATTTCTTACAATATCTATAAAAATATTAAGATGTTTCAGGTGATCTTGTCTAGTTTCAGAGTAAATAAGAACATCATTAATATATATTGTAATAAATTGATAATAATATTTAAATATATTATCCATATACCTTTGAAATTCTCCTGGACTATTTTTAAATCCAAAAGATAATACATTCCATTCATAAAATCCTTGTGGTACCGTAAAAGCTGTTAAATGTCTAGATTCTTCAGTTAACATAATATGATAAAATCCTGATTTAAGATCAAATTTAGAGAAATATTTATTTCCTCTAATTTGGTTAAATAATACATGTTGATTTGGTATTGGATATTTTAATTCTTTTGTATAAGTGTTTAACCTTTTATAGTTAATTACCTTTCTAGATTTTCCTCTTTTTTGTTCTGAATGTTTTATTACAATGAAGCTGGACTACTATGTTTACTATTAGATTCTATAATGAATTTTTTTTCTAGTATTTCTTTTATGTGCATTTCAAATTCGGGTAATTCTTTTGGTGTATGCTTAATCGTTTTTATACTTATTATCTTAGTGTCATTTTCTAATATAATTTATGTTATGGGTTTATTTATGTGCCATTTTTCTAAAGGATTATCTCCCGATAATTTTAATAATTTTTCTGTAATATTTTTTTATTACAATTTGATCAAAATGTTCTTGTACTAGATTTATTCTATTTTTATTGGCATAAATTGTGTTGTTTGTGTTAATTTTTGTCTATTCTCACCACGCTGAGCTGCAATATGAGACATTTTTTTCTCTACAGTAAGGATCATTAATTCTTATTGCTATTGCTATATGGTGACAAGGGGTAGATAAAAGTATAACTTTTTCATCAATAGTTATTGGATAATATTGTTTTATGAAGTTATTTCCTAATAATATATCCCCAGGCATATCATCAAATTTATATACATAAGGTATTTGTAGTTCATATTTTCCTATTTGTATTTTAACATTCCTTTCTACTTTGGTTATTAGATTTGTGCTTCCATCAAATCCCGCAAGTATAACTCTTTCTTCATTTTCTTTTTTAATACTCCACATTTCTGGGGGTAACACATTTTCTTTAAATAAACAGGATGATGCTCCTGTATCAAACAAGGCATGATAATTTCTACTGATATATCCATTGTAATTTATTTTAGTTAATATATAAATATGTTCTCTTCCTTCTTATATTTTATTCATAATAATCTTGGTATAACTAGATTCTCATTTTGTATTGTTAATAGCATCCTATCATCTTTTATGTAATATGGTTTTACTTGCTCTAAGAAGTCTGTTCATAATAATAATTCCGTATTTACCTTTCCTGTATGTTCTACGTACATGTTTATGATTATTTCATTTCTTTTATTTATTCTTATTGGTAATTCTACATAAGTATCCATGTGATGAATATTTCCAAAATAATCTTGTATTTGAATTGGATTATTTGTTACTTTAAGTTCTAAATCTCCTATTATGTTTTCTTTTATATGAGATACAGTTGCTCCAGATCTATTAATATTTTTTGCTCTTTCCATTCTCCATTTATTCTAATTTCTATCATAACTTCAAATTGTTTTGTCTCGTTTCTTTTAGATAGATTCAATCTCGATATTTTTCTATATATTTTTGTCATTATTTTTTCTGAATCATTTCTATTTTCTATTTTAGGTAATGATCTTGTACTAGTATTTCTTCTTAGCCTAATTGATCTTCTTCCAAATTCTATTTGTGGTTTATCCATATTTACTAATCTTCTAATTTGATTAAAATCTATTTCTATATCTTCTGTTATAGTCATTCTTGAATTTTCTTTTGCTGGTTTGTATTCTAATAGATTTTTAACTATGGGTTCTATTATGTGTGTTTTTATAGCATTCTTAATTTTTACTTTATGTTTACTAATAAAAGCATATATTGTTCTAATGGTTAAACTTATAGTTTTACTTTCTGGTTCCATATTTATTCCTCTTAATCTGTAATATAATGTTGAGACTTTATTTTTATTTTGTTCTCTCATACTTGTTAAAATGAAATTTCGATATTGGACATTTTGATGACAACAAACGTAATAGATTAAATTATGCTTAGTTGGATTTATTGCAATTAGTTTCATTCATAATTGTTTAAAGGATGAAAATCTTTGTGTATTTAATTTATTAGAGAGATGTATGTGAGATTTAAAATACATGTTTGATTCGTGTAGTAAATATTTTACTTATTAACTAGGGGATCACTTTCTATAATTTACACGGCACAAATCTTGTACTAAATTGATACCAATCAACTTTTATATCATGGCACAATTGTAAGTTTTACATAAAAAAAATCTGCTTATATTGCTTCACTTATAAAGCAATTAATTATTAATAGGTAAAATTTGAATTTGATATGAGATAGATAATTATCACTTTTGATTGACAAAGTGGCCGGTAGCTATTCAATTCTTCCACTCATACATATGTGTATTAATTGGTATATGGAATTGATAATCAATTACTAACTATTCATATGTTTACTATAATAAGTATTATTTTAAATATTATTTTATAATACTTTATTCCATCATTGTCAAATATATGATCTATTCCCACATGCGTATATATATGATTGTTAAATTGGCATGGAATTGATTTATATGATTGTTATAATGTATGAAAAGAATTATATGCAGGGATCAATTAATCTTGTCATATGGATGAATTGATTGGTTGATTTTAACACCAAGCTAGCAAAATTTATTTTGCAAAATTTGGGGAACAAATTGAAACAGATTATGGGGAATTGTTCCATTGAGATCAACTTACTTGGAGAATAAAGCTCACTTGTCAAACAACCTCAAATTCAATAATTTGTTTCCACTCATGAAGATGCTGATTGCTAGGCGTATGATCTCCTCCCAATTGTGATTCAAACATGATTGGAACTCTAGGACTATAAATAGAGGTTTTCATGTGTGGAGAAAAAAAAACGATCAATTTTAAAAAAAAAGGGTCAAAGAGTTCTTACCAATCATATCATACAAGTCTTTTATATTTTGAAAAAAAAAAAATTGAGAGGTCTCTTGTAATAATAGTTGAGAGAGATTATTTTGTTGCTGTTGTACGTTGGTATCCCAGTCAATTAAAAAAAAGGGAATTTGTTGTTGCTGTTGGTGTTGATTGAAATTCCAGAAACATATTCTGGGAGTGGACGTAGGCTCGGAAGGCTGAGCTGAACCACTATAAATCTGGTGTTATCTTTCTTACCTTTACTCTATATTTCCTTCATCTATTTATTATAGTTTTAATATTGATATATACATATTTATTATCGTGGAATTTATTTTTAAATTAAAAATAAATATATTTTAATTTACTCACCCCCCTCTAGATTAAAACTGTTGATTTGGGACTAACAATACTTATGCTGAAGTATGGTCTTATTGTAAATTTTACTTTTTGGTACATTAAATTTCCTATTTCAATTTCTATTAAGGCATCTTGTACTGAACTTACAATTCTATTATCCATAATATAGAATTCTATTGGTGTATCTATTCCTTCTTTGAAATAGGCTTTTGCTATAATTTGTACGGCTCCTAAATATATATTTTTTATTTTTCCTTTTAGTTCAGGATTCAATAGATTTATTTATTGTCTTATAATTTCTTCATTTATTATAGGTATTAATGTATTTCCTGTAGTATCACTTATGTCTATAGGGTGACTATGGTTTCTTGCTACATATGCTACACAATAACCTTGCATTTAAAGGATTGTAAGGAGCATACCTCCTAGATGTTGCATCAGTTATTTCATTTTCTTTACCTCGGTTGTACTCATTGTCGTAGGGAAATGTTTCCATGAATTTCTTACACACGGCATGCCTTTGGAGCTCCTTATTGCTTTAATAAGTAGGCCTAACGATCCCATGCAACAAAGAAGTAACCAAGCTGAGGAGGGAAGTGTTAGAGTATTCAAGAGTAAAGAACATTTTGGTGTGATCTCCGCTCTCAATTTTCTTGGTGGCACTCATCACTTCCTCACCTTTTTCTGAGGTAGGAACATTAACTCTCGGTTCTTCTCTCACCTCTCCATTTTCTGGAGTCGTGGTTCCAACCCTCAATTCCTCTCTTTTTTCTAGGAACGTGGCCCCAACTATCATGCCCTCAATTTGCCTCTCATTTGTTTCTTCATCTAATTTTTCAATTGATTTTTTCTTTTAATTTCCTATTCTCCCTTTCTTCCTCAAACTCCCCTTTGAGTTTCATTTGATCTGTGCACTTCCTCCAAACTCAAATGTAGGAGCATCACCTTTTTCCCATTCACTTGAAAGCTATATCGGTTCCTCTTAGTATGATGTTTCACTTCCCTATCATGTTGCCAAGGTTTCTCCAAGATTATGTGAGTAGTGTACATGGGAACTACATCACATAGCACTTGGTCGCTATAGGTACCAATATGAAAAGTAAGAAGAACTTGTTCACTTATCCATACCTCCCCATAGTCACTCGACCTTTGCAACACATAAGACTTAGGATGCTTCATAACCGATGGCCCAAACTTTTCAACTCTATTAGCACTCACCAAGTTAGAGCAACTCTCCCCATTTATAATGAGACTACATGGCTTATCATTCACTAGGCACCTAGTGTAGAAATTATATTCTCCATGTTCCTCCATTTCATTAGTATGGGTCAAAGATGTTGGTGGCCTAGCATTCAACTCTAACTCTCCCTTCTCAATATCTCTCCTACCATGAGATGATGGAATGTTCATTTTCACACTATCAATATTCTCATCCATCCCATTTCTACTCATATCAAACCATTCTTCTACTCTTCTCACCATCCTCAAACCAGCTTGCTCACCATCCCCTTCATCATCCCAAACATCCCTTCTAATTTTCCTATTCAAACTCCCATTTTGTTTTCTAATTCTATCCCTATACATAATTTCCCCAAAATTATCCCTCACCCTTATTCTACTACCCATCATTTCTTTACCTCCTCTAGTTGATGTACTCTCCCCTCTTGTTCCTAAATTTTCCAACCCACCCCCAATCTTCTCCATTTGTCTAGCCATGGTGGTTAAAAAGATTTTGCAACAAGTACTTCAAATCTTGAGTTTGAGCAGTGGAAATTTGCTCACTTTGAGTATTGAAATTGGAATGATGTGCAAGTGTGAAAGTGTTCTCACAAAAATATTTTCTCTCGTGTTTCACTCAAATTTTGGCTTTTACCCTCTATTGAGCTCACCACTCTTGCCTTTTTTCACTCAAAATATACTTTCTCAAGTTCTCCAAGGAAGGTAATCAACTAAACCACAAAGTATAATTCTTGTGAAGTCAAAGAAATCACAAATAAGGAAGAAGGAATTTATAACAAGTAGACACAATAACAAGTGGAATTTACGTGCTTGCTATACTCAGAAGGAACAATTGTTATGTGGGATAAGATGCTAGGAACTCAATTTCAAAAATGAGATTGAATAACCACAAGTAATAGATAAGGCATAAATATAGAGATAATAAGCACAAGAGTGTAAATTTTCAATGAGGCAATTTAACAAACACTTTGTACTCAATCTTGAAGTGGCCTTGAATGGATATATGATAAATCCCCAACAATCCAAATGTGGTAAGGAATGATTGAACAATAATTACACAATGTATGGAGCAAGTGATATACGAGATAAAATGTTGATAAAACAATCTCAATAATGGGAATTGGATAGCCCCAAGTAATTATCAATATATGGGCATTGAACAATGAAGCACTAATGGAGTATTTTCATTGAGGCATTTTATCAAATACTTTGAGTACACAATTTGGAAAGTGAAGGTTTTGTAGTGAATGAATAATGGAATTCCCCCAACAAACTCACAATCAATATACCCAATACATGGAATCAACAAATATCTCAAGAATATAGAATTTTCCCAATTTTTTTTTCAACAACAAGAACAACAATAAGAAATGTAAAGATAGGTTTAAGAAATTAGTGCCAAGCTCTGATACTAAATGATGAGAACCCCCTTGGTATATTGACCAAGAATTTCCACAACTATTTGAAATCTTCCCAAGAAAGCTAAGATGGTAAAGAAATTGATAAAACACCTAACCCAAGTTTAAATCTAACTCAAAATTCATTGATTAAAGAATCAAGCCCAATGGGTATCAACTAAACAAATTTCAAGGTGGCGAAAATCAACAACAACATAAGAATAAACAATACTCAAGTAAAGTTGATTAATTTCCAAAAATAATACAAGAGCAAAGGAGGTTTTTCCTTACCTCAAAGGAGTCTCACAAGACCAAGAGAAATGAACATCCAAAGTTAATGAGGGTTTGAAATGAAAATCTATATTTATTTTACATAATTTTGGGTAAAAGGAAAATTCCGAAAATTGCACAAAAAATCCCTTTTTTTTCAAAACAGCGTGTTTTGGTAGACCGATCCACTTTTGGTCGACCGTAATGACAGTTTCGGTTGAACATTCCTCAACCGAAATTGATTGAGGCTGAACAAAATTTCTCTGCAGAAGATCGGTCGACCGGAAGGAAGTTCGATCGATCGAAAGATGCTGGAGCTCAAATCTTCAACTTTCTTCGTGTCTTGGCTTCCAACTTGATTTTTAGCTTCTTTTCTTGACTTATTCACTTTGTTTAGCCTCGAATATTGAACTTCTTTGGCGTCAGATCTCGTCATGGGTCCCACCGGCACGTACATCGAGGTTTGACGTTCTCAGATCTTATCATTTGTGCTTAGATGATATTATTATGTTGGGTGTTGGTTTTGATTTGGTGCCCTTTTTTATTTAGTTTTTGGAGTATGCTGCAATGCACGTGAAGTAGACTTTGCAAGGGGGTTTAGAGCAATTCCAAATGCTTTGCAGGATCTGAAAGTACTATTTTTTTTTTACCTTCAATTCCTTCTAATGCTGAGATCATGAAATTGAATTTATTCTATCTAATTCAGTAGTAGTTTAGTAGAAAATAGTGATTTTAAATTTTTGTTACGTTTAACGCTATCATGCTATCATAGAGTAAAGATTTAGAGGAGAATTGCCATGGAGCTGGTTTGAATTGCTCTGATAAAGTAAGTAGCCATTTCTTAATATTTTCACTACATTTAATATCGTTGCCATCTGCACAGGGAGACTTCAAACATTCTAGATTTCCTGGTGTTCTTTGTGATTTCTAGGATCAATATAAGAACTATCATGATTAAGCTAAATCTGATTGGTTTTTTAATTGTTTTTGAGCATATTGTCCTGACAACTTTTTATTTATGTTCATTCTGAAGGCATGGGTTGAAATGCGGAATTGGATTTCTTATACAATGAGATGTTTCTCCTTTCATTGCAAAATCTGAAATTATTGATTATAGCGTTTCATTTTATGACAATTGATTGACATTTGACGTTGCGCTCTTAATTTTTGATGCTCTGTCTTCTCAATTAAGTAAAGGATATATTGTTGTTGAGTTCTTAAGATATTTGTGACTTGAGAAACATTTTTTTTTGTCTACTAATCTATACCATATAACCCCATTTACTATAAGATCAATATGTGTTCTTCCAATGGCGTTAGATGACTGTATTTGTAGATTGGACTAAGTAAACTGCTGAGTTGTCTGATGTGTTTTGAGGTAAGGTGTAATAAGGCCAATGATAAGAGGGAAAGTTGATATGTGCTTGTGCAACAAGAGTATTTCTTTAGAATTTCTGTATGTGTTGTTGAATTTAGTCCAGAAACTGGAATCAAAGATAGAAATGTTCAATGGGTGATGGTTTGATTTTCAATAGAATTGTGCCACTAAATCATCATTTGTAGCTTTGCCGTAGTTTAACTGAAAGTAGAATTTTGTAAGTGTATTATCCCTTCCATATTGTTTAAATATGAAATAATGATCACATATCTCTGTGTAACGACCTCTTAGCAAGTTAGACATTTCAAGATTGGAATATGCTCAAACTTTGAACTTTAAGTGTATTATCCCTTCTAAAAAATGGAATATGCTCAAGCTTTGAATTTTTTTTTTTCTGTTTGTTATAGGAGAGGATGCAGAATCTGAAAATAGGCTTCCGAGTAGAGGTAATTTTCTTACATTTTCATGATAATAGTGCCTGAACTTAAAATTTTTGTTTTCCTCGATGTTTCTTGCCCGATATATTTTCTGAGGCTAGAGTCATATATAGCTCCACCAGTATTGTTCTTCAGGTATTCTTCAGTTTTAAAAAATTCTAGATGGCTATAAAAATTGTGGAAAGCTAATCAGTTCAGTTTGCAAATATGGTAGAAATTGATAATATGTTGAAGCCTCTAGCATATGACTCTATTCGGTCTTCAATTTGGTTCCTATAGACAATTCATTCGATCTTTTTTTTTTTCCAGATAGCAGGTGGCAAGAGAAATGCAATTAATAGACGCCAAAGCTGAATTTTATTTGGTAATGGATATTGGCCTCCCATTTGAATTTTATTTGCTCTCCTATAGATATTAATTTTATCTCAGTCCTAATTTGATCTTGATATATGCACTGATTTAATATTGGTCAACATATACAGTTTAAAAAGATAATCTATGAATAAATCCTGTGTGGAGTTGACATAAGGGATGAACTTTCCTTTCCCCAGTGACAAAGATAACCATTTATTTATTTGTCCAGGCTTTCCAGAGAGAAAGGTTCAATGGTAAAAGTGACCAAGAAATTTAGGAAATCTTTGAGCTAGATAGTACAAGAATTTTCTTTTCCGTGCCCAGTTTTTCCAAGTTCCAGACCTCTCTTCTTTAGTCATGCTTGATTCGTATGGATTGATCCATGGCGTAAACAGGGCTGCACCTGTAAGAGAAATCATGCTTTGTGAGTATATAAGCTAATATTAGTCAAACAAAATTGGCTTCTTTCTTTTTCGTTTTTGTCATTGGGGTTAGATTTTGGCTCTCAGTAAATTGCAAGGAAGATATGAAGATATTGTAACAATTAATAATCTGTAGCTTAATATAGATGGTATAATACAGTAAGATAGGTAGTTAATTAGTTTGATTTGAAAATGCTTGGTGCTTGAGGCATCAATTGATTAATATTTGGTGTTTGAGGCAACATAGGACTAGTGGTTCTCACTCCATCCTGATTCATCTCTGCTAGACGGATCTTGAATGATTTTTACCATATAATTAATAACAGTTATACTGTAATATTCATCTGCTCTAACCTATGGTTCAATCCCAGTTTAATACCTTTGTTTTTTTTTTTTCTTACAGGTTGTCAGAAGTATCAACTAGTGGTTTGATGGAACAAGTCAAACTAAAGACAACATTCATAGAGCTTATTATTCTCTAATTGAAGCAGCAGAGAACTTCATCTACATTGAGGTGAATTTATATAAGTTCTCAAGTAGAACTATAATTGATGAGAACCGAGAAAGTCAAACCCCGATTCGCGTACATGTGGGACCCATGATAAGATCCGATGTCAAGGAGGTTCAAGATTTGAGGCTAAACAATGTGAATAAGTCAAGAAAAGAAGCCCAGAATCAATTTGGAGCAAAAAATAAGAAGAAATTGGACTTAGCCAATTTCAATCGACCGAAAGTCATTCCAGTCGACCGAAACTCTGCAGAGAATTTTGGAGCTAGCCTTAGTCAGGTTCGTCTGAGGATTGGTCGACCACGTGATCAATCGAAAATATTTCGGTCGACCGGTTAGGTCGACCGAAACACTCTGTTTCAGAAAAAACGGGGGTTTTTATACAATTTTCGTATTTACTTCTTTTATCCATATTTTGTACAATATATACACCTTTTCATTTTAAAACCCTCATAACTTGGTGATGTTCATGACAATGGTCTTGGGGAGACTCCTTTTGGGTTGAGGTAAAACTCTTGTTCTTGATTTTGTATCTCTTAGGAAATTAAACAACTACATTTTGAGTATATTATTCTTGTATTGTTGTTTATTTTCACCACCTTGAAATTTGTTTAGTTGATACCCACCGAGCTAGGTTTGTTAACCTTTGAATTTTGGGTTAGATTTAAACTTGGGTTAATGTGTTCTATCCTTTATTTTACTACTTTGACTTTCTTGGGAAGATTTCGAATAGCTGTGAAAATTCTTGGTCAATATACCAATGGGGTTCGCATCATTTGGTATCAGAGCTTGACTCTAATTTGGTAAACCTATCATTTACATTTCTTGTTGTTGTTCTTGTTATTCAGGAAAAAAAAATTACAAAAAGATTGGAAGATTTATATGCCCATGAAAATTTCTTGATTCCTACATATTGGATATATTGATTGTTGAGTTTTTTAGGGATTCTCATTAGCCAAACACTGGCATTTCTACAGTATCCAAAGTATACACACAAAGTGTTTGATAAATTGTCACAAAGAAAAATATTCCATTAGTGCTTTGTTGTGTTATCAACATTTTATCCCATATATCACTTGCTTCATACATTGGGTAATTGTTGATCATTCATTTATTGCCACATTTGTGTTGTTGGGGATCATATCCACATTACACCCATTCAAGGCCACTTAAAGATCGAGTACAATGTGTTTGATAAATTGCTTAATTGAAAATTACACTTTGTGCTTATTTGCTCTACATCAAGTGCCTTGCCAATTACTTGTATTTGTTCATTCCCATTGTTAAAGTTTTACTCCTAAAACCTTATCCTACACATCACTTGTTCCTTTTGAGTATAGCAAGCACAAAAATTTCACTTGCTATTGTGTCTACTTGTTCTAAATTTCTTCTTCCTTATTTGTGATTTCTTTGACTTCACAAGAATTAGACTTTTTGGTTTAGTTGATTACCTTCCTCGGAGAACTTGAGAAGGGAGATTTTAAGTGAAAAAGGAAAGAGTGGTGAGCTCATTAGAGGGTAAAAGCCTAAATTGAGTGAAATACGAGTGAAAAATTTTTGTGAGAACATTTTCACACTTGCACACCAAGTCAAATTCCAATACTCAAACTCAAGACTGAAAGAATTGTTGCAAAATTTTTCAATCACCATGGCTAGGAAAATGGAGGAGATTGATGGAGGGTTAGAAAGGTTAGCAACAAAAGGGGAGAGTACATCAACTAGTAATGGAGGAGAGGGAAGGGATAATAGAAGAATGAGGAATAAATGTGAAGATGTTTTGGTGGATGATGGTAGAATGGGAAGGAAGAATAGGAAAGAAGTTAGGGGTAAATGTGGGGATGTTTTGAGAAATGATGGGGATGGTGAACAAAATGGGAGTATGAATAGGAAAAGAAGAGAGTGGTTAGATGATAGGAGAAATGGAGTTAGTGAAAATATTGATAGTGTGAGAATGCAAAATTCATCACTCCATGAGATGAGTAAAAGTGGAGAAGTAGTGAAGGAGATGAATGCTAGGCCACCAAATCTTTAGCCCATACTAATGAGATGGAGGAACATGCAGAGGATAATTTCTACACTAGGTGCCTAGTGAGTGATAAACCATGTAGTCTCATGATAGATGGGGAGATTGACACTAATTTGGTGAGTGCTAGTAGAGTGGAGAAATTGGGGTTACCGGTTATGATGCCTCCTAATCCTTATGTATTGCAAGGGTTGGATGACAATGGGGAAGTGAGAGTGAGTGAACAAGTTCTTCTTACTTTCAACATTGGAACCTATGGTGACCAAGTGATATGTGATGTAGTTTTCATGTACACTATACACATAATTTTGGGGAGACCTTGACAAAGTGATAGGAGTGTGACACATGATAAGAGGAAGAACCGGTATAGCTTCAAAATGAATGAAAAAGGGGTTGTGATTCTATCTTTGAGCCTAGAAGAAGTATGCAAAGACCAAATGAAGCTCAAGAAGTAATTTGAAAAAGAAAAGGAGAAAAAAAAAGAAAAAGAAAATGAAGAAAAGAAAAAGGAGAAAGAGAAAGAAAAAGAAAACAAAAATGATAAAAAAAAAAATGAGGGTTGGAACCGCGACTCCAGAAAAGGAGAGGTAAGAAAAGAACCGAGAGTTGAGGTTCCTACCTTAGAAAAATATGAGGAAGTGATGAGTGCCACCAAGAAAATTGAGAGCAGAGATCACACCAAAATGTTCCTTACTCTTGAATACTCTAACATTCCCTCCCTAGCTTGGTTACTTCTTTGTTGCAGGAGATCGTGATGCCAACTTATCGAGGCAACAAGGAACTTCAAAGCCATGCCTTGTGGAAGAAATTCAATAAAATATTTTCCTACAACAATAAATGCAACCGAGATAAAGAAAATGAAATAACCAATGCAACCTCTAGGAGGTATGCTCCTAACAATTCTTTGAATGTAAGGTTATTATGTTTCGAATACATTAGAGGGTTGTATAATGTTGAAGTGGATTTGACAAGTCTATTTTTGACTAGTGGAAATGTTGCATATAGTAAATTTCATAGGCATGATGAATTCCTATTTTGTGAAAATATGCTTGATGTGTCTATTTTCCTTATAAAGGAATTACTAGTTAGGGAAGTCCATGTGAGAAATTTATTGAGATGTCTTGATGATAAAAGGACTTCGCTTCTAACATTTCTTGATGCTCCCACATTTTGTTTTGAACATGTTAAGAGCATGCATGTTGATAATCCAAATTTGTTAAACATTTATGAATCATGTTGTGAGCAATATCATGATGGATTCTATGGACATGATAATTATTTATTTTGAAAAATTGGATTATTTCTTTTTAAATGTGTCATGCGCGAATTACTAGTGGGAGAGGCATATGATGTTTGTTTGATGAGGCGATTTAAAATCAACGGGGTCTTAGGGATATTATATGATCAATTTTATTGGCCTAATTTGAAGACTGGTGTTGAACATGTTTGCACTTGTAGTAAATTCTGAGCTTGCAAAATGGCTAAACTCAAATTTTTGCCCCAAGAATTCCATACATATTTGCCCATCATGAGTAAATCTTGGATTACTAATTCTATGAATTTTATAGTGGGTTTACTTGGAACAAAGAAAGAAAATGATGCTATTTTTTGTAATTGTTGGTAGGAGTATTAAAATATCACATTTGATTGTATGTCATGAAACCAACAAGATCATCAACATAGCTAATCTTTTCTTTTGGGAAGTCGTGCATTTGCACGAAGTTGGTGGTAATTTTGTGGTTGTTAAATTTTCTTGCAAACTAATTGCTCATCCTATTGGCAAATTTTGTCCACTAGATGTTGCTTACGACCCTAGCCTACTAACTCCTTTGAGCTTGATGCACTTGTTTATTGATGGAACTGTTAGTTTAGGTGGGCATAAAAAGACAAATTTGGTTGAGCCCCTGAGAGAGGAAGGTGAGCTTCGAATGCGACTTGTATTTGACCCGGGTGGTTGGATGTCGCTCATTTGGAGGAAAGAACGGGTTCCCAATCGAATAAAATCCAAAATACTATTCTGCGGTGTTGGCTCATTTCAAGCTCTTGAAAACACCTACAAGTTGATTTTGCACGGTGAGTCTGAAATTTCAAATACATTTATTGTGTCTGAATTTTCTATTTTTGTTGTAGGTGTCGATTCGTGGTAGAATCTCTTTCGAGATAGAGGAGATGATGAGAATCGCGAAGGTCCAACTTAATTGCACGAACATGTGACCCACAATGTTGCAAGATCAAAGTTCAAGGAGTCTCACAATAGTGCATTCAAGCAAGATTCTAGGTCGAATCCTTTTCAAGAGGGAGGGGATGATGAAAATCGAGAAAGTCAAACCTCGATACCATGACGAGATCCGATGCTAATGAGGTTCAAGATTTGAGGCTAAACAATGTGAATAAGTCAAGAAAAGAAGCCAAGAATCAAGTTGGAGCCAAAAATAAGAAGAAATTGGACTCAGCCAATTTCGGTCGACTGAAACTCTACAGAGAATTTTGGAGCTAGCCTCAGTCAGGTTCGGCTGAAGATTGGTCAACCGAAACACTCTATTTCAGAAAAACGGGATTTTTTAATGCAATTTTCGTATTTACTTCTTTTACCCATATTTTGTACAATATATACACCTTTTCATTTTCAAACCCTCATAACTTGGTGATGTTCATGACAATGGTCTTGGGGAGACTCCTTTTGGGTTGAAGTAAAACCCTTGTTCTTGATCTTGTATCTCTTAGAAAATTAATCAACTACATTTTGAGTATATTGTTTTTGTGTTGTTGTTTATTTCCGCCACGTTAAAATTTGTTTAGTTGATATCCATTGGGTTAGGTTTGTTAAATTTTGAATTTTGGGTTATATTTAAACTTGGGTTAAGGTATTCTATCCTTTATTTTACCACTTTAACTTTCTTATGAAGATTTCAAATAGTTGTGGGAATTCTTGGTCAATATACCAAGGGGTTCGCATCAATAATGCCATTATTATGCCTTTATAAAATATTTGGATTGTCAACTGTGTCATATTATGTATTTCTTGAAATGAGCTTTATTCAAGAAAATACAACTAGATAATTAGGCTTGCTGCAGACAAAATTGAAATAAGTAAACATGATCCCCTTTTAACAGTTTAAGCTTCCAAATATTAGATATCTGGTATTAATTTTATGTAGCTTAATATCTTTAAAAATGCAAGTTACATCAGTTTAAGGATCTCTCTTTTTAAACTTCTTTTAGATTATCTCCTTAGTCCTTATCTTTTTTATAGCCTGAATCATCAATTGGATTAGTTGAATCTGAAAAGAATTTACTAATATTTTCGTGTATTATTAACTGATATTTGTAGAATCATTTTTTCATAGATAGTCGTTTCATGTTTGTGTAGCTATTTAGAGGGCCTAATTCACAAGAATAGTGAGATCCCAGTAATACATTATAATTGATAGAAGTAGACCAAAATTATTTGTTTGATGTGGTTGGAAAAAGTTTGATTTTACTGAACCTTTCATTAGTAGTAGTTATGGACTGCACAAAGTAAAGAAAAAAGATAAATGTAAATAGTTTGTGGGTTTTCCTTTTTATTCCCCCTATTCCTGAGAGAAAGAGAGTCATCCACTTTTACTCAAGTATTCCAATCATCATCTAGCATTGTGCTTCACTCTTGAGTTCCCCCCCCCCTGGTCTCTTGCTTTCTATAACAGAACAAAAGCACTTGAATGTCCATGATAATAACTTCGAGCACAACTTCGTCAACTAGAATGAAGATGATAAGCATGAGATAAATTTTTTCAAACAATTGAATGTAGTATACATGATGTTTGTGGAAAATATTGTCTACTGGTATGGCACAATTTGTCACTTAGATACGTGAGGTGTGTATTTATGGGTTTAAAAGTTATAATCTTAAATGAGTTTTGAATTTTATCCATCAAGAATCATATTAACAATTTAACCATTTTTTCTAATTATTTATGTTATTTTCTTGAGTAGATTTGGAAGAACAATGAGTGAAGATGTCAAAGACGACGATAGAAATGGCTCCAAAGGGTGGGTTTTGCTTTGATTTATGCAAAAGGAATGAGATGCTTACGAAAAATGGTTTAAAGCAACTATCTTTTCTCAAGACGGGGACTACCATTTTTGGCTTAATTTTTAAGGTTATTGTCTTTTTCTTTTTTAATTTGATTTTTAGTATAATTTCTTGATTGCGTTGTCTTATTTTGGGTTTATTTCTTATATTGGTTTGGATTATTCACCGGTGAAATTGTGTTGGTGAATATGAGGTGGTTAATTTTTGATGAGTAGGAGTTGTTTAAGAAACTAGTATTTCTCCCGTACGATACACGGAAGTTGTTATTCAAAAATATCGATTTCGATAAGTATCTGTAAAATTTTAAGCTTATTCATAATTTTTCCCCGTATACAAAATATATAAAAAAATAATATTATATTAAAAAAATTATTAAAATTTTACAAACAATAAAATTACTTCAAATTATAATAGATTCTTTGAATAATAAAAGTCAATTTATCTATTTAAATAATAAGTGATTATTAATTTTTTCACAATAAAATTAAGTTATTCGTAAAAGAAATTGATATTCTTTGAATAATATGCACACGGCTTGGAGATGCTTCAATTTTTTTAAAAAAAAAAAACTGATATTAAGCGATTATTAATTAACAACAATAAATATAAACACCTTTTTAATAGAAATTTTGGATGCAAAACATGTCATTCATAATATTATTGAAAATTACTTAATTATTATTACTTTTAATTCTTTTTTGAAAATATATAAAAATATCCAAATTTCAACCCAACCCACCTATAGACTCGAACTCAAGTATTCTATCTGGTAAGAGTGGTATTATTGGCTTAGAACCAAACAAACAAACATTTAGAAATACTATCTTGTTTAACATAAACTTGTGTGACATTTCGAGGATTACTTAAAGTAATTAGGGACAAAAATAAAAAAAAATGGCTTACGACCGTTAAAACAGATTGGGAACTAAGTTTTAGTAGTTGCATAAATTTGTTAAATATTTTTACAAGTTATTTTGGACTTGGGTATTTTTTACTAAAATGGGTCAAGGTTTTATAAAAATGTGCAACAAGATTTTTCTTAAGGGGTGGTGTATTTCTCTTGAAAAAAGGGTTCTAATTTCTCTCTTCAAAATAGAAATTGGGTTTTCCTTCATTATACAAAAAGGAAAGTTTATTTTCTTGGTTTAATTGAGAGTGCATTTTTGGTTTCCCAATGGTATGGTTGTAAGCATACATCTCGGTTGATAATCGAATTCATTATTTTGGTATTCTTGGAGGATTATTCTTGGTGTTCTTGATTGTAAATCAAGGTAAAGATCCTACAGTAAGGGGTGTCTCGGGCTAACCTACATTGGCCTTACTTTCAATCATTAATTATCATTCTTTTTTTTTTTTTACAAAATTCAAAGTTTATTTAAACAGACAATTGATAAGTATTAAAATTAACCATCCTTAATAATTTCAATTTCATTTCCCATTGTACTAAATGCGTCATCAAATGCAGTCATGCATCATCCATAACAGTAATGTAATTAACTATTTTGTATGAGATTTACAAAATATATTATGTTATTTTCTTAAAATCTTATAACATGCATTTTAATTTAATGAGTTAAGAACGTATTATAAAATGTAGAAAAAAAATCATTTGACTCTTTCAACGTTATAAAGACAGATATAAATCCTTATTTATTATATGCTAATTAATATATTTTTTCAATAAAAATATAATTCATATAAAATAAATTAATATCAGTTAATAGATTTTTAGCTAAAACCTTTGTTAATTTTAAGTTGGGATCAAAATTGTATATTAAAAAATTTTCAAGAATGTACACATAATTTCTTCTGGAGTGTTTTTCATTATATATTAAAGGGATGAGAAAAACTTTTTATATCCGTAATTACACACACACTTGTCAACTATCCTTATTTGCATTTACACTTGCAAACCAACTTCATATATTTTGAATTCACACTTCCCAAACCAGTTTTACAAATTTTTCATTCACACTTACCAACTATCCTCTCTTTATTTATAGTAAGTATAGATATTAATGATTCAGAATGCAAGGTTAAATTATAAACTATTCTATGTTTTGCGTTAATTTTCATAGTTCAGGAAAAAATAAAGACATGGTAGCTTCACACATTCTTTATATAAATATAGTAGTGTTGGCAATGGGGCGGATCGGACCCCGATCCGCCCCGCCCCGCCCCGAATTTTTTTTGTCCGATCCGGATCCGCCCCGCGATCCGTCAAATTTCGGGTCAGGTCGGGGCGGATCGGTCCACCGATCCGTGGACCGATCCGCCAGAATTTTTTTTAATTTTTTAAAGTTTTTTTAAATATATTTTAAATTAAATCTTTTATAAAAAATTTAGAAATTTTATTTTTTTATTAAATTTTATTTATTTTATTGAAACGAGACGTATAGAGGCCGATTCAACAGATCGAGTTTTTTTGCCATCACTTATTGGAATTCTTTCTTCAAATGAAGAACATGAAAAATGTGTTTTCTTTAAAATGCAAAGATTGCAGCTTATTCCCAGAAATTAAAGTTTGCTACAAAATTTACATATTAAATTTTTATACATGATAAAAAAATTATATTAAAAAAAATGTCGGATCGCGGATCGGATCAGCCCCGATCCAAATCCGCTCCGTGAATTTTCGGATCGGGGCGGATCACATAAATTTCGATCCGTCGATCCACGGATCGAGATTTTTTCGGATCGGATCGAATCGGGTCGACGGATCGACGGGGCGGATCAGATTTTTTTGCCATCTCTAAAATATAGAACATATTTAGAACATTGTGAATTTCAGTTTGGTAAATATAGTTTTGAATTCAGGCCCAGAAAATAAACAATGGTTTTGAATTTAGGCAGACGAGACGTCAAATTAAATACCATTTTGTTAAATTCTTTTGTTTTTAAATAAAATTAGAATCTTATTGTCGAAGATTTGGTATTATGTTAAATTTTTATTTCAAGTTGCTTAGTATTGAAGTTTCAGACAAGCCATCTTCTTTCCTAGATAATTTTGTAATTGCGATGCCATCAGTAATAGTCTTTTTTATCGATGTTCATCATCTTTCATCTTTATTTTCAGCTACACAAGTGAAGCCATGGGTACAGAAACTTGACCAATCTTGTAGCATAATCACAGATGTTTAATATTGGATTTTTGTAGAACACTAATTAGCTCACAAGGCGTAGGAAAATTTATAGGACAGTGATCATCACCATCAAGTAGTTTTGATGATTTTCTCAATTTTGTCCGTTCAGGCATTTTATATAAGGGTATGTGTGTATATGTATAGGCAAGAAGAAGCTGTCCAGTGTGATAGTGCCGGACAAATGGAAAGAAGGGGCCCACAACGCAACCGATGGCATCGGCAGGAAGATCAACGAGAACAAGCTCCTCTCTAAAAAACACAGGTCAACAATTATTTTCCTTTTTTTAATTTCTTTTCTTGAAGATAGTTTTTGTTTAATTGAATAAGTGGTAAGGTTACATATGCATTTTGGAATTTTATTTATTGGATAATTTAGCCTACTATCAAAAACTTGGATTTTCGTGTTTGTGCTTGTGTTTGCGAGATATGTCATGATTTTTTTTTTTTTTTTTTGAATCTAAGTTTGAAGATTTTGTGCTGAATTATAATTTATAGTGGTTATTCTGCAATATTATAATTTATAGTGGTTATTACTACACCAATAATGCTTTAAAATTCTCAGTTCTTAAAGAATTTTAAAATATTGATTTCTTCAAATGAGGTGATTTAATTATTGTTTATTATGATATTTGTTACAAATGTTTAACTTTTATAATGTTTTATTCGACCCATCTTGATACTGTTTTTCATATTTGTTTTTCAATTTAGGTGCATTTGATACGAAGCATCACTCAACATTGAAGAATAGGGGCTAAGCCAACTTAATTATTTCATAAAATATGTTGATTATTAAGAAATATGTAACATGGTACAAGTATTTAACAATTATTTAATCACTGCTCCGAGTCCTGTCTGAGAGGGATGAATCTACTCTTGAAAACATTCAGCCTATGGAACTTCATGAGAAAATTCAACATCCCAAGCTTCTTTGACGTTTGAGAACATGAAGAAGTCACTCAAGCTTCTTTGCCCGTATTTTGTTAAACATGTTTTAAATATTTAAACAAATTCAACAACAATTATTGTATGCAAAGAAGTTTTTCAAAATTTGTATTGAGAGGAAGAGAACATTTAAGGTCTAAGGATGAGATATTATTCCTACTAATATTATTTATTTTGCTGCAGTTGTCATCTACTACCGCATCATTACTTCCTTAATCAGTTATTGCTTCCCGTACATTGCAAGGGTGGAAGAACTAGTTAGTTGTTAAAAGAAATATGCAAGTTGAAATTTTATGTTTTACTTTTCTAGGTGTTTTTCATTATATATGAATGCACAATTTATGTTGGGCATTGTATTTTTACAACTTATATTCAATAAATAATTGTTAATTATATCTTTCGTGTATCGCACGGGTGCGATTACTAGTATATATAAAAGTATAATAGCAGTCACCATAATATACACATAGTTTCCCGCAAAAAAAAACTTTCTAAATTTGAAATTTTTTTACTAAAAAATAGTATATTAAATATTTTAGCAATTATTATTTTACATGTGTCATTAATTGCATTGCCATCCGTATTATGCTATTAATAACATTATATAGGGATGACAATGGAGCGGGAAATCCCCGAACCCGACGATGACCCGCCCCGTTCCCCGAAAATGATGTGGATGGGGCGGGGACGAGGATGAAAAAAATCCCCGACAGGGGATGGGGCAGAGATGAGGATTGCTATCAAATCACAATCCCTCCCTGAAACTATCCCCTATTAATAAGTGTAACTAAAAAAAAAAAAAAAAAAACTCAAACAAATTAAAAGTGTCATAAACCACTCAATGTCCAAATATATAATTTCAAAACCAAACCTTACATTTCAACCCTATACTACTCTTCATCTCTCACTCTCAAGTCTCATATTATTATCTCAAAACATACTTCTTAGAATAATTAAACTTGTACCACTCTATAAAAGCTATTATGAGTTTTCTGTATTAATGTCATTCTTTAGAGTTATTAAATGGGAGTTTTGTAAAATAATCATACCTTAAAAAAAGAGTTTGTATAACTGAACATTATATAAAAAGAAAATAATGGACAAATAATAATAATAATAATAATAATAATAATAATAATAATAACAACAAATGAGGATATAAACAAGGATTATGAACATCCCAGCCCCGTCCGACGGGGCCGGGATGTCATTCCTAACATCAAAATGTTATTTTTTCTATTTTATTATTATTTTTTAAATAATTATTGTATTATTTTGAAATCGAAAAATATGTAATATGATTGTCAATTTAAAGATCATGTTAAGAAGTTTTAATACAAGCTAACATGTGAGAGCAAATTATAAATATGTTGTCCGTAAAATCATATCAAAAATTAAGGTAAAGTTTTATTTTTATTTTTTATTTTTTATTTTTCCTCAATATCTAATTCATTTTAAATTATATTATTTAAGTCATATAATATTATCTATAATTAGTTAACTAAATTCATTTTAGTCATAGATGATTAATTTTTGTTCTAATTTTTTCTCATCAAATTAAAATAAAATAAATAATAACTATATGAATTTTTAAGGCAAATTCAATAATTTTTTATTTTTATTTTTTTTGGAGGGAAAATATAGTTATGTTGGGTTAATTTTACAAACTTAAGATTTCTTCAATTCATTCATCATTTTCAAATTATTTTTATTTATTTACTGATTCTGTTCATTTTTCTATTTTTCATTATAAATTTAAATAACTAAAATATGCAAAAATATATTACATATTTTAACAATTAGTTTATATAATTTTTATTAAACAATTGATCGATCAGTACTTTTTATTAAAATAATTATGTAACAATATGAATAAAGAAATTGTCGGTATGAAGAAACAAGAATAAATTAATGTAACAATATTTATTAAAATTAATGAATATTTTTTTAGAAAAACACATTGAAATTAATAATTAATGCTTAAAAAAATCAAATTATACCAAAAAAGTCTATCCTATACTTCTTTTTTGGAAGAATAAGATGAAGAAAAATATATGAAAAGAAAAACGTCGATCTTAAGGAGAATATGTAAGTTCGGTTTTGCACATATATTGAATGAGCCTAATTTTGTAATTCAAAAGTTTTTTCAAAAAAATAAAAATAAAAAAAATAAAAAATAAAAATCATTTATTGGTTAATTCTAGAAAATGGAGTTGATATATTCATAGTATAATCTCTAAAACACTTAATCCATAACCTGTTTTCCCGTAAAGAGATAAAACAACTCAAGAGTTTACAGTTTTATTAAAATATTAAAAAAAAATAATTATATGCCTAAAAAAATTATGAAACTTTACTTCTTAATTTTATTGACATATATTGACAAAAAGACTGACTATATGTATTTTATTTATATTTTCATTAATAATTTTTTATTGACATATAATTAAATATAAATTTAATTAGGTTCAATTAAATGCATCGCATTTAAAAATTAAAAACTATTAATCATGCGAATGATCTCTTGAGTTGAATTCCACGTTCGTACACCACAAATATTGAGGTTGATTTCAACTTTCGTGCATTGTTAATATTGTTTAATTTGTTACATTTATTTATATAGAGGACCACATATATTTAATTTGTTACAATTACTTTATTTTATGTAAATTATAATATTTTGAGGGTTATTATTTATATTCACGTTAGTAAAAAATATTTGGACGAAATTTTTTATTTATTCTATACAACATATATTTGAAAAATTGCATTATTTAATTTAAGTTTAAGCAATTGTTTAAATATGTTTGTCTATAACAACTTTTATGTATCACACGGGTGTGAGCAACTACAAACTGTACAAATAATGTATTATTTAGAGATATTTTCCAAAATTGACGAGAATTGTAATTTATTTCTATTTTGAATAATTGTTGACAATCTGTATCATTAATCAAAGCAAATTATGTGTTCAATTTTTTTTTTCTATTTTGTAATGATATTTATAGTAAAATCATTTCATGTTGTTCTTCAATGCAACGCACAGTGTGATACTTGTAAGAAAATAAGTTAAGCCCCTGCCTGGATTTACGTGCAAGATATATATATAATCAAACAGGCTAAATGATAAAATTATATATTTTGTTATAAGAATACGAAATTCTTTTTATTTCGTGCCAATTCGTAGTGGTTAGCTACTGAGGGGAGTGAAAAATTTTAATCTTTTCTACCCGAAAACTTTTGTAAGTTTGTTAATGGAAAGAACGTTTAACTTGAAAGAGAACATGAATTTATTTTGGATTATTGTATATTATTCTTTTTCCAATTAAAATTATTCATTGTTTAACATAAAAGGTATATTAATATGATAATATCGTGGATTAATTAATTAATTTATACCCGTAACATTACGAAAAAATTAATTTTATTTCATTGAACTTATTAGATGTAATCAATTGGCTTAGTTTGAAAACTTTTGTTTATAAATCTTGTTTATAAACATTCCCTACATCAATTTATTTGACATTTTTTTAAAAGTCAACAATTTTAGATGGTCAAAAATTATCTTTAAATATTTTTTACTATTATAATAAAAAATAATCAACGAAATTATGTTATATTGCTATTTATAAACAATATTTCTAAACAATCTTTAATAAAGGTAATGCTGCACACACTAAAGTATACAATATTTATAATCCTACAATAAACATCATGTCACTTGGATGTTGAAATATGCGTAAAACTAAAAGCCAAATGAAGCAGCCAAGAAATTAGACAATATGAAGGTTTGATTTTTCATTATCTGATTTAATTGAGAGAATAAATTAGTTATATTTTTAAAATGAAAGTGATCCTATTGAAAATGAAGGATTTATTGGAGGCGTTTATTAAGAAAAATAAGGAGGCGTTTATTACTAGTTTCTACCGCAAGTTTGAGCGAGCATTTTCAACAATAAAACATGTGAAGACGTTGTTCATAACAAAATGGAGAATAACTTTCTTGCTAACAGTATGATGTTTAATATCGAACGAGAGCTTGCTATAAAATCATATTTATATTTTATTGTAGATGAATATGGTGGTTCAAGACCTTATCACAAAAAATTGAAATAATTTTAATGTTCTTCATCATAGGAATTCAAATATAATTTTGTTGGTGTCTTGGTGAATATTTTACCACATATATTACATTGACAATAAATTTTATGGTAAAGTAATTTATGCTAAAAAAATTTCAAAACCTCCAAGTTAAGTTTAAGCCCCGTCGAAAAAATCCAAAATCCGTCCCTGAATGGAACTTAACTGTTTATAAATAATAAATAATTAAATATACTATAAAAATTCAATAAAAAATAATTTTGTACATTAAATATCCTCTAGAATAAGAAGGAAAAAAAAATATTTTGGAAAAACCGGTTGAACCAGTTTAGAAAATGGATTTTTTTTCCGGTTTAACCAGTTTTTCTCTGGCCGGTTTCTAATGGCCGGTTTTTTCAATGAATCATACCGATTTTTTGGCCGATTCTGATTGAACGGCTGATTCTGATCCGATTTTCTAAACAAGGAAATATCCATAACAAATATGCAATGCTCGGCATTGGAAATTACCCACCTGGTGCATTTAAATAATTACCCATCATTTTCATCCTAAACCATGCGATAAGAATCTCATTCAGCATATCTGTATGTGATGATGCTTGATGGCAGAGAATATCATGTTTTACTTGTCTCGAAATTCGCAATGGGTTTCACAGCACATTCATCGAGAAGCTAATGTTATATATATATATATATATATATATATATATATATATATATATATATATATGTGTGTGTGTGTGTGATTTACCAAGCATCTGCAGTGTCGACCAGATCATGCAGGCATGATGAATCATTCCTTAGCTTAATAAATCTACATGGTTAGCTTCGAAAAGTTTCAATTGCAATGACAAGAAGACATCTAGCTATCCTTCCTATTCTCTTCCTTTTCCTCCTGTGTTTTGTTGCCTGTACAGGTCAGTTTCCTACTTATTCAATGTAGTTTTCTTTATACATAGCCCATGTTTGGTAAAAATTAAAATTTTAAATTTAATCTAAGTCAAAGTCTACAATTAATCTTAATCATATATTTAATGGGTCTCACAACATTATAAAATACATTTCTACAACTTTTATCAAAATCTACTAAAATCTGATTTTAATCTCCACTAAACATGCACATAATATACACGATTGTGTTGCATGTATATCACCACTAACAGATTGGTGTACATTCACATGATGTAGCAAGAAATGATAATTTATCAAATGAATTGTCCAAATGAGTTTTACAAAAATGGATGTGGCTAGGGCTGGACTTTTATCGGTTCGGTTCGGTTCTTTCAAAGACAAGAATCGAACGGTTTCGGTTTTGGTTCGATTTTCGATTATTTTTCGATTTTTGTTTCGGTTTTAAATTTTTTTTCAAGAACCGAAATATTTAGATTTTTTCGATTCGGTTTACTCAGTTCGATTTTTTTGTCCACCCCTAGATGTGACAGCTTTGTGATCATTGATATTGAAGATGATATGATGAGCGAAAACACATATTTCTACCACTTCTGTATCTGTCAAACTTTCCGTACAAATCATCTATACACATAACATGTCTTTTTTAAAAATAATAATAATAAATACGAAACCTTCTCCACTAATTTATGTAAACTGGTGCATGATTTGAATAGGACCGCTGAGGTGGATTCTTCTTTCGAGCTATCTTCTCTATTATCTGTCCTTGTGGGTTTTGGCTGCAATGGTGGAGGTGGGATGAGAGAGGTGGTGCAAAGTCTTGGTGCCAGCTCTTGCCTCTTCGTATTCACCATTTCGTGCTTTCTTACTTCCGTCACTTTATGCCAACAATTACTATGTAACTGTTGAAATAAAATTTGTTTTACCTTTATTTTCGATGGGCTAAAATTTAACGTGACCATGGTGACGTTGAGAAATAATCTCAAAGATATAACAACGATGGAAATGAAAAAAACAAAAATGAGTATAAAAGAGAAAAATTGCGAATTTAGTACGGCAAACTTACCGACAATCCATAGAGGCTGCAGTTGAAAGAGCAGCTCGAAAGCTTGACGAACAAGCGAAAAAAGCCTTTATATTCTTAGAATCGACTAACTAAGAAAAAAGATTTCTCTATTTTGGCCAAGTTTTAACAATATGGACTTAATAAATAGAGTACATATATATAGCTAAAATTATAAATTAATAAGAGGGATGAATGAACTGTCGAAAAACAGGGATTAAATCTGCAATTTCTGATATTTCATTTCAATAAAGAACCGAAAACTAAAAAAACGAAGGAATGCGGTGAGCGTGGATCGAACACGCGACCTTCAGATCTTCAGTCTGACGCTCTCCCAACTGAGCTATCCCCGCTTGATGCTATACCTAAACGAAGCAATACGTATTGTCTAGTTCAATTATAAGCTCCCACCTCCAATTCTCCGATTTCGGCTAGGTGTTGAAAGAGTAATTGACAGTTGAAGAGGAAGAGGAAGATGGGGGGCGTGGCAGGATTCAATCCTTCAAACAACAATTCTCTTTGGATTTGTTCTTTATCTTTAATTAATTATATTTTCCAAGAAATGAGAATCCCATGCTTAATTCAATAATAATACAGAAGAAAGATGCCGAGAATCACAAGAAATCATCGCCAATTATCCCGGCCGACTCCGAGTACAGGTAGCCGATTTTTTCAACCTTTTCACGAAAAATAATTATTTTCTAGTTTTCGATGTCAATTGAATTAGACGCTTAAAGAATTGCAAGTTTCTTTGTCATTTGAATTTATGATATACACATGGGAAGGTGTGCAATCTCAAAATTGTTGATTTGAAATGTTTTTCCAAATTTTAGGTTTTTTGTCTATTTGATCTTCAAGTAAGGAAGCTTGGAGCCTTGAATTTCATCTAAACAGGATCTAGTAGCCAGACATTTTCTTAGCATGTATATCCGTTTCCTTGTGAAACATTGCGTCGTAGGACATGTGTTGTTAGATGTGGAGCCTAATATTGTGATACACTTTATTTTTCGAACCTCGATCTAATATAAAGACTATTACCATTAGGTCGAGTCACTATTCTGTATATAGACAAAAGAATCCAAAAACATATTTCCTCGGTGTGAGAATTTTATTCTTCCTTTTTTCCTCTCCTCCTTGACATGGTGAGTCGCAATTTGTGACACCTGTTGATTGACTACAGATGTCACTTCAGAACAGGAGAAAACTTGTTGTTTTATCCATATTTTGCTGCTCAAGGCGACTCACTTTCTAAGTGTTGAGAACATTATGAATGTTCAAGAGCTTTAATTTAGCGGAAGAGTTGGAGTGTACTCGATTGACTAAATAAAAATTTCACCGACAAAATTGTTATATGTCTTGAATTCTTCATGCCACGTCTATTGTTAGAAATTTTATCTTTCAGATTGACATCAAGTTTGTCATGCCATTATTTATAAGAAATAATCTATTTGTGTGTACCTTTTGTCTAGATTAGATTACCAATGATGTGTTCGCAGTTGTGTAGTTGTTGATATAGAAAATGATGTAATAAATAAAAGAATGGATATCTGCTAGTATGATATATGTAACCCACTATGTACAACACTATATACAAATAGCATAATTCTATTTATAAACATTTGGAACTTACTACAAGTGGTGGTTGAGAGGTATTCAAAAACTGACCTCCCTGAGATGGAGAAGAGAAAGTAAGTTATGGGTGCCATAGCTAACTTCACTTCGCTTTCTCATGTTTTTTGTGACGTGCAGAAATACCAAACTGATGCAGTAGAATAATGTGGAAGATGATTAATATTTCTGACATTCGTTGATTCAGTTGAGCATTGAGAATTTGATCATCAAATATTCAATGATTCACTAGAAATACTAAAATAATTATAAGAATTGGAAAGCTCTCAAATTTTCATTAGTACACTACCAAGTTACAATAAACTCTAATTCTATCTTTTAAAGGAAAATAAGGAAATAAACAAAAAAAAATTAATTTTCACCTGAATAATATATGTTTCAGTGGGACTGCTTTTCACAACAAAGAGCAACATTAATGGGGTTTAACTATAATCCAAATCGACATTGATAGTTAGAAATAGATTCTTCGTCAAAATTAAAACTGCACAAAAAAAATTGAAGAAAATGCATATCCTTTTGCGATCAAGATACAGAGTAGGAAAGCTCTGAAAAAATTGGGATGTTTATTTCCAGTATACAAAAAATTCAAGTTTCATTATAATATACAGTTCTAAGAGATACTGTGGTAATTTCCACACATTCAAAGCTAAGTCAACAGCGCAGTGTTTTGAGAACACCAAAATGCTTAGAACTGAAGGCAACAATCCCTGCACCTTTAGATTGAAGACTTCAGTAGAAAAATACACAAGTATATTATGGACCTTTACCAAAATCAGAAACCCGGCTGAATTCGGAAAAAACTGTTTTACCTTGGACTTTAATGTACTGCAAAAGCAAATCAACAAAAAAGCTATAGCTCAACTTAGAAAATCATCAAACCAACATATGGAGACTTCAAACTACATTCAGTTCCTTTAACTTGTCTCCTTTAGCATCAAGTTTTCGGCCCTTTCGAAGTAACTGCCATAAGCTTCTGACCTCCACCATTTCGCCAAACACCACGCACAGGCAAACCTTCCGTAGCATTATTATGCTCGTCTGAGGCTGCCTTCTTCTGATTCGGGTCAGGATCTGAATCTGGATCCGTATTTTTAAGATCCAAGAATGCTTCGGCAGAGCCATCACCTAGGCGGATTCGGTGGAACTTCGAGGTTTTTTTCGGCTGTTTACCTTTTCCAATACCATTTCCTGAATTTTGATTGGCTGCTCCACCGGCTGACAAAGAATCACTCTGGCTTTTCAACTTTATGGATTCATTCGATCCACTCAATTCAGCTCGTGAATTGTCAACCACCACCTTTGATTTGCCTTTCGGAGCTCGATATCCTTCCTTAGATAACACTTCCACATCTTCTTCTGAAGGCTTGTAGCTCGACTGCAGTTCTTTTAGAGTGCTAACAAAGTTATCTGCTAAGTTATTTTTCGAAATGTAGTTTCCAGAATCTAAAGCTTTGCCTTTACCTTTCTTAGAACTTTTACCATCTTTCAAGCTAATACCACTACTATAATCATTCTCTCTTGAAGCATTGTATTTCATATTAGCATTGTAAGCATCAATCAGCTCTCTCTGCTTCTGAGCATCCGGAAGGAGTCTAGTCAAGTCCAGAACAAGATGCTGCAACCCAAACTGCTCCACACATGCTAGATATGTTTCTGTGTCCAATAAACCTTGACGAAATTCACTAGATATCTTTTTAAAAGCAGTGTATTTCTCTTCATCAAACCCAAGAGCAGCACGCATTTTCTCGACCAAGGATTTGTTTGCACTGTGAACGTCTTCCACCTTCAAAACAGCTTGGTCACTAGCAGGTTGCTTGCTAGTGTGCGTTACAGAAACTGGAGGAAAATCAGAATGTGAAGAGTCAAAAGATCCACACTCAGAAAGATTAGAGGTTGATAGGGAATGACTGCTCAGACCCGTGTTTCCACTATTCCTGGATGAACTTAATGAACCTGCAAATGATGAATCATGAATTGACGAGGGTCGAGCTTGAGCAGAACTTGAATAACTGGATATAACCGCTCTACTTTCTGTTGCACGTTTAGACTGGCCAGAGATAGATGCTGACCCAGAAGCAGTATTTATTGCAGGCCATGCATGTGGATTAATTGTTGGTTTTGCAAGTGCTGGTGCTGGTTTAGACTGGCCAGAGCTAGATGACCCAGAAGCAGTATTTATCGAAGGCCATGCATTTGAAGTAGTAGCTGGTAGAACAGTCGTACGGCTTGGAGCTGGCCAGGCAACAGCAGAACTAGAGGCGTCGACTTTTCTATTGCTCTGGTGACGGAGTTTTGCAGCCATAGTGTTCTTGGGTAAATTAACAGAATGAGAATCTTGTTGACCACCTCCTGGAGCCATTGAGAGGGGAGGAAACAAAGACTCTTCAAGGGTTGAATTTCTTGCACTGTGTGACACAGCTTGAAGGTATCTTGAAGTTGGCTCAGTGTCTGTCAGAGCTGATGATTCAAGAGGTGGAATAAGTGACTCGATATCACTAATGTCTCCATGATCAGCAATTGCGTTGGAACTAGACTGTGCGACGTTGAATCTACCATCTGAACTGTCTGTCTGAAGGCTTGCCTGGATTGCCATAGAGTGTTCACTATCAGAAGTATCACGATGGAACATATGTCCCCTTCCACGACGATTTTCTTGTTCATTACTTCGCCGATATCGCAAACTGATAGGTATCTGCACAAAAATGAAACAAGACGGCATGTCTGAATACTCATGTAATCAAAAGAAAAACAAAAGATAAGTCTCGGTGAAAGGGTTAGCTCTAAATGAATAATGAAATAGTAGAGCAAATGTGGGAGAAGGCAATAAAGTTGGGTGAACCTACCTGAAGAGCAGCACTGCGTTGTGAACGAGACATACGACCTCCATGCTCCAAAGCGTTGTGCTTCTGAAAATGGAACAAGCAAAATAATAAAGCAATTGCTATACACCAGAAATATGAAGGAATGCTAAAACTAACAAAGTAACCTTCATGCATATTTATTAACACAATTGGATTTGCCCAATTTGCTGACCTTCAATTCAGGTTCAGATTGGAAGACAGTGAACTTTTTGGCGAGGCATGCGTCATCCTCACACAAGAAATGATCTCGGCGGAAGTGCACCTAAAAATGAAAAGATAATTCCTTTTCAGACAAACAAATTAAGCATCTTTTTAATACCCATATTTTGAGAAATAAATTTTATAAGAGTGATTTTCTTGGAAAAATGTGTGGTTAAAAGGTAGGAAAAAGATTTTGATTTACGTGCAAAATTATTTTTTTAAGAGAATGTGGTTGAAAATGAGTTTGGGGAAACATGAGTTTTTAGATAATGGGGCTCAAACGGGGCTTAAGGAAGCAGTTGTGAAGATATCAAGAAACTGCCATGTGGTAAGCTCTAACCTCCAGGTCGTCATAATTCTTGTAATACTCAAATTGTCCTGGATTCTGCCTGCAAGAAACAGTGTAAAATAACAATGAATTCTGTGTATGTTGATAAAACCCAATCTATAGTAATTCTATGTAAACCAGAAATCACCTTTGGCAAATATGACAAGTGTAATGTTCAGTGGACATGTGTGTGTAAAGCTCATTATCTCCGTAAAAAGGGGTCCTGCAGAATTCACACATAGGATGCCCCATGAAACCACCTCTTTCACTTTCAGTTCCATCCACCTTAGAATCACCAGCCTTTATATGCTGACTCAGTTGTGCTCTGGTATATAACTTTTGCTCACAAATAAAAACCTGATTGAATCATAGCAGATTTCAGGCCATATAGCCAAACTTATAATGAAGTGACATAGTTATGAGGAAAATAGCAGGATTAAGGTTTTATTTAGCTTTATTTATTTATTTTCTCTCTCTTTTGTTGGGCGGGGGGGGGGGGGGGGGGGGGGGGGGTAAACAGCATCTAGTGTAAATATTGAAGCTCATTATGATCACATGCAGAGAACTGGATGCATTACCACTTCAATCAAAATATAGTCAAGATAATCCCTCTTTACCTAAGTTGCAGAACTGATGCCATCGAGCTCATGTCATCGTGTATAGCCGGAAAAGTAAATTATCAATTTCTGATAGTTATCTAGCAAATACTATTATTGAGTGTGTGAGATTTCCGACTTTTCATCTACCTCAAAATGTGGCCCTTGAACATCTCATGTGAAAATTACTTTACGATCACACAAGCTAATTTATACTACATATTTCCAGCATTATATGCAGTATTGATACTACTGATCTTGATACATTTTCCAATTGTGGAAGTCAGATTCAGTCAATCATGAAGCTAAACAAAGAAATAGAACTTAAATTTCATTCCTTTTATTAAAAAAAAATACCCACTTTTAGTTAGATCTACATTTATACTAGATGACTCTCTCCACAAAAATACCAAAAAACACTCAATAAAATGAGTCAGCATTGTAATAGAGTATTCCTGTAATGCACAAAAAAATAACTAAAGTGAATAAATCAATGGAACGAGGTAGCCAAAGGAAAATAATATACCTTCCGTCCTTCCAAACACAAGCTGCACATGATGAACTTATGCCTATGAAACAAGTGACCTTTAAGCTGCTCAATGTTCCTAAACTTTGGCTTTCTCCTGGTTCCATCTTCAGTCTCTCCCTCATTATTATCACACACACTGCAAGAAAGCCTGCACATGGCCTTGATCATCTTGTAGTGATCCGAATCGTCAAAAAATGCCTGTGTGTCCTCATGGTACCAGTATTTCCCCACTCTACCCTCTTTTGCTTCTGATGGAAATACCGAAAAATCGCCTATCGCGTTGGTGTAATCTCCTAGAGCCTAATTAATTGCACCCCAAGAAAAATAATAGAATTTATTTAGTTTTCACCAATCATTCCAAAGTCTTCAATCAATCAACAACCATTTTCTTGTTTCCTAAACTCGGTAAGGGATTACTTTCAATTTATTTCAAATAGAATTCATATGAAGCCCCAATTTTACAAGAATGCTTTCTGAAGTCCTAATTTTATCAATCCGATTACTCACTACGAATTCAAACAACTTACAAAATTTAAAGCTAGAAATGCAAATAAATAAAGGAAGATTGTTTGTATGTTCTGACCTTGGTGACAAAGACGACATTTGACTCGGTCTTGCAAATACAGCAGCGGCGATCGTCGCAGATGAATCGGAGGCGAGCTACGCAAGTTGAGCAGACATCCTTATGGCCGCACTCGCCGTACGCCACCCATTCCAACACCTCAGCACACACCGCACAGCTATCGTCCATCGCCTTTGTTCTCTTGTGTAATGTTGATTTAGGATTGGAGTCGAATTTGGAATACGCCAACAAACGATACGACGAACAAGATGATCTAGGGTTTCTAAAAGGGTAGTAGAGTTGAAGAAAAATCCGACCCTATCGATCGAATTCGATCCGAAAAATATCCGACCCACAAATCGAATTTGGATCAGGTGTTCGATTACACCATATTTTGGTGTGGTATGCGGCTAAACAAGTAGATCCTGGGTGCGTCTTATCTGAAGGAACACGCTTTTTTGACCGCCGTGGTATGATTTGCCGGGTTCCTAGCCCAAGGCTTTCTTCTAGGGTTCTAGAGAGAATTCCTATTGACTGAGTCGCCTACCCCCGGGTCACTGACCTCTCTTTCTCCATGAAGTGAGGTCAATATATCAGATCGATCCGATCCGACCAACAATCCAATTTTTTTTTTAGAAAAATACTAGTATTCACTTTTATCTTTTTTCCATAAATATTTGTAAAATTTTAATATTTTTATATAATCAATAAAAATATAAAATACATAAAATAATAATATTTTATTATAATAATTATTAAAATTTAAAAAATAACATAATTAATCTAAATTATTAAAAATTTATTTGGATAGTAACTATCAATTTATATATTTAAATAATAAATGATCTTAAATTTCAACAATTTTTATGAGTTATTGTTAATTAGTTGAAAATGCAAATTTACATAATTTTTATTTTTGTCTCTTGTATTTAACATTTTTTTTCAAACTTTTCAAAAAACAAAGCATTTTATAATTTCAATATTCTATACACATATTTAAATATGACATTAATCTACACAAATGAAAATTGCATTAATTAACATGGATTTAAATACGACATTAATCAACAAACATTTTTGAGTTACTATTTTATTTTAATTTCTTTTTTCAAAAATTGTATATGCATTTTGGTGTGAAAATGACATTTAATGCTTCTTTATCATCACTTCTACTTTTATACTAGTACAAGTAGTAAAGTAGTAGTAGTAGTAGTAGTAGTATTTCTTTCGTGCGATGCATGGAAATTGTTATTCAAAAATATCAGTTTTGATAAGTTTTTGTTACATTTTAATGCTTTTACATAATTAATTAATACAAATCCAAAATGCATGAAAAGTAATATTATATTACAATAACTATTAAAATTTAATAAACAATATAACTAATTCAAATTATAATAGCATACTTGAATAGTAAAAGTCAATTTATATATATTTAAGTAATAAATGACTGTTAATTTCAATAGTTTTTATGAGTTATTACTAATTTTAAAGAAAATGCAAATTTAGTAGTTTATTAAATGGTTTATCACCTTTAATGTAATATTAAGAATATAATATTGATTATGTGGAAGATATCAATAATATATTTCTCATGATTTACGCATTTGCCTATCTATTTAAGTTTTTTTCAATTTTCATTAAAAATATCAATCACGATAATTATAAATGCGTACTTAATCTTCAATTCACAGATATTTGTATTTAACTAATAAAATTATATCTATCTATATATAAAAATAAAGTCTTTACCAAAAATAAACACACACACACTTTCCCTCCAAAATGTACTTACTAAATTTGGAAATGTTTTGACAAAAACACAAGAATTAAAAAATAAATAAAAAATGCTTGCATTTTGGAAAATGTAATGATTACAAATTTGAAATACATTTTTGAGCACTACATATATTTGTTCCCAAAACAAATAAAGCACTGTTAAATTATATAAAAAATAATGATATTTAAAAATTTTTGTTTGAAAATAAAGAATGTGATGTTTTCGAGGTAAAAATTAGTGATTGAAAAGTGGAGAGAGAAAATACGTGTGATTAAGAGTATGTTTGGTAGTGGTAAAACTTCCACACTTTTCCTCAAATTTATTTTCAACAACACATCTATCTATATATAAAAACAAAGTTTTTACCAAAAATAAACACACACAGACTTTCCCTCCAAAATGTACTTACTAAATTTGGAAATGTTTTGACAAAAACACGAGAATTAAAAAATAAATAAAAAATGCTTGCATTTTGGAAAGTGTAATGAATACAAATTTGGAATACATTTTTGAGCACTACATACATTTGTTCCCAAAAAAAAAAAAAACACAGTTAAATTATATAAAAAATAATGATAGTAAAAATTTTTGTTTGAAAATAAAGAATGTGATGTTTTCGAGGTAAAAATTAGTGATTGAAAAGTGGAGAGAAAAAATACGTGTGATTTAGAGTATGTTTCATAGTGGTAAAATTTTCACACTTTTCCTCAAATTTATTTTCAACAACACATCTATCTTCTATCTATATATAAAAACAAAGTTTTTACCAAAAGTAAACACACACACACTTTCCCTCCAAAATGTACTTACTAAATTTGGAAATGTTTTGACAAAAACACAAGAATTAAAAAATAAATAAAAAATGTTTGCATTTTGGAAAGTGTAATGATTACAAATTTAAAATACATTTTTGAGCACTACATACATTTGTTCCCAAAAAAAAAAAAGGCACTGTTAAATTATATAAAAAATAATGATAGTTAAAAATTTTTGTTTGAAAATAAAGAATGTGATGTTTTCGAGGTAAAAATTATTTTGACTACTTATTTTTGCAAATAAAGTTTTCTTGATTAAATTCAAATTTATTGACTATTTCTTTTTTAATCATTGTGATTGATGTTTTTAAATGAAAATTAAAAAGTACATTAAATACAAAAGACAGATGTAAAAGTTATGAGAAATATACTAATATATTTCACATGCATCAATATAAGTGCAAATAATGTTATATCAAATGTGATATACTATTAAAAAATTACTAAATTTATATTTTCAATGAAATTATTAATAATTCATTAAAATTATTGAAATCAATAGTAATTTATTATTTAATATATAAATATACGTTTACTATTCAAAGAATTTTTTGATAATTTGAATTTTTTATGTTATTTTTTTAAATCCTAATAATTATTGCAATAGAAAATATTTTTTTATGCATTTATATGTGTTGACTATGTATAAATACTAAAATTTTACGAATACTTATTGAAATAAATATTGCGATTAATAACTTCCGTGCATCGCACGGGTGAAATACTAGTTTTACTTATAAAATCAAGTAGACAAAATAATAATTACGTAAATCTAGCAATTATCACGAAGACAATAAGCAATGTTGGATTCAAAAAATTATACCGAAATCGTATACCATATAACATTTACACAACTATTAAAGTTAAGAATGTTAAAAGAAATATTATTCAGTCTTAATCATAATATTCATAATTTTTACATTTACCTCCGTATTTAACATTTTCTCTAAATTTCTTTCAAAAACATCAATCACAATAATTATAAAAGTGTTTAATCTTAACCTAGCAAATATTTTTATTTATAAAATCAAGTAGTTAAAATAATACTTCTGCAAATTTTACAAAAAGGTATTTAAATATGATATTAATCACCACGAATTCAAATGACAATTCACTAATCAACACACATTTAAATACAACATTTAATAACATACGAAATTTTATTTAATTTTATCTTTATTTCCATAAATGACGAGTTAATTTAGGCGGAAAACTGTATGAGTAAAATGATGACGGATATTTTATATGATTTTATACGGATATATCCGCATACATCCGTATAAATCTATATATATGGAGATATATCAAATTGCTTGTGCAATGCCCTCTTTAAGAGCCATTTAAGGGTCTAATCATTAACAATATTCTTGTAAACAAGTATGATTGAATAAAATCTCATATTAACGAGCGATGTTACTTAAGCATTAATTAATAAATATAGATTATAATAAACACTCAAATTAGGTACTAAAACTATTGTAACATGATAATCAAAAAATCAAATAACATGAAATAAATTTCCATCCAACTCCCATTATATCGCAATAGGTACTTAGTGATCCATCAGGGTTAAAACCCTTGAACTTTATGGCAAGTCACTGTACTTAAAAAAATCTCCACATTCATCACTAAACTTACCCATGTATCACAACATCCATCACTTTGTTAAAAAACTTAACTGCATTGATGATGGGGGCAGACGGAGTTGCCACATGGTTGTCAAATCAAAGAAAATGCTATTGACATGGATTTAATAAAACACGGTTTTAAAGTACAATGATGGATGGTGCTATATATGGGTAAGTATAGTGATAAACTAGGAAGTTTTTGAAGTAAAGTAACCCACCATAAATTAGAGGCAAAGTGAACCAAGTTAATGTTCCTTAAAGTAATGACAAAGTGCGATTCTGAAGTGATGATTTGCATTTACCTTGATGGGAAAAGAGGAGTGGCTAATGAAATAAAATTAGTTGTGCGGCGATGAGCAGCGGTACGGTGTCGATCGTCATAGTTGTGGTTTTTGTGGATTAAACGAAAAATGCTTGTTGTACACTTTGAAAGTAGAAAATGTGCGAATCTAGATTATTTATTTGGGGCAAAATGAGGGAAGTTTTTGCCTTTGGGTTAATGGATGCATGGGTTTCTGAATAATTAAAATTAATCTGAAACTCCATAATAATTAAGAAAAAAATTGCAATTAGCTCATTTCTTCGAACTAGTTTGGGGTCAAATTCGAGTTATAAATTTCAAATATTGTGAAAGGTCCTATGAATCTTTATCCCATCTTGAATTACTTGGGAAGTATACATTTCAATGTGTAAAACCGTTTCACGATAAGATCATATCAACAAGATAAAATATTTGCTGAAAATGAATTTAGCCTCTATTTGATTGTTATTAATTATAGTAAAAGGGAAAAAAAAAGTTTTGAATAGTGATTGATAGGATATTGTATGGTTGAAAATGATAGAAAAGTTTTAGGATTATGTGTATAATATTTTATTGTTAAAATGTGTGGTTAAAATTGAATATTATATAAAAATAAGCTAAAAATAATGAGGATCAAACAGAGGCTTCGTGTTATCAAAACTTATGACTTATTTTCCGGCTACATTTTTCAGTCGCTTGATAAGTTCTTGGTATAGTTTTGAAGAACCCATGATCAGCTTGTAATGTATGTATATCGATATGAAAAATGATAAAAGGATGAACTTAAATATCTAGGTAAAGATGACTATTAAAATGTATTTAATCATCCTATTACATTTCAACTAGCTCCTAAGTTTACTTCAATAAAATTGCATTTAACATCAGCTTAAACTAGAACATTAACTTGGTTCATCACTAAACTTTGCATATAGTTTATGGTGGGTCAGTATACTTCAAAAAAATTCTAGTTCATCACTATACTTACGCATATATAACACCATCCATAATTGTATCATGTTTTATCAAATCCACATCAACGGTGTTTTCTTTGATTTGGCAGCCATGTGGCAACTCCGTCTGCCACATCATCAGTGCAGTTAAGTTTTTTAACAGAGTAATGAATTGTGTGATACATTGGTAAGTTTAGTGACAAATGAGGAAGTTTTTGAAGTACAGTGACCCTCCATAAACTTTCATCAAAGTTCAGTGACCAATGAAGTTTTTAACCCTGATCCATCATAAATGACAGTCCATCATACAAGTCTTTAGTGAAGTAGTAGATGAAATTCCCAAAAAGTGTGAAAGTACCAAAACACCCAAAAACAAAAGAAAATACAATAATGGAAGACCGATATCAAACCGTCCTTGGTTAGTTATCAATTAGTCATCTTCCTTCTTTATAATAGATCCGAACTTCTTCTCGATAATGTTTGTAGACAAATTTTCCGCCAACAACCTCTTAGCGATGCTAGCTTCATGCTCATTTTCCATTAAAAAATCTAGAATTAATATTTATATAATTGATAAAAAAATAATAAAAACTGAATGATCAACAACACAAAATAAAAGTCACAGAATATTAGAAATTGAAAACACAATAAATGTCAGGCTAAATCATATGCTTTATGACGTGTTTACTTTAACTAGTACATAGCACGTGCGTTGCATGTCTTATGTAATTGATTAATACTTTATGCAATTTTTTTGTATTGATAAAAATTATTGAACAATAATTACAATGTTTTATTATAACAAAATTAAACGTTATGATTATAATAAAACTTCTTTATATATAAATAATATTTTTGGTTGACGTCATACATTTTTTGTTATTTTTGTGTTCTACTTTTACCAAGACTTCTGTTTTTTGCATTGAAACTGAACATGAAAATATGACACATAGTTATCCATGAGAGAATACATATTTAGGAACATTAGGTATTGTTTGATCTTGAACCTTGGTAATTGTCATTGCAAAACATAGTCTTATTGGGAAGTGTTTCCTTTGAATTTGAATGGACATCATTTATCATTTGTTGGAGTTAGTGGGGACCGCAGAAGGAAATTCTGAATATTTGGCATCATCACATGTTATAATTATCTCCTTTGGTAAGTTAATAAAGTCGACCTCCATGTAAGCGCTTTTCTATCCCATTATTAATTTTAATCAAGTATTGAGTAAATCTATTATCATTTTGAGCACGCATGTTTTGACTTAGTTAAATAAATATTACTCCCCCACCCAATTATATAAGTTGTCTTTTCTTTTTTTGTTTATCCTAATTATATAGACATATTTCTTTATTGAGAACTATTTATTTTTTTTATTTACCAATATATCCCTATTTATAACTTCCAATATAATAATTTTGATATTAAATAAGGGTAAGTTGAAAATTTTCTTTATAAAAATTATTTTTTCAATGACATTAAATATGTTTTTTTAATCAGTTTGAAAAGTCAAATAAGCCTATATAATTGAAATAGAGGGAATAGATTATTTACAAACTCAAGGGTCTTGCAAAATCATGTAACTTCACTAATGAACATTAATAAAATCTAATGCAGAAATGAAATGAAACGAGCGAGAGAAAAAGAGAGATTACAGCTCCCAATATTCAAAAGACACATGCTCCAAGAATACAGAAAACACTTAAATGTCAAAACAATATGCTAATCTACATGAAATAATATTGCTTGCTAATAAATGAACAAAAAAACGAATAATGACTTTATATTCTCCATGCATATTTCTTAGTCTAATAGCTTTCTTTTTTCTTTTTCGTTTTTCGAGTAACTTGACTGGAAGGGGATCTTAATTGATTCATTTTATTTGAGCAATTTGACAAATTTACAATTATCAAATAATGCACAAATCCATTAAAACTGTAAGGCTTGTAAAAAAAAAAAAAAAAATTGAAACCCAGGAAAGCTCTTTTGAAAGTCGATCATCCCTTTTTTGAGACCCTTGATAATGAACAAACAATGACTAAATTTTCCTAAATATGTGGAATTGTATTATGTTTGTAACTTACATGTAATATATATATATACACACATATTTCACATAATAACTTTTCCGAAATTGCACAGTGGCGCAGCGAGAACATAGTCTTACAATTTTGCTCAAGTAAAAATGTGTCAAGTATTCCTTAAGTTTATCCATATTGTCAATCAATTAAACTTGGCATGGACAGAAATAGATTGTACACACTGCTATCTCTATCTTGTGACACGTCATCCAATGGCTCTATAATTGCTTTGTTCTTCTATGCTGTGTGGAGGAAATGAAGGAAAAAGTTAAAAGAAAATATGTTAGCTGGAAGGAAATCGAAATAACAAAAGAGAAGAAAAAACTATGACAAGTTTGTACACCCATTTTGTTAAATTTAATATACTGCAAAAGAGGTTGTAATGTGCATAATAGTTCAACTGTCATTCCCTTATATAAAGAAAGAAGAAAGCAATGCAATACATTTAATTTCATTCATTATAATTATTACTTTTTAGTAATTATATATATATTATTGCAAATTAACTCTAAAAACCCACCAAGTACTTTAGGGGTTACGGAAACAAAAAGACAAACAATTAAATACTTGTAAAGGACTTAATCAAATTTAATTTCATTCATTCTTTATACTTATTACTTTTTAGTAATTATTATTATTATTATTGCATATTAACTCCATAACTCCACTAAGCACTTGAAAGTTGAAGGTCTAAGGAGATGAAAAGGCAAACAAATAAATACTTGTGAGGGACTTAATTAATTCATTTCCAATCAGATTGTCTACTCCAAAAACATGAACAAATCACCTAAATAATTTATCTACATAGAAATATAACTCATTTGAGATCATGGGTCACATTACAGTACAGGCATCAGAAATGGAGAAACTGGAAGACAGCATAATCATTTGTAAACATCTAATGTGTGGAGGCAACTCAATCAGAAAATCATAATTCAGATTCTAAGCTAATCGTATTCCAATAAGATTAGTACATCTTTTGCAATTTCATTTAGGCCTTGCCTACCTAGAGGGCTTCAAAAGATTTACATCCTCCCTAGTTGAATAGGGAATGAGAAAAGGACAGCTAAAAAAAGAGTGATGTTGGTTTTTTAATAGTGAATGGAGATCTGTTTTTTCAAGCATAATTGTAGTTAAGTTGGTAGTCAACCTAGGAAAAACAAATAGGTATACTCATGTTAAATCTTGAATTATGTTTGTTCAGATAAAAGATAGAACGGATAGTATATTGCAAGACACTGATAACTAACCCATGTAATGGGTACAATATGATAATAATGTTTTAATTTTTTAAATGTGATAATGGAAAAAATTAATTCTTCACCGTGACCAAATAAATTTGGAATCAAGATGAAAAACTTTATATGGTTATCAAATTCAAAAGCTCTAATCAAAGCAAAATAATAATAATAATAATTAGCAAGACCAATTATAGTTCTAATGAACCAGAAGAACATCAAATAAACTTAACACTACATGAAATATATACTCAATCAAATTATTTCAATCACCTAATCCTTAAGAAATTACAAGGCTGTAATTAAAAAAAAAAAATGATTAAACAATCTAAAATCTTAGCAGTGTCCAAATAATCTAAATTATTGAGAAGCATCAAATGCTCTATGTAGACTTTGAAAATAGTTTAAAGTTCAATGTTGGATGAATTAGGCATAATGGGAGATTATCACTTCAATCTTGTTTCTTGGTCATGCTTAAAAGATACCTGAGTTTGAGATAACATTTTGCTTCCAGAAATGTTATGATATATTATTCCCACTTATAAGTACAAAATGGAACTCATTTTGAAAGTAAATCATACATGAGAGTAACTGTAAGCAAACTTTTTGCTCTATGTACAATGAAATACAAAATATGAATATCATCCCGTCAAGTTTTCATCCATATTATCATTCAAGTAAAAAAAAAATCAGGTTGCTTCTGTCCTATATTCATATATGTTGCTATAAATTTTCCAGTAAATAAACAGGGAATCTGATAAAGTAACAATTGTAGATAAGATGGTATATTAAAAAATTAAAACTGGACAATTAATCCATAAAAGAAGCTGAAGGCTAGCAACACTGTGAAAACAAACAATTAAAAGCATACCTTTCAATGTAATAGAGGAACTGCTTGTAAGAGAAGCCACACGTAAATACATAAGGAGCAACATAATCAAAGGTAAAAGGGCTACAACCCTGAAGATTTGAGATGAGAAAATAGGTACAAAGATCAACCTTTTACTCTTTCAACCTATACAACACATTATTGTAAATTTATCAGATTCTTGTATACCAGGCTTAAATATCTTATAGTTGGATTTCCTTTAAAATTAGCAAAAGTAAGTACAAGATCAAAGTTTTGTGACACTAAAAACTCACGCTTCTATATGAAATTTACACTGGTTCACACATGAAGGAGTTCACTTCTAATTCTGAATAACACCTAATTCAAAGTGAATAAAAATGGGTAAAAACAAAGCTTTTAGCATCAATAAAATAGAAAAGAGATGTTTACCTTGGAAAACACAACCATGAGGTTTAGCGAGAAGGAATCATCCCTAGTCTTTCTGAGGTGAAAATTCCACCAGCCTCGCTTCAAATCCACAATTAAGAATTTAGATTCCAATCAGAGAAAAACAACTTAAAGCATAAAAAGAAAATTCCAAATGAAGGAAATGTGAGAGAGGGATTTGGATTTCATAAATTCATTTACAGTGTTCATCACCCCGAAACACATGGGTTGATGGCAAGGAGGAGTTATCGGAGGCGATCTCGGATGTGGTGTCACCAGGGATGCCAATGCGGAGAGGCGTTCGCAAAGGGGGTAGGTCAGTGAGGTATAGGGTTCGGGTGGACTGCACCTTATAATACTGTAAGGAAGAAAACCTCCAGGCCTTTCTTCCCCTTCATCGTCGGTACATCTACCTTCGGTTACATCCAGAACGGTGTCATTTTGAATATCCAGCTGCAATGTAGAAGAAATTGAAATATGAATGAGAGTGGTTGAGAAGAGATCAACCAAGTTGTTTTCTTTCTTCGTTAAAGTCACATGTAACGTCGGTGACCTGTAGATCGGGGTGATGAAGATCCACCGACGGTCGGAGTGTTTTCGTTTACAACATTAGGATGTTCAAATGGAGGATAAGGGGCGTATGGTTCCTAGATCTATTATTCTAGAATTGATAGATAGAAGTAGGAAGGGTATATTTGGTTTTGGATAAAAAATGCGAGGGCAAATTCGTCAAGTAAAAGATTTTCATCTATCCATATTTTTAAGTAGTAGTAGATAGATATCATTAATATGTTTTTCTTAAACATAATGACAGCTACATAATTTATATATCATATAATTAAACAAAGAACAGTAATATCAATATTACCTAACAAAAATTTCTGAATTCTAAAAGAGAGAGAGAGAGAGAGAGAGAGAGAGAGAGAGAGAGAGAGAGAGAGAGAGAGAGAGAGAGAGAGAGAGAGAGAGAGAGTAAATAATAATATACAAAATCATAATTTCATATGAAATTCCTAAATAAACGAAATGCAGAATTAATCCTCATAATCTAATTTAAAAGTTTAATGTTACATTAATCAAATAATGTTGTAATCAAAACACACAAACTTAAATAAATAAAAGACACGATCTAATAAATCTAAAATTAAGCTCCATATTTAGGAATAATGAATGAAAAACAATCACGTATACACGACTAATCTCTTTGCCATGTGAAACGAAATCTAGACTGAACATTTCACTCAGATTTTTGATACTCGGCTTCGCATAGATTCGACCAACACGAACCTTTACTGCCCAAAGCACCTTAGTATGGTGGACATCCCTAACCAGATCAAACTTTTCTGGAATTGTTGCCATTCTAGTGGAAAATGTTGTAGAGGCGTCAAAATCTTGCAAAACAAATTGATCAAAATAAATTGTCGCAATATTTTTGTTACAAATTTATTATCATACATGAGGATGCGGATGAGCAAACTTAGACCAAGTAGATACTAATGGGTATTTATATATCTATGTATGTGCTGTAATCCAAATTGTCATTCGGTCATGCAAGTATTCAATAGTCACAAAAAATTGGCAGAGGAATGGTCATATATTATTGAAAACATACTATGCATGACATTGACTCTTCGTAATCGAGACACTGCTTTGGTACCGGTTTATTTTCAAACACATGCACTTTGTATAACAGATTGATTGTACACTCATGCAAAATCAGTTATTGCACACGTTATATTAAAAACATTAAATGGATTTCAGAATACTAGTATTTTCATCCGTGCGATGCATGAAAATATAATTATGATAATGATTTCGATCAAAATTTATGAAAATATATTAATTATACAATCATACCATAAAAAAACATAGTAGAATAACATTTTAATGCAAAATATTATTAAATTTAAAGCTTAAAAAAAATAATCAAAATAGGAAATACAACATTTACAAAAAGTTATTTTTATCTTCCTTTTTTTATATATATTAAATTATTTTGAAATAAAATTTAATAAATAAAATTAACAACCATAAATCTATATTTACTTTGAATTGGTAAAGAATATGTTTATTATATTTTTTGTTTTTTTTAATATTACTCAAAATGAGTAAATATCGTTTTATTTGTAAAATAATTTTTTTTAGAAAATTTTCTGACTTTTGAAATAATTATTTTGTTTTTAATTAAAATCGACTCGACCTCGATTCAACTCGATTCAATTTCCGACTCTTGACCTATTACCTCTTTCAGGTAGAACCATTTCAGATTTTCTAAACACGGAGTATTATAGAACTTAAATGATATAATTTAAAATGAAGTAAATAATATAAAGTAAAACTTTGACATTTGATCCACTACAACAAAAATGGCCTTTTGCAACATGCAAACGGCAACATTCGCTAATTGCATGTTGCTAAAGGGGGTCTACCGCAACATTCAGTGGTTGCATGTTGCCATTTGTTGATTTATTTGACATTTAGCAACATTCAGCAAGTGAATGTTGCTAATTGTAGCCTTTTGCAACGTTCGTTGCGCGTTGCCAAAAGGGTACCCTTTGGCAACGTTCATTGCGCGTTGCCAAAAGGTTACCCTTTGGCAACGTGCATTGCGTGTTGCAAAAGGGTACCTTTCGCAACATGCATTGCGTGTTGCGAAAGGTCCCCTTTAGCAACACGCAATGCGCGTTGCCAAAGGGTAACCTTTCGGCAACGCGCGCTGCGCGTTGCAAAAGGGGACCTTTAGCAACGCGCAGCGCGCGTTGCCAAAGGGTAACGCGTTGCTAAAAGGTTACCCTTTGGCAACGCTCATTGCGTGTTGCCAAAAGGTTACCCTTTGGCAACGCGCATTGCGTGTTGCTAAAGGGGACCTTTCGCAACGCGCAATGCATGTTGCGAAAGGTACCCTTTTGCAACACGCAATGCGCGTTGCCAAAGGGTAACCTTTTGGCAACGCGCAATGAACGTTGCCAAAGAGTTTAATTGGTAAGAAATTTCATATTTTTTTTTCCTAACTTGAAACTAAGCCTAAATAATTTTTTTTATTTTTTATCTTAGAACTAAGCTTAAATAAAGTTTTATTTAATTCAATATCAACATTAAAAAAAAAAAGTAAAAATTAATTAAAAATAGTTTAAGTAGTAAAATTTTGGCCCAATTAGTAAAATTTTTGAAAAAAAAAAAAAAAAACTCATGAATCTATCTTTAATTCAAATCAATTATGTACACTACAATAACCAAAAATACAATAAATTGAACACTTGCTAATAAAATTAAAATATGTTCAATCAATATTTAAATAAGTCAAGTTTCATTACCTAAAAAAAAAAAGTTGGGTCGGGTTATTCACCCAACCCGCAACCCGACCCAACCCGAATTTTTTTTTTTAAAAAAAATCCAATCCAACCCAATTTTCATGAAAAATCGACCCAAACCGATCGGGTTGGGTCGGTTTGGGCGGGTTCGACGGGTTGGGTCGATTTTTGCCCAGCCCTAAGCTTGACTAAGAATTGATGATTGAATTTGAAAATTTGTGATAAAATTTTTCATTTTGCGAAAAGTAGATCTTTTGCAACGCATAAGACGCGTTGTCAAAGGTAGGCCTTTTGCAACACTCATATGCGCGTTGCAAAAGGTAGGTCTTTAGCAACGTGCGTCTGAGTGTTGCAAAAGACCTATGAGCCTATTTTTACATCTCTCTAAAATTGGGACGAAATTTCATACCCTTCACCCTAAACCCCGACGTCTCTCTCTCTCTTTCATCTTCAACCTACAGCCGCCCTTCACTCCTCAACAACTCCACGCAGCAGCACCGAGCAACACACAGCCAACCTCCCTCCGAATTCCCTCTACCTCACGTCTCTCTCACCTTCAACCCATTAAGCAGCCTCCTTCCCTCACAAAGAAACCAGCGACCGGCCTGTACTTCTCACGCAGTCTGTATCTTCTCCCATCTTCTGAAATCGCCTGCCTGTACTTCAGCCGCCAACTCCACTCCCTTGATCCGAACAGCAACCCAGCAGAAAACCAGCCCCTGTCTTCTCCTCGCCACAGACCAACCAGCCAGCTGCGCCTCACCCTCGGTCCACCTCACGCCAGCAGCCCCCTCTCGCCAGCTGCGCCTCATTCTCGGCAGTCCCTTTTTTTCGCTTTACACCGAACCAGCAGCTACAGCACACGCCCAACAGCTCTCGGTTTCGGTTGATTCTTCCCAGTTTTGATTCTTATTTTGCTTTGATTTTGATTGTTTCATTTGTTAGCTTATATAAATTCAGATTCTTGACATTAGTTTAGTTTGAGTTATAATGTTGGTTATAGAATTTTCAGATTATTGGCATTGGTTTATGTAAACTTTTGGAGGAATTAAGAAAGTGGGTTTATGTATACACAGAGATATAACGACGGTCGAAATGGTGACTGGGAAATTTTTTCACAGTAGAAAGAATTCGTGGCCACCGGAGGAGTATATCAACCGAAACACTTTGCATTTGGTGAGCTTTTTTCTTGATTTTTTTAATGTATTATTGGTAAAATTCGAAATATTTTAATTGAAGATTGGTTCTACAAATTAAAATGGAACTTGTAATCTGTAAATCCTGTTTCCAGAATTATCTTTATGCGATCCATTTAGGCTTTGATTTGCTTTATAATTGGTGTAGGTGTGCATTAGAATAATAATCTGAATTGGATTTCTGATGATTTGGTCATTTTGCTATCATTTACCGTCTTAGTTTAGGTCTTATCTTTAAATGGAGGACAAAATAATGAAAAGAAGAATGGAATAATGAAAATTTGACTCTCTGAGTTTTTGCTGCAGCTTGATTTTGATAGTGCTGCTCCTCCCGAACAAGCATGGAGAAGGAAATTAAATAGCCGTGCTAGTATTCTTAAAGAATTCAGTGTTACATTTACAGAAGCAATAAAAATGGTAATCAATACACTCTCTTGTGATACTTACCAATAGGTTTGTATAAATTGAGCCTCTCAGCATAAGCACAAATTTTTGCACAGTTTAGTATCTCATCCCATATATCTGTGTAATCGCAAAAGAAATATGATCATTGCTTATTTTCATTTAGATAATTGATCCCCCCTCCTTTTGCCAGTGCCACTAACTTAAAATTGATTTATGGTACCCGGTGTTTGGACGTTAATGTCCATAAAATGAACGTAGCAAAAACGAGGATACTAAGATGGATTTCTAGTCATTAAAATAGACAAGAAATGAGAATAAATGCCAACTAGTGGAAGACACTGATTGAGGAAAATGACAACTAGGTGATTGAAACATGTTTTGTGTAGAGATGACGATTTTAGTAGAACATGTTAGGAGATCGAGGGTATACCAGAACTCAAATGATTTTTTGTGATTGCTAAGGATCTATTGTTCTATCTCTTGTAATAGATCCTTGAGATACCTATACAATTATGGGGCTCCAGAGTCCACCGTCTTCCTTAAGGAGTTACACAAGTTGATATATCTGCATCAGAAGTTGTTTGTTTGTCTATGTGTAGTCTTTTGCCCATGTATGATCCTAGCTTATCCTGTAAGTGATGTTGAAGAGGACAGGCATTACACTGACGAGGGAAATATATGCTTGAAAGTAGCTAATGATAACTTGAGCGATATTCATGCAGAGACACCTGAGGCTGAATTGAATATATGTGATATCCTTCATTTCTAAAGAAGTTTGCTAAATATGTAATTCTAATGGTTCTACAAGTATCTGTGGATTTCACAGAAATTTAAACAATGTAAATGGCATTTTTAAAGCATTACTTCAGATTTTTCCATTCTTTATTTTTTTCCAAAATGTGTACTATGCTTAATGGAGCTTCCCAAGGTTTTTGGTTTTCAATTTAGTTACTGCTTTCTTGTGTCTGTGTATTACGATATTGTTCAATCTCCCTTGCTTTTCTCTTGTCCACTTCCAAATCCCTTCTCGAGTGCTAAGAATAGTTTGAAGGTTAGACTGCTCCTGTTCCCCCTCTCCTCTTCCTTTCCGAAACAAGATACTATAGTTAAAGATTTATTAAAGCTTCTACCACATTTGACATTGACTTCATGTAACTTCCTGTTCGTGCTATATTATTTTCATATACGCTGTAAATGTGTACGATCATGAAATTTCAGATGACCACATTTTTTCATACCCATAAGCATGGGTTTATACCTTTTAAACTTTTACATCGAGGTTTATGATGGCCACCGTTTTATAATACACAGTCTATGTGATAATTTCCTTGTAATCTCTCATGGCTTACAAGCATTTTGAAAATCAAGGTAGTTTTTATTTTTTGTTAGGGGTTTAAATGTGTGAGTTTGTTTTAGTTTCGTTATTTATGTTATCTGAAATTTATGTTCAATATATTGTTTCTAATTTTTTGCTTGATATTTCTATTTCAATCTAATGTTTTGGATCTTTTGTACAGACCCAAGTGCAAAGGTGCATCACATGCCACTTGGACGAGATTGTTGGAAGGTTTGGGTCGAGGAAGTGTACATGAGTCATTTGGCCTTATACAGACCTACAGATGAATTTCGATTGCTTAGTGAAGCCATGGGAAGTACTGTTGCTTGGCCTAAAAGTTGTATTAGACTTATTTGATGAAGGTAAAACTTATTTACAAGCGAATTTCAATTTCTATTGTTGCGGATCAAGTTTTGAAATGATTTGGTTGTGATGAGTATTGATTCTAGATTATTGTTGGGGTGGAGTTGGGGATGAATTTTGGATTGATTTGATTGTAGTTTGATGATGAATGAGTTTTTAGTTTGATGTTTTAAAGTATTATGGTGGTTGTGATATCCCTCTACAGGTTGGCTAAGTCCAATTTATAGGGGAGACTCTGTCCAAATTTTTTTAAAGTTTTACAATCGAAAATGATAATTTTAATATTTAGTATGATTTATTTCTACATTTTTGCATTCAGTGCAGTTGGAGTCTTGATGATTAAACTTTTATAATGTCTTTGCAGGTAAAAGTCAATTTTGTAGTTCTCTCACAAGATGGTTTGTCATGGGCATAGTTCGAGCTAGACTTCAGAAGTCTTGAAGTACTCATCTTCAATGATGATTCGTGTTGAAAATGGTTATAGTAGTTTCTTTTTGTATGGTTGTTGGTCTGCTAGAGTTATTGTTACAATTTAGAGGAATAGAAAATGTCAAACTTTAGATGTGCAATCAAATAGATGAAAAATCTATATTGCAGATTTTGTTTTAATGTCGGAGAACAAAGTACCGTAATTTTTGTTAAGTAATAAAATATGTTGATTTATTTTTATAGCACGTGTTTCATATTTTACATATTACATATATGTTTGAGAAATTTGTTGGTTATCAGTGGAATTATCTATATTGATTTACAAAAAAAAAAAAAAAAAAAAATTGTTAAAGATCAACGGCAACGCGCAATGAGTGTTGCCAAAAGTATCAATGGCAACGCGCACCGAGTGTTGCTAAAAGTATCAACGGCAACGCGCAAAGTGTGTTGCCAAAAGTATCAATGGCAACGCGCAACGAGTGTTGCCAAAAGTATCAACGGCAACGCGCAAAGAGTGTTGCCAAAAGTATCAACGGCAACGCGCAACGAGTGTTGCAAAAAGTATCAACGGCAACGCGCATTGCGCATTGCGCGTTGCCGTATCCTTTCCCTCTACGGCAACACTGCGATTTGCAACATGCACATGAACGTTGCAAAAGGCCTACGGCAACATTTTTTGCGCGTTGCCGTAGGCTATTTTTGTTGTAGTGATCTTTTGGACGATTTTACGGACAATGTTATTACAGTTTACTCTCACTTGTTATATTGTATTAAACTTCTTGTTGAGATCTTTGATTCGACTTCTATATTACATATTTTTTGACTTCAAAATAATACAATAATGTGTATATTTAAAAAAGTGGTTTGAGAAATTTTTTGATTTATAAAAGGTCTATAAACCATTTTTTGCAAGTTTATTAAACGCGTGCTTAAACATAATTTTAATACTGATAGTTGCCCATATGATTTTTTAAATACATTTCAACATGCGAGAGTGGTTATTTCTAACTCTTGTTAATTGTCATTACATATGACGGAAAATTATATTCAATATGGAAGATCAAGAAATTATAATATCATATAATCTTTGCACAATTATTAAAATTAAAATTTATTAAAAAAATATTAACCATTATTTGGTATTTACCATAAAATAATATTAGTACTTATATATATATATATCTTTGCACAATTATTAAAATTAAAATTTATTAAAAAAATATTAACCATTATTTGGTATTTACCATAAAATAATATTAGTACTTTTATATATATATATATATATATATATATATATCTTTGCACAATTATTAAAATTAAAATTTATTAAAAAAATATTAACCATTGTTTGGTATTTACCATAAAATAATATTAGTTCTTATATATATATATATATATATTAGTTCTTATATATTAGTTCTTATATATATATATATATATATATATATATAAGGTAATAAATGCATTCACACCAATCAACTTTGCATTCACACTAATCCACTATTCTCCCTTTATATATAGTATAGATACCATTTCTGGAAACAATAGATAATGTAATCAATGAAAGTCGCTATTTTCGGAAATATGTGTAGGTAGAATAGTAATTAATGAAAAATGCTATTTTCGAGAAGTTTCAGGGAGGGAAAAAAAAGTAATTCGACGGTAGGTTGCTTTTATCTATAGATAAAGATAAAAATTTTGAATAAAAATTTAATTATTAAATCTAAACTATTTAATCTTTTATTGAATTTGGTACAAAATCTCTAATTCTCTATATATGCATTGATTTGTTATATGAATTGGACATCAGAATTAGGCTCCAATAAGGACGTAGAGCTCGAACATTGTCATAGGTCTTTCAGACAGGTGTTTGGACGACTATGCAAGAGATGCCAATAATAGGAGTTGATGGTGATTCCCAGCTTGGAAAAATCCAAGAAGGTGAGGTTACCTGCAACTAAGGCGACAAACAGAGGGAGGAGTCCACGTGAAAACGAATACATACCCCACAACCATAGATCGACCTGGACTAGACAATCAATGTAATACATGTCTTATTTCCTTTTCCTACCTAGATATGGAGCAAACTTCAAGCAAGACAAGACGGATTGAAACATCCATATAGCTTTGTCCTGTCTTTTGTCTCTTTCATTCACCTCGACCGGCATGATTGATTGTTCACTCCCGCAGAAAAGATAAGAAAAGAAGGAATAGGTGGTATAGCTAAGAGGAATAGGTATAGTTAACATCTTAAGTATAGTTAGTTCATTTAATGACTTATTGAGAAGCTAGGCTCTTTCCTGGTTCTCCGGAGGGAGATGGGTGGATCCTACTTGTGCTATCAAGTCCAAAAATGATTTCTCTTTTCCGTAAGAATGGGGGGTTGTGAGTAGCTGATCGAAAGCCTGTCTAAAGTCCTTCATACGGTCAGATTTTCTCAAATCTGCCAAACTGTCTTGAAGGACGTTTTTGGTCAATTCTCATGCTTGAGCAATGGCATGGTCCAAGTTAGGTTAGGGAGTAGTGACTTCACAATTCGCATTGGATGAACTCTAACTCTCGACATCAAGACCGATAAAAAGCCTATTGGACCTAGCAAGCAAAGAAAGTTGCAGAAGGGGCGTAAAAAACACCCTTTAGCGAATTATGTATTGACTTATTTGTCTTTAACAGAAATAGATAACGAAATTTTTTTACTGTTCGATCCGATTCGAACCCAATTCAATCCGAATTTTTTTTACTGTTTGATTCAATTGGAAATTCCGTGGATCAAATTTGGATCATGTCGATTCGATCCGAACTCGATCCATTACCATCAATAAAGGTATGGAAAAAATAAAAATACGACGCATATGAGAAAATGAAGCAAAACCAAATATTTTAAGTTTATCATCATTAATCATGTCTTTACTAATTTTTTTTAAAAAAAAACTCAGGTACTAATTATGTTTTTAAAATATAAAATACGTTGTAAATAATATATTATATGGCAAATAACGTTTGTATCCCTGTAGCTCTAGATATTATTACCTTATATCCATGTTCTTCCAAATATATGGGGCTCTGATTCATAATAAAATACAAAGTAGTATTTCTTCCGTGCGATGCACGGAAGTTATTCAAAAATATTAATTTCGATAAGTATTTCAAAAACTTTAATATTTATATATAATTAAAGCAAATTCAAAATGCATGAAAAATAATATTATATCACAATAACTAATTAAATTTAATAAATAATATAACTAATTCAAATTATAATACTTTCTTCGAATAGTAAGTCAATTTATATATTTAAGTAATACATGATTGTTAATTTCAATAATTTTTATGAGTTATTATTAATTTCAAAGAAAATGAAAATTTAGTAATTTATTTAATTGTATATCATGTTTGATATAATATTATGAGTAAAATATTAATTTTGTGGAATACATCAATATATTTCTCACAATTTTTGCACTCTCCCCTCGTATTTAAGTTTTCCAATTTTCATTGAAAAATATAAAGTAAAATAATTATAAATGCCTGCTTAACTTAAACCCTTGAATATTTGTATTAACCAATAAAATTATATTTTTTCGTAACTATTAAAATTAACAATGATTAAGAAAATATAATTCATTATTAATCATAGAATTCACATTTTTTGCATTTGCCTATAGTTTTTAACATTTTCACGAAATTTCTTGCAGAAACATTAATCACAATAATGAGTCTCGTTATTTAAAATTATAATAGCTTCATTGATTAATAAAAAAAAATATATTTACATAATAAATTACTTTGCTTCTCGTATTAAAATAAGAACAACAAACAAATAAAATACATCATTAAATAATAATAATAATAATAATAATAATAATAATAATAATAATAATAATAATAATAATAATAATAATAATAATAATAATAATAACTGTAAAATCAACATCAAATAAAGATATAATATGTTAAACTACTTTAAAATATCACTTTTCATTTCTAGAAGGCGAAAAAAAAAACAAAAAACAAAAGAATACTAAAATTTTTTGACATGCAAATTATGTGTGATCGATATTTAATACTTGTATGTGTATTAAAAATTAATATGACAAAATAAAAGATAAGAATGATATATTACAAAAGACCAAATTAAAAAATTATACATAGCAAGAAAAAAAAAAAGAATAAACATGTATTTGGTAAAAGTAAAAAAATAGTTTATAAATATGTTTATAAACTACGCAATTTTTCAAATCACTTTTAAACACACATTTTCTCTCCAATTTTCAACGACTATTTTTTACCTCAAAATTATAAATAAATCAATTTATAAACCAGATCTACTTATTCAAAAATCATTTCTTGCCACATTTTACCAATAATATAATCTACAAACAAATTAAAAAATTTCTCTACTTTTAATCTTACATTCTGAAAAAATCACTATTTCAAATAATGTGATTTGTAAAATTTTTGTAGAATGTGTAATCGAAATTTAATAATTATACGTGTATTAAAAATTAATATGAAAAAATAAAAGATAAGAATGATATATTACAAAAGACCAAATTAAAAAAAAAAAAAAATACATAGCAAGACAAAAAAGAATAAACGTGTATTTGGTAAAAGTAAAAAAAAAATGGTTTATAAACATGTTCATGTTTATAAACTACGTAATTTTTGAAACCGCTTTTTAAAAATACATTTTCTCTCCAATTTTCAACGAATACTTTTTACATCAAAATTATAAATAAATTAATTTATAAAACAAACAGTGTTATGAAATGAGGGTAATAGACAAAAGAAGAATAAGACAAATGAAAAAAAAAAATTGAATAGATGTCAGCGCCTGACATTTATTGCTTGGAATCCAAGCTGTAAACGATAAACGTTAAGAAAAAAAGGCAAAGCGACAACTTCTTGTGGAAGACTTTTCCACTTTAAAATATAGTAAGTATAAATTTATTGACATCATCTATTCTTCTCTCTAGTTCATAGCACGTTATCGATATGAGTCTCTACCAAATTGAGTTAGAAAAATTCTCCAAAATCTCACGGTTCTCTCAAAATATTAGTTAGATGATAATACTTTTTATAAGCATAATCACCCAAGATTAATTTTGTGCACGCGAATTTTTTTATACATGTGCATCATAACGATGTCAACTCCCGTTTTTCCAATTCTGAATTCTATTTTAGTTAATGTTTATACACTGAAATTCTAAATTGCAAAAGATTATTTATTTATACATGTGCATATTCTGTTTTAGTTTGTTTATACGTGTGAATTCTGGACTTTTGGAATTCTAAATTGCATAGATCATTTTTCTTTCAATCATTAGGGATTGTTTACTTGTATTAGTTTTGGTGCCTGTGTTGCACGCATATTGCCAGTATTTTTTTATTATAGAAGCTTCAAATAATGATTTTTTGTTTGATATTTCGGAATCTTTTCTTGGTACAATTCTTATTATGAAGGAATGGGTTAAAGAACATGAAGAAAAAAAAATGAATGGAAACAAAACAATAACTTTTATGTACAAGGATGAAGCCTCATTTGCAACTTCATACGGGGCTACAAAAACATGTTAAGATCACCACGTACAGGGCTGCAAAACACATGTTAACATCATCATGTGGGGTTAACTTCCCAAACTCAATTCTTTCTCAAAAAGAAAACACGTTTGGTTGACTAACTATATTTTAGTTATTGATACACAGAAAGCCCAACTATTTTGATACCATATTAGAGTCGATGTTCAACATATCAGAGCTATCCAAATTGGAACTTTTGACCACAGGTACTTGAAATGTACTTTCAATGACTGCATTACAAATGATAAATCATCGATTAGCACCACATTCAGCCACAACACCCAAAAGCAAAAAATAATACAAAAAATCACCTTCTTGATTACCATACGCAGCCATAATAGGGACATTTTATAAACTTAAGTTATGTGGCCTCACTATCCAAAAAACAAATTAAACAAAACATAATTAATAAAAAAAAAATACAAATACATCAATAAATACAAAAAAAAAAAAAAAAGTCTAGTTACTAACGAATACAACAATAAATACAAATGACTATGTTGATCCCTCTATATGAAAATCAATGTTTTCTTTGATCTCCCTCTGTATAAAAATCAATGTTCTCCTATGCAGATATAAAGACAAATGAATAATTTCATACAAACTTTGCAAAGCTATGATGAGTTCAACTTATATAAATTCATAGGCATAAAAAAGGATTCTTAGTTTCCCACCATCGATCAACTCCTCTACAAAAACAGGATTCGCACTTCACCTCACAATGGACAACAATAAATGGTGGAAAATGGGACCAAGAACACCATGGACAAATTGAGGTTATGATTTTAAAAAAAAAAAAAAAAAAATGCATTTTCTGAAATTATTGAAAAAAAAAAATTAGACTAACAATAAACATGAAATGCAAAACCCATTTATGAATGCTCTCAAAATAGCACTCATACTTGCACAAGCTAACCCAAATACCATCCACTATAACAAAACATCCATATATGAGTTGTGTATTCGTAGGAGGTCAATAAAAACATCAAAAAAATATGGAATTCGTGGGTTCACAAAACCCATTTTGCCTTCATATTTGGAAAACAAAAGAAAAATTAAACCAAATTTCTTCATGACTTATATAGCATCAACTATTAAACATCATATTTAAATGAACAATAAATCAGTAAGCATAGATGAGAAAAAACTGAGATACCAATACATAAAAAATACCCATTTTGCCTTCATATTTGGGGAGAATAAAAACATTAAACCGAATTTCTCCATGACTAATAATATAGCATCAAACTATTAAACACCAGATCTAAATGAACAATAAATCAGTAAGCATGGATGAAAAAAATTGAGATACCAAGATAAAAGAAGGAAATCCTTGTATGCAACAAAAAAAGAAGTAGAAAAAAAATCAATCTATACCTAAAAAGAGAAGTCAGATGTGGTTGGACCCAAAATTAGGCTCCTCTTTAGTAATACTATTTTTTTAGATTTTAATTCAATTCAAAATCAACATTTAATCTTAATCACATTTTTTATGGGATCCACAACTTTTCAACAACACAACTTATCAACTTTATCAAAAACACAACTTATCAACTTTATCAAAATCTACTGAAATCTTATTTTTATCAATGACAAACTGGAAAAGAAAAAGAACTTCTCAATAAGTATAGCATACTCACAAATGAGGTTATTTCTTAGAGAGAGAAAGAAGGAGTAGGGTTAGAAGGATCGGTAGAGAGAGACAAAAATGAGATTATTTTTTGCACATTAAAGTAAGTACACAGTCAGTTAAGGACTTTCCCAATATAGTTCAACGTTAACATTTTTTGCCAAAATAGTGTTCAATTGAATGTACATAGGCCAATTGGAGAAATTCTGGGCAATTGCATTTTGAATAATTTATATGTAAAAATAAAGTATAAGAGGGACATTCCAATTCTGAATTCTTACAATTAGTCTATTACAGATATTTTGAATTACAAACTTACAAATATTCTAAGTGGAGTCTCCCAAACATGAAATTTCATGGAATTTTTTAGATTGATGGATTCTCATGAAATTTATGAATTTTAATAGAATTCCATAAAATCTCCCAAGTTCTAATGGAATTTTATTCCACATATTTTAATGGACTTTATTAGATTTTGGTGGAATTTGTTAAATGTGTACTCAATATGAAATTTTTTATGGATTTTTTCATCTACTTTTATAGCTTGTCGGATAATTTATTTATTATTATTTTTTGCAAGTTGAATGTGAACTCGAGACAAAGTAAAAATAAATTAACATAATTTCTTTGATCATCAAAAAAATAAAAATAAAAAGAAGCAAAAATATTCGAACTATGTTATTAATTAAAAAATAAAATTATATCCAATCCTACCTACCACAATCGAAACACAGAAGTAATTTGCTTAAGAAACATTAGAGGAGACTTATGCTTCTCTTGCTCTCTTTTCACGTCCAGGCTCCAGCATAACATAAATAATAATAAAGGTCTTTCCTATTTCACTATCCAATTTATCATAAACAATTTCATGCATAAAGCTAGATATATGTTCTCAGAATGGACATTAGCTTTAATGCTTTATAGTCAGTGATGGCAATGGAGCGGATCGGTGCCGATCCAAGTTCGTTTCACGAAATTTCGGATCAGATCGAATCGGATCAAACAATAAAAATCTCGGATCGTGACAGGTTCAAATCGGGTCGGGTTCAGAACAAACATTAAGAAATTTTCGTTATATATTTTCGTTAACGACAAACAAATAAATACATAATTCATAAAATAACTAATATAATATCTAATTTATATAACAAAACATTGTATATATAGAGAATTAATGATTTTGTACCAAATTCAATAAAAGATTATATATTTTATATTTAATAATTAAATTTTTTTACATGTTTTTTTAATTTTTCAAAAAAAAATTGGATCGAGGATCGGGTCGGATCGGATCACCCTCGATCCAAATTCGATATGTCGATCTACGGATCGGGATTTTTTCGGATCGAATCGGGTCGGATCAACAGATTGAATTTATTTTTGGACATCTCTATTTATAATAGCCATTAGTCTAGTATAAGCCCCTATTTGGTCTTGCTAAAAATATTTTTTTTTGCTAAAAATTGATGAAATGTGTAAATGAAAAGTTGATAAAATATGTGGGTCACATAAATGAGTTTTCAAACATTTGTGCCAAACTGGGGCTAAGCTTCTATTATCAAGTAATTCTGAAAATTTTCTTCATCTTGGTACGACACCAAATATTATGCTGTAGATTCAAAAATATAAACTAGAAAATCTTTGATAACACACAGAATTTTGGCCTGGAGAGGTGGTGACCTGCAGATCTATCTAGGGCTTAGTTTGAGAGGAACTATACATAAAGAATAATAAAGGGATGAATGTAGGGTAATATCGTATTGAATGGAAGGCGTGGAATTTGAATTCCGAGGGGCCATGGTCGGATTTGTTGAAGAATTTTATCTTCATATTTTTGGTTTAAAATCCATCACAATCCATTAAAATTAGAAATCCATCGAAATCCACAGAATTTTGAGGACATCGAAATTTTATGGAATTAATTAAAATCCATGTTGATGACCTTGCATTTTGATGGATTCTATAAAATTCCAAATTGAGGATACGTAGAATGTTATAGAATTCTAAAATCCATCAAACTCCATTTGGGGAAACCCCCCCAAGACTGCGCTCGGTCATGAATTATAATCAAATTATAATATACACAATTTTTCAAATTACTTTTTAACTATACACATTTTCTCTCTCATTTTCAACCACACATTTTTCGTAGAAAACATAAAAAATAAGAAAAAAAAGTAGCCGCCGACCACTCTATAAATTACAAATTTTGAATAGGAATTTTTGATATATGTGCCGTCAAAAAAATAAAAGTTGATTACTGGTTCATAATATTTTAATACTCATGTGGGGAAAAGTTCACATGTTAAGTCACTTATATAAGTGAAAATAGTTAATCGTGCATTTATTAGTTGATTAATTTATATTGCTAAATTGAATTGGCCAATTGAAAAGTTGTGGTCGCTTAAATGCACAATTTAATAGAAAATGAAATGAATGCGCACTTTGGTGCAGACTAAATGCACACCGACGACATGTTCCTAGACGTCGGCAATCACCGATGGAAATCCACTATTGTCGGTAATCAACGACGACCCTGTCGTTGTCGTCGGCCTTAACCGACGACGCTTTGTGCCCGTTGGTGATCTGCTACAAAAGTTCCCTACCACAGATCGTCGTCGGTTGGGGCTGAAGACAAAGACAGGGTCGACGTTCATTGCCGACGATAGTGGAATGCCATCGGTGATTGCCGACGACTAGGAACATGCTGTCGGTGTGCATTTAGTGTGCATCAAAGAGTGCATTTAGTTCATTTGTTAACACACATTGATTTCTCTGTACTAAGATTCCACTGTAGAGAGAATGGAGCGCGAAATTCCTCAAGAATAGAAAGAAGGAACCAAGGTAATCCGAACCTGCTTTAATGGGCTAAATGCCTTATCGGGTATCTCTAAAAATTCAACTCATAGTTTTTTGTTAACACACATTGATTTCTCTGTACTAAGATTCAAGCTAATGTGGGTATTGGGATGTTATCAATCCGATATGCACTTTCACAAGGAGGGTGACTTTGCTTAATGTTTCAATATACACTACGCTGATGAATCCGGTAACAAAGTATGCCGTCATTATTTCACCAATTGCAACTGCTCTAGAAGACGCATTGAATTAGCATGGTATCATACCAAAAAGCTTGTTCATCAGAACAGTTTTGGTGAGTATTTCAGTTGTCGTTGCATTTTTCATTCCACTTTTTTGAAGTATAATGTCATTTATTGGTGCGTTTCTTAGCATTAGTGGCTCGATCTTGATCCCATGTTTTTGCTATCTTACGATGAATAGAGCTTCTCGAAAATTAGGCGTATAGTTGATCATCATTGTAGTAGTCCTAGTTTTGGGATTTTTTGTGGCCGTGACGGGCAGATATATGTCGGTACGAGATTTTTAAAGAACTTGTAGTTTAAATGTAGTAGAAAAAGCTTGACCAACCTTCTAATTCTCAGACTTTAGGCACTATTTTTAGTGTCAAAAATTAGTAAATCTTGATGTCAAGAATTGTTGTCCTGTTCATCTTCAAAAATATATGTATATACAAAGAGAAAGATATCTGGTTTTTATTTTCTGTCCATTAACCAAGAACAAGTAGGGTTTGAATAGATTAAAATCAACAACATGCTAAATGTGGTAACTAGAAATTCAAAAAGTTAATCCCATGATTATCACATATAAATTAAACAGATTTATTTTCCTCAAACAGAAAAACAGATTTACATCCATGCATCGTTTAAGAAGTAAACCCGTTTAGAAACATAGAATGGAAATCAAGAAAAGAAACATTAAGCAAAGCCACGCTCCTTGTGAAAGTGCATATGGGATTGATAACATCCCAATACCTAAACATAACAATCACATTAGCTTGAATCTTAGTACAAAGAAATCAATGTGTGTTAACAAAAAACTATGAGTTGAATTTTTTAGAGATACCCGATAAGGCATTTAGCCCATTAAAGCAAGTTCGGATTACCGTGGTTCCTTCTTTTTGTTCTTCTGAATTTCGCTCTCCATTCTCTCTACAGTGGAATCCATATGTTTTTTGCTGTTGAGTTTTGACGATGCTAGTTCGTATATGAGTTTCCACGATGCTGGTTATTATATATATATATAAGGTTATAGGGGAAAAGTTCACATGTTAAGTCACTGATCGAAGTGAAAACAGTTAATTGTGCCTTTATTAGTTGATTAATTTATATTGTTAAATCGAATTGGCCAATTGAGAAGTTAGGGTGGCTTAAATGCACAATTTAATAGAAAATGAAATGAATGCGCACTTTGATGCACACTAAATGCACACCGACGGCATGTTCCTAGTCGTCTTGCATTTGGGAATAAAGGGTGAGTCATTACATCCACTTTTATTTGTCTTGAGCTGTTCTTGCTCGCGGTTGAGTTTCTGATATTAGAAGGCGACAATTTGCAAAAACGCTTCCCAAACGCATGTTTGCACATTTTTTTGATAAATATTGGAGGCAAGCACCTGTTTGTTCTGCTCAGTGCACTCGTGATGTTGCCAACAACATGGTTGAATCTATCCTGGTTGGCTTGTGTTTAAGCCAATAGGGTATTGGCTTCTGTTATCTTAATCGGTTCTGTTTTTTCGGTAGGCAAATTTGAAGGTGTGGGTTTTAATGGAGGAGGAGTCCTTTGGAAATGGAATGAACTACCAACAGCCAGAAGTCTATATACCTTCTGTTATTGTGGTCATGCAGTGTTTCCCACTCTTTGTAGTTCCATGAAAGATAGAAAACAATTTCCAAAGGTCAAAATCTATTTTTTTCGTTTTATTTTCATCTTTATTCCGTACGAGATTTTATCACTTAAAACTATATCCCCTTGAGTATTTAAATTTTGCGTACAGGTTTTGCTTATATGCTTTACATTAAGCACTATTAGGCATGGAGCAATGGCAATCTTAGGATATTCTATGTATGGAAGAAATTTGATGTCCGAAGTGAAATTAAACCTTCCTACAAAAGCATTAGTTCGAAAGTTGCAATATACACTACACTGATGAATCTGGTAACAAAGTATGCCAAGTACAAGTAGGGTATGAATAGATTAAAATCAACAACATGCTGAATGTGGTAACTAGAAATTCAAAAAGTTAATCCCATGATTATCACATATAAATTAAACAGATTTATTTTCCTCAAACAGAAAAACAGATTTACATCCATGCATCGTTTAAGAAGTAAACCCGTTTAGAAACATAAAATGACAATCAAGAAAAGAAACATTAAGCAAAGCCACACTCCTTGTGAAAGTGCATATGGGATTGATAACATCCCAATACCTAAACATAACAATCACATTAGCTTGAATCTTAGTACAGAGAAATCAACGTGTGCTAACAAAGAACTATGAGTTGAATTTGTTAGAGATACCCGATAAGGCATTTAGCCCATTAAAGCGGGTTCGGATTACTGTGGTTCTTTTTTTTTTCTCTTCTTGAGAAATTTCACTCTCCATTCTCTCTACAGTGGAATCCATATATATATATATATATATAAGGTTGTAGGGGAAAAGTTCACATGTTAAGTCACTTATCTAAGTGAAAATAGTTAATTGTGCCTTTATTAGTTGATTAATTTATATTGCTAAATTGAATTGGCCAATTGAGAAGTTGGGGTCGTTTAAATGCACAATTTAATAGAAAATGAAATGAATGCGCACTTTGATGCACACTAAATGCACATCGACGGCATATTCCTAGTCGTTGGCAATCACCGATGGCAATCCACTATCGTCGGTAATCAACGACGACCCTGTCTTTGTCGTCGGCCCCAACCGACGACGCTTTGTGCCCTTTGGTGATCTGCTACAACAGTTCCCTGTCACAAATCATCGTCGGTTGGGGCCGACGTTCATTACCGACGATAGTGGAATGCCATCGGGGATTGCCGACGAGTAGGGACATGCCGTCGGTGTGCATTTAGTTCATTTTCTATTAAATTGTGCATTTAAGTGACCCCAAATTCTCAATTGGCCAATTCAATTTAGAAATTTAAATTAATCAACTAATAATGACACAATTAACAGTTTTCACTTAGATCAGTGACTTAACATGTGAACTTTTCCCCTATAACCTTATATATATATATAATAATCAGCATCATGGAAACTCGTATACGAACCAGCATTGTCAAAACTCAACCGCAAAAAACATATGGATTCCACTGTAGAGAGAATGGAGCGCGAAATTCCTCAAGAACAGAAAGAAGGAACCACGGTAATCCGAACCTGCTTTAATGGGCTAAATGTCTTCTCGGGTATCTCTAAAAAATTCAACTCATAGTTTTTTGTTAACACACAATGATTTCTCTGTAATAAGATTCAAGCTAATGTGGGTATTGGGATATTATCAATCCGATATGCACTTTCACAAGGAGGGTGGCTTTGCTTAATGTTTCTTTTCTTGATTGCCATTCTATGTTTCTACACGGGTTCACTTCTTAAACGATGCATGGATGTAAATCCTAAAATTAAAACTTATCCCAACATTGGTCGACATGCATTTGGGAATAAAGGGTGAGTTATTACATCCGCTTTTATTTGTCTTGAGCTGTTCTTGCTCGCGGTTGAGTTTCTGATATTAGAAGGCGACAATCTGCACAAACTCTTACCAAATGCATGTTTGCAAATTTTTAGGATAAATATTGGAGGGAAGCAACTGTTTGTTCTGCTCAGTGCACTCGCGATGTTTCCAACAACATGTTTGAATCTATCATGGTTGACTTGTGTTTCAGCCAGTGGGGCATTGGCTTCTGTTATTTTAATCGGTTCTATTTTTTCGGTAGGAAAATTTGAAGGCGTGGGTTTTAAAGGAGGAGGAGAAATTTTGGAGATGGAATGGACTACCAACAGCAATAAGTCTATATACTATCTGTTATTGTGGTCATGCAGTGTTTCCCACCCTTTGCAGTTCCTTGAAAGATAGAAAACAATTTTCTAAGGTCAAAATCTATTTTTTTTCATTTTATTTTCATCTTTATTCAGTACGAGATTTTATCACTTAAAAACTATATCCCCTTGAGTATTTAAATTTTGCGTACAGGTTTTCCTTATATGCTTTATATCAAGCACTATTAGATATGGAGCAATGGCAATCTTAGGATATTCTATGTATGGAAGAAATTTGATGTCCGAAGTGAAATTAAACCTTCCTACGAAAAGCATTAGTTCGGAAGTTGCAATATACACTACGCTAATGAATCCGGTAACAAAGTATGCCATCATTATTTCACCAATTGCAACTGCTCTAGAAGACTCATTGAATTGGCATGGTAGCATACCAAAAAGCTTGTTTATTAGAACAGTTTTGGTGATTATTTCAGTTGTCGTTGCATTTTTCATTCCACTTTTTTGAAGCATAATGACATTTATTGGTGCGTTACTTAGCATTAGTGGCTCGATCTTGATCCCATGTTTCTGCTATCTTAAGATGAATAGAGCTTCTCGAAAATTAGGCGTAGAGTTGATCATAATTGTAGTAGTCCTAGTTTCGGAATTTTTTGTGGCCGTGACGGGCAGATATATGTCGGTACGAGATTTTTAAAGAATGTGTAGTTTAAATGTAGTAGAAAAAGCTTGACCAACCTTATAATTCTCAGACTTTAGGCCCTATTTTTAGTGTGAAAAATCAGTAAATCTTGATGTCAAGAATTGTTGTCTTGTTCATCTTCAAAAATATATGTATATACAAAGAGAAAGATATCTGGTTTTTATTTTTTGTCCAATAACCAAGAACAAGTAGGGTTTGAATAGATTAAAATCAACAACATGCCGAATGTGGTAACTAGAAATTCAAAAAGTTAATCCCATGATTATCACATATAAATTAAACAGATTTATTTTCCTCAAACCGAAAAACAGATTTACATCCATGCATCGTTTAAGAAGTAAACCCGTTTAGAAACATAGAATGACAATCAAGAAAAGAAACATTAAGCAAAGCCACGCTCCTTTTGAAAGTGCATATGGGATTGATAACATCCCAATACCTAAACATAACACTCAAATTAGCTTGAATCTTAGTACAGAGAAATCAATGTGTGTTTACAAAGAACTATGAGTTGAATTTGTTAGAGATACCCGATAAGGAATTTAGCCCATTAAAGCAGGTTCAAATTACTGTGGTTCTTTCTTTCTGTTCTTGAAAACTTTTGCTATCCATTCTCTCTACAGTGGAATCCATATGTTTTCTTGCTGATGAGTTTCGACGATGCTGGTTTGTATATGAGTTCCACGATGCTGGTTATTTTATATATATATATATATAAGATTGTAGGGGAAAAGTTCACATGTTAAGTCACTTATCTAAGTGAAAACAATTAATTGTGCCTTTATTAGTTGATTAATTTATATTTCTAAATTGAATTGGCCAATTGAGAAGTTGGGGTCGCTTAAATGCACAATTTAATAGAAAATGAAATGAATGCGCACTTTGATGCAGACTAAATGCACACCGACGGCATGTTCCTAGTCGTCGGTAATCACCGATGGCAATCCACTATTGTCGGTAATCAACGAAGACCCTGTCTTTGTCGTCGGCCCCAACCGACAACGATTTGTGCCCTTTGGTGATTTACTACAACAGTTCCCTGTCACAAATCGTCGTCGGTTGGGGCAGACAACAAAGACAGGGTAGACGTTCATTACCGACGATAGTGGAATGCCATCGGGGATTGCCGATGAGTAGGGACATGCTGTCGGTGTGCATTTAGTTCATTTTCTATTAAATTGTACATTTAAGCGACCCGAACTTCTCAATTGCCCATTTCAATTTAGCAATATAAATTAATCAACTAATAAGGGCACAATTAACTGTTTTCACTTATATCGGTGACTTAACATGTGAACGTTTCCCCTATAACCTTATATATATATAATAACCAGCATCATAGAAACTCATATATGAACTAGCGTCGTCTAAACTCAATAGCAAAAAACATATGGATTCCACTTTAGAGAGAATGGAGCGCGAAATTCCTCAAGAACAAAAAGAAGGAACCACGGTAATCCGAACCTTCTTTAATGGGCTAAATGCCTTATCAGGTATCTCTAAAAAAATTCAACACATAGTTTTTTGTTAACACACATTGATTTCTCTGTAATAAGATTCAAGCTAATGTGGGTATTGGGATATTATCAATCTGATATGCACTTACACAAGGAGGGTGGCTTTGCTTAATGTTTCTTTTCTTGATTGCCATTCTATGTTTCTACACGGGTTTACTTCTTAAACGATGCATGGATGTAAATCCTAAAATTAAAACTTATCCCGACATTGGTCAACTTGCATTTGGGAAAAAAGGGTGAGTCATTACATCAACTTTTATTTGTCTTGAGCTGTTTTTGCTCGTGGTTGAGTTTCTGATATTAGAAGGCGACAATCTGCACAAACTCTTCCCAAATGCATGTTTGCATATTTTTTGGATAAATATTGGAGGCAAGCACCTGTTTGTTATGTTCAGTGCACTCGTGATGTTGCCAAAAACATGGTTGAATCTATCCTAGTTGGCTTGTGTTTCTACCTGTGAGGTATTGACTTCTGTTATCTTAATCGGTTCTGTTTTTTCGGTAGGAAAATTTGAAGGTGTGAGTTTTAAAGGAGGAGGAGTCCTTTGGAGATGGAACGGACTATCAACAGCCATAAGTCTATATACCTTCTATTATTGTGGTCATGCAGTGTTTCCCACTCTTTGCAGTTCCATGAAAGATAGAAAACAATTTCCTAAGGTCAAAATCCTTTTTTTTTCATTATATTTTCATCTTCATTCAGTACGAGATTTTATCAATTAAAACTAAATGCCACTGAGTATTTAAATTTTGTGTACAGATTTTGCTTATATGCTTTACATTAAGCACTATTAGCTATGGAGCGATGGCAATCTTAGGAGATTTTAGCCTTAGTGTTGTCGATCTCGAGCTTCAACTCCCCCTTCGCCATCGCCAGCCTTCGCAACGGATCCTTCTTTCCTCTCGAAGTAGAAAACAGAAACTTTGACCTTATTTGTTTTAAGAATTTTGAAGATGCCTAATTTTCATAATTATTTATCAAACAACTGTTTTTAAAACTTTTACATATAAAAGTGTGAATGGGCGTAATTTTCCCAACTATAAACCATAGGTATTGGAAGGTCGGTCCAAATGGCCCGAGGTTTCCTTTCTTGGACAAGGCCGACCCATTTGCCCGACTTATCGTCACATGCCCTTGATAACAATATTCAAGGTCAGCCTATTTGCCCAACCAATCACCACAAGCCCTTAACAGTAAAGTTAAGGTCAACTCATTTGGTCAAACTACGCTCAAGGACCTTTTAATATTGTCATGGGCCATTCTTATGCCCAAGAATTCATGGATGTGCCATATTTTTGGCCCAACAAACCAAACATACTCCCACTCAAATACTACTTCCCAAAAAAGAGAATTCAATCCGTATAAATAATTTTCTTCCATAAGGTAAATTCATTCGATAAGGACCCCCTTTCCTAGTAGGAAAATGGGACAAATTTTAGGCCCTATAAATAGAGCTCATTTGATCACAATTGATGTAACGCCCCGAGTCCTGTGGAGCCCGGAAACGTCACTTTTCTAAAATTTCAAATAAACTTTATTGCGGAAAATGAATTAAATATTAAATAGCACATTTATTGGATATAAGTTTAGCGATAATTCAGATTAAATAAAGTAATTCTTACAAACTTAAAAAAAAATAAAATTTTTTGATAAAATGAAATGTTTATTTCGAAATCCACGACTTTCAAAAATAATATCCAAATTATATTCTTCGCCATTGCCCATCACTCGCCTCCGTCATCGAAATCTACAAATTTGTTAAAACAATGGGGTGAGCATTTCAAAATGAAATACTCAGTAGACTCAACTCCAATAATTAATCTATAAGATAACTGGACAAGTAATTATGCAAATAATGTAGTGATGTTCTTTTCTTATCCATAAGCATCATAAAATGAGTGCAAATGAACACATTCTTTTCTTGGCATCATGCTAGCAGATAAGTTATGACATGCATAACATAAATTCTCAAATTTATCTCATACGAGATATTCTTTTCTTTTCTCATGCAATTAAGCATACAAAATCACACAATTCCACATAATCACGTGCAATTATAAAATAAATCAATTAGTGGGGGCGAGTCTACCTCAATTCTCTACGAGTGTGGTTGAGCGGAAAAATATAATTTCAATTCTCTAGATCTCCCTACGTCTCGTCTAGCCAAAATAAAATATTAAATTTTAATTAGTCTCTTGAAATTTAAAGTTTGAAATAAAATTAAAGTTTTGACTTAAAATGAATGATTTTAAATTTTGGGGGACAAAAATAGAGTTTTTCCAAAATTAGAGGACTCATTTAAAACGTTACTTAAAATAATCAGGGACTGAAATAAAGAGTTTGGAACTTAGGGCTGAACAGAAACCTTTTAAAAAATGCAGGGGCTGAATTAGACATTTTTAGAACTAAAAGAAGCTTACAAAATGTTTTAAAACTAAGAGGACTGACTAGAAGTACTTTAAAAACATACAGGACCGAATTGTTTATACTCTCAAAGCTTGGGATTTAAAGGCAATTTACACAAAATCAACAAAATTAAATAAATCTCACATCACTCTCTCTCTCTCATTCGGCCAAGAGAGGAGAGTGTGCAATAGAGGGGACCTCCACCCCTCTCCACAGATCATTGCCGGCGTTTTACCGGCGAAACGCCGCCGTCCAGTGGCGGCGCTCGTCGTGGGGTAAGTGGTGGCGTAGGGAGCAAGGTTTTTGGCTAAGCTGTGTGCGAAAAACGAAGGTAAACCCGAGGTGAACCCGGGCTGAAATCGTGGTTTGGTGTGAAGAACCGAGGCAAACCGAGGCTGGGTTCTTGATTTTTCGGCGGTGGCTCAGCCAAAATGCGGCGGTGAAGGTAAGGGATGGCTTTATTTCTTGATCTTCTCGAGTTTTGATTTGATTTTTGGGCTAAACTTGGATTTTGGAGATGGGCAGTGTGCGTGATGCCCAATGATGGTGGTGGTCGATTTGTAATGAAGAGGCAGTGGTGGATTTGGCTTTGTGTGGACAAAGGTGATGCTCGATGGGGGTGATAGGTGCAGGCGGTGGCAGGGCAGTAGTGGATTGAGATGGTGATGTTGGTGACCGTGATTTGGAAATGGCAGTTTGGTCGGGCTCTGTGGTGTGAAGTTGCAAATTGGTGTTGGGTGGTAGTGTGTGAGGCTTGGGTTCGGTTTCTACAAACGGTGGTTGGGTTTGCAGTAAACTGGGCAGATTGATGATGGGCTCGGTGGTGGTGATGCAGAAACAGGAATTCATCGATGGTCATACCTGAATTGAATGGTTGTGCCGTGAATAATTCTGTTTGCGAGTGGGAATAAAATAGCTGGATAGATAGTATTTGGTTTGAATTTCAAATTGTAACTGCAGATAGATTTTCGTGATAGAATTTTTTGTTTGCAAGTTGGATAGGATGGTGATCATGATCTGTAGAGATAAGTGATGGGTTTAAATTTTGAAGCGTAATCAAAATAATGGACTCAAATTTGAAATAAGATTATCTGGAGATTTTATTTGAATAACTAAATAATTAAATAAAAAAAATGAAATTGGATTTTAAAATATAGATTTTGAATTTATTGGACGTAAAATCAAATTGGTCTGACAATTTATTATTCTCGGCTCAAAATTTTATCACTTGGCTAAACGACGTACGTGGACTTTAAATAATGGGTTAAATTATAGCGACGCGGTTTTTAGTAAATAAAATATTTATTTATAATAAATTCAGAAATTTTTCGGTCGCTACAATTGATATATGGATAATTGCACAGCTTCCTTACCTTGGATAGTCAAAATGATATTTACTGCACAAAATAAAAAATTTGAAAAATACTTCATCGCATCTTCAACATACAATTAAAGACATCTCCCTGGATCTTGTCTCTACAAAGTTACAAATTGCAGCTGACCTCACCCACCACCATCATCGCAAACTCCGATATCGCCCTACCCGTCAACCCCTATCACTGCCGATACCACCTCCGGTGATTATCACCCAATAATTTTCAAATCCCAAAACTCAATCACTGCCATCATCGCCAGCAAGCTCAATACACCTCCAGTTCCTTATATGAACAGTAGTGGAGGTTCGGGCTCGAACTATTCTATTCCTGAAACTCCACTTCCACCACGTTCTCTCGGCATGGCTTTAGGGTTTTCTAAGAGCACATTTACAAATGACGAATTAGCTATGGAAACAGATGGCTTCTCCAATGCCAACCTTCTTTGGCAAGGTGGTTTTGGTTATGTGCACCGAGGAGTCCTTTCGAACGGCAAAGAGGTTGCTATTAAGCAGCTTAAATCTGGGAGTCGACTAGGAGAACATGAATTCTAAGCTGAAGTTGAGATTATCAGCCGAGTGCATCACAAACATCTCATTTCTTTGGTTGGATATTTCATCACTGGGAATCACAAATTGCTCGTTTGCGAGTTAGTTCCAAATAATACCTTGGAATTCCACTTCCATGGTTAAAATGAAGATACCGTGTAATGGCCTGGAGTTTTGAAATGAGGTGGTGGCTATGAAAAATTGTAGTGAAATAGTGTATGAAAAGTGTTTGATTTTATATTTGAGACAAAGTATCATAAAAATTTGTTAACGTATCAAGCTGTGACAATAAAAAAGTGTATGAAAACTGTTTGATTTTATGTCAGAGACAAAGTATCATAAACATTTGTAAAGTATCAAGCTTTGTACTAGAAAAAATTTAAAAGTATCATAAGTCTTATATTATGATACTAAAAAAAAAAAATTGAAAAAGTATCATAGGTATCATATTGTGATACTAAAAAATTTAAAAAGTATCATACTATGATACTAACATATTTGAAAAGTATCAAAAGTGTTTTTCAGTTTTTAAGATTTTATTATAAGTAATTTTTTAAGTTTTAAAAAATTTAAGCAAATTTCAGTTTGATCCCTAAAACTAGGGTATTTATGTGGATATCTCATTGATATATTCATACATTCTCTTAAGCCTTGAATATTATCTTTCTATATTATTTTTTCTTTTTCCAAAAAAATAATTCTTAGACTAGAGGGGCAACGAGGAATTCTCTCTTCGCCTTTTTTGTAGGTTCCTTGAAGAGACAAGTCAGATTATCATTCCCAAAAATTTTGCAGTCCTTGTCTTGTCACGTCAAGGTCAGTAAATTTTCCAGCATCAACTCCTAAAATCAAGAACCAAAACTTATAGTATGATTTTCAATTCTATATACAAAACAAAATTAGGATTCAATTACAAAATATCTTTTTGTAATCTTTCAATAAAATTGTGAATAGTATAATTATATATATATATATATATATATATATATAGAAGCCTTTTTTTTTTGCTCGTAAGTAATTCGGCGTCTATAGGAGCAACTCCATCTCTACTTTTTTAGGGGGGCTCAATCTCTAAATGGACTAACATTGGTTATACTATGTGGTCAAGCAGCAAGAACAAATGAAATACGACGGAAGACAATAGCGAGAAATTGAGCATTTCGAGGAAATGGGAGACTTCAACTTTTACTTCATATCTATATCCTTAGTAGCTCCCAAAAATGAGACTTTTCTCTGCCCTGGGCATGTTCCATTAAGCCCATTTAGGGAGGGAACCCTATTAAACTAAGGTAACCACCGCAAAGGAGTCCATCGAAGTTCAGTTAAAGGCACTATAGCAAAGTGGAGCAGCCGTGACGTGACCTTTGTTGCTTCTTTTGTCTCCAACAATTATGCTACTATCCACTATAACTCAAAGGATGGAACCTCCATAACTAGATAAGCCTGTCGGTAAATCTAGAAATGAATATAGGTGCTTGATCTTCAGGGGTTCGAAGCATTGAAATCAAAGATTTTATAATTCATAAAAGAAGGTTTGAGTTCTTCAAGATGTCCCTTCATTCCTTTTTCTTTGTTAGATTAGATGGTCAGAACTCCATGTAAGTGATCTCGTGTAAAAAGGCCATAGAAAGCTCTAAGAATGGACTTACTATATCTGATTTTTAATTATTTGTCACTATGGATTAGCATCCAACAAACTTAATCGCACATTACCGACATCAAAACTCACACCAAACATGTGGCCCACACCTGGAAAACTAAGCATTGACCTTTCTTAACACGAAATAGCAACCCCGTAAAATGCGCTTTTCTAAAAGACAAAAAACACCTCTCTAAGAGTAAACTTTTTCTCCTTGTCAGCGAGAAATGTGATTATACGTAAAGTTGCATGTTGGTGTATACAATATGAGGAAAATATTAGGCCATAAATATGGGCCATGTCGTTCATATTCTTGAAGGTGTCATGGATGTGAACTTCCTCCAATCCCATGATCTCTTAAATTGGTCGTCGAAAGTCAGAACATTTAATATTCTTCACCGATTTCTCCTTGGGTCATAGTTCTCAAACAAAAAAAACAATAATTCTAGGGAGATATTTGTTGGAGACATTTTTAAGTGACATTGTAACATTACGCACATTCATTGGGTGATAAAAAAGTAAGTGATCGGATAGTTATTTTCACCACCCAATGAATGTGTGATATGTCACAATGTCACTTAAAAATGTCTCAAAAAAATGTCTCCCTACAATTATTCTAAAAAGAAACGTTTCACGGACTTCCTCTCAATCCAAAAGTACCACATCAACAAATTAGTGCAGTAAGATCGAAATTATAATAATTTCTATACATATATTATTCATCTGATTGGATAAATACTAAATTTAAACAATCTGTTATGCGTATTGGATTGGTGTATAATGTATATTCAACCTAAGTATTAATTACCTTTCCAGCTGTGTATTCATTTTTAATCCTCTTTGAGATCTTTTTGATTTACGATGTTGCGGTTTAACAGGTACGCCAATATCTAACAGAATAATTCAAATGCAGCAAGTAGATATAATTATAGAAATCTAAAGATGGAATCCTTTTATTACTTGGATGATGAAAATGGTTACAATAAGAGGTTTAAATAGAAAGACAAAACACTTAATTTTCCTATTAGTCCCTAAATATTCTAAACTACTATCTTGGTCCATACAATATTAATTCTATATTTCCACAATAATGATCACAAGATTTAAGTAGAAAAGTATTCCATTAAAATCAACAATGTTAATGTTAATGCGAAAAATGCAACTTGTACAAAAATATAGTAACCAAAATAATGAAAAAAATGATGAAGCGCTATTTTGATTATTAATTTTTGAGATGATGTGATTTGTGAAATAACGGATAATGTCAATCTTTTAGTTATCCTATATGTACGTGTTACATTTAGCACGACTAATTTCTTTTTCTCTGATTCTTTACCTCTAAAAAATTCTTTAATTCCTCCTCACGAGTAAGCAAATGTACTTAGAAGTCAAATATCAAAAGGCATGTTCGATCTCTCTAGCTAATAAATACAAATTCGGAAACAATCTTCTACAAGTTCATCGATATAACTTCTTTAAAAAAATTAGGATAAACCAATATTTAATAAAGTATTTTTATATGTTAAGTCATAAGATTCAACATAATTTAATTATTATAAAAAATATTAAAATAGAAGACTAACAATAAAAAAATAAAAAATAAAAAATACTAAACAATTAGATATTGAAGAGGGGAAAAAATCACTACTACCTTACTTATAAATAAAAATTCACTCTTTTACTACTTGACTAACATAACGGTTTGAAATACTACATTACTTAAAAAGAACACCACAAATACCATTCCCAAATCTTTCCATATTATAGTTGTAACTGTACCTATAATTAAGCTTACAGATTAGAAACGGATATATTTAATTGATAATGCTTGAAATGTGGGAATTCAAAATCAAATCAAGAAATTGATGATGATGCAATAATAGTAGCAATGGTGACTGAAGAATCCAAGTTCGAATCTGTGATAAATTCAAACATTGTAATCTTCTTGTCAATACAATTTTTCATTTCAATTTCTTCAATGACACGATTTTGGTTGATGGTGATGATTCCCTAAAAAAATTATTTTAGTATACATGGGATTATCTGTTTTTTTATTTTGGCTTTGTAACAGAAAAGATAAAGAATCGCAAAAGGGTACGAAACTCTAGTGTAAGCACAAGTATCTTGTAAAAGGATTGTCGGTCACCGATGACATAACATTATTAAGTTTAGAATGTTGATTGATGAATATGATTCACGAAGATATCCTTTAGAATAAATATGAACTTTCATATTCTTGTAACTTGTTACGTCTTAGTCAACATCCATTGATTATGTTATAGTGTCATTCACAATAAAATTTCATTTATGTTCGTTTTAAGATGAAACAGATTTATTATACACTTTGGTTGCTGTGTAAAGAGGAATAGAATTGTATCTATTCAACAGATTTCATACACACTTTGGTTGGTGTGTAAAGAAGAATAGAATGGCATCTATTCAATAGGTTTAAATTACACAATGATACATAATGAAATGGATGTTTACCTATCTTCTTCCAATTATAATTCGTTAAAATCTTGGAGCTGGATATTCTTCCAATTATAATACGTTAAAATCTTAGAGCTGGATATTTTTATGATTGTCGCGTAATAAAATGTCACCTCCTGTAACTTGATTTAAGAATTTGGGTTTCTGCAATACAGTTGAAGTTCTATAGCACTGTAATGAAAAAAAGAAGAAGAAAGAATTGGTATTCTACCAACAACTTATCCTTCGGTAATAGCATATCATGTACAATTTATATGAAATACGAAATCTACCTGCAATATGTTTTAGTTACCAAAAAAAACCACCACTGGCATTTCATTCATTTGTGTCTATATCATTTTTTGAAGGTAATATGATGATCCTTGTTACGATGCGCATTGACGATCATGGAATCATTTATTTTAATATGTGGAACTTAAAAATGGAATCATTGCTCACAAAGTCACCAACCATGACCACTTCCATCAGATCAAATGCAACATGGTCAAAGTTCCTCCCCTTTTGACCGTATTGGCTCATCGACTTTTCAATTCCATGTAATGGATCACATTTGGAGCATTCTTCACAATATTTTTGTAATACTTCGAAATTTTTTTGTGCTCGTTTAATTTATTCATTTAATTTTTTTTTTTTATGATAATTTAACTTTTCAAATTTTCTATGGCCAAAATTATTAATGATTGCCAAGTTTGCATTGTTGGTTGATTAAAAATTTTCCAAGATTAGTTAATTAAGTTTTTTTGGGGATTAATATCAAGTTTTATACCTAATTCCTAGTGATAAGTATTTCATATAATATTGGCCGAGAGTTATCTTAGGAGTGAAGTAATTTTCTTGCAATGTAAAGGCAAGCATGACATGAGGTGTCTAGTTAGGTAACAAGCAAGCATGAGGTGTCAACTAGTTGCAAGCTATCTTAATAGTGAAGAAATTTTTCCTAGCATTGCAAGCATGATGTGTTTAACTTAAGCATGAGGTGTCCAATTAAATATATGAGGTAAATGCATGGAGTGCATGCAAGAGCTATTGGAGATAAATCTTGCATGTGGATACACCAATAGGAAATAGTTAACCTCTTGTCCTTACTTAATTCATAGGGCTTCTTTCCTTGGATTATTAAGGGACGTTCTTTATATTTCTTGGCAACCAAAATATTACTTTCAAAGAAAAAACCAACATCAAGAGTTAGTGGGAGAGAGTAAAGAGAAAAGATATAGTAAGAATAGAAGAAGAAGAGCAAAGGCTAGCACTTTCAAGTATACTATTCCACCAAAATTTCTCCAAGCTTTAAGGTAAGATACTTTCTATGCTCAAGTGGTAGGATTTCATGGTAATATTTATGCTTAAGCTATGCATGAAAAATCATAATATGAAATATGTAGACAAGTCCACAAAGTTAGATATCTATTTATGCCTTAGGACAAGTCCGAAGGGCACCGGCAAGCCGAAATGTGCAAGTATGTGTTTGAATGCTTTCTTTTGTGTAATATTAACATGTTAAATCCGAGCATGATATCTTACTGAGTATTCTTTATACTCATAGTATTTTATACTAAATTCTCAGATTCATGATCGTTGAGTCAGAGGAAGTCAGTCGCCTACTCGATGATGGATTAAGGACATTTTTTTTCATTAGTTTCCTTTTCGTATGTTTTGTTCAAGAAAAACCTGTTTTCCATATGTTTTTCTTGTAGTATTAAATATAAACATGCACAAGACATGATGTAATATGGTAATGAAAGTAAATTTTGTGATCATATCTTTCATGTTATGCTAAGACAAATTTTTATAGACCTTTTCCTCCAATGATAAAAGAGGCAGAAACTGGACAGGTTTTTAGAGTCAATTCAAAATACTATTACTAATTCTATATATACCTATTTGAGACTCTAAAAATACTGATACATTTCTATTTGAGTTTTCTTTATATGAGCTCAAGAATAACTCCATTTGGATTTGTGTGGCCTGAGATATAAATTTTTAAGCGTCAAAAGGTCAATCTGAAGTTTCTGTGCAGGACCTCACTGCTTTAATAAAACGTCTATATCACATGATCTTATTAATTTTCCATATTTTAATATAGGAAACTAATTGAAAATATCTTTCTAATGCCACAGATTTCATAGAAAACGGAGTTGGGATGAATTTTATAAAAATGTTTGAACTGGCTGCCCCAACTAGCCGTGACTGCACCGAGTTCGTTTACGTAAAGAAAAATTTCAGGTCAACATGTACTTCTGCTAGCCATTAAATTTTATAGAAATATTTTACTACAAGTTGAAAATAAGTTTTCAGTATATATTTCATTTTATTTAAGAGTTTTTCCATGTGACAAAAGCAAAAGTTATTATGTTTAATACGTGACACTCGTAGCTAAGGTTCGGGGAATCACAGCGTGGTATCAGAGCGGTTATACTTTTCTGTAGACTTTTTGTAGATTTAATGAGTCTAGTATGAACTTTATATGTTTTTAATTATGCATAAACGTTTTAAGAAAGTTACTGTCCATCATCATCATCGAGCAAGCTAACAATTGACTTTCAACCGGCGATCAAGGTAAAAATCTTTTTCAAAGTTTATGAGTTTTCTTATGCAATGAACTGTGCTATATCTATTGTTGGATATAGGATTATTTTTGAATTAAGTCATACATGAGATTATGAATTCATTGTGTAATTATATTTATTAGAGCCTAGTAGAGTAACGTAATTAATTTTCTATCCTAGTTATGGAAAGAATGATAAGAACCCCCACCAAGACAGAAGCTTGTGGTTTTGCGGAGAAGCGGGATGTGTTATTGGCATTTTATCATAATTATTGTGTGCATCCGCTCCATAGCTTAGAGCAACATCTTGACCTACAAGATTGCATTATTGAGATGTTGTGGAAAATACACCATGGCATAAGGGATAAGGTGAAGTTACTACGGTTATATGAAACTGTTCCAAAACCTTGGGCTTCAGTTATAAATAAGATTGTGCAATGGTCTGATGATGACCTTTCATATGAGGATCTTACATATTTACTTCGAGATAGTTATGAAATTAGTCGCAATTTACAGCGAAACTTTAAGAAGACTATGACCTTGTCCTTGAATACTAGTCTACGAGCTACCAATTCTAGGCTAGATAATGGATTGTTGGCTAAGTGCTTTCCTAGAGTTCTCGATGAAAGTCTTCCAGCAGGACCAGTACCAATCCTAGCTAGTTCAGAGCAAAGTATGTTAGAGGAAGACTTAGAGGAAGAACCAGAGGAAGATCCAGAGGAGGACCCAGAGGAAGACCCCGAGGAGGATCCAGAAGAAATAGAAGATTAGACACCATCTTATCTAGCTATCTTTGTTTTTGGAATAGAATAGGATGTAATGCGTACATCTACTTTTGAGTGTATAGTATCTTAATATGACTTTTGTTTGTGTATATATATATATATATATATATATATGAAGGAAAGTTGTCTTGGCCTTTCACTTTTTCAAGTGAGTGTTTCATTTTGAAGTATTTCTAACTGGATGAATATTTTCATTCAAAGGAAATGCCTCCGAAGCGTAACCACGGAAGTGCACCAAATTCCAATATGAACTTAGGCAGCGGAAATTCTAATGCTAGTTCTAGTAGTGGCGAAGTTAATGTAGCAAACTTTGAACAAGAATTGCTTGCCATAATGCGGGAGTTGGGAAAACAACAGCAACAACAGGCACCACCTCTCACGGAGCAACGAACACCAAATCAATAAGTACCAACTGATCAACAAGTTCCCAACCAACGCGCTATCCAACCTCAAATAGTACCCAACCCGAGGGATCGAACTGCAATGATAGAGCAGTTCGTAAAATGAACCCTCCATCGTTCGAGGGGAGCACGGATCCCTTAGCAGTTGAAGACTGGTTACGAGAACTAGAACGTATCTTTAAGTTTATAAGATGTGAAGATTCTGAAAAAGTAACATTTTCAGTGTTTATGTTAAAGAAGGGGGCCAGCCATTGGTAGGACATGACTACCAGATCGTTAACAACTGCCGATGAACAGGCTATAACTTGGGTGAGGTTTAAGGAACTGGTAGAAGAAAAATTCTTCCCGGCAGCTGTGAAAGATCAAAAGGAGATGGAATTCCTAAGACTCCAGCAGGGAACCATGACCCTCGTGGAATATGAGCATAAGTTTGAGGAATTATCGAGGTTTGCTCCACATCTAGTGGATACGGAGGAAAAGCGGGCTAGAAGGTTCGAACGTGGGCTTCAACCTTATGTTCGTGATATAGTATCAGTTCTCGAGCTGGGCACTTATCGAGAAGTCTTGAAGCGAGCACAGACCATTTCTTATCAAAGGACTCAAAATACTGGAAATTCCCAGCAAGTCCAAAATTTCACTGGTAAGAGAAAGTGGAGCTTTGATAGACAAAATAACGGTAGAGGAAAGTGGAATAATGCTCCAAAGAAAGGAAAGGCTGAGACACCAGGAGCTGGTGATGTTAAACGTTGTCCTAAGTGCGATAGACCTCACAAAGGAGAATGCTTATTGTGAAAAAATGTTTGTTTCAAGTGTGGAAAATCAGGACATTTTGCTAAAGAATGCCCCCAGAATCAGGCACAGAAGGCTGGAGATGACAAGAAAGGGAAGGCAAGGGTTTTTCTCCTTATCTAGGTAAGAAGCAGAGAGAGACCCTAATGTCCTAGCAGGTATCGTCTCTGTTTCCAATATGCCTGCATTTGTACTTATAGATTCTGGAGCTACTCATTCGTTCATTTCTCCTTCATTTGTTGCAAAGTCTAAAGTAGAATGTGAATTCCTTCCGTATACCTTAGAAATCTCTCTTCCATCTGGAAAGATACTTGTTGCTGACCAAATAGCTAGAGATCTTAAGATGGAAATTGATGGTAGAGGTATAGCAGTAGATTTAATTCTGCTAACGATAAAAGAATTTGATGTTATCCTTGGTATGGATTGGTTGTCTAAAAACTATGCAACCATTTGTTGTACCGAAAGAGTGGTTATTTTCCAAAGACCGGGGGAAAAGGAGTTTCGTTTTGTAGGAACTAAGACAAATACTTTGCCTCCTATAGTGTCAACAACTTGGGTTGAAAGGATTTTGAGGAAGGAATTATGTCAGGGATTTCTAATATCGATGTCCAACATTAAACAAGATAAGTTGTCAGTTGAGGACGTTCGAATAGTTCAACACTATAAAGATGTTTTTCCAGAAGATCTTTCAGGTGTACCTCCAGACAGACAAGTAGATTTTACCATCGACTTAGTACCAGGAGCAACACCTATTTCAAAGGCTCCATATCGCATGGCACCATTGGAACTGCAAGAGTTAAAGGCACAGTTGAAGGAATTTCTTGATAAAGGTTTTATTAGACCAAGTGTATCACCTTGGGGTGCACCTGTGCTGTTTGTGAAAAAGAAGGATGGAACAATGAGACTGTGTATTGACTATCGAGAATTGAATCGCCTCACTATCAAAAACAAATACCCACTTCCGAGAATAGAAGATTTTTTTGACCAACTCAAGGGGGCTACAGTATTTTCGAAGATTGATCTGAGATCTGGATATCATCAATTGAGAATTAAGTCAGATGACATCCCTAAGACAGCTTTTAGGACGCGTTATGGGCATTATGAATTTTTGGTGATGCCTTTTGGATTAACCAATGCCCCAGCAGTATTTATGGATCTAATGAATAGGGTATTCCATGAATACTTAGATAAATTTGTCATAGTTTTTATTGATGTCATCTTAATTTATTCGAAGAGTGATGAAGAACATGAAAAACATCTCACGATTGTCTTGGAAACTCTAAGAAAAGAGAAGCTTTATGCCAAATTCAAGAAATGTGAATTTTGGTTGGATAAGATAGATTTTCTGGGGCATGTAATCACAGCACAATGCATTGAAGTAGACCCAACTAAAGTTGAAGTAGTGAATAATTGGACAAGACCAACCAATGTTGGAGAAATACGTAGCTTTTTGGGATTGGCTAGTTACTACAGAAGGTTTATCGAGGGATTTTCTAAAATAGCAGGACCATTGACCCAGTTGACTCGTAAAGGGATAAAATTTCAATGGACAGAGAAATGTGAATAGAGCTTCCAGGAGCTGAAATGAAGATTAGTAACAGCTCCAGTATTAACAATACCAGATGGATCAAATGGATTCGTCATATATAGTGACGCTTCAAAACAAGGCATAGGGTGTGTCCTGATGTAGAAAGGAAAGGTGATAGCTTACGCTTCTAGACAATTAAAACAATATGAACAGAACTACCCAACACATGATCTAGAATTAGCTGCAGTAGTTCATGCCCTTAAGATATGGCGTCATTACTTACATGGAAGTAGGTGTGATATATATACTGATCACAAGAGTCTGAAGTACTTTTTCACCCAAAAGGAACTAAATATGAGGCAAAGGAGATGGCTAGAGCTTGTAAAGGATTATGATTGCACTATCCTTTACCATCCTAGTAAAGCTAATGTAGTAGAAGATTCTCTTAGCAGAAAGACAATTGGACATTTAACAATGTTAATTACTATGCAAGACCAGTTGTTAAAGGATTTCGAAAACTTACATCTAGAAGTAATTACTCCACCAACACAAACTATCACCAGGATATTGGCTCTAATGATTCGACCAACACTTAGAGATCGAATTAGAGTAGCACAGGATGGTGATTCTTTCCTACAAAAGATTAAATCAGAAGTCGGTACTAGTAAGCGAAAGGATTTTGAATTAGGCCCTGATAAAGCCTTACTCTTTAAGGGAAGGTTGTGTGTACCAAAAGACGAGGGATTGAGGAAAGAAATTCTTGAGGAAGCACACTTAACTCCATATACTGCTCATCCAGGAGGTACAAAGATGTATCGAGACCTAAGGAGTATATTGTGGTGGAGAAATATGAAACGGTGCATAGGTCTTTTTGTTAAGAAGTGCATGACTTGTCAACAAGTGAAAGCTGAACATCAAAGGCCGTCAGGATTGTTGGAACCATTAAAAATTCCACAATGGAAATGGGAACATATAACTATGGATTTTGTGATCATATCTTTCATGTTATGCTAAGACAAATTTTTATAGACCTTTTCCTGCAATGATAAAAGAGGCAGAAACTGGACAGGTTTTTAGAGTCAATTCAAAATACTATTACTAATTCTATATATACCTATTTGAGACTCTAAAAATACTGCTGCATTTCTATTTGAGTTTTCTTTATATGAGCTCAAGAATCACTCCATTTGGATTTGTGTCGCCTGAGATATACATTTTTAAGCGTCAAAAGGTCAATCTGAAGTTTCTGTGCAGGACCTAACTGTTTTAATAAAACGTCTATATCACATGATCTTATTAATTTTCCATATTTTAATATAGGAAACTAATTGAAAATATCTTTCCAATGTCACAGATTTCATAGAAAACGGAGTTGGGATGAATTTTATAAAAATGTTTGAACTGGCTGCCCCAACTAGCCGTGACTGCACCGAGTTCGTTTACGTAAAGAAAAATTTCAGGTCAGCATGTACTTCTAATGGCCATTAAATTTTATAGAGATATTTTACTACAAGTTGAAAATAAGTTTTCAGTATATATTTCATTTTATTTAAGAGTTTTTCCATGTGACAAAAGCAAAAGTTATTATGTTTAATACGTGACACTCGAAGCTAAGGTTCGGGGCGTCACAATTTTCACCGTGACAACTTCACTACATGGAAAAGCTCGTGCCACTTTCACAAGCCTCTCCAGAAGTTCCTTGTACCTACACCTACACGTAATAACTGACACATGCAACTCGTTTGTGTGATTCCATAAGTCGGACTATACTTCGAAGTTTGATCTAATAAATAAAATACAAGAATATTGAGATCATTTGAGTGTGGATTATTTCCTTATTGGATGTTTAAACACTACAGGATAAATATAGACAACGAAAACCCTAAAATCGACATAAGCAACGTGTGTAGAATTAAAAATAGACTAGGAAATCAGGTTGGAGTGAATAACTAGATTCTGAATATGATTATGTGTATTGCGAAATGGGATTTGGAAATTATGGTGTATAAATTATAGAGATTATTCCGGTGCGTGATTAATGGGATTGCTTAAATTAGATGATAATTTTGCTTTTTTTAACATTTTGTTTATACTTCAATATTTACAGTAAGTATGAAAATAAAAATGTTAAGTAGTAAGATCTGAATACCCCTCGTAATTTCCTCTACTGAAGAAGATGTAATGTAACACGCCCAGACTTTAGCATAGGCCCAAGAGGTGGCCTTCGGCCAAATACTTATGGGAGCCCATTTTCCTGTTCTTGTATACACTTCAAGTCTTCAACATTGTGATAGTGCTTCATTCATAAAATTCCAAATAAAAAAATAGAAAAAATATACTTTAGTCTCAATTTTGTTACAAGTAGCCTCCTTTTGGTAAATTTTCTTTGTTTATAAATAAAGAATGTGATTATTTCAAGGTGAAATAAGTGGTTGAAAATAATTTGAGAAAATATGTGAGATTAAAAAGTGGTTTGAGGAATGTTTTATTTATAAATAGTTTACTAAATGGAGGCGAAGTCTTCAATATTTCAATTGTATTCGTGAGTCCTTAACAAAAACACGTCTATTTGACCATTAAAAATTTTAAATTTTAATTAAACCCAATATAAAATTTTAGAATTAAATAAAAAAATATAGAAAGCAAAATAAAATAGTTTGATGTTTAAATTTGTTACACCTAGTCCAACGAAGCAGGCACGTGGCAACCAACTAGGAAAGAGCAAGAAGTTACTTAAGGCCCGCACCATGTCACCTTGCTCTGAAGTAGCTAGATAGAAGTACGAGGTGACCTTGAAGCCTTGTCCAAATCAACATGACAGATCATCACAAGGTTCTATGATGTATTTTTGTACTTCTCAAGACATCTTTAACTTAAAAATCTTTAGAAAGAAGATATTCTAGCAGCTTTCAGTCACCCATTTAGTATATTTTTTAGGTGGCAGCACTACAAAAAAAATGGCCTACTATAACTCACAAAAATGTTTCAAAAAGGCCTTTTGCAGCGTTCATATGTATGTGGCAAATCTCAGTATTTCTGTAGAAGGAAAGAATATGGCAACATTCATTACGTGTTGCAAAAGATGAAATGTGCATTGCAGTAGACTTTTGGTAATGTTCATAGTGTGTTGCTGTTGATACTTTTGGCAAAGCGTGATGTGTGTTGCAGTAGACCATTGGCAATATTCTTTGTGCATTACGGTTGATACTTTTAGCAACATGCAATGCCTGTTGTAGTAGACCTTTGACAATGATTTTTACATGTTGCGGTTGACACTTTTATAAACTTGCAATATGTGTTGAAGTAGACCTCTGTCAATGTTCTTTACACATTGAGTTTGACAATTTTAGCTATGTTTTATGCACGTTAAGATAGACATTTTAGCATCATCCAATGCTTATTGTAGTTGATACTGTGACGACCCGAATTCTCTTCCATTCGAGTGCCACTAAAAGTGATTCATATCATATTATCGAGACTTAAATAGTAATGTAAAATTATTCAAAAGAATAATTAGAATCCCATAATTTTATTTGTGAATAAAAATAGAACATAATTTTCTTACATAAAGTTCAACATAATTATCTCATCAATCTTAACCACTTTTGCCACTTCCATGTTGACCGCCTCGAACCTTCAATTATCTGAAAATGGTAAATATCGTGGAGTGAGATTTATAAAATCCCAGTAAGTATACCAAGCATAAATTTTCTTTTGAAAGCATATGGATCATTTTCATCATAACATAGGATAGGATCGAAATACTCATAAACATAGGGAGACACAAGAATTTTACCGAACTTAAATGGCAAGAATTCTTATGTGTAGCGCTACTAAACTCCGGTCCCCTTAGCATAATCATAAACATATCATATGGAACCCATAACAATCTTGTGAGATTGATTTCATAGTAATGATCCAAACATTTTCATAAAAAACATAAGATATACTTACTTGTCATAAAAACATACTTACTTTTCATAAAAACATAAGGTGTATTTACCTTTCATAAAAACATACTTACTTTTCATAAAAACATAAGATATACTTACTTGTCATAAAAACATACTTACTTTTCATAAAAACATAAGGTGTATTTACCTTTCATAAAAACATACTTACTTTTCATAAAAACATAAGATATACTTGTCATAAAAACATACTTACTTTTCATAAAAACATAAGGTGTATTTACCTTTCATAAAAACATACTTACTTTTCATAAAAACATAAGATATACTTACTTGTCATAAAAACATACTTACTTTTCATAAAAACATAAGGTGTATTTACCTTTCATAAAAACATACTTACTTTTCATAAAAACATAAGATATACTTACCTTTTAAAAGATTAAAATGAAGTGTAGTAGTAAATGGACCAAAACTTTCTTGACCACCTTGAATTTCTCTTACTTGTGGATTTTGTCAAGAGATTGGAAATAAGTGTATATGTGTAGAGTTGTGTGTAAAAGAGATGGGTTTAAATAGATGTATAAAGTTGGCATATTGTAAACATAATCATTCAATTCTATTAATTTTAACACATCTTTTTCTTAAAGTAAAGCACCATTCATATACTTTTCCATATTTATACAAATAATATGCTCTTCATGATTATATATAATGGAGTCTTATCAATCATTCATATACTTTTCCATATTTATACAAATATTATGCTCTTCATGATTATATATAATGGAGTATATAAATCATTCATATACTTTTCCATATTTATACAAATATTATGCTCTTCATGATTACATATAATGGAGTCTTATCAATCATTCATATACTTTTCCATATTTATACAAATATTATGCTCTTCATGATTATATATAATGGAGTATATAAATCATTCATATACTTTTCCATATTTATACAAATATTATGCTCTTCATGATTACATATAATGGAGTCTTATCAATCATTCATATACTTTTCCATATTTATACAAATATTATGCTCTTCATGATTATATATAATGGAGTATATAAATCATTCATATACTTTTCCATATTTATACAAATATTATGCTCTTCATGATTACATATAATGGAACCTCCCATGCTTGCATATATTTTCTTAATTTCAATAATAAAAGTAATTTTTTGTATAAATAAATATTGGGATAACATTGAATTAAGTACTTGGACTTAATATATTTTAAATCAAGAGAATGGAGATATTTTTTTTAGAAATTCGGAATTTAATTTAAAATCGAACGATCTCGATTATTTCTTGACTTGGCTATACGAATACGTCGCGGCGTTAACTTAATAGTAGCGACACGATTTTCTATTAAAATAATTATTAATCGCGTAAAAATTCTGGGTCGCTACAGATACTTTTAGCAACATTCTTTGCGCATTGTGGTTGATACTTTTAGCAACACCATTGCATGTTCCATTGACCTTTTAAAGAAAATTAAACAACATGAATTTCAATATAAAAAAAATAAAGATACTTTGTTGTCCCAAATTGAAACAAAATCTACAAATGGGGTTTTTCACCTATATGATTGCACATCTAAATTCTGACATTTATCTTTCCTCTAAATTGCAACTGTATCTCTAGCAAACCAATTTCTTTAAAAATAAGGAACTACAACAAAAATAGCTATCAACATGAATCATAGGACATGAGTACTTCTCATGGCTTCCCAAGTCTAGTTTCAACTGTACCCATGATAGAACCATCTCACGAAAGGGCTACCAAATTCACTTTTACTTGCAAAGCCATATTATGGAATTCTAATCACCATGTCTTACCAAACTATAAGTGCACTTAATGGAAATGGTCTAAAATGAAGATTATCATGCTATATCGAGACGTGTTAACTTTCATTCACTTTTAATACGGAATAAATCATACTGAATATTAGAATTATCATTTTATATTGTAAAATTCTATATAAGTTTGAACAAAATCTACTTATAAATTGGACTTAACCAACTTGGAGAGGGCTATCACAGCCATCATGATACTTTAAAACATCAAACTAACAACTCATTCCATCAAACTATAACCAAACCAGTCCAAAATCCATCACCAACAATAATAATTCAGAATCAATATCCATCAACGCATCAACACAACCAAACCATTTTAAAACTCAATCCCCAACAATAGAAATTCAAATGAAAAATGAAATCCATTAATTGAATGAATAAAGAAATACAGAAATAAATAAATAAATTTAAATAAATCTCCATTTCAAATTACCACAAGAAGAAGAGTAAATAAGTCTTACCTTCATCAAACAAGTCTAATACAACTCCTAGGCCACATGACAATACTTCATATGGCTTCACTGAGAACTCAAGATTCCTTTGTAGGTCTGTATAAGGTCAAACGATTCATTTAGACTTCCTTAACCTAAATCTTCCAACAATATTGTCCAATATCGTCATGTAATGCACCTTTGCACTTAAATTTCATCATTCTCACAAGGAATATCACAAAAAATAACATCCCTAATATTTAATCATGTGAATGACCTAAAGAATGTTCACGGCAAGCTAAGAATTCAAGCATTATAGGACTACATGAGACAAAAAAAAAAAAAAAAGGTCCCCCTTTTGCAACCCAAAATACTGATCTTAATCAGCTCAATCCACATTAGCATCTTGTATCACAAGCCAATCAAATTAAATTTCATTTAATCTAAACTAATTATCTAGCTACTTCTCAACTATATTCTCAAGTTCTAAGTCAACTGGTATTCTTTTTTCAATCTTTGCAATTTCAAAGATTATAGCAAGCACATTCAGTGACATAAAGAAGACATGGCCAAGAAGAGGAAGTTAAAAGGTTTCATCATTTATTTTCAACTTAACTTATAGAAATTTATTCTTATAGAACCAACAAAACAATGTAAAGACTAAATAACTTACCTTGCCTCAGAGTATTTGACGGCGTTGCTCTAACTGAGAAGCAAACCCATCTCTTTAAGCAGAGAATGAACATCACTGCTCAGTCGAGTAAGTTTCACTTTTCACTGATGATTTTTTTCCTAATGTTTCTTTCTGTTTAGATGTATGAATGGTGGCTGAAAAGAATATAATAGTTATGGTATCATTAGAAATATGAGGGATAAATATTTGGTTTTTGAATAAGTTACTAAGACAACTAAAATTATAATATAGAATCTAGCCATCTCATTTTTGCACTTCTATCCTAATATATTCGTCAATAGAAAAGGGATAAATGAGTATAACAAAGAACAGTTCCAAAGCCAATCTTCTTACCACAGTTCCAAATTTTTGTTTTCAATCAATAACCAGAACATAGAATTCACTTCACACAAGCTAAAATTGAAAATTCAGAATAGATCTTTAGTTAAAAAAAAAATAGAAAATGTAAACATTCCAACCATGTGCAGCAAGGGGAAAAAATAGAAAATGTGAACATTCAAACCATGTGCAGCCGAAAAAATATCTGAATAGCATGCATGAAATTAGAGATATTGGGAAGAACATATGAGCATGTTTTGAACTTGTACACTACCTCCAGCAAGAGTAATAAAATAAGTAGTCATTTACAGAAATGTACAAATAGAAAATAAGTGGAAACTTGATGTCCAGAAATCGTGCTTGTAGAAAATCTAAACGACCATATACAAAGCCAATCTTTTAATTGGCATGATAAGATAATCATGTCATCTCAATTTTTTCACCTACATTTTTAGCTCAAAACAAAGCTTTGTCATCAACCACAAGAGCCCCAAGACAAACTGTAATGGTCATTTGCTTTAAAAGCATGTCAACAGCTACATGTTGACAATCACCAAAATGTCCAATTCAAGTGATAAATTGACAAATCTCAAGAAGGTACATGACCAACAACATTAAGAACTTTATCAAATTTTATTTTTATTGAGTAATGCTAGTTGTACACTCTCCTATAAAAATGTGTTGTTGGAAATCAGTTTTGGGGATAAGTTGTTCAAAATTTTTAGAACCAAACAGGGGCTTAAGTTTAAGGTTTTGCTAGATTTTTTGTTTCACGTCATTAGTTTAATTCAAGAGGTTAGCCCGGGTGGGGGGGTGTAAAAAGAAAAAAAATTGTTATTCAGGACTATTTTCCAACTTAGATGAACATAAGCTTGCTCCTAATTTTATGAAAACAGTTTCAAACTTCTCTCTTATCTAAACAATTCAAAGGTCCGATGCACTTACCAAGAGGGAAGAACCAATACTTACCAAGAGGGAAGCAAATCCCAGAACCTGTAACTAGAGCCAGAATAATTCTGCTCCTTACTCACCAACGATATGTTCCCAGCACACCACTAACTATTGAGCCACGAGTCTCCTAAATAAATCTTTTCTCCATTTAAAACTTTTCTCTTTAAAATATCAAATATTGATGATATCATGTACATAAAAAAAATAATAAGCGATAATGAGCCTCTTACAATTAATATTTTAACTTATGAAGCGTCATCTGGACTGTTTTATCCAATTCCAAAACATTTAGTTTGAAATCACATGATAGCTTGAACATGTCAAGCATTAATCTCTTGAGATGGTTAAAAAATGAAGCGAGAAGCACCCAGGTTCTACATTATTTTTTGCGTGGTATTCTCAAAATAACACGTGCTCAATGTATATGCTTGCATTGATTGTATCCTGAAGTTGGATCCCTTGGTAGAGTAAAATGTTCTCCAAGATTCCTACAAATATGATGTTGTATATCCACATAGTAAATTAAATCGATTGAGCTAGTTACAGAAGCATGTGCTTCTATACTACCTTGAACATGTTTTAGTTTATAGTTTTCAAACAGTTGGTGGAGTATAATGGTCACCAAATGTTTAATTTTTTCTACCAAATTGTGCAGGAATTGATGAGTAGGGTAAGAGTAAACCTTGTTTCTGTAGTTGTAGGAGTTATATGAACTTACATCATAACCAAGGCTTCCATTGAACACAAAGATGTATCTGTTAGAGTTGAAAATCACACACACCCAAGCATTAGCATTCCACCGGACTCCTTGTTTGCGAGGCTGCCTTTATAGGTACCTCGGCAAGATTTCATGGAAAAAGAAAGGGCCTAATTTATTGTTTCTTAATGCCAAGAAATTTAAAGAATTCAACTGTTGAATGCTATCTGGAATGCTTCCAATGAGTGAATTAGAGCTAAAATCCAGCTTTTGAAGAACCAAAAGCTGGCCAATTGCAACAGTAACAAACCCAAATACACTGCATGGGTAAGTCTAACCCAAACAATTTAAAAAATGACTTTCCATACATGAATATGAAATCAATTGTCCCATTTTGAACTGAATCCATGGACCTCTTGAAGTACTCATGATTATGTTAAAATTGAAATCACAGTTTCTCCAAAGCATCTTATTTCTAAAACACGGAAATTATAAACCAAATTTCGGATTTCAGTTCCCACTTTTACCTGTCTTTGCATATTGTTAAGTTCCACCCATCATGATCAACAATATCTATACGTCCTGCAAATGTTTTCCAAATCCAAAACATTGATAATCCACTCCAAAAGAACAAACATAATGAAAAGAAGCATAATATTAACTCAAACTAAAGCTAAATTGGATACATTAAGAGGTGAAATCTTCAGCTAAATGGAGCTTAATGATTTCTTTTAATCTTCTTGTCTTAAAAAGCATTAGACAACCCTTCATCCTAAGATAACTCTACGTATGTTAAATAGGGGTTTTAAGAGTCAATAAGAGTTATACCCAATTTTACTACAATAAATAATGAGTCCCCAGATGCTGATGGAGCAAATCAAGCTAGCATGGTGGAGAAGCAATTCAGCGAAGATTCATAAGGACCTCTGTTGAGAAAGATTGGTCTTGCCATAAGAAATCATTTGAGCAGGATCAGGGTTTGAATGCAGAAAAGGCCACAACAGAATTGTGCCTGCCAAATCCAAATGAATTTGAAACAACTGGATATGATAACAAAAATAAAATTTAAGTAAATCGCGAGGATCTAACTTATAATCAACATTTTTCTTTAATATTGATATTATCCACATAGAATAAGGGATATGGTGGTTAGACAAGTAAATCATCTTACCAACAATGACTTCATGCTGCTGCTTTTTGTTTGCAACAGTCTCAAACTCCACAGCATGCAGAATCCAATTCCAATGATAATATTGAACATCAAATTCATGGTCAAGTGATTAAAAAGTGAAATTGTAAGCCCTACCAAGATGTATGTACTGGCACAAGGAAAAAATATCAACCATAAAACTTAAACTTACGAGTTGATCTATGGTAGGATGCAGCCATCCTGTCGTAACGGTTTTTATTGCTGCAATTGCTTCCTGACCCCAGCAGCCCCAAGACAGTGCCGTATCATCGACTCGAAGATAATGGCAGATTCGAGAATAACAGATAAAATTAGTAAATCTTCTCCATGCCCTTTCAATCAAAGGGTAAAACATAGTAAAACTCAGGAAACACAAGAAATTAAAGTCACAAAACACAAATATTATTTCCTTCGACTAAGATGAAAACTGAAAAGTTGTTAAAAGGAAACTTAGTGACTGTGAATCCCCATTCATCTGTTAAGGTTCGGACAGCAGAGTAGGCGAACCTAACCCTCTAGCTCCAATAACCAATTCTGAAGACTTCAAAAACTTAAAGAAAATTAATCTTCACCTTTAAGCTTTTGCGGTCGATTCTCGCCGTCCAGTCGTCGGAACTCGACCAAGTTCAGGTCGAGTCTTCACCTTGATGCCGCGGTTCTATTAGTGGAATTTGTTCAGCATTTGACTGGGCAGAGGTCGGCGATTTTGAAAATAATCAGAAGCTCAGTTTTCCTTTAAACTTCCGGTCGGCCAGCCTTTGTCTGGGTCACTTCATTCCTGCTTCCAACATTTTTTCTTTAATTACTGACTTCTTCTTGGTTTGGTCGACCACTTCAGCCTTCACAGATTTTAGACTCTGATCGGTGCTCTGGTTTGGTGTCTCTGGGAATTTTTTTAAAAAAGTGTGTTTTGATGTGGAGTGGTGGAATGGTGTGCAAGGTTTTTGAGGAGGAAGGAAGTGTATCCTGAAAGATTTGTACAAACATTCATTTTGAATTTTTCTCTCCGAATCTGAAGTGACGTTCTTTTAGGGAAAAATCTGAAGACATAACAAAATATATCTATGCTAACTTTCTATTTGTATTTAGGGGTGATTTTGGGAGTGTTTGCTGGGCGGGAGATTTTGGAGGGGAAGTTTGGCCAAACTCTCATCCTACTATATTAAATAGATACCTGAGAAGGAGACAATTCACAACTTTTAAAAAAATTCAAAAATAAAAATAATAAAAAATAGTAATGAAAAAAAAATACAAATACAAATTCAAACTAAAGTAAGAACTAATTGGTATCGATATTAATATAAAAACAGTCCCCGGCAACGGTGCAAAAAACTTGTTCACTGATATCTCACCATATCCCCGCAAGTGTACAGGTCGTGAGAAGTAATAAAGTGGACCTAAGAGTCCGGATTATCGTTCCCACAAGGACTTATATTAAGTTTCGAAATATTTTAGTTCTAGACCTTATTTAAATAGATGAATTTGTATTGATGTTTGAAATCTAAAACTGAGAAAATCAATTAAAGAATTAAAATTGCAAATTTTGTTTTGTTTTTAAAAATGATTGTAAAGTAGTTGGGATTTACGATTTCACCAAGTCAATTAAATTAACTCCAATTTCAGTTTTATTTTCTAAGTATACATTCAGTCGAATTCACTAATTTAAATTGAAATTCCTCTCTCGAGTTTAAATTAATTCTACCTAAATAAGTCAACCATATATCTCTACAACTGGTCTGAATATTTCTTATCTAGATGTAATAAACACAAGAATTCACACACGACCGCAATAATAACAAGAGTATATCTCTATCTCTCGTTCAATTACCGAATTTATTACCACGTTCTAAATTATTAACTCACTTCTCGGATTATGAAAATAATTCAATATATCATGAATTGGTGATCAAGCAATTCAAACATTAAAAATAATAATAAATCAATGCATGCAACGAATTACTAAAACAAAGAAATTTGAAATTAAAATAATTAAACTAGGTTACATCGTTCATCGCAACATAGAATTTAGTTACACATCATTGATAAAGAACAAACAATAAATATAAGCATTCATTGAAAGTAATGTAAAGAATGAAAATATTTCACCAAGTATCTATTCTTCAATTCTCTCCAATTCACGCTCCTTTGTAACGCTTGATTCCCCAAGAATTTGATGTTGAGTTCTCTATTCTGGCTCGTTCTATGGAGAGGAAAAGGTCTGATTTTCATGCAAAGAGGTTATATTTATAGTTGGTGAAGAGACCAACTTGAAGAAGGAAAGAAATTCATCAAATCCGCGTGCGAGTCTTTTCTTGTTTCTGCACAACGTTCAGTATTTCGACCATATATTTCTATTCCTTTATTCAATTGAGGTGATTCAAAGTTCTTTGGAAAGATAACGTAAAGGGATATAATTCTTCCTGAAATAGAATTTTCCCAATTCGAACGTTTACTACCCCAAAATTAGGTCTCAAAGTTCGACTAGAAATCTGTTAAGAATCTTGTGCGATTGGAATTATTCAATCATTGGATATTTGCAAGTTGTTCCCTCATGTTTAATTTGCTTTTCAGTCCTTCAACTTCCAATTGCAACAATATAGTCCCCATACTTTGAAATCTTCTCAATTTGCTCGTTTCAACTCTCAATTCCTTCAATTGGATCCTCCAATTCTTATTCATTTACTTTGGCACATTGTATATTTCCCTATTGACGTCATTACCCTCTCGATTGTCCAATGTAGCTACAATTAGTATCCAATTATACATTTTTCCCATCAGTTGCTTCATTCTTCATATTTTAAGATATTTTTTGAAAAGTAAACAAATGCAAACAAATTAAATAGTAAATATTCTAAAATGACAACAACATAATCTAATTTATACATATAAATAAGTGTATACACTACACTTATCAACTCCTCCAATTAATTGCTAAATTGTTAATATTGAGAACAAAATATATACTTTCCACTATGGAATGTTAACTACATGTAGCAATACAGATATGCATCTTGCCAACATTATATCCCCCTTATTAGTTGGATTTAAGAATACTCATAATACTTATATTGTTTGAAATCAAATGTTATGAAATAATATGAACATTAACAGATGATGCTTTATAGTATGATTTCTCAGCATTGAGGGGAGGGTTAGTAACTAAAAATCATATAAATACATCATATTATGTAATTTATATCCTCGCTATTGATAATACGAACCAGAAGTTCGATTGAAAGTACGAACGAAAAGTTCAAAAGATAACATAATTATATGATGTAAAATCTATAAGAGATTAATAAAGTCTCATATACTAGCTATATATACTCCATCTCATATAAAAGAAATGCTGGAATTTTTTTTTATTAAAGCATCTAGTAGTAAACATGGTAGTCCCACCTTTATAGTAGTAAAATATTTAGAACAAAAAAGAGGAAAGTCTAGAATGGTGATCAATTATAAAAGATTAAATAATTATACAAAATAATTAAGTTATACAATTCCCAACCAACAAGTACTATTTAACCAAATTAGGGGAAAGAAGTATTTTCTCTAAGTTTGATTTAAAATCAGGATTTTACCCCCATTATGTTAACTGAAGAGTCTAGATATTTAACAACTTTTACCGTACCACAAAGATGAATGGAATGTTTTACCATTTGAATTTAAAAATAGTCCAAGAAAATTTCAAATGTATATGGATAAAATATTTAAAGATTATTATCATTGTATTACTGTATATATTGACGGTATTTTTATTTATTCTGAAACAAGACAAGATCATATCAAACATCTTAATATTTTTATAGATATCGTTAAGAATAATAGTATTATATTATCATCTACAAAAATGGAAATAGAAATAGCTAAAGAGAAAGTAGAGTTTTTAGGATCTATAATAAGTTAAGAAGAAATTAAACTTGAAAAATACAGGAATTTGATAATTATATAAAAGATAAAACACAGCTACAAAGTTTTTTAGGTCTCCTAAACCAGACTAGAAAAAAGATACCTAACTTAGCAAAACACTTAATTACTTTACAAAAGCGACTAAAAGGAAAAGCTAAATGGACTACATGGTCCAAAGATGATGATGAAGAAGTACAAAAGATTAATGATCTTTGTAAAGACTTACCAGAGTTAGAATTACCAAAAAAAGGGAATGTAAATGGATAATAGAAGCCGATGCATGTGAAATAGGAAGGGAGCGGTACTTAAGTACATTTATCCAAAATAAGATAAAGAATTGAACAATATACTAGTAGTAGTTTGCTTAGGCTCATATCGATTATCATATCAATGAAAAAAGAATTACTAGTTGTCAAAATAGCTATATATTAAGAAGTTTGAATTATTTATTGCTACTACAAAGTTCAAAATTATGACAATACTCAAGTTAAATATTGGTTAACTACTAAAATTGATCCAACTATTGTTAACAAAATGTTAGTAAGATGGCAAGTACAACTTAGTCATTATGATTTATTATTGTACATTATCTATCTAGGCATGAAGGATCTAAATAGAAAGATAGAAGAAATCAATTTACCATTGGTCAAATGAATATCGACTATACTAATCTATCCAAAAATGTGAATACTTGTATGGCACAACTTGTACAAATTAGTAACGAGTTATCTTTTTACAAATCAAGGGTTAATTCTCTTGAAGAATTATACGAGGGAGGATCTCAATCTTCTCCAATAAAGAAACTATTTGTAGAACTTCCTATTGAGGAAAAAATATCAAATTTATCAATTATTGAAAGTTCATCTTTCAAAGAAAAAGTTATTGGCAAAACTATTGAATCATCTAAAGACACTTTTTTAGAAGCTACGAAGAAATCAGCAGCGAAAACAAAAGAAATATCATAATAAAAGAAGATAATGAAGAAACTACAAATATACTCGACATATGTGGAGTATCTAAACAAAAGGCTAAAAGAAGGAGATTGGGTAAAGACAATTAGCCACAAAAAATAAAAAAAATCAATAAGGCAATTATACTACCAGGAACAAAACCAAGAGCAATCAGAGGATTGTATGACCAATGACTTATTCAATGCATTTACCCTAGCAAGAATATAAATTAAATATCGCTACTACCTAATCCCATAAATACAGCAGTTGAGACATATTTTAGAATTATCAAAGTAGAGAACATCTATGTCAAGATTTACTCAACCATTCCAAAAAATTTTGATTAAATTTATTTAAAGAAAGAACACATTATAATTATAAAACTTAGAGTAACAAATAAAACAATCTTTGGAGAATTAGAAATTATATCATTTGACAAAGAAGAACAAATCAAAATTATTCCAAAAAAAAAAAAAAAGAGCTCTTGGATTTAGAGTCACGTATATAGAACTAAGAGATACCCGTACAGAAAAAATGTTTGGCTATATGAATCTAATGATGACAAGCTATTGATCTACGGTGTTGCCAGAGTGAAACAAAACAACAGTCAATTATAGAAGTTAAAATAATATGCTGAAATATTATGATTATCTACATCAACTAATGGAAATAGAGACATGATACAAGTGTAAAGTTTGTGGGGACCAACTCAACTATAATGAAGACGAGACATACCTTTTCTGATCTGGATTATTAAAGACATGGGGTCTAGACCCATGTGTAACTTTAGAAAAAGAAGACGAATTATTGTAACTTTATCTTCTTCAAATCTAGTCCATACATGTAAAATCAAGAGACTCTTATCTTATCCCTTAGCTTACCTTTTAACAACTATAAGAAGAGGAATTCATTTTTAGCATCAGTTGAAATATATCTATAATATCTATATTCTCTTTGTCTATAGTCTTTCATTTCATTTCCCAGTTCAAATAGTTTCTTTTATCAAATCATTTTTGAAACAACCAACAGAAGGTATGGATAACTAAACTCCATCTATATATATATATATATATATATATGAAACCATTAGATAATTAACGATACTATATTTATGTATGAATCCATAAGATTATTTTTTTACAACACTTTTATTAAAAGAGTACTTCTAGAGGTAGGAAGTGAAACTGGATTGTGCTAAACCTCTTTGATTTTTTTATTTTTATTTTTTCAAATATTAAATAGAAAGTATTGGAGTGAGTCTTTAGAGCATCCATTAATGCATAAGTATTTCGAGTAGCAACATTCTCATATGGAGAAGTATTAAATATTTAAATAAATAGCTGAAGAGAATTTGGTCAAAATCTTTTAAAATTAGATTTAGAAAGAAACGTGATGCACCCATAGATAGAAAGAAATATTGTTAATTATTTATGATAGATTATATATCGTCTTTATTATTGATTTTATTATCCGAATTTTGTTGTCAGAATTTATTTATGTTGTTTAATTTATATCTTCTTGTCTATAATCTTGTTTACATGCTTTTACATTTTTTTTTTCATTTTGTCCGGACTAATTGTTGAAAGAGAAATTGAAATAATAAATATATAAATTTAGAAACTACGTCAAAAAACTAGGAATTCATAATCAAAAGCATAACATGGAAATTATAAGTTTAAAAATTTTGCTTTTTAGTGTGTAGTAAGACTCAATATTGTTTGATGCATCAAATTTTCGGTCGATGTTTGAGTGCAACAGAGTATGTATAGAGTTCTATATGTAGCCTATAATACATCCATGCTATTCACAAATTGATAACTCACGCTATGACTCTCATCATCCATTGGTTAAACTTAAATAATTATATAGAGAGAAATTTAGGTGGAAGCAGAAAATGGGTAATGTTTCCAAAAGGGGAACTTAAAGCCGAAAAAATAGTACGTAAAGATGATTGAAAATTGGATCCAGACAAAGTTTAATGAATTTCATAAGTTGGAAACGATAAAACTAGCATAATACTAGGAAAAGCACATGCTAGTGCTGTCCACAAGGTTTGACTCGAACAAAAAATACATAAAACTTAATTCCATTCTTATACAAAACACACAAAATATATATATTAGGAAAAATGAATAGAAGCAGGTAGGGTGGGTAGGTAAGTAGGTTGGTAGGTACGCACGCAGGCCGCAGCCCTCTTACATGGAGGTGAAACTATTGCTAACCACCGAAAAACCACCATCGACCGCCAAATTCTGGCCGCTAATATAGGCCGATTCATCCGATGCTAGAAATAGTGCCGCCTCGGCCACATGCCTAGCCTTCAAAACGATTCCCTTCAAATTGGCCACGGCACAAGTATTTTCTTCTACTCGATCCGGTTCAAGATTATAAGCCGTGCACGAAAGAGGCGTCGCCACCCCAAAAGGCGAAATACAGTTAACTCTAATTCCTTGAGCACCAAGTTCGCTACAAGCCGTGCGAACTAGGCCGACCAGAGCATGTTTTGATATAGTGTAAGCATGAGGGCCGCCTCCGCCTAGGCACGCTGCCACGCTCGCGGTACAAATTATCGAACCCCTAATATTTCTCGCCACCATTGCGCGGGCAGCGTGCTTTATTGTTGCGGCAACACCGCGAACATTTATAGCCATGGTGTTGTCAAAGCCTTGAATATCAAGTTCCAATATGCTGGTTAAAGGGCCTATGATTCCAGCATTGCTGAACAATATATCAAGACTAGCATATTTTTCCAAGGTGTAAGAAACCATGTTTTCGACCTGTTTTTCGTCTCTTACATCACAGTGATAGTAACTTACTCTATCGTTCGAGCCAATGGACGCGATGAGTCGATGGCCCAATTCGTCTTGTACGTCAGCCACCACGACTGAAGCTCCATTCTCGGCAAATAATCTGGCTGCCTCTTCACCAATGCCGCTGGCACCGCCAGTTATAACTGCCACTTTACCCTCCAACCTGAACAATCACAATAAATTTTGACAGTTTCTCAAGATCCAAAATTTCAAATAGTAGCTAATAGGGTGAGAGAATTACCTTGGCTTCGACATCAGTAGGGATTTGTGATCTTGGCACATGGTATTGCTCAACATATGATGTCTGCTCTTTATATAACTTCATTTTGTTGGGGGTGAGATTTCCTGTTTTTCAATACAACTGTAAGTGTGTTTGGCAACCGATTATAAACGGTTGTTTATAAATAGCAATTCACAACATTTCATTGATCTATTTTTTTAAAAAGTAAAAAATGATGAGCAAAAAGTATTTGGTAAGCCAAAATTATTGACTTTTCAGTAAGATTGTCAAATGAGATGTTCTCAAATCATTGTTTATAAACCATATTTATAATTGCCAATTTAAATCCAAATTTAAATTACATTATTTTTCAAATCACATACATTTTCTCTCTATCTTTCAACCACATATTTTATTTACAAAACACAAATAAAACACATTCTAATAAAAATTGGGCCGCAGAACAAGTGTTTTACAAACAGAGTTTATAGCAAATGGGATGGCGTGGATAACTCGAAAAATATATGTCCAATCTATTAGACCATCTTCAATGCATTCCATTAATTGGAGCTGATATGACAATGAAATAAACGAACTTTTAGAGAATGTAGATAAATAGACGGAGAAGTCTAAAATTTACACTTTAATAGTTCATTCTACATTTAAAAAATATTAATTAAGTGGCATTTTTTAAAAATTTTAAATTAATAACCGATTTACTCTTGTTCTTCAATATTTAACTAGCCTTTGTTTTTTGATTTTGATTTTTGATTTTTTGATTTTATTTTTAATAGGTGGCTAAAAATTTAAAAAAAAAAAAAAACATAAAAAATGATTATTTTTTTTTTGGAATGTAAGATTGAAAAAATGAGTATAGAAAGAAAAAATTCTAAAAAAATTGTTTAACGTAAGACGTTCATAAAACAACATATCATGTGATATCTATTATTTAGAATCAAACTACAAAAATGTGAAGTAATTACTACATGATTATGTAAATATATTTTATTGTATTGATTTTTCAAATATGTTTACTATTAATATTTAAGCATTTAATTTTAATTCACTTGTTATTGAATTCTTGACTGTAATATTATTATTTGCTACTAAAATAATTATAAAATAAAATATAATGCTGACTTATTATTTCACAAGGAGCATCTACTTTTCTAGACGGAACATTTTAATATTGTCTATTTTTTTTCAAGTCATGTCATCTTAATATGTAATCCATAGAGTGCATTGAAAAAGTATTTTTAATCAAATTCGTCATGTCATGTCTTTTCTCTCGATCCATGGAAAGCAATGGAGATGTTCTTATGGATTAGCAGAATTGGGTTCAGTTCGTTGACAGAGTCAGCTTTCTAATAATTATTATTTAACAAATTAAGGATCTTTTTTCATGATTAATGAAGTTTTTAACATGCCAACTTACAATACTTTTATACAATAATAATAAATATGACTTTCATAAAGTCAGATCATAATACTGCATATTAATATTTAGATTTAAATACTACAATTATTGATAATTGACTTAATTTGTTATGATAGAAAAAAACTTCAAAAAATACAAGTAGAACATAGCAAAGTTTAGAATTTATTATCTTTATAACTGTATATTTATTTTTATTATCAACTAGTAATCGTACCAGTACGATGCACGGAATAAATAATATTTATTGAATAAATTGTAAAAATACAATGTCCGATAAAAATAACACAATAAAAAAATAATAATAATAACTTGCATACACAAATTGTGAATAATTTGTATTTCATTTCTCCCTATAAGATTTCTTACTTTAATGCATAAATTGTATATTCAATATACAATCAAAATAGAGAAAAAAAAATAGAAAAAAAAAATTATGAATTGCATTTTTTTTAACAGTTAATTGTTCATTATCTAGTTTTCTTAATTTATTTATTCATATAGAATTGATTATTCAAAAATAATTTTTTTTTAATGTTCATTCACAACCACATATTATTTAAAAACTAATTTTTCACAATTGCACATACTACTTTTTAATCACACATTCTAAAAAAAGAAAATCAATTTTCAACAACTCAATTGATTGATTTGACAATTATTTTATTTTTTATACTACCTTCTTGCACTTTCAATCACACATTTAAAACTATTTCTATAGTCTATATCCAACTTACAATACTTTTATACAATAATAATAAATATGACTTTCATAAAGTTAGATCATAATACTGCATATTAAAATTTAGATTTAAAATACTACAATTATTGATTTGACTTAATTTGTTATGATAGAAAAAAACTTCAAAAAATACAAGTAGAACATAGCAAAGTTTAGAATTTATTATCTTTATAACTGAATATTTATTTTTATTATCAACTAGTAATCGCACTCCTATGATGCACGGAATAAATAATATTTATTGAATAAGTTGTAAAAATACAATGCCCGATAAAAATAACACAATAAAAAAATAATAATAATAACTTGCATACACAAATTGTGAATAATTTGTAATTTCATTTCTCCCTATAAGATTTCTTACTTTAATGCATAAATTGTATATTCAATATACAATCAAAATAGAAAAAAAAATTATGAATTGCATTTTTTTTAACAATTAATTGTTCATTATCTAGTTTTCTTAGTTTATTTATTTATATAGAATTGATTATTCAAAAAAAAAAAAATTTAATGTTCATTCACAACCACATATTATTTAAAAACTAGTTTTTTCACAATTGCACATACTACTTTTTAACCACACATTCTAAAAAAAGAAAATCAATTTTCAACCACTCAATTGATTGATTTGACAATTATTTTATTTTTTATACTACCTTCTTGCACTTTCAATCACACTTTTAAAACTATTTCGATAGTCTATATCAAACTTACTCATATTTAATAGTTTCAAATACAACATGACATTATATTTTTAATCAAGTATTAAAAATGGTCATGTTACACACACACGCACGCACGCACGCACGCACGCACACACAAACTATTTTTTGTGCATGTTAAATAACTGTATTAACCATATTTTATTTGTAAATAGAATAAGTTTGATATAACCTTATATTTTTATTTTCTATAGAATTCAATGAATTAATTGTTAAAGTCTGTAGTATATATTTTACAAATTGATGTTATTTTAAATTTATAAAAATTAAAAAATAGATAAATGAACAAAATGAGTAAATTTATAAAATTAATTTCAAAATTACCAAAGAGTTTATCGAAACCTAAAGTTGTAGAAATTAAAATGATTCAATTGAATTTATTTAGAAAGATCGGATATTTATTATTTCTTTTAATTTGATAAGAAAAAAATTTGAAATTAATCATTTATGTCAAATTGAAGTTAGGTAAGAAATGATAGATATCATTTTATGACTTAAATGAGGTAAATTAAAAAGATTGGATATTAGAAAAAGTAAAAACTATAAATAAAACTTTTATCTTTATTATTTGAGACAATTTTATGAATGATATATTTAGAGTTTGCTCTCATTTATTAGCTTGTATTGAACTTCTCGTTAAGATCTTGAATTTGATATCAATATTGCATATTTTTTACTTGAATTTGATACCTATATTGTATATTTTTTGACTTCAAAATATTATAATAATTATCAAAAGAATAAATATAATATACAATTTGACCTTTTATAGATTTTTTATTTTTTACAAATCAATAAGTCATTTATTACATGTCACCTATAAATAATTTTGCATTAATTGAAGTTTCCTAATTCAATTATTAAAATAATTAATAAAATTAAAAAATTTCCTAAAATAGCAGGTAAAAATTGTGGGAAATTATGTGCGGATTTATGTGACGGCTATGTTGTTATTATATATATATATATATATATATATATATATATATATTTAAGATTAAGATTAAGATGTAATATTTTTTTTTCTGAGGTCAACCCTTTAAAATTAAAATTATTTAATAGCTCAAATATGCTTTATGAATTCCTATGCATTCAATGAATATGGCTATTAAATATTTTTGAGTATATTGTAGGTTATCTCCAATTCAGATTGACATGTGAAACATTTGTATTATTTTTTTCTCTCTCTAAGTAAATAATAGTATCTAGATGACAGCATTTGAAGCAAACACGATGCAGCAAATCATAAATGCATCAAATAAGGACAATATGTTGACGTTGGATTAGAGATCCAAGGAAATAAAATTTACACCCACGAACCAAATATATGGGGCTTCGTCAAAGCTTTAAATGAATCAAATTTCTTTTATATTTTATTTTATTATGTTATTTCCATAGTCCACCTCATCATTTGTAACATTTACTATTTCATCATCACAATCGTCCCAATTTGTAACATCTATTGTTAACTCAATATCGTCATTATTTGAAACATACTATGTTACGCTGCTCGTCACTATCACCACTAGTGACGGAGCCAACAATTGAAATGGGATGGGTCGGTTCCTTTGATAGGTGTGCCGACCTTTATTTTAAAAAAAAAATCCTTAAAGGGTTTTTCCAAATAGGTACGTGGACCATGACCACTAACCCACCCCTAGCTACGCTCCTCGATCACTTGCTGCATCTCACCACCATGATCAAATCTTTAGGACATATCATCACAATCAATGCCAACCAGTCAACATAACATCCCATTTCACCACTACCAACAATAGGGATGGGAAAAAAAATTGGAATCGATCGATCGAACTAAAAAAATCGAAACCGTTCAATTTTAAAATAAATAAGATCGATTGGTTCTCAAAACCAAAATCGAAAGCAAGACGAACAAAGCATATTTAATAGTTTGAATTATATCCTTCGATATGCTTGTATTAGTGAACATAAAAAAATAACCATGTTTACTGAATTCATGCAAAAAAAAAAATTGTTCTATTTTTCCTTGAATTATGTTCCATGAATTTTTGTTTCCACCAATATGTTGAATTATTCATTTGATAAATGCTTATTAAATCTTTTATTGTGATAACCTTTTAGAAGTCCAGAAAATTGTATATTTACTTCTCCATGATGAGGAAGACATTTAAGTAAATTATAGCTTTGGTATTATTCTTACATGCAATAATTTTTCTATTTAGCTTTGATTTTTTACACACATTATGCATTTGCATCAAATTCAAAGTTTTTTTAATAGGAACCAAATAAAAAAAAAAAATCCGATCTTGGGGTTGAATGGAATAGAATAGAACTAAAAGTTTGGATTCTTTCAATAATCAAACTGAACTGATAAACATCCACGCCTAATGCTAACAAAAACACTAATTAAATCAAAGACTAAAAAAAAAAAAAAAAGATAAAACCCACTGAAAGCATTCAATTAAATTAGATTAGAAATTTTTCGTAGAATCAAATTTTAAATTTGAAATTTTAGATCTTGGTTACGTAGTGGTAGCAACAATAATGTTAGTTTTGATGTAATTGACAATTTCGTGAACAAAATAACTCATGTATTAATTCATAATTAGAGTCAAAGTATGAAAGTTAAATTATTCATGTATTTGAATTCAAGAAGATCAAAGAAAAATAAAAAATCCGGCAAGAATTATGATTCAGATTTTTAGTAAAAGTTTGAGACCCAATTTTCGTATAAAAAACATTCGAATTTGAAAATGAATATGTCTAGAAGAATTATAGCCCTTTGAGTCATCTTTTTAATTCACTTTAATTCATTGCAATCGGACATCGAGAGAGAAAATTATGACGAAAATACTAAAAACCACTCAACGGACACTCAGAATACGCTCTAGCGAATTTAACTGTTTTTGGGCGCTTGAATTCCGCTCGATTTGAGCTCAGTAGTTGTTCATCTGGAGAATTTATTTCATGATTTTCTTCCTTTCACAATCCTATATGAACTCAAACACTTCATATTATATATCCCCAAGTCCTATTCCTTTTTATCTGGGATGGTTGTTTATTGTATCTCTTCTCTTAAACACATTCATAATATTCTTTGAATATCCAAGAGCTTAATCATGTATTGATTTTGTAACGACTCGGGTTGCCTTATAAATCGACTACTGTCCCCACTGTACTAACATGGGTCTTTTCAATATGTTTTGTTCTCACTCGCATGCTCCCTGAGAAAATCTCTGAGGGGGTCACCCATCATAGAATTGCTCCAAACCAAACACGCTTAACTGTGGAGTTTCTAACGATGGACTTCCGGAAAAAAAAGGTTATACCTTGTTGGTATGAGTAGTATCTATCAAATCTTTTAAACTTTCTTGACCTGGGTATTACAGTCACCATCGTTAGACTCGCAATGTCCTTATCACGCTTAAACCATCTAAGGATCTGTTGCTAAGCATTGAGATTCTAGAGGTGGCTCCTATGTGTTCAAGAGGTTCCTCCCACCCTATGACATAGCATTTTTTCCCACATAGCACTTAATTCCCAATTTTCGGCAGGCGACTGGCTCTGATACCATTTGTAACGATCCCGGTTGCTTTATAGATCGACAATTGTCTCCACTGTACCAACATGGGTCTTTTTAGCATATTTTGTCCTCACTTGCATGCTCCCTGAGAAAACTTCCTAGAGGGTCACCCATCATGGAATTGCTCCAAGCCAAGCACCCTTAACTGTGGAGTTTCTAATGATAGATTTTCGGAAAAGAAGGTGCACCTTGTTGGGATGAGTAGTACCTATCAAATATTTTAAGCTTTCCTGACCTAGGTATTACGAATTCAATCCATAATTTCTTGAGATCATAAAACCAAAAAAATTGGGAAAAACATCAAGGTTTTTGAGTCCAAAGCACCGACTTCCTAAACATCCTTGGGAAGGTACTTTCTCAATTGAACTCCAGAGGCTGCTGGAGATTGAGGAATATTGGATTACAAAAGCAAGAATTTTTTATTCTTGGGTATCCACTTGGAAGAGATGATAGTATAAAATTGAAAAGCTGGAGGAGACAACAGTATCTTAGTGATTACAGAAAGTAAATTGAAAAGTCTAGTGGAGTTTGCTAGACATCTAATTGTAACGTTCATTGTCTATAGTGAAGGTAATTGATTTGGTCCTGGAGTTTTTTTACCCACACTTTTCTCCGTCATCATATTTGATGTTATTTCTTGTTTACATATTACAAACTTTGGAAATTAAACTTAGGATAATTGAATTGTATGCTCAACCATCTAGAAACTATTGAAAAGTGACTTGTTGCTTTTAATAGATTAAAATTCCGCGTATGAGGTCAAATTTAATCTAGGGAATCTAAAAATTTCAATTGGTATTAGAGCCTAAAATCAATGCATGATTTTAATTTGTCTAGATGAGTAGTTCATTATTAGTGATGGCAACGAGGCGAGTTCGGGTACCTCCCTTCGTGCCCTACTCTGAGAAAAAAATTAATCACAAACCCACCCCGTGCACTACGAATTTAGGGACGGGTTCGAGTTTGAGCGCAGGTCGGGGCGGGTCAACTCTATTGCCCTACTTTATTATTATTATTATTATTATTATTATTATTATTATTATTATTATTATTATTATTATTATTATTTATTTATCTAATTTTTTTGTATTTTTTCTTCTTTTTTGCTATATTATAATAATAATAATAATAATAATAATAATAATAATAATAATAATAATAATTTGGGGAGGGGTAGGGAGACCCGCTCGGGTCGTCCAATCTAGCCCGAACCCTCCATGCTAACCCGCGGGACAGGTTTTTCCGTCCCATTAGGATTGGGTACTCGTCGGGTTCGGGAAAGGTCATATTTTTTTGTCATCTCTATTCATTATCTGCCTTACCATTCTTTGATGGCTCTAACTATGCATATTGAAAAGTTAGGATGAGAGAATTCTTGAAATCCATGGATTAATGTATTTGGTTGAGTGTGGTGAATGGTTGGAGTGAACCATAGTACAACGGTAGACAAAGTTGTCACCCTCACACCCCTTTTTAATTTGGGATAATTGGACTTCATACTACCTTTTATCTCTTATTGAAATTTTATTTACATTAATATTTTAATTGATTTTTACATAATTTTCTTTTTCCTCTTAAAAAACTTAAAATATTCTCACCAACACCACGTTCGTGCCACCTCCATTTTCCTCGACAAGGCTGTGTGAGTTGTTGAAAGACGTTACCATTGAATTTTCACCAATTCTATAACTTGTTTGATAAAATTCCTGACCGAATAATGAAAGTATCATAAAAAGTTAAAAGTATCAAAATATTTGAAAAAGTTTTAGGTTATGATACCAAAAATTTGAAAGTGTCATAAGTATCATTTTGTGGTACTTTAAAATTATTATAATATGAAACTTGTGATGGGGAACGTATTTTTCAGTGAAAAAAAAATTAAGCATTTTTCAACGATTCTTTAAAATGACGCAAGTTTCAATTATGATATAAAAAGTTAGGTATTTGTGCAAATGCTGTTGACTTATGGTTGACTTAATAATACAGTTTGATTATAACAAACAAATTTATCTTGTATACTAATGTACATGTCTCTTGTATTAGCATTCTTCAAAAGTATTACAAGTACAAATTGTTCTCACAAATGAAGAAAGAGCTACATTCGAGAAAGGATACACGAAGTATGATAGCATAAAAATCGAGTAATGAAGTCTACAAGAAATTGAGCATTTACAAATTGCTTCTCAATCATATGTAAGGTTAATGCATCAATAATTGGCAATGCATTTCATAAGATCAAGTAATTTTTTAAAGTCATTAAAATATCTTTTTCAAAATCAACTTTGATCAAAACATTTGAAAAATCAAAAATTTGAAATGCTGTCAAGTGAGGTTGAGTGCTAATAAAGTCAGGTTGACCGATTGACAATTTTGAACTCCAATGGTTATTTTCTCTAACGGCTATGTTGAGATTGACCACAAAAGTTAGTATGTGAGAAATTTTCTCTATAAATGAAATTATCTCTTGCATTCAATTTCACCAACTTACAAGAGCATTTAAGAGAGAAAATCATTGAGTCTACATTTAGTGCTTATAATTAAATCATTGGTTTTAAATTCAATATTATTTAGCGAAAAAGTTTTATATAACCAATTCACCCTCCGTTTGTTTAGTTAGTCTTGGCCTATCAAATGCCCCTTTTAATTTGAAGAAAGAGATAATTGCGAGCTAAAGGCCCATAATCTTTTGCAAATTCATTTGGGTCAAATACCCAACAATCTCCATCTTGAAACAAATTTTTCCAAAGCAAAAAGTCAAATCCAACCATTGGGCAATACCAAACAAGAATTTACACTTTAATGGGCCATGCTCGACTTTGTATGTTCCTCTTCCAATTTGTTGTGATCTTCATGCAAAGATGGTGGTGGTTACCTTAGTATAATTAAGTTCTCGTGAATTTCTCTAACAATTTCTACAAATTTTCTAAATAAAAGGTAGTAAGTCATCGTTTTACTTAATTTTCATACTCGTATATTGATTTCAGTAAGTGGAAAATCAATAGGATAAATTGCACCACTAAGTCATGATTTTATCTTTTTAGTATGCACGTAATTTTAATTGTTGGAATATAATTTATTCACAGTTTTTTTTTTTTGATAAAATAATTTATGCACAATTATCTCAACAATTAGAGCATCTCTGCCACGTAGGAAAAATAAATAATGATATGAAAATTTAGTCTCTAATGGTCAGTTTGCATACTTATGTGGCGCTAACGGGACGGGACATTATTTGGTGCTATGTCCAGATATAGATAACTTCCTAGACAAAATATTGAAGACACATGTATACACAAAAAAATATAGAAAATTATCATTTGAGATAAGCTTTAAATCCCACTATTTATTTTAGCAATATGGATGAAATAATTATATACTTAAGTACCACATAAATTGAAATATCCATAAACCATTAGAGATGCTCTTAGTACACACTATAATGAATGAAGGATCTGTTCTCCTTTTTATAGCATTAAAAAGGCAAATCCATCGTAAACATTCATTTAGCCCCAAATTAAAAACAAATTTTAATAAAAGTTGACAAAATATATGATTAAAATTTTTTAAATCCTATAAAATATATAATTAAAATCAATTGTTAACTTTGATTATAAAAAATCTAAATTTTAATTTCTTTCGAACAGAGAATTAATATACAATAAAGGTATTAACTAAGAGTGTGTTCGACAGCTCCTATATAATGCGATTAATGCTCATGGTCCAAAAGAACACACACTAATATATAATATATCCCTCCTACAATAGAAGAATGGCTTTGTGTAATCACTGTTCATTATTGGTAGGGAGTGTTCACACGATCAAGTCAAAAGTTTTTTTCCACCGCCTTACCCTATTTCCCAACATAAGAACCCATCATTTTTACTCTGCTTCCCCCATTCGACAGCCCAGATTTCTCCTTCTTCTTCCCCATTTTCCATTCTTTCTCCCAGATTCTCTCTAAACCAGTTTTATACGAGGCGACATCTTCGATGGAGGTGAAATTTACGTTATTTCAGCTGAATCCACCATCGTACGTGGTGGTGACGGAGGAGGAGGACGAAGCTGGAAAACTTACGATAACTGAGGTGATGGAGAAGATTGAAGAGTAGAGTATACTAAATGGTTGAGCCCTGAAGGTTGGCTCATTCTTATGTTTGTTGTTTATTTGTTTGATTTCGTTAATCTATTGATTTGTAGATTAAGGTTAGTTTGTGCTTATATTTGATTAAGGATTTTTCTAATCGCATTATGGTTGTAACAAATATGCCTAAATATCCATTTTTATCTATCTCGAAAATGAAATGAGAACTTCAATTTGTTGTTCGATTGATTAATTTCGGGGTTGAGCTTCTGCAACTGTTTGTAATTGATTCATTTTAGTGTTTTCTTTGTTTGTGAGCTCTTGTGATTTGTACAGATTAAAAGTTTGGGCTTTGCTTTAGGATACATACTTTTTTTAGCCAAGATCATATTCTTCTTATTGGTTTTTATTATAATACTAGTAAGAGTTACGTGCGTTGCACGAAATGATTTATATTTGTGTTTATTCGCATAAAATTAGTAATGAGAAAAAAACCTTATTTATGAGTATATCATCAAATTTTACAACTTTTCTTGCAACTACATGAATTTGGTGTCCATCCTTTGTTGAATCCTCTCCTCAACCTGAAGAAGCGTCCTCTGCAAAAGTAGAATTAGAACCCTTATTACATGTAAACAACAAAGGACATTATCATTTCAATTTTGCATAAGATCAAAGACACAATCCAATACAAAAAAGTGAATTTACCAGTTCCCAAGGTTATAAGGCTTAATTATTCTGCAAAGCCCAAATGACTCAAGTATCTCATCACCTAATTCAATTTGAAACTCTTCAAAAAAAACAAATCTCCCAAATAGCAATTTCAAATATCCTCTTGGAAACTTTAACAGAAAGTAAAGCAATATATATCAATATTAAACCACAGGATAATAAAGCTTCCACCATATTTTCAAAAAGAATAACAAATTATCACCCAACTTAAGAAATTTTGCTGAATAACTTTTGAACGTGTTCTAATACTACAGTACATTAAAATCATTGACTAAAATGGACCAAAATACTAAACTTCAATAAGCACATTAAAGATAATTTGTATACCAAAAATCCCCGAGGAATCCTTTTGTTCTACATAACAGCTAATAGCCATTCCATTTCTGTGCATCAGATTGTCTTCTTCTATGGTGTCAGTGGCTCCAACTTTCACAATTGGCCAAATAAATATGCTATAACCTAAGAAATTCCAAACAAATAAATTTAGACCACATTCAGACCTTGCTTTTCCAGCATATTTAGATATACATGGAAAACACTATATATAGTGAGTAACCAGAAAGAGTAGTGGCATTTGATATGACATGCACTGTAAGAACTATTTTCCCTCCTCCAGACTTGTCTTCACCAAGAAGAAGCTTAGAAAATCTTTCCTTCATCGTCTCAATTTCTAAGAGTCAACAGAAAATGAAAAAAAAAATGGAGGGTGAGCAAAACATTAATTAAAAAAATGTCTAATTCGTTTGTAAGCCACACTATCTCTCAAATAGGCAAACGAATTATACAACTAAATGTATCCCTAATATATTAATAAATTTATTCTATACACACAAATCTATATGATAGAATGTATAAAGGATAAATGAATAAAAAATTGCAAGCACCGATTGAAAAAGATACGCAAGATAAATGAAGATTAGATATATGTACTAATAGGTAAAAACTTTTTTTGCAAGCAGATGAAACAAACCATGTAGAATGACTGAATACAAAGATTTAATGGATTGTTTGAAGTTAATTTTGTCAAAGGTAATTGTATAATCCAATTATGTTGAGATCATAAAGGGTCAGACTTTCTGTGGCACTTTTAGCATATCTAATATTTTAAACTCAAAAGAAAAATGCATTGATATTAACAGAAATTCACGTGTTGCCAAATTTCACAGTATTCTACATTTGATTTCAACATTATAGTTTTAAATTCATACAAATTAGCACAAAGGACAAAGACCTCACTTGCAGCTTTTATAGAGAATACAAATCCATAAGCCTCATGAATTTTGCAAAGATTCAGCGTTTTCACATAAGAGCTATACAAAAGTCAAAGAGATAAGTAAAAATCTGATTACCATTCATAAATCATTCCCCTTCTGAAGAGATGTAAGCCCATTGATTTTTAGGTCCAAATCAGCAAGACTTTGAAACACCTCCAGTGATCTTCCTCTCTTATTTGTACTATGTACCTAAAATTCCACAGGAAAATATATTAATCATACCAAAATTCTGCTCAAATATAATTTTTTTATTTAAGTAATTTAAAATTCTATTAATGTGATCAAATTTGCTTCCTTGTTTGATGCATTATCAACAGTGACTCAAAAAACCTGCATGAAAGCTCAAATTTAACAACCACGACTTATTCTTAAATGTTAGATTCTTCCAAAATTACCACTACAGTCATGAGAGTTGCCATTTTTACGCGAAGAACAATCTTAAGGTGGGTAAATTATTTTCACAAAATTGAATTAACCAAACATAGGACATTAACCAAGAGTTTAAACTACATTGTAATTTATGCATAACAGCATCGAAGTTTCTTTCTCAGAATTTTCTAAACAGCCATTTTTTCACCACAACATCATAATCAAGCCATGAATCGATGAAATTAAAATTTGGGTAACGGGATTAACTAATCAAATCAGCCTCACCTTCACATATTACAAGAGATGATTGACCATATACATATAATTTAGAGTCGACTATGTGACAATTGAAGAAAAAACAAAGACTAAAATTAGCTAAGTAAAATATTTTTAAAAAAATGTTTATGTATAGAAATTAATTTGAATTCCATCACTCTGTTTAAAACACAAATTCAAAATGCTAAAAAACTTCCGGTAAACAATATAACATAAATCGAATTATTCTCACAAGTGAACAACTAAAATGATAGACACTTTCACATGCCTTGAACCCAAACACATTCACTAATATACGAAAATTATACTTGCTCAAACGCTCATTTATTAAAGAACTTGTGACTAAATGAATTTTGTCAAATTGTTCAAAGATTGTCGTGAAGATAGATTGCAAAAGTACATCAACAAATTAATCTGTTAATCAACTTTCACAAAACATTCTCTATTAAAACTTAACAAATTACTATATACATGAAGAAAAATCATTTGAAATAGTGCTCATTAATTACTTCAGTAATACTCAATATCTAAAAATTACTTCTTCGCTGCTGTAAAAAATTATAATCTACCTTGAAACAGAAATTGAAAAACATGAATTAAAATTCACAAGTTTTACTGAAAAGGTATATCTAAACTCGAAACAAGGTTCGAACAAAATGGATTACAAATTAATTTATTTTACCTAAAAATAATTGAGAATAAAATCTAAATTTCTTCAAACTCATTCAATGCTTCTAAAATTGAATTCACACCATAAATATCTCTGAGTTTAGTACATGGCAGTATATAACTCAAAATGCAAGTAATTTAGAACACTTAAATTAACACTTGCATATAAATTTAAAGAAATCATGTGAATTAAATTGATCAAGTGATCTATATGTGATCATGTTTCCATTGTGCTAATGTTTGGCTTACTTAGGAAGCAAGAAAAAATATACCGAAGCTTATGAAAGCTGGAAATATGAAATGAGCGGAATGAGTAGATGAGTAAATGTTCCAATGTCGAAGGTGTATGAAATTTCCAACTACTGATCTTGAACATGAGTTATTACATAGAAAATCAATTAAGATCATTTAATATCAACATATTCACTGCACAAAATGTATTCCACGACACCAAAACAAAACAATGCTTAAGACACCAAAATTAACACAAACTCCATGCATATATAGTACACCCCAATAACATATGACACACAAAAAATCGAAAGAAAAATAGTTCACGCCCTAGCTCGAGAGAATTGATATACAGCTAATATCAACCTACCCACCACAGCACTACACAAATTTTGAGCTCCTGTATTTCATGAAATTTTTTATCACTAATAAGTTATCAAAATCAACAAAAACACAATATAATGGCACACAAAATTCTCAATGCCCAAATTAGGAAAGTTGATATACAGCTAATACAAACATATAATCCCACAAAGTCTTTCCAATCTGGTGGTTTTCCCTATAAAAATTAAAAATATAAGTGGACTGATAATGAGACCAAAAAAAAAAAAAAAAGGACAGAGGAGGGTGGGGCTAGGGGTGACAAATTTTAAAGTAAAAATCCTTTTTTCAAGTATAAATGTAGGACCGCTTTTCATTTTTACGTGCAATTTTAAATTTCACGTAATATTGTGATGAATGTTATTATAAATTATAAATTTATAATCTTTAATGTCTATAATTGAAATTATTTTGCAATGGAAGGACTTGGACGCCGTCTCGATCAATGTACCAATTCGAAAGTCTATAAATTGGTTATTTTAATTATTTACGTGCAATTCTATGTGATTAATTGTTTTATGGCCTAAGCATGTTATGTTCTATTTTATTATGCCAATTTGAAATTTGGGGGAAAAGTTTAGTGTCAGTCGAGGGTAAATAGAACTTATAGACTTACTTAAACAAAAGAGGAGAATTGAGGGACTGATTTGCAAATTCCTAAAGATTAAAAAAAAACTTAACCCTAACTTAATATCCTCACTCACGCCTCTCCCTACTCGGTCTCTCCCTCTCCGCACCGCTCTCCCTCTCGTCGCCTCTCCCTCGGCACTCTCTCGATCGCGACCTCCCCTCACCTTCGGCCACCACCATCACCACCACCGTGCACCCCCCATCACGGTAATACTCCTTTTCCCTTTCCCCTCTCACGCACACACACGCACGAAACCGCTGCACGGTTTTTACACACACACGATTTTTTTCACACACACATACACAATTTTATATGTTGAATTTTATGCATATATTGGTGTATATAATAATTAAAGTAAGTATATATGTAATTTCCTCACAATTTTCAGATTTCAGTTCTTGTTGATTTTCGAATTTTACCTTAAACTAAGGATTTAATGGTGTTATGTGTGTGAGTATTGATGTATGGGAATGTGTATATTGTTATGTATGTATAGGTATATGTAAATATATAAATCTTGAATTTTTGGTGTGGGCATATGTATATATTAAAATTTTGGCAATAAAGATAAAATTTTCAGACTTGGGACTCATGAAATTTTGACTTAATTGATGTGATATAATATCGAATCTGAGGCTGAATTTATGTATATATGATCATGTATATGTATATGAATATTTAAACGATATGTGTAATTTTGAAACTTTGAGATAATAACGGCATGTGTAATTTTGAAACCTTGAGATAATAGTATAAAATAGTTAACCTTAACATTTAAGGAACAAGTTAATTTAAATTGAAGTTATGTTCAAAGTCATAAATTTTCAGTTCAAGATCATTTTTGAATAAGTAATGCCTAGCTTTGATTTGTGAAATTGATTAGTAAGATTTCAAATTTGTCCTTGCACTTAGTGTATTACTTCGAATATGATATTATATGTGGTGTTAAATGTGTTTGTTATATTATGAGTCACATGAAAGTCTCAACCTCCTTTAAGAGTGTTATATGTGGTTTTTCACTAAAAGCCATGTTTTGTTAATGAATGGGAACTAATTAGGAGAAACGGTACATTGACGTCGCGGGCAACCAAGACTTCCACCTACATATTAAGCAAAGTAACTACTGAGGACCACATGTAAGTAAACTTCCCCTATTTTCATGAAAGTAGAAAGTTAATGTGAAATTAATGTGCGTAAGTGATTTCGTGTTAATTACTTGATGTTGATGTATTTGATGTGTGATATGCAAGTATGTGTATTTAAGGAAATGTTAAAGCATGCACATTATCATGTCATTGCATCATTAAGCATGCATTGGCATCGAAATGGGAAAGTCAAATGTTTTAATGAAAGGAATGTGTCAAAGTGCAATTTTGTCAAAAAAATTATGTATCCCAATTTTTTTAAGAATGAATGGGTGTACTTCTAGTTCATGAAAGTTACGAGTGGGAAATGGGGCGCGGGGGACCGGCGTACCCGAATTAAGTCGCTTTGCGACGGAATGTTCAACCGTTTACGGTGGACTGTTAAACCGCTTTGCGGTGGGAAAGTGAATGTTAAACCGATTTGCGGTGGGAAAGTGAATGTTAAACCGCTTTGCGGTGGAAATGTGAATGTTAATCTGGTTACAAATAAGAAATTGCCCACTATTATCTGATTGACTAGAAGTTACATCAAGTGAGCTCGCGATGGAAATGAAGTGAAAGTTTTGAAATGTTAAGTGAAAGTTTGAAAAGTTTGAATTTTCTGGAAAGTAAAGTAAATTGGGATACATATATGGAATTTTTAAAGCATTCATTTCATAAGCATGCATTCATGCATACAGTTTACTTACTGAACTTTAGCTCACCCCAATCCCTCCCCAACATTTCAGGTGATGAAAGTTAGGTGATCCGAGGAGAGTACTTGGCGGTTGACTCAGACAGTACCTGTTGTCGCCTTACTTAATAAAGTTTAAATTTTCTTTCAAGTTATCATTTAAATTTATTCCTTCATTCATTATTATTGATAATGGTTTGGTTGAAGTTAGTTTTGATTAAGTATGGATAACGTATTAGAGGTTAAACTACCTCTTATTTCATTTGTCAATGTCTGTTGATATTTTGAAAAATCTTATGCTTGAGAAGTTTGGGGGATGAATGAATTGGTTTTAGCGATGATGAATGTGATTGAGATGTGATTGATGCTTTAAATTTTTTAAATGGTTTTGACGTCCCTTTACAGGTTGGCTATGTCCAATTTATAGAGGAGACTCTGCCGAAATTTCTGTAAAACTTTATAATAGATAAATGAACATTTTAATTGTGTAAACGATTTAAATTCCGCACTTAATGTGAATGGGAGTTACACGCCTAGATTTTAGACTCTTAAACTTGGGGTGTTACAATAAAAGTATCACAACAAATTAAAGGAAGTGTGAGTGCTTACTTCTTCATTAGCGAGAGCAATGGCCATTATCGCTGCAGCTTCCATCACTCATGAAAGAGGATTCCACATAAAACCCAAGAACTTCAGAATATTATTCTCCCGAAAATTTTCCTATTTTTTCCCAGCAAAAATGAAACTCTCAATCAAAAAATGAAATAAAAAAAATCTAAAAAACTGCACCCAAAAAAATTAGAAAATACAGAGAGAACTATGAAGTAAAAAAAAAAAAAAAAAAAACAAAACTTGATTACCAAATCCACAGCCTCCCTCTTCAGAGCCTCCATAGCTTCATCTTTTTCGGCCATCTCTAAACACACAAAATAAAACAACAGAAAAGTCAGTTTTCAAAACCAAAACACATGGGAATAAAATGTAATCCAAAATTATTAGTCAAGACGATACGATTAGGGTATAGAGATGAAGATTCTGGAACCCTGGTGAAATTATAGAGGAGAGAGAGGGGAGAGAAGAAAGTGACAATTTTTTATTATAGTAGGGAGACGGGATGAGAAATCCTTAATTTGAACAAAGAAAGAAGAGGCGTGTTTTCCTTAAACCTAAAAGTGCTGTTTTTCGTCCAATGAATAGTAAATCTGGAACTTGATTTTATATATAGTAGGGATATATATATATTGAAAATGAATAGTAGAAAGTACTGAATTATTAATAAAATAGAAAAAAGGTGGTACTATTCTGTAAAATTTCTTCTTACTGCAGTGTACATTTTTGAAGAAAAAAAAAGTAGAGTCACGCGAAGTTTTTCACTTCTCACAGAAATAAGTGGACTATAAAAATGCTATATAATTATATGAAATAGGAAAAAAATATTTGTTCATTCATATTAATCTAATAAAAAAATTATTTATATCTAGTTTAATATATGTATGAAAAGGAAGAATATTATGTAGCAAAAATGTTTATCAGAATATAATTATTTAGAAAAAGTATAAATGTATACAAGTAGTGGTGAATACATATTATATTATATATGAAAAAAGAACAAAAAGAAACATAATAAGTATATATAAGTATATAATATCATAGAAAAAAATAGATACATACTAAGAGAAAAATTTAAAAGGGGAAAAAAGATGTTTAATAACATAAAAAATAGTAATCATATATAAAATACATTATTTAGGGGCAAAAATAATTTAGTACATGAAAAAAAAATGTGTGTGTTAAAACAAAAATGGATGTTTGTAAGTATATAACTATAATAATTGAAAATTAAAAAAAAGGGAGAAGAAAAAGTGTGTATTAAATTAATAACAATAATAATTACAATATATTTTTTCTGAATTTTTTTTTTAAATACAACAATAATTCAGGTACTCAACAAAAATGAACGTATTTTTAAAAACAGTAAAAATAACACTGTTAATATATTTTTATAGATGATAGGGATAGTAATGTAAAGGAATTTTACTTATAATAATATATAGGCATAGAAATATTAATAAATATTATACAATTATAGAAATATTAACAAATATTAAACACATATATAAAAAAAAAAAATTACCGTACACTATACTAATAAATATTAAATACCAACAAAATATGAGTAATGTAAAAAAAAAAAAAAAAACACAATTATGTATTTGAATAATGATAATATATAAGATAAGAAGAAAAAATTATATATATATATATATATATATATCATTTTTTTTTATATAATAATAATAATAATAATAATAACATAAAAGAAAAAGGAGTTTTAAAAGAAGAGTGTGTACCTTTAGTAACAAAAGTTCTGAAACAAATTTCTAGTGAATTTTGTTGTGAAGCATACTTACTGGACAGTTCATCAAGACCAAATTAATTAATTGGATAGAAGAGTAATGGTACCTGCAATTTAAATAAACAAAACTTATAAATAAATAATAAACAAATAAAAAAATTAGATTCTTATGCAGTAAAAGAGGTTTAAGAATTTTTTTAATATAGTATGAAGCTGTAAAAGTGTATCGAACAGAAAAAAAATATCAGCAAAACCAATAACTATAAGCGCTATGAAGATATACATTTTTTTACACTAAATGCAACATCAAACAGAAAACTAAGTAAAATTACTAAACAGCCAATAGTAGATGGTTAAATATGAAAAAAAAGATGCTACCTACACAATGCATGATTTCAACAAGAATGTTTTAGTGCCACAAGTATGCATGTAACTATAATAGCAAGACAGAAAAATGGAAGACAAGTATCCATGTAGACAAGCCAAAGGTAAGTATGGAATTGGGCTTCAAGTTGATTTGTTATGGTAGACAAATTTAATACCTGTTTTTCATTTATTAATCAAAGAAAACTACCTTTCAAAAATGAGAAGCAATCCATAAAACCATATAGAAAACAAGAATTCTTGAATGCTAAACACAATTTAATACAATCTCAAAGAGAAACAAACAACATTGACATCCATTTAACAAGAAAAAATGCAGAAAATAAATAATCAACACTAATCTAGACATCCACATACAAATAAACTAAAAATCAAATAGCATAAGAACATAAGAATCAAGAGAACAAGCAAATCGGAATGGGAGAAACCTCGGATATACATCAACCACAGATACAAAGCCCTCAAATTATATTAATAGTAATAGTAAGTAAATAAAATAGACAAAAAACCAAGTAGGAGAAGCAAGCATACTTTAGTAAAGTAGGGAAAAGTGCATAATGATAAATGTAACAATACCTAAAGCCAACAAAAGGATGGAAAAAAAATAATAAATAATAAAGTATATTGAGTAAACCCTACCTAATTAAATAGAGAAATCATTAATTTTTTTTTTAAATCTAAAACACAAAGAAAACTATAATTTTAAATCATCAACAAATGCATTAACCTAAATTTTACATACTTTAAAAATGTATTTTTGGAAACTAAGTCACTTAATATAAAAATCGCTGTAAAAATATTGTTTTACCAACTAAGATGACTTTAGATGAACAAATTATTCTATTCATCAGCCAATAAAAAATCAGCGACAATGACTTAATTCTTTGGGCGTTGGGTGAAAATAAAAAAGTGAGATGATCATTGACCAACGCAGAGTGGCTGCGTAGATAAAATTGTCGATAAAATCCTAATTCCAGTTAACAATCCTAGTGCATATAGAACTTACAATTTTTCTCTCATTTGAAAAATCTAATAAATTCAATAAGTAAAAAAAAAAAAAAAACGTTGAGAAAATTACAAATCTCCGTCTCTGTCTGCAACAGTACCACAAGCTGAACTAAAAAAATTAAATAAACAAATAAATAAGTAGAAGAAAAACACAGTAATACATTTTTCGGGAAAACCCTTTTCGCTGACAAACAAAATTCAACTTACTACATGACTCCCTACCAAACTTTCTATAAATTTAAACATTATTATTTACGGCGAACATCAGCTCCATAAAAGGGGAATATCACTTATATAAGGTAGACTATATGCATAGTATCATACATATCTAAACAGTAAAAATAACTTTGAAAGAAACAGAAAATAATAGAATAATGATTAATCACAAGGTGACTATGGAATAATTACTCAAGTTACATCAAATGGAAGAAGAAAATTTTCAAACTTAGTTGCCAATTGATATTCTTGTTTATTCTGTTCATTAGAATTATGGATTGAAAACTTTTTAAATAGACATTAGTAAAGTAGCTGAAGATGACATTAGAAAAGATGACACTTACTATTTTCTCTTATGGAATTGCAGGTGTGGAGATAAGTATGAAAAGATAGTGGGCATCATACTGTCTACTATACTATGAGAATCTAATTCTATATCGGGATGTAATGTCTAAAAAATAAATGTTTATAAATTTATAACAGGGAGCATTATTAAATAATGTTCCTTTACCTGCAGATCAGATTCGAACAATCTTTCCAAAAATTTTAGTTAATCTATCAAACAATGTTCAAAGCACATTTCTATAGCAAGTTTCCAAGTAAACAATGAGTACCAAAACATAAACTGACCTAAAGCAGGAACACACACGCACACACACACACACACAAAGAAAACCAACCTTTAAGAATGGCCATGGTATATATATACACACAGAGAAAACAATTTTTAAGAATGGCCATAGGTAGATGGTTTTATGTAGGCTAAAGAAGATTGTGAATGAAAATGATCCAAAATAAAGTGTTCAACATAAATTGTGCAAAGCAAGTAATATCGGTTGAATCCTAACTAACGCTTTTGAAAAATCACAATCTCAATATACCAATCTCTTAAAAACCATTTTGAAATTATGCTGATATTTGTACTGAGTGCTATTGCATATCAAGTGCATATGAAATCTTTTTTCAAACATTGTTGCTAATTAAAAAAGTTCCTTCGCTTCAAATATCCAGAAAACAAATTTTAGCTAAAACCCAAAACCTATATTTAAATCGGTACCTTTTATGGCTGCTGAAATTGCGTAGAGTACAGGTTGGGGTTCGAAGATGAACGAAAATCAACTGATCGAAGATCGTTTTGTGGGATTCTTTGTGACAAATTAGAAATCTTCTCCGTAGTGTTGGATTTGGTGATTGAGAAAAGGAAACTAAAACAGAGAGCGAAATGGGGATTATGGATTAGTGACCGACTTCAATAAAAAAACATAAGAAATTATTAAGAAAACATGGTTTACTTGGATCAATTTCTGTCGCGCAGCAGAGAGAGAGATCGCAGAAGGTGAAGTTTCTGGTGTACGCATCTTCGTGAGGGAGAGATTGTGCGGTTCAAAAGATTGGTCCACGCACATGAGTTCTCTCAGACAATGGCTCAAACACAGCAAACGGAAGCGGAAACCTAGAAGAGGAAGGGAATGAGAGACGAAATGAAAAGGGACGAAGATTCTGGAACAAGAGACTCGCTATTATCTGGAAGTGAATAGAGTCGTGTTTTCATTTGAACTAAAAGTGTTGTTTTTGGTCCTATGAATAATAATTTTGGAAGTTGATTTTATATATAGTAGGGATATCAGAAAGATCGATGTAGGGTTTTGAAAGAGAGAGGTTTTTTAATTTTTAGAGAGAGAGAGAGAGAGAGAGAGAGAGAGAGAGAGAGAGAGAGAGAGAGAGAGAGAGAGAGAGAGAGAGAGAGAGAGAGAGAGTTGGAAGATGAAAGATATTTTGATGATATTGTTGGCTGCACCGTTGCAAAACCAGATCACGGGATTTCTGATTTTCAGGTGTGAAAAGGGGAGTTACAAAATGAATAGTAATTTTTATACACTCTTTTTATGTAGAAGGGATATGCTAAATCTTAAGGATTATATATTGAATCATTATGAAAAACTACATTTGTGTTTGGGGCATAGACGAGAATTTTGCATTAAAAGGTATTGTTTTTATTAAGTCCCTTGTTTTCACTGGAAGTTCTAAAATATTGGGCTTTTTATTGATGATCTGATTCGTGTTCTGATGTATAAATTGCGCTTTTTATTTTGTAAATCTTTTTTAAATTGCAGTAGATAATTAATTTTGTGGGTCGGCTGGGAGAAGGATGTAATATCTGTGTAAACTGGTAATCATCAGCAATGGCATATAAAATGGAGTGATATCAACAATGGGATGTAGACCAATGATAAATACAAAAAACTGGTAATCAGTGTAAACTCGGTTCTCACACATTTCCCCGCAAGCTGCTCTTCCCATCCCATTTTTAACCCGCTTCCGTTCTCTTCCAAAATCTCCCTCCTAAACATCCAAGAGAAACATCTGGAATTTGAATCTTCACATCTTCGTCTTCCTCTATGAAACCGTCCCCCTTTCACGCCTAATAAAAATCAGAAACTCGTTTGTTGACATTGACAAAAAATAATTAATATACCAGTCTGGTTCGGAAATACTGAAGAAATCACCTGAGGAAACCACCGTGTATCGCCATATATCCTCTCTCTCCAAAATCTTCTTCTGATTTTTCCCTCTACACAAGAACTCTCAAACCGTAAGCAAGAAGAGAGCAGACCAAAGGAAAGTTTCACAATCGGCGCCGACCTGAATTGTAGTCGTCAATACCACGACAATCAACTTCTCAGCAACTGGAAATACCTATCCACCTACTGTCGGCGATTCCAACTCTGGATCTGACCCTCGACTGGGAATTCTAGGTATGCCATTTTTTATTTTTTTTTAATCTTTGTTACTGTGATTTTTCCCAGTTCTCCTTTCATTTATTGGATTAATCTAATACGATCACATCTAAATGATATGTTAATGTGAACTAAAAGATGGAATCTTGCGCTGAACCTCTCATCGTCACAGAAAATAGGTGCCATAGTGGTAAGGATCTTTCTCTTTTTGCATTTGAAAACTCATAGAATGCAAATATTGAATCTGATGTACTATTTCCATGACCATTTTGCAGCGTAATACAGCTAAGCAGTTTGCCGTTGGCACCACTTCATCCCTGGTAATTTTAAGTTTATTCTCACAGATTTTGAAGTAGTAGGTTAGTCATTCATTTGCATTTACCCGTGGATCATAAATTGCCATTTTGTTTTTCTCTGTTATTCTTGGTCACAGATACCCCTTGTTTCTTTCTCACTTTCCACACTTTATTTTTGGTATTTCGATATTTGCTTGTTTTGTCTTTATCTTGATAATTCCCTATCAATTCTGTCTTTGCAGATCCTTACTCTGTCCACAATAGGTGGGTAAAAGATAGAAAAATACTTTTATTTAGAAGATTTTGCTGTAGAAATCAAAAGGCATCACACGGTCACGCTTACTTCAAAAAACTTTGTTTTATTATTTTTGTTTACATATTTTTCACCACCTAAATGGAACATGAATATTATTACTATTATTATCAAGTAAAGTTCTTCGACCAATTTTGCGGGACGAGATTTTCAGTACCACAACTAAACTGAGATAATGATTCTTGCATATGTTGATATTTCTATGAGTAGCTTGTCTTTATAATTGAGAGAACGAAGATTTATTTAGTTTATGTGCTGTCAAAATAGAAAAATAGAAATAATCATCAATTTAAATGGATTTTGGATCTCCTCATGTCATCTATCCCAAGTTGTAAAAATCAATCAATAAAAAAGCAACTTGAATAGCACAAGACAAAAGAGATAGACGAAAATGTATACCATATCATAAGTAAATGACATTATTTGGTTACAAATGATTTGATTTTATGAACAATGAATTCATTTCAACCAGATTTTGTCTATGTTAGCTAATTGGTTATATACTTTTGTGTGTGTGTTTGTGAGATGAACTATCCTCCAAATTTACGTTCATGATAGGGCATGTTTGATAGGTTGATTTTGATGTTACAATTTACAAAAGAAGAGAAGTTTTGAGGATACTAGATTTCTTTTTCTTATGTTTTTAAATTATTTCTTTTATCCTGTATCTTGTGTCAACAAAAGAAATTAATATTATCTCTTCTACTTTTCAGCAACTTGAAAAAATTAGGTTGTCACTGGGTAATAACCACAATCTTAGATGTGCTTATTCAAATTCTTGGTCATTTTGAATCTTAGGAGTGTTTTGTTTGAAAAGCTTTTATATTCTGTGCAAATTAATGTAGAATTATAATTGCACAATCAGATGCATATATTTACATCCGAGTGATGACTGTACATGGCACATGTATGTGAAAGTAACTTTTGTATGATTCATGGGGTTCTTGCTCCCTGGGAGGTGATAGTAAAGGAAATTTTCAAAATTCTAAAAAGTTGAGAAGAAAGTAATGAACTATATGGAATGGAGAATTTCATGTGTTTGTTGCAAAAGTTGGTTATCTTTGCTTTGGACAGGATTATCATTTGGTTAAATTCGAATGGAAGAAAGATGAGAAATGGCTCAAGAGTGGAATTATACCTCGGGCAAATGATCTAGCTGAATGTTTTTATTAAGGTTACATTCTTTTCACTTATTTCTTTACATCTATTGACATGTTTTGTTAGAATGGATGTGCTCAAGTTCTATAGGAATGATAGTTTTATATGAATCTCTTATTTTTATTATAAGGAATATTTGTTGTGTCAAGTGAATGGGGGTGATCTTTTTACATTGGTGAAGGAGAAGTCCTTGAGTATATAAATACTCTATTATGTTACATAGCATTCATTACTTGTACAATGACCACTAATAATATATAGGACCCCTCAATTTCGTCGATCTTGGCATAATTCTTGCACAATAGAGGGCTCTAAGTTAATTGTCTCAGGTGGATGCACTGATGCAAGTGTGCTTCTCAAAGTTACTAAATGTAATTAATGTAATTAGTTGTCAAGAATGCATGTGAAATGATGATAGCATATACAAAATGAAACTTCACCTATGAAATGAATTGGGAGTTTGAATTTATTTGGCAAATCACGCTAAGAAAATCAACTGTATAACAATTCTCGTACGAAGTACGAGTCGGCACCTTACCTTAAACACAAAAGATTGCTATTCATTTTTATTATTGGTCTACATCCCCAATACTTTAAACCTTTTTTTTGTGAGCAGTCGGCACCTTACCTTAAACACAAAAGATTGTTATATAGAAGAGTCACTTCAAAGATTGCTATTCATTTTTGGTTAGTTGCTTTCACACCTTACCTTAAAATTAATTATCTGGTTTAAACACACACACAAAAATAAATAAATTGAAAAAAAAAAAGATAATCTATTTTCCTTTTCATCTGATTTGGAAACAGTATAAAAAAAAAAAAAAATTATTATATTCATATGATTTTGCTTAGTCACGAGATAAAAATATTTTAGCAAAAGGGAAAAAAACATAAAAGATGAACGTGTAAGTTGAGGATACCTAGACCATATTACGCTTTTCGGTGAGATAATTGATATAAATGTAAGTGTATTTAAACAAGATACTGAATATTCTAATTATATATTTGCTGACATAAGTTATAAAATACAAATTTCTTTTAAATACTTTTCAAATAAGCTACTTTTGTGCACATCCTCTAAAAATTCGACTAGAATAATGCAAATAAATTCGATTTAAAAACGGGTCTCGTACATCGTACGGGCCCTTCACTAGTAATTAAATAAGAGTGCATTTAGCACGCCAAATTAGGGCCAATAAATTAGTAAATAGAATTTTATTATGTTTTGACTAGCAAACGAAAAGAAAATAAAGACTGAATTTATTTACCCACAAATATAATATAATACAATAATATATTATCTTTTCAATATATATATACATATACATCAATAGTGAGTTAAAATGAAAGCAAAAGCCTTCAATCTTGACCATTGGCCATAATAATGCTCAAAATGGACTATTACAGAGAATTCACCACCGGCGAACCAATTGTTATGTACAGATACCTTACCACTCCAATTAGCCTTCTTGCCCTCTCAAGTAACGAGGATCTCCACTAAAATGTCAGCTACAATGTCAATGGTTTCCATTCCCATCAAGAAAAACCCTCAAGCTACACAGAGCCTCTGCTGACAGGCTGCAACATCTTAGTTTTCGTTGGCGTGCTGCTGGCGACGGTTCTTGGTGATCCAAGGAAGTGAAACATACTATGATGACTGTGAGATTGTCAAAAGTGTTGCGCCGCAGGGCCTCCCTCACAAGGTCTTTGGCACATTGCTCGGGGTCGTCATGTCGTCTCAACCCACGACGCACGAGACTAACAGCTTGTTGACTAGACATAACATCCCAGATCCCGTCGCACCCCATTATGAGGAATTCATCGTCCTCTCTCAGTACAATTTGACGGAATTCTGGTTCTGCAATGAGAGGGGAAGGAGAACCACGAGGCAACTTCATGTCCCAATCCCCAAGAGCCCGAGTTACGGACAGAACTCCATTGAGATATTCATTATCAATAAACCCACCCAATTCCTCTATCCGCTCACGCTCTGATGCGTAATTAGGTCTATGATCTTGAGACATATCGATTGCCTCTCCTTTCCGGCAAAGAACAGCTCGGCAATCGCCTGCGTTTGCCACCATTAGTAGCCTGGAAGAGAAAATAAACAGGGTCAAAGGAATTTTAATGCTAGAGGAAAACATTTGACTGCAAGAATCAATTGATGCTTCGGGTCGAAGAGGCCAATAATCAAGAGCTCAATGGCAGTTTGTTTCTTTGATGTTAACTGCAACCCTTCTTAAACAAAATAATGACAAGACAGCGCCCGTAAAATCTAACATATTAAGTCACTGTTTGGTACCACTTAAAATCTAGTTTTTAATCTAAGTCAAAGTCAACGATCAATCTCAACTACATATTTTATGGGACCCACAACTTTTTAACCACACATCACATCAACTTTTATCAAAATCTACTAAAAATGTGATTTTAATCTCCACCAAATAGGGACTAAGTGATTAGTGGCACAAAGATTTACCTTCCAAGTACAAGAACTGTCAAAGCGGTTGTTCCAGATGAAGTGCTCACACTACCATCATCAGCCAAAGCCATGTCTGCCAGAAGAAATCCTTTCTTTAGACAATTCTCAACCTCTAACAGAAATGCATCATCAACTTCAGAAGTTTGTGGGAAATTAGCGTCTTCGAAAAAGAATCTGATTGCATTCTTTCTAACATAGGCTGCAGCCTCAGGCCCTCCATGGCCATCAAATAACTGTACCATGCAATAAGGAACCAATTAGAAGATGATGGATGACTGTAATGTAGGACTATTAAAACAGTAATATGAATAGAACATCACTTACCCCATAGAATGCACTTGGCTGAGGAAAACTAAAGAGTGAACCGAAGTGTGAAGACAGATCATCTATCTTTATGTGCTCATCCTCCATGTATCTTCGTGGCCCAATATCAGCAAAACTACCAGAACGAATGACGGGAACAAATTGCGGAACAGACGTTTCTGGGGATTTGACATCCTGACAGATGCAGTAGTTTTCTAATTAAGTTTGGTCTTAAAAGTAAAAGATCAGAGGGAATGACTTCAGCTTCAAATGGGTCTGTGTGCAAAGCCTCAACGTTTTAGGGGCACCATTTTTTTTTTTTAGGACACTTTGAGGAAAAACTGAATATAGGACACAATTTTTTTTTTTTTTTTTACAAGTTATCATTTCAAATTGTCGCACGGGACACCCAAAATATCAGGGTTGGTCCTGTCTGTGTGTCATAGAACGAGTAGCAAACAAGGAGCAATACAAAAGAAATTCACCACAATCTTTTACGTAGCACAAGAGTTTCTTATGCCCGTACATGAAGGGTTTCATAATGCCTGCATATTTGGATGTCATTTACTTTGTCACCGTCGTTTATACTATAGATCGTCTAGGCACATAAGCAAGTGATTGGAAGCCCAACAAAGATACTAATGTACCATTACTATCTCATCCAGTCTCATTTATTAGAGAATTATCAGGGAAGTCCACAGATTTTGGGAAAAGAAAATTGGAGTCATTATAGTACCAAAAAACACAATCATATCATGACCAGTAGCCATATGAACAAAACAAGAGTTTACAGAAAGCAGTAAACTAATGGAACTAGAGCCAGTAGCTAGAAGACAGATTACTTCTCTGCTAGATAATCCCGGTAAGAACCTTCCCGAGGGATCGGAATCTTTTACATAAAATTTTAGTACAGAACCATTTTTTGGGATAATATGGTATTAGCATGAGATAAAGATATCAGTTTTTGAATTTGATTTCATCCCCAATCCACAATGACCGTTGGGCATATATAAAAATCAAGCATATAAGTTTATAAACATATTTCCCAAAATTATTTTTCAACCACACATATTCTTTTTTTTTTTTTTTTTTAAAAAAAAATTACCTAATAGAGGCTAATTTTTTTCAGTTTTTATTCATATATTCATATGAGAAAAGCAAATCATACAGACTAACCTAATTATCCCCTCAAACACCCCTCCACCCACCTACCCGGATAAGAATGAGTAAAATTGATTAAAAGACTTGTTTTTTCCTCACCTAATACTGCATAAAATTTTCCACCATTTTTTTAATCTTAAGTCATTAAAAAGCTCAATTTTTTTTTATTAGAATCTTCAATTTACCATCTAGATTTTCTAATCACGGTTCAACCAATTCAGATCACGTAAACCAATCAAAGACTTTTCTTAACATATTAGTAGCTAATCATCACACATCAAAACTAATATTCCAAAGTTCAAGATCTGATAAAAAATAAATAAAAAAATTGATGCATAAAATTAAAGAAAAGCTATGAACAACTTATCAAAAATTTGGAAGCATTAAATAATAAAAACTCATAACTAAAAATTAAATTAAATCAACGTAAAGAAAGAAAATCGAAAACAAGAACCCGTTGAGTTAAAGATTTTACCAGTTCAGAACATGGCACATCCAAGACAGGAACGCTCTTTTGAATCATAACCTCAGCTTCAGCTCCCATTTCTTCAGATCATAACACTCAAAATCAACTAACCAACTTCAAGATTTTCTTAGAAAACAAAACGAAACCAAGATTCTCAACTTTGATCAAGATTTTAGATGGGGTAGAATCTTTTTTCAGGATACAAAACGTAAGCTCTTTATGTTGAGTAAATAATAATATGTTTCTGGGACTTTCTTGGGATTTTTATGATTGTGTTGGGGGAGAAAATAACCAAACAAAAATTAGAACATCTAGGGTTGATTTTCTATTTGTAGAAAATAATGACGGTGTGAAGGGAGACCGGAAACCGGCGGCAACGTGTTAAACCAGCTGTGTAGATGGACACGTGTGAGTTAACTGAATCTAATTTTTTTGATCGATTCCACACGTAGATGGAGATATAAAGATTGAGGATTCAGTTGGTGGACAGGTGGAGGTTTCTGGAGTGGGTAGTTGTCAGGTAGGAACGCGTGACTTTTGAAGATGCGCGAAGGCCGTTCCTCTATTCCTGCTGTTAAAGTTTGACAAATAGACAACGTTGACTTCTCCAACCATTATTTAAGATTTTAGGAATAGAAAATTAAAAAACTATATCTCCAACCATTATATATAATTAAATTACTTGAGATCATATATTTTGAAATAGTGATTTTTTTAAGAATGTGTGGTTAAAAACTAATAGAATTGAATATATATTGAAGAATGTGTGGTTGAAAGTAAGAAATATAAAAATGTATGACATTTTAATAAGACTCAAATTAAACAATGGCTAACTTATAAGTTAGGGGGCCGCCGCTGGGGCACCTTAAAATCTCCATTACTATATGTTCAACTTTATAATCCATATGCAATTAGATGATCAACATATAGACTTCTTTAACAGATATCACATAATGGTGTTAGAACTGCTTACTCATTCAACTTTTGAAGGACAAACCATTGACTGGTTTGAGCAAACAAGTCAGTCATTTAACCAGTTTATAAATTCATCCTCCCAATGTATTTGATCTTTCTGAATATGCATCTCAATTTGCAAAAATGTATATCACACACCCTGAGGGCCCGAACCGACCAAGCCCAAGGTCATTGGTTCGAGTTTGTAAATTTAGGTTATTCCTCCCAGGGACCAAGGTGGAGGGATTGAGTAAGGATGAGTAATTCTCAATAACTCTCACTTTCCACAAGGAGCAAATTCAATATTTTAGGATTCGAACCCTGCACCCAGACGTGTTGAACACTTACCAACCCTCCCTTTTGCCACTGAAAGATGTGCTCTGGGGTATTGAGGTTAGTGCATAATGCATGTCATGTGTCATTCTGAGATTTAAAATTTGAGGTTAGTGCATAATGCACGTCGTGTGTCATTCTAAGATTTAAAATTTGATGCTAGTTTTGGCATTATAAGAATCAATCAATTTTCAGGGTTTGCATGACCTAGGAGAGATTTGTCCTCTAGGAGGCTCGGCATACAGACTAGGTTAAGTAAATCCTAAGATGTGAATATCATCATGCAGCTATGCTCCCTTATTGTGGACGAACTCTATCGAAAGGTCTTATAAGAGATCTTAGGTACATATGATCTTCATTCATCATTCATGAACGTTTATTGTGTGTATGTTTATTAACGATATATTCAACTATCATTTATGTTTCTGAATTTTATTATTATAGGACCTATTTACATTTACTCTTTTGAATTTTAAATGATGATTTTATTTATTTTTAATTTGGATCTATAGATGCTATTATATATACAAGTACAACTATGAAAAAGATCTAGTGTCAACCGCTGTAATCGTTATGGTGCCGCGGCAGACACATGTGTTGTGGTCCCACCTGTGTGTGGAGGCCACAATTGTGATTGGCACCGGATCAAGAGTGTTGTGATAGAAAATTATGACAAAGCCTTTTAATATTCCCTTTTATTTTTTTTTGTTTGTGGAAGAGAGAGACGTTTGGTCCTGCAGAAGACATCGATCACCTTTTTTCAATCAAATGACATTGATATCCTTCCATATTTGAAGCTGGAAAAGAAACCCCATCAATTACAGGCAAAATTGTAAAAAACCACCACAAATTGGCAGAAATTAGGCTTAGATGGTCAAGAAGCCAGTTGAGTGGCAGATCGTGGGTCTTACTTCTAAGTCAAAAAAATCAATTCGTCTTTGCTAATAATCCTGCCCAGACGAGGGCATAGAGTTTTTTTAAAGAGTTAGTGACTTGTAGTAAAACTTTAGTGATCAAGACAAGAATAAATTTAACGACAAACTTGAATTTAGACATCAGCTTCCGTAACTATAGGTGAAATAAACAATAGGGTGTTGTGAAACTACCAAAATTTAAGAACAAGAGAATAGAGAGGTAGAGAGAAATGAGAGAGTTTCTTCTCATTCCATTCAAATCAAGTGTGTTCATTTACAAAATTTTGGCCTCTATTTATAGAATTCAATAGGGGCTTAATAAGTCATTCTTACCAATAAACAAATAATATAAATTAGATAAGGTTAGGTATTAATTAGATTAGGGAATAATTTACAACACTCTCCCTTGAATGACTTATTGTTCAATAGCTCAATTGTCTGCCTCGTTAAAACCTTGCTAAGAAAACCCAGTGGGATAAAAATTGAGCGAAGGAAAAAGAGTACAGCTACTCCCCCTAATGTTGTCCATCATGAATCATTGAGTCTAATATTCAAAATGACATCAATGATAAGTACTACAAATCATGTACTGAAATTTGAAGTTCTGAAGTGCTTCAGTGCTGTCTCGTTAAAACCTTGTCAGTAAAACCCAATGGGACAAAATCTGAACAAAGGAAAAAGAGTACGGCCGCTGCCTTGTTAAAACCTTGTCAGGAAAACCTAGTAAGACAAAACCTGGACGAAGGAAAAAGAGTACAGCGTGATTCTTCCCCTGAAGTGTGCAATCAAGCATTCATGAACCTTTTGAATAATGATATCATCTTTCGTCTGGAATATGTATATATGAAAATCTTCTTGTGTGTAGCCGATATCATAACATTCTTCATAAGATGTATATGATTTTCTTCATTTGTTGATATCATAACATTCTTCATAAGATGTCTATGATTTTCTTCATTTGTTGATACAATTCCAGATGTCAATGATTTTCTTCATTTGTTGATATCATTCCAGCATAATTTAAAGAGAGAGTTTGTTGTTAAATTATTACTTGCAGATAGCTTTGACAATGTCTCAAAAACCTTGCTAGGAAAACCCTGTGGGACAAAACCTTAGTAAAGGGAAAAAGAGTACATTATTCTCATTTGATACGCCATAATTGCTGTCTCATTAAAAACTTTGTTAGGAAATCCCCGTGGGACAAAACCTCAGCTAAGGAAAAAAGAGTGCAACGCGTATTTGTTCACTTCATAGGAATATCACAAGTATATTAATGCAATCTCAAATCATTTCATCAAACATATAGTTTATGATGAGCTTTTATAAATAGTTTATAACTCATTTATGATATCATAGCTCATTTTTTATGTACTGAACATGCTATACCAAGCAATGTTTAGTTAGTTGACTGATTGCATTACTCAAATCTAGAATTGATTCACTTCTGGTGAAACTATCAAAATCTAGAATTCACTTCTGATGAATAATTAAATATTCATTTTCAAATTCACTTCTGGTGAATATTCATTTTCGATGGATAATATAATTTTGCATATTGAAAATCAATTGCATGCCCAAATATTCAAATATAATAATAGTACACTCCAATTTCATTTTCAACATATTATATTATGGGGTCATATGTATCATTCTTCATGTGATTTTATTTTAAAAATCACATTTCATTCTATAATGATACTATTCTGGGAAAATTGAATCTTTCAATGATTTATACATGTATGTTCTTACACTTTATAAACTGCAATTTCTAATTTGCAGAAGTATAATCAATCATTGAAATAGATATCAATTTCGACATATAATCTATAATCATTTCGCTTGAAATCCCAAAGTATCGCGATCAACTGGTACATCAAAGAAAACTCCCAAAGTACTGAGATGAGAATCACACTTTTTGATCTCACTCATTGTTATATCAAAAAGCTCAAACTAGTGATCTAGATTATAGTCTCATCCACCATATATCATGCCAGTTCTTTGAAAAATTTCGCGTCCAACGAGTCGTCTTTTACGACTGTGTAATATTTTTCATTTGTACAAATAACTATTAGCATTACACATTTAAGTGTTTTGGACTTCAGGTCCTATAATAATAATCCCTACATTGGGATTTTTATATTTGGCCAAAGTATTATAATTTCAAAAACCTTATTTTCTTAAGAGGGTTGTGTGTAGTAGACTTATTTATCGATTCCATTTCATCTCAAATATAAATATAACATAGAGAGATCTCTATGTATATTCTATCATCAGATACCTGAATCTCTCATCATTTAATTATGTCCATTTTACTCACCATGAGTATTTAGTCTCAAAAGAGATCATTTCAATTATTCAAGAGATATTTATTTTTGGAATCGATTGTCATTATACTTCAGGCATGATTACGCTTCATGCGTGTTATTGTTTAATTTCCCCATAATATTCAAGAATCTTGTATTATATCAGTCGGCTAAAAATGTCGCAATACATGTCATTCGTAATTATGAATATAATCACAATCATATATCAAGTGCGTATTGTTAGAGTGTATATAGATATCGCACTTCTTAGAAATCATAAAGCGTCACAAGCAAATCTTTATTTCATCGTATTGACATGTTTGTATGTAGAATATTGCTGCATGAGAAATATTTATATTTAAGTTGTTCTCATAGCAAATATTTGGAAACTTTTAATTTGCTAAACCATTAGCAACATAATGCTATTATCTCAACTAATTCGTAAAATCATTAATGAATATAAGATATATTCATGCTAGCATTTATCACTTTGCTTGTAATATCATTACTTGAGCAAACAATCAGTCATTCATTTTCTTAGTGAGATAATTAATTTGCTTTTGAGAACAAGAAGGAATGATAACTTGTTAACCTGAACAATCTTCTGGTTCTTTAATGAATGTCATTTTGCATTCTCAATAAATCTCATTATTGAATTGAAATCTAACCAATCATGCTAAACTATAGAACTTCTGGTTTAGTAAGATATTTCACTTGTACATATGTATGAACTTCTGGTTCAATATAGTATTCATTTCATCAGTTCGTATTTCTGTATAGTACAAATCAGTATACCTTTATTTAGTATATCCAAAAAGGTTATTAGAATGACATCACAAGAAAATGATCATTGTCCCCACCTTTTGATTACAAATCTTTTCCCTTTTCTTGGTGGAATCACTGACACGCAGAACCACCGCTCTTTTATGCGTTAAATAATGCATTTAAATAGATCACTTTGGGAGAAGATCAGATCCATCAAAATGGATGTTATATTATCAAATATTTACAAATACTACTCAAATCTTCCCATAAATGTTTTGAAAAAGATTTACCGATTTCGACTCGAAAGATTGAGGCTGCTGATGGATCAAGGTATCCCAGAAGATGTTTGTTGGTTGACCAAAGCAAAAGTTCGTTTAGCTGGTGAATTACCGGATTCATTTTCTAAGCACATGACTGGCTTAGGTAAGAGTACTTTTGCAAAGAAGCGAAGAGCCAAAAGATTGAAAGGTTGTTACAAATGTGCTCGATGGACATGTAATACCCGTTGTAAGTCAGTAGGATATTCATCCATAAATCGAGATGATAAGATAGACTTCATTAAGGGTGGACTGAGTAAGGAGTCATTGGATGATATTAGATTGACTCTTGAGACGCACCCTAGTGAGTATGTGCAACGTGAGCTAATATCTTTATGGGCTAAATTAATCAGCGATAAAGAGCGTTATAGTCTCAAAAATTTAATAACAAAAGATCCTGTTTGTCAGGCTGTTATAAACAATGATGTTTTGGGTACTCAGCATTGATACAAGGTAAATCAGTATAGTATATATGTTTTAACAAAGTATTTTGTATTTTCATTTTTCGCGTATTAACAGATGGTATCTGAGAGATCACCGAAAGATTATCCATTATGGAGCAAAATATATGCTGCCAGAGACAATATCAAAAGTGGTGTCATTTAGTCAAAAGTAAATAGCAACTTTTTCAAAAGAAGAGCAGTAAATAGTGAATATTTTCAAGTTTAAAACGTCTGATAATTTCGCAGTTTAAAGCATCCCAAAATTACAATTTCTTGTAAGTTTTTCTTTCCTTATACTCTCAAAGATGGAAGGACCAAAACTTCGACAAATCAAAACTATCTGTGTATTTTGTGGATCAAAAGTAAGGAAATGTTTGGGTATCTAGAAGCAGCAATGGATTTAGGAAAGAAGTTGGGAGAGAAATGTATCAATCTACTATATGGAGGAGGTAGTAGTGGATTGATGGGTTGTGTTTCACAATCCGCTCAAACAGAGAAAGCAAGACTGATAAGTGTTATACCCGTTCCTTTAGATGATATCGCAGGCAAAACATGAGGGCGTGAAGTACAGACGTTATCTATCCATGAACGCATAACTTGCATGTTATATGGTTCTGATGCCTTCATTGCCATGCCTGAAGGTTTTGGTACTTTAGAGGAAATCTTTAATATTACCTCATGGGCTCAATTAGATCTCCATACCAAGCCTATTGGGCTTTTAAATGTTAACAATTTCTTTGATGGTTTGCTAACATTTCTTGATTATGCTGTGGAACAGGGATTCATCTCTCCATTTTCTAGGAGAATCCTTATTTCTGCTCCTACTATCGAGGAACTGCTGGATAAGTTGCAATCATATATTCCAATACAAGATCCAGCAGGATTAAAAATAGATTGGTCGCATGGAAGGGGTGTCAAGCGAAAATGGAGTCCGGTTAATGTAAATTTATCCTTGTGAATCTCCAAAATATTGTGGGTGGTAGAGTACGGGGTATTCTTACTCTTGAGACACACCTTTAATATTGATGAGTATTTGAACTTAACCTTGTGAACCTCAAAAGGATTTGGAGTGGTGGAGTACGGAGTATTCTTACTCTTGAGACACATAAAAAAGATTAGGGGTGGTAGAGTATGGAGTATTATTACACCTAATACACACCTCTACTTTTGAGGATCATAAATGTTTCCCCCTTTTGTATTTTGCATGTATGACTCGTTTATGCTTCTTCAAGAGCAATAATAATAATAATCATTTCAGTATGTTTAGTTGATGATTTTTACTTCTTCTAGAGTAAATATGTACTTCTTCTGGAATACATAAGGCCCCGTTCTCTTTGCCATTTTCTAGCCATTTTCCATTTCCTATCTCCGAAAACACGGAAAACGCGTTCTTTTATGGCGTTTTCGAAAAAAAAATTCAGAAAACATTTTCCAAATTTGTAAAGAAATTGGAAAACGCGGAAATGTCGTTTTCTGCGTTTTCTTTATATATTTGGAAAAGTGGAAAACGCGGTAACCACCGCGTTTTCCACTTGATGAAAAAAAAAATTAAAACAAAAGAAAACGTGAAAGCAAGACAGACGCTGTCCATCTCTTCTCTCCCTCAAGCTGCGTTCTCTCTGTCTCGAAGCCGACCGCCACCGCCCGCAACCGTCGTCCGCAACCAGCGGCCACCACCACCGGTAAAGGTAAGCACATTGTTTTCCTATTTTGTTTCTTCAATGGATAGAGGAAATAGAATCTTGATTGAGTCAACATTTAAGGAAAAAAAACGGTAATCACACCTCACTTCATTATCACTACCAAACGCGTCGGATTAAGCACCATGTTTAGCATATTTCTCTGTAGAATTCCAATTATAACTGATTTTGAACAATGAAGCTCAGCTGCAAGAATCCCTCTTTCGGTCTACTGTTTCGGTTTTTGGTATAACGCAATTTTTTTTCCTCCACGATTTGGAATAATTCCTCAATTTAGATATATGAAATTTAACCAAATGAGTTTAATAACAATGAGTATATTACCAACTCAAATAGATTGAGCAGTAATTGTGTGATTGAGCAGCAGTTTTGTAGGATTAGAGATGAGGACATGCAATTTTATGTAATACTTATAACTGATTGTTGAATCTGATTAAATTTTGATATGAGTCAAGTTCTTCAATGTATCAGTTGTAGTTATGTTCCTCTTTTAATCTTGTAATTGTTCATGGTTTGTGTATTATGTATGCGTTTATATTTGTTAATAGTAAATGTTAAATCTTGCTATTTTGGCATGGTTTGGCTTCTTGATACCCTTCATTGACGGAGGATTGGCCATCTCTCTCATCTAGGCACAATTCCACCAACACACACAATGTGAGGCTCTTTCTGGTGTAACATATATATATGATAAGAAGACAATGATGTCTAAACTCTCGAATTGCTTGTGTTGGTCTATATATGTAAATATGGGAAAATTGCCTTATGGTGCTTAACCTATTTCTCTGACCTTTTCTTGGATTAAGCAAGTCCAGTTAAGATGAAAATCCATATCTCTCTCTCTCTCTCTCTCTCTCTCTCTCTCTCTCTCTCTCTCTCTCTCTCTCTCTCTCTCTCTCTCTCTCTCTCTCTCTCTCTCTCTTTGTGAATAGTTTGGAGTGGAGGGAGTGATCTGGTGATATAAAAGGAGGAGTAGGTTTAGGTACTGGTTCTACAATGTATTCGACCAAAGCAGAAAATGATGAGCTTAGAGGAAATCCAATGCTGTGATAAGATATGAAGAGGCTGAGAAGAGTCAGTCGGGTCTTATGTCCTGGTGAGTTGGAAGGGTGGGCTGCGTCTAAGCTAGGCAAGAATTAGGACCGAAGAATTACAAGTCAGCGGCAAATGCGGAGTAAAGACAAGTCTGATTTATTGATGTGATTAACTTCTAAATATGAAATTCAATGGGGGTGGTGAAAGGCATCATCAGATTTGAGAAAATGAGCTTACCTATGATAAGAATGGTTAGAAGTTAGTTTTGATGAGTAGATTGTTGTTGGATTGAATGTCTTAAACTTAACTTTGTTGTTTCTACTATGATTTTGATGATTTGTATGTTTTAAACCTCTTGTTATATCAGTAATGATGAAAAGTATGATTTTGATGTTTTGTATGTTGGTGGTAGTGTTAATTCTGGTAAGTATTTTACTTCTAATTATACAATTACTTGATTAGTTACAGGGAAAAAATACCTAGCTGATCCTAGGACTTTTGTAAGTATCATTTTAAGTCATGAAGAAGAGAAGAAGTGTATCATCTTTTTAGATTCAAATAAATGGAAGATGGTAGGCGTGAAGAAGAGAAGAAGCCCATTGAGTTTGAACAAACCATACTTTCGATGTTGGGAGAAAAAATGGGTCACAAGATTAATCATTCAAGCACAAAGATCTTCAACGGTTGGACATAGTAAATGTTCATTTTGCTTATAAAAAAGTAACAATTGAAATCTTTAGAACTTTTGTATATTAATTTATCACAAGTGTACTCTCCGTTTGGTTCATGAAGAGTACAATTTAATTACAAGGAGTTATTATTGATTTTTGAAATGGAACAAAATTAATGTAAGGCAATTTCTTTGTTTATTTCTTTGATAATAGTTATTAAAATTGTATTTGCAATGTGATTTGGGAATAACACTTAGTGTGTTATTGTGGCTGTGCATGATGATATTATTTGCTAATAAATGTCTTTGTTTTCCTTCTCTGTTTGGTTTGAATATTTTGTTACTTTATTTAGGGGGTAATATTAAACCATACTTTGGTTATTTAATACAATTTGAATATTCATCTAAATATATCAATCCTTTTTTACACTAGTAAACTAGTAATACCACGGTTCAAAGGTTTTTGTTAAGGGGATTAGCGCATTTTATCAAGTCTTATCTATTTGTGAAACAATGAATACTAGTATGAATCAATATAAAGTTTCAACTAAAGTTAAACCTTCTTTATAGACAATATGGGCGGTCAAAGAAATGCTAGGAAAACTACTATGACGTGGACTAATCAAAAAGAGACTGCCTTTATCCAAATATGCTACGATTATGTGAAAGCTGGTAAATTACAATGTTCAACATTTAAGGAAGAGTGTTGGGGGAAGATTAGTGAAGATTTGAAACGCGTCATAAATGAGGACTGTGACATTGCTCAATTGAAGGGTAGATGGAACCGTCTACGCAGCCTTCATCGGTCATTTTCTGAACTTATTAAGCACACAGGAGTCACATGGGATTCAGATACATGCACAGTAAGTGCTCCTGAAGAAGTTTGGCAAGCATTTTTTACGGTAAATTTTCCTTCGCATAATATAATTTTTATCATTTACCTTTATTGTTTATCAATTTATATTACTTTTTTTTTAACATGTACATATTATTTCATGTTACTTCTTCTTAATATGTACATATTATTTCATGTATCTGTCTTTTTTAATGCAGAAAAATGCAAAGATTTACAAGAAATTCAAGAAAGATGGATGCCCACATTATGAGATGCTTGGAGAACTCTTTGGTGAAACCACGGCGACTGGAGGATTAGGCACCCCCTCAACTCAGCTTCCACCCTCTTCAGATGATGAACGACAGATGGAGGACGATTTTCTAACAAAGGGGGTCCATGTACGGGTACATAATATCAATGAATCGGAGATTGAAAAGCTTCCCCGTCGTCGCAAAACACCTAAGATCAGTAAATCAGAGAATATAGATGAGGACCTGGCGCGTTGGGAGTCCACTATGAATAAAAGAGAGGAGGAAAGTGAACTTCGACAGACTTACTTGAAGGAAAAGATTGCAAAAATGCAAGGGAAATCATCTCTCGGTACCAGTGGGAGTGAAGCAACTAGCCAAGACCCTTTTACGCAAGCGAAGTGGATGGCCATATTAAATAGTATGGAAGCATTGACTGATGAGATATTCGCTAACGCTATGAAGGCACTCAGAGATCCAGAATTTAGGGTGCAATTTGTGTTGATGCCGGAGAGTAGGAGGATGAATGTGTTGAAGTTCCTTTAAGTGATTTCCTATCATGTAGCTTTATTTGACCATGTTTCTATATTTGTACTTGTTCTATGGATGATGTTTGTTTGATGTTGTATTGTAGTATGGATTGCATAATTGTGTTGACTTTCTGTATTATCAGTACGTTGAGACTAGATGTGGATTTGGCAAGGTTTCTATGTATGAACTTGTTGTATTGTACTATGGATTGCATAATTGTGTTGATGTTCTGTATTATTAGTACGTTGTGATTAGATGTGGATTTGACAAGGTTTCTATATATGAACTTGTCGTGTAGCTTTATTTGACCATGTTGCTATATTAGCGGAGAAATTAACAACGTTGCAATTTTACATGGACTAAATCTTAGTGATATGTATTTGGGCAGGAAATGTCATCTTCAGGTCAAATTTCACCCGATGAATCAAGTGACGAAGATCTGTTCCTCATAGATGACGAACCTGATGCATCCGTAGATATGATGGGATTGCAGATTGTACAATCTGCATATGAAGGGATCTGTAGGACGCCACGAAGAACTTCATTGCTTACTGGAAGGATGTATATATATGAGGTATTAAATGGACATCCAGATGTGTGTCATGATAATTTTCGCATGCAGAAACATGTATTTGAGAACTTTTGTAACACTTTGAAAGAAAAAGGTTTATTGAGAGATGGAAAAAAAGTTAGCGTCGAGGAAGGGGTCGCAATGTTTTTGATGATTGTTGGGCACAGTACACGGTATAGAATTATAGGTGATAGATTCCAACATGGAAATCACACAATACACAAATGGTTTAAGAAAGTCCTACGTGCTGTTCGTGAGTTAGGCATTGAGCTAATATGCCCAATGAACCGAGGTGTTGTACATGAGCGTATCTTGCAGAGATACCCGTACTTCAAGGATTGTATTGGTGCAATTGATGGAACACATGTGGCAGCTTGGGCGCCAGCTTCGAGACAAACAGCTTATCAGTAATTTCCTCTTACTAGGCAAATACACATACATGCTGCGTGCTGCACAATACATAACTTCATTCTCAAATAGCACACATTGGATAAGTTGTTTACGGAATATTCTCAAGAAAATATGATATTTGATGAAGAACCTGAATCATCTGATGCACGTGAACCCATTCAATTTGATTCCAACCAGACGGCTCAGATGGCACAAGTGCGAGAGCAAATTGCTACTCAAATGTGGAACGATTACTCTAGAAGGGCAACATGAATTTTTAACTTTTTGGCAACAACAAATTGTATGATTGAGGCTAATCTATTTTTTTGTTGTTCCAAACTCAAATATGACATCTCTATTTCAGTTATATTGTGTTTATCATATATGTATGAATGTTGAATGCATATATATATATATATATATATATATATATATATATATATATATATTCACCAGAAATTTAATTACAACAAAAATTAAAAGTTTGTGTTTGATATTATTTAAAAATATTTTTTTAAAAAAATAATAGTAATTTTTAGGAGAATGAATGATTCATATTTGGTTGAAAAGTCAAATATTGTGGATTTCACTTTTAATGAGAATCAAACAAGGACAAAATAGTTTTCTGCAAAAAAAACTCAAACAGAACGTGTTTTCCACATTTTCATTTTCGAAAACAGTTTTCAGAAATAACAAACCAAACGCGTTTTCAGCAATTTTGAAAACATTCTCGGAAAACGGAAAATAGAAAACATTTTCGAAAATGAAAATAGAAAACGGAAACATAAAGAGAACGGGGCCTAAGTGTTTATGTAAGAACTTTTCCAAATATTTATCATCTAATATTTATCTCATAATACTGATGAGATTATTTTCACATTAGCTATATCCGTGCTATCATGTGATATTATCTTATCATACATCAACATTCTCTTGTTAGATAATTCATTTTTATCTATCTTTTCAATACAGATAATGATAACTTCTGGTACCGCTTGATAAAATATTTTTTATCAACATTCACCAACTTTTTGGTAATGATAACTTCTGGTATCATTTAATGAAGTATCAAAAAACAATAATATTGTATATATATTAACAATAATAATACTGGGATTATATCACCACATATATATATGTTGACAACAACCTCTAATATGTTAGAATTAACCAACAACTGAGGCGTTTCTGAAATAATATAAAATATGAATATATGCAAAATATTCCATGTATTCAATTGATAGACCGACCATATAGGCGGTGTCAATATAATGAAATAATTACCTTTCATGAGTGAGCGAATCATATCTTCAAATCCAGTCAAGGTATTCACAATAGTCCAATCCGTTATGATAATGAGTCATATCCAGTTAAGGTATAAATCCAGTCCATAATAACTCAATCCATCACGGTATGACAATAATTATATTACTTATACCTTGTTTAAACTCTTTAATTTATTGATCACAGATTAATGTTAATTAGTTGTGAATATTGTTAATGCTAATCATATAATTAATATTCATAATTATAATGAAACGATTTAAAATCATACCACTATACCTACCAAGTTGGTGGACTTTTGTTAGTTTCCACCAGGTTAGTGTTGGACACCACGATCACTACTGCAGCTATGCCTTTAATCTGAATTTTCTAGATCAGAGGTTGTGATACTTTTCTCTTCTCATTTTTTTTTCATCGAAGTATTCATCTTCAAGATCAATTTCGCAATTTTAGTCCTAGCAACAATATAGGACCAAAAATAATTGCAGTAATGGAGCAGAGTTCTCGGTCGTAGTTGGTAAAAGAAGAATTTTTCTATATATGAGATTTAATTGAGTTGTTCACATTGATTAATAATAATCACGTTTCTGATACAGATGTTCATCATTTAGATGCAACTGTAGAGTATACTCCCGTCATATTACTCAATAGGTTAGAGACTCGTGCTGATAACGTGTTGTGAAACTACCAAAATTTAAGAACAAGAGAATAGAAAGGTAGAGAGAAATGAGAGAGTTTCTTCTCATTCCATTCAAATCAAATGTGTTCATTTACAAAATTTAGGCCTCTATTTATAGAATTCAATAGAGGCATAATAAGTCATTCTTACTAATAAACAAATAATATAAATTAGGTAAGGTTAGATATTAATTAGGTTAGGGAATAATTTACAACATAGGGTAATATATTGTATAGATACTATACTCGGTAGAACAATGAATTTGCCTTTTTCGATTAATCTTTTCATTGATTATACTTGCAAGTTATGACATTGAGGCTGATAGTGACAAACCTCAAACCTTTTAGAAAAATACACAAATTGCAAGCCATTCTTTCAATGAATAGGGACCACTCTAATATTTGTTCAAGGAAAAAATCAACTTGCAAGCAACCTTTTGCAATTGATTATTGCATCCAGCATTGTTTGAATTATAGTGGAGTTCTTGTCACTTATTCTGTTTGAGTTCCACCGTTATTCATAGAATAATTAACGAACCCACTTAAATTCATCATATGGAAAACGAGCGGCAGATCGTACCGAGGTTATGCGAGCCCTTCTTACTCAAACAAGAGCCCCATTCTCATTTTTTAGGCGAAGTGTGAGTCACTCATATGGAGTACGTCACCATGAAACTTTGGGTTTGAATACGTGTACGTGTACATGTTAGTGTTGGTGACTTGGTGTTGTAGACCTTCAATGAAGTGTGAATTCAACATGACTCCACGTGCAATTTTCTCAAATTACTTTTTAATCACGTACATTTTCTCTTTTCAATTTTCAGCAATTACTTTTTACCTCAAAATCATAAATAATTTAGTTTATAAACTAAACATTATTACCAAACAAAGGCTTATGTAGGTGTAGTATCACGTTTGACTTAGGGATGTTAAATGGGGCAAGCTGGTTGTCGACTTGGCTCCCGATGAGTTGGTTCAATTCGTCACATTTAATACCTCTAGTTTGACTAGTGCCACCCTATGCCTCTCCAACTAACCTTTAGGCATTGATCCATAAGCATGGGTACTGCGTCGAAGTGACCGTCATGGGCGGGGTGGCCGGGCGGGGTGGGGGAATTATTATATTATATATATAATTAAAAAAAAATGTAACTTCCTTTTATTTTTTAATATTTCAAATATTATCTAATCTTTTCACATATATACACATACATATAAAAATTGTAACTTGCTCTGGTGGTACCAGAGATGTCTTATGAATCCTCATATCATAAGATCAAGGATTCAATTTTTGGGGACGCATCCAATTAAAAGTGGAACAAACCTACTTAACAGTAAACAATTTGCTTGTTAACGGCCCGTGACACTCGTGCAGACCTCGAATCTCAAGCCTCAAGATCCCGTCAACAGATGGATATACTTTGTTGCTTACACATTATTCACCTAATAATTCACTCACAACTTTACTATATTTAATCTCTTCTTATCTAAACTGCCTAATTTGAAACGTGTCTACTTTATAGGTTTGTGACTTCCTCGTCATATAATTTGCACAGACACAGTTTGCCAAACCAATAGTTTTATAAAGTAACACTAGGATTAATTAATTAATTAAACAGCCTAACAGATACGTGGGTTTAACAATATAATGATCAAAGTTACATGCATAAAGTAAATATTGAAATGGACAGATGGCTTCTGTCAAACACGACATTTAAGTTCCATCTCGGTGCCACTTTACCTAAACACAGGTTGCGAACTTGCAAATAATAGCTACTAATTAATTTGATTTGGTACTTAGCCTTTGTTTGGTTTTGCTAAAAAAAAATTGATTTTAATCTAATTCAAAGTCAACATTTAATTTTAATTTAACTACATCTTTTATAGAATTCACAACTTTTCAACCACACATCTCATCAATTTCTATTAAAATTTATTAAAAATCTAATTTTTATCAATACCAAACAGTGACTTAATTTTAGCAAGGAATGAACAATCAATCAATCATTATCTAATAACGACCATATTTCAAGATTCGAGAGCAAGCCCATGTTTGACCGGCATTTCTTAAAATTTATTTTCAGCCAAATTTATAACGTTTATCAACTTTTTAATAATACGTTTCACAACTTTCATTGAAATTAATTAAAAGTCTTATTTCTATCCAATCAAATAGGGGCTAAGGCAATTCGTTCAAACCAAGCCTAGAAGTGAGAAAATTGTTGTTTCCTTAAAAAAGGTTAGAGAAAGTGTAGTGTTCGATGTACCCACGTGTCACACACACTTATTTCGTAAAAAATGGTCCAATTTTTTTTTTAAATAGCTAAGGAAAAAATGTTGATTATTCTTCTTGATTCAGATCAGATCTAAAAATTGACAAAAGTATCTTTATAAAGCATAATGACCATCAATCTCATCTATTTTTCCTCGAATTCTTGTTTAATCATCCGATGGAGTTGCTTGTGTCACTATGAACGAATCACTTTCTTCCATAGAAGTGTGTTGAATAAACCTCAATTGGTCATATTGAATTTACTATGTTTTTCCGTCCCTTGAGTGTGGAGTTTCATGGTTTTCAAAAGTAGGTATTCCTTAATTCGCAAAACATGTCCGGTTGGATTGAATGATCACCCCTCCCACGATTCTATATTTGACTTGATCATTGATCTACCAACAAAACAATATTATAAATTTTGTACTGCAAGAAAAAGTTAAACGTTGTATAATCGAGCCTTGCATCTATTAGTGGAAGAGTCTTATCTAACTGAAATTCATCAACTCTTCAAAACCACTGGGGAAAAGCAATTCCTCTATTTCTTCCTTTTAAATTCATTGTCTCAATTTCGTTTGGTACGCAATTTCACAAAGAATTATAAAAAGAATCTTATATATTCTCTTTTATCTGTTTTCATAGATGACCAAGTATTCATTAGAGATATTATTGAAATGTTATTTCTAAACCAAATCTTTGTTGCAGTGGCGTACAAGTTACTTATTGATAAGCCCAATCATAATACTGTCCTTTCATTCACAATTATTAGATCATCTAAGATCCGTCTCAGCCGTTCACTTATTGATAAGGACGAGTCTCAACCTTTTGGGCTTCTCACTTCTTTCAGACATTTCATTTTTCTCTGATTTCTCTCTCTCTCTCTCTCTCTCTCTCTCTCTCTCTCTCTCGTTCGTCTTCTTCGTGGTTGTTTCAGAGAGAAACCTTGATTTTTTCGCACAATCTTTGTGGTTTATACTCTGATTCTTTGTGGTTAATCAAAGTTTATACTTTTTGGGTTATTTACAGTGGTTTATTTGCAACTCTTAGTGGTACTTTGTGATTTTTTGTACGAGATTTGTAAAGTTTTGATATTTGTTTCGATTGTGTAAAACTCTTTCTGATTCTTGTAGTTTTACTTTCGATTAATAATTTTTTTTTGAGATTTTATGTTTACTGGACTTTGTGGTGATTCTGAGCTTTAAAATCGTAACAGTAGCATCAGAGCCTTAGAGTTTTTGTGATTTTGCTGATTTACGACTCATATCGTGTAAGATCCAGAGTCTTTGTGGGTAGATCTATTATTTTCTGGAAGATTTTTTGTGGTTTCTTGAAAAACGTTTTAGGGTTTTCCAATTTCTTTGTGTTTTCAGAAGAAATTTGTGATTTTTTGAGTATTTTTTGAAAAACTCAAACTGAAATGTTTTATTTCTGAAAAACTTTGTGAAAATTTTCAAATCTGAAGGATTTCTCAAAATTCCTTACTGAAATTTTCGTAGTATTCTTTGTGGAATTTTCTTGTAACCCTATATTTCAAAATAGGGGTTTTCTTGTTTTAGTGTCTAGATCTTTTGACTTATGAGTCAACATTATAACAATCACAAGAAATCAGTATATTCTCTATAATATACTGACAATTCTTAGAGGGAGTCTTACATTCTTTGTGGCTGAACTTCGTGGATGCTGATTAAACTTGGTGGTATTAAATCTTTGTGGTGTTATATCTTCGTGGAAATCATGCAGTAACCCTAGTATTGCAAAGATGTGACATCTATTACTTTTTGCACATTTACTTTTTTATTTCTTTAAAAGATTTATGTTCTCTCCAAAATATCTCTGTTCTTGAAGCCTTTCCCCATTACTTACCTTTTTCCAGAATTTCTTGAAAATCTAGGAATCTGAGGGAGTTTTTGGCTAACCCAAACTAGGTTGTGGGATATTCTGGAAGAACAAATTTTTAGTATTATAAATTCTTTGTGGTTACTACTTAGTGTGATAATTCTTTGTGAATTTTGATCACCTTAATTGCTATACTGCTTAGTGCCTGATTTTGATATTGTGTGACATATTATATTTTTTGACTTCGTGAATTGCCTTTGTTATTTGAAATACTTTGTTAATTTGTTATGCATTTCTTGCTTTATTTTCCTGAATTTTTTTTTAAAGAAATAAGGTTTCTGATTTTGTAAAAAAATTTCAAAAATTATTTTTTGTCATTACTTCAATGGCTATAATAAAAGTAGATGTTGAAATCTGGAATGGTAAAGGAGATTTTAGTCTCTGGAACCAGAAAATGAAAGTCTTATTACTTCAAATGAAATGTGATAAGGCTATTGATCAATCTTGGCCTGCTAACCTAACTCAGGATAGACAGACTAAGATGGATGAAATAGCCTAGAATATTTTGTTTCTTCACCTATCTGATAATGTCATTAGACAAATAGGTGAGACTAAAACTGCTATGGATCTTTGGGACAAATTAGAGGAAGTTTACCACACTGTTTCTTTTCCTAATAAATGCTTTCTTTGGAAACAATATTTTGCTTTTAAATTTGATCATTCATGATGTGTTCCGGACCCTCGACAATCGGAGTCATAGGAAGCTTGACAGAAAAATCTACAATTCAAGCCAAATTGGACCAGGCAACGAAGGGCAAAGTTGAGACATCGGCAGTATGACAGTGATCTACGTGAAAAACGGAGCAATTTCCATGTTGGAGTCGAGTCGAGAAGACGAACGGATCAAGCCGAGTCAAAAGATCAAAGTTTGAGGACCAGAAGGGCTTTCACGGCCGTAACCAACTATGTCATGGTCGTAACCTCCCCTCGGGTTAAAATGCAGAATTTCAATATTTTCATATTTATGGCCGTAAATATAAGTGTCACGGCCGTAACTTTAAAAAGAAACACACTTACGGTCGTAAGTGTCATCTTTACGGCCATAACTGCTCAATGGATCAGATTTCACAGATTTTTATTTTCTTATCAGTTTTAGTTATTTTAGTTTAATTAGAATTCTATTTTGAGCCCAATTAGCGACTAAGTTTATTTTATTTATTTATACGTTTTTTCTATTCATTGTAATTCATACTTGATTTTGATATAAACAGCTTTTATGGAGGATTCAATAAAAGTTATAGGTGAATTCCTATGTTTTTCGAACTTATCAAGAATATTTCTTGTGGCTTTCAAATATCGAACTTATCAAATATTTGGTAGAATATTTGTGGCGTTCAAATCAGAGGCTTATCAAGGAGATTGGGCAATTCCTTGTGGCGTTTCGAAAGTCGTGGTTCTTTATTTCGCATGGTCGAGCCATCGCGTCGTGAATATCGGGTCATGATTCGTCCGTCCAACCACAACCTGAGTTTGGAACTTTCCGGCGTTTCTTCCGCACTTCGAACCTCATCATATGGTATCAGAGCTGGACTCTGAATTCAGGTTTTTCTCTTATTTTTTATCATCGAGTATGTCATAAGAATTATCCATATCTTGGTTTTGAGTCTTTTTTTTCTTAAGTGTTCTTCGTGCCAGTAATTTTTTTTCCCAATTTAATCCATATAAAAATTCAATAAAAATTCAAAAGTGTTTATTTTGTTCGATTCTTATTCAAATCATGTTCCGTTTGTTTTGTTGTGTTCATATCGAATTTTCGGATTTATTTTTAAAAAAATTATTATTATTTTTTATTATTATTTAATTCCGAAAATTCATTATTCAAAAAAAAAAAAAGAGTTATTCCAAATTCAAGAACCACTTTCTTGAATTTCTTTAAAATTCTTGTTATTCATTTCCTACAAAGTCAATAAAAGTCGTTCTTGCTATTTGATGTCTAAATTCTCTTCATTCTTGAATTCTTTTTAATGCCACATAAGGAATGAATTATGATCCGAGTTGTTTATTCCAAATTAGATGTTATGTGGATCATAAGGGGTGTAGTTTGGCGATTGATGGAAAGTGCTTTACTAATTTCGTTAGTAGCACCGTGGTTGAAAAATTAGGATTGCCCCTAGAACCGCACTATAAACCTTATAGGATGACGTGGATGAGGGAGTTTGGGAATTTCAAAGTAACCAAACAAGTTCTAGTGCCAATCACCCAAGGAAGGTATAGTGAGGATGTATGGTGTGATGTACTGAGGATGTATGGTGTGATGTATGCACATATATCAATTCCTTAAGAAAGGGAAAACATGCATACTATATGGGTTGACATTAGAGTAAGCACTAGAAGATTCACGGAGGGTAAGTAAGGAGAGTGAAAAGTGGTATAATAGGAGGCATCATGAGGATAAGAATATTGATAAGAAGGAGGGAGACTTGAAATTAAAAATAAATAAACAAACTCCAAAATTTGATGAGAAGAAGGTGGAGTTGGGTAGCGAGGAAATGATTAATAATGAAATTGTTGATAATGAGGGGAACGAATTGGGAGTTGAGGTGGAAGTTCAAGATTTGAGCGTTGAATTGGACGATCCACATTTGGGTAGCAATGAGGTAGTGCATGAGCGTGGTGATAAAAATGTGGAGATAGGAGATGTGGTTGAATTTGAGAGTAAAAATTTTGAAAAGGTGGTTGAAGATGCAAAGGAAGAACGAGGTGAAGATGAGGGCATCGTGGTTCTTAAAGAAGAATTGGAGATGGTGATTAATCATGGATACAATGATCCATACCTTGTACCTCATGAAACTAACATTCCCCTCCCCATTCTATTTAATTCTTTCTTACAGGTTAGTGGTAGGTGGAAATTTGGACAACACCACCAATGTCCAAAGGTGTTTCAACTTCAAGTCATTCACGTGACCCCCGTTGTAAAATATTTTTGGTTGATCATGTGCAACGGCAGGAGAAATTTTTCGTTTGATCCAAGAGGTGAAGTGAAACAACAGGAACAAAGCTATGATTCGGGACGAATCATCCTAAAGAAGGAGGGTATGATGTGTTCCGGACCCTCGACAATCGGAGTCATAGCAGGCTTGACGGAAAAATCTACAATTCAAGCAAAATTGGACCAGGCAACGAAGGGCAAAGTCGAGACATCGGCAGTATGACGGTGATCTACTTGGAAAACGGAGCAATTTCCATGTTAGAGTTGAGCCGAGAAGACGAACGGATCAAGCGAGTCGAAAGATCAAAGTTTGAGGACCAGAAGAGCTTTCATGGCCGTAACCAACATATGTCATGACCGTAACCTCCCCTCGGGTTAAAATGCAGAATTCCAAGATTTTCATATTTACGGCCGTAAATATAAGTGTCACGGCCGTAACTTTAAACATAAACACACTTACGACCGTAAGTGTCATCTTTACGACCGTAATTGCTCAATGAATCAAATTTCGCAGATTTTTATTTCCTTATCAGTTTTAGTTATTTTAGTTTAATTAGAATTCTATTTTGAGCCCAATTAGCTGCTAGGTTTATTTTGTTTATTTATACGCTTTTTCTATTCATTGTAATTCATACTTGACTTTGATATAAACAATTTTTATGGAGGATTCAATAAAAGTTATATGTGGATTCCTATGTTTTTCGAACTTATCAAGAATATTTCTTCTGGCGTTCAAATATCGAACTTATCAAATATTTGCTAGAATATTTGTGGCATTCAAATCAGAGACTTATCGAGGAGATTGGGCAATTCCTTGTGGCGTTTCAAAAGTCGTGGTTCTTTATTCCGCATCGTCGAGCCATCGCGTCGTGAATATCGGGTCATGATTCATCCGTCCAACCAAAACCTGAGTTTGAAACTTTCCGGCGTTTCTTCCGCGCTTCGAACCTCATCAATCCCAAAGATGTTGATGATAACATGAATAGGTTTAATAAGATCACTCAAAGCCTATTGAATTGCTATGAAAAATTGTTTGATGACCAAAAAGTTGTCTGTCTTTTAAATGTTATGGGTGATAAATTTAAAGACCTTAAGAATGCTTTAGAATATGGTGGATAGAAATTGACTATTGAAATAGTTCACACTTCCCTTAAGAATAAGGAGCTGTAATTGAGAAATAATCATAAAGAAGTCTATGGTGTTATATGAACTACAAAGAAAAGAAACTCCTTTAGGGATAATAAACATGTGAACAATTTCAACAAAAAGTTGGAATGCTCCCAACAATAACAAGAACTGGAATAATTTGAATAATAAGCCCGTTAGGGGTAACTATCAAAAGAAAGACAATTTTTACAAACCTAAGGATAATTCCTTTAGAGTTGAGTACAACTTTAGAGATCAAAATAACCCTAGAAATCAAGATAATTTTAGAGGACAAGACAATTTTAGAGGTCAAGATAGTATTCTCAGACCTAGATTGTGTTACTACTGTGGTAAACCTGAACATCACGTTAAAGACATTTTTAAGAAACAAAATGAATCGGGAATCAGTAATCAAGCAGAGGCTGCAACAAAAGATAATAATTGTGTTGTTTATATTACTGCTGAAACTGATATTAATCATGACTAGATACTTGATTCTGGCTGTACTTTCCATATGTGCCCTGAAAGGGGTTTGTTTGCTAGTTTCAGTAATGATTCCTATGGTTCTGTGAAGCTTGGAAATAATTTGACTTGTGATATTAAAGGCACCGGTAAGGTTCTGTTGAAACTTGAAAATAACAGAACACTTATTTTAAATCAAACTAGATATGTGCCTAATTCAAAAAGAAATTTGATTTCTTTGGGTGTGCTTGATTATGAACTTTATGATATTAGACTGCATAAAGGTTATCTTAGTATTTTTAAAGGAAATTTTTTACTTTCCTGTACTCCCAAAACAAATGGAATATATGTTTTAAAAACTTATCATATCTGTGCCAATTCTTTTAATGCAGTTGTTGAGATTGTACCCAAAATGTGGCACATTGGGCCACCAGTGAAGGCTCAATGAGGGCCCACGGACTTTAGCCCATGATTAGAAATTCAAGATATCTCCATGGGCCAATGGCCGAGGTGGCTAAACACACGAGCTCCACTGTCCGAACTGATTTGTGTCTAGCAGAGGTGCTTACGGTGGCACCTCGGATGTAAAGATAGGACAAGGGATGAAGTCAGAGATGTGACACCGCCTTTACCAAGATGTGACAGGCGTCCATCTCCTACGGGATGTAGCAATGATTACGGTCAAAAAGCAAGGTTGTCCCCTTCAAGAGCTAGGGTGAATACACGTGTAAAAGTTCGCCATGTGTCACAATCAAGGGCAACGAATCCTTCTATAAGTAAAGCACACTTGCCTCCAAGGAAAGGGTTGGTTTTGTTTTTAGCAATTTCATACTCTTAACTAAATATATTTCTCTCACTCCCTTTTCTCTCTTTTACGCACTTATATTTCCCGCACTCAAATTATATTTGTTGAACATGGGCCCTGACTTTGGCATCGGAGTGCAAACGGGAGCCACCTCGGCCCCCTTTGCAAGCTGATTGTTTGTCACAGTACACAGGAGATCCACGTGTTCAAGAGGGAGGAGCTGAGACGTGTTGGTCCAAGGTCCAGCCGAATTTTTTGGTCAACATTTTGGCGCTGTCTGTGGGAAACCATACTGCTAACCACGAAAACGCATGATGAAAAGCCACACATAGAAAGGAAGTTTTGAAAAAAGACGATCAACCTCTTGCGAAAAGAGCGGAGAACTGCAAGAACTTTGAAATACAAGTTTATTAACCTTGAAAATGGCTTAAAACTTTGAAATACAAGTTTATTAACCTTGAAAAAGGCTTAAAACTTTGAAGCACAAGTTTGTTCACCTTGAAAAAGGCTTCAAACTTTGAAACACAAGTTTGTTCACCTTGAAAAAAGCTTCAAACTTTGAAACACAAGTTTGTTCACCTTGAAAAAGGCGTATAACTTTGAAATATAAGTTTAACAACCTTGAAAAAGGCTTGGAGCATTGAGATAAAAGAAAAAATAGAAATTTATCTGAACATGAACGAAAGCGATGGTGATATTAACCCCCGTAAGGGTAGAAATGGCCAGCACGGCGAGGAGGAGGCTCCTCAAGGACCTCATGAGAACGCCAATGAGGGAGTGGCACAACCTGACCCACCACGCCGGCACCGTAATCGCCGCATATTGCGAGACATGACTCGCATGGTTGTCCAAATGCTAGAAATGAAGAAGCAGCAGATAGAACAGACTGCTTCGATGAATGCCTACATGGCTAGAGGGTATGTTGTGAACGAGCCCATGATGCCTCCGCAATACCCACAGCCACACTACTCACCATCCAATGGCCACTGCCTCCTATTATTATCAAGATCCACAGGCATATGCCGAGGTGGAATCCGAGCCCTTCTACGAGGAAGGCCCGGAGCATAAAGCACATGAAGAACAAGACTAACTCCCAGCTAGACACAGGGAGGCTTCGCCCGCAAAATCTGACAGTGTCTTCAGCAGGATAGGAGGGTAATTCAGAGGCAAGTGAGGGGGTCGAACTGATCAAGGTCGGCACAATGCAGCTGAGCCTAGAAAAAGGCGGGAGCGACGCGCTGAAGAAGCCCTGTCGCGAAGTGAAATGCATAGAGACCGACATGGTACAGGGGCAGAAAAATTAGCCCCCACCCATGATCCTAGGAATAGGCAGGAAAGGAGAGCAGAAGCAGCCCGGACCAAATCTCGTAATGATCTTCCGACCTTTGAAAGGCCAAACTACGGGCGAGTTTTGCCACCATAAAGACAGGAGTATGATCCACCGCCCTACGACCAGCACCATGGCCAGATGTATTCCGGTCATGACGAGAACAGTGAATTGCCGTCATACGAGCTAGATGACGAAGAGGAAATAAGCCCCTTCACGGAGGGCATCCGTAGGTGCCCAGTGCCTCATGACTTTAAAATACCGGAAATAGCATAGTATTCTGTCCGAGGTGACCCTGACGATCACCTGCTAAACTACCGCACTATCATGGAAATAGCCGGAGCCACTCCGGCACTGAAGTGCAAGGCTTTTGCTTTGGCCCTGGAGGGAAGCGCGATACGATGGTACAAAAAGCTTCCTCCGGGTAGCATCCACAGTTGGAGAGATTTGAAAACGGGCTTTAAAAATGGCTTTGTTTCCTCCAGGCCTGGCCAGCTCCCGCTCCAACGCCTTCAGGATCTAAGGCAATGAAGGGATGAATCTTTGAAAAGTTACCTAGCTCGGTTTACCGAAGAGATGGACATTTGTGAAACCATCACCGAGGCAGAGATGTTTTCCGCTTTGAAGGGAGGGCTAGATATGATGAGCATGTTTTGGAGAGATGTCCGAAGCCAGAAACCAAGGGATTACAACGCCCTAGTAGACCTGATGAAGGAGGAGATCGTATCAGAGGAAATGGCTAGAGCCAGAGACAGAGACAACCACCCTCAAGGGAAATACAATCTTGGGTATTCTAATGAAGCAAACCTCAAGAAAGGAGGTAACAATGATAGGTTTGGCAGTAACCGAGGTGGAGCGCCGCGTCCATTTTCAGGGACATGGTCTAGCTATGTAGCAGAAATCACAGAAGCTATCCCCCACTTGCACTCCAACACTCCTTCTCAGAATCCCCCCACGGCTCAAGGAAGGATGGAAAGTAGCCGAAGTGGAAAACAGCCCATGATTGGGGCTTACTGCGCCTACCACAGTTATTACGGTCACGCAACAGAAGATTGCAGGGAAATCCACATGGTAGCGGACCAAAAGGCGCAGGGAAGAAGGGGAAGTGATTTCTCCTCTGACACGGGGAGAACTCAAAAATCAGGTGGTCAGAAGTTCAACCGTGCTGACAGGAGAGCTCCGTGGAAGAACTCGACCAAAGAGAGGATTGACAATCGTCGAAGAGACAGGAACAAGGGCCAGGATACCGCCTTGCCACATGCTAAATATACACGGGAACCACCTATGCCTATGGCTGACCTTCCTATTCGTGAAATCGATACAATATTGGGAGGCCCCCACCCAGGTGGGAGCACAAACAACTCTCAAAAGAAATATATCAGAGAAGCCAAGCAGCCCGCCAACGTGAATTACCATATCCATTCACATCCGTTGGGATGCCTAATACAGAATCTATCACATTTACCCAAGAAGATGCCATTGGAGTACACTTTCCACACAATGATGCATTGGTTATCAGGGTAGTAGTGGCTCGAAATGGGTTGTCACGAATGATGGTGGATGATGGTGCCTCGATAAATGTGATTTACGGGATAACTTTTGATAAAATGGGGATCAATACTCCACTCATTCCAGTCTCGGATCCAATATATGGATTCACTGGGGACAGCATAACCCTCAGAGGATCCATAACCCTTATGACTGAAGTAGGGCAAGCGCCAACTCTTTCCAGAATTCCCATGAAATTCTTGGTTGTGGACAAAATCTCCTCCTATCATGGCTCAATTGAGAGGCCAGGTCTCATTGACTTGGGAGCTGCAACTCATACAAAATACATTTGCATGATGTTCCCCATGGAGCATGGTGTTGCAACTGTAAGGGGGAGCCAAACTGAATCACGGGCCTGCTACAAAAACGTAATTCGAAAATTTTAGGACCGAAGCTTGAACATGATTAGCGATGTGGCAATGGCCGAAGCCGCTCTAGACCCTGAAAGACTGGGTGAAAGACCCTCAGAAATTGAGGATATTACAATGACGCCGGAAGAAGACCTGGCAGATCTGGACCCAAGAATGGCAGGAAGCAGTTGCTCCACTCCAGCTGAAAAGCTGGAATGCTTCGGTGTAGATCCACTTGATCCAATCAAGGAGTTACGGATTGGGTTGGACTCGTCGGTTGAATACAAAGATCAACTGAAAGGCTTCTTACTTGAGAACCTCGATGTATTCGTATGGAAACATGATGACATGGTTGGGATCGATCCTAAAGTGTCCTGTCACAGACTCCAGGTTGATCCTAGAAGCCCTGGGCACATGCAAAAGAGAAGGCCTATAAGTTCTGATAAGTATGAGGCCTTGAAAGAAGAGGTTACGAAACTGTTGAAAAATGGCTTTATCAGAGAATCCCGTTATCTGAAGTGGGTATCAAACCCCGTCTTGGTACCAAAACATAATGGGAAGCTAAGAGTATGTATTGATTTTTCAAATTTGAACCAGGCATGTCCCAAAGACAGTTTTCCACTGCCTCGGATCGATCAGTTGGTTGACTCCACAGCGGGACATAAGTTGCTGAGCTTTATGGATGCCTACTCCGGATACAATCAAATCCCCATGTGTGAATCAGATGAGGAGCATACTTCGTTTATTACAGATAGAGGACTCTATTGTTACAAAGTTATGCCATTTGGCTTGAAAAATGCTGGGGCTACCTATCAAAGGCTGGTAAATCGCATGTTTTCAGAACAATTAGGAAACACCATGGAGGATATATATTGATGACATGCTGGTTAAAAGCATGGTCTCCATGGAGCATATCCGCCATTTGTCAGAAGCCTTCGATGTTTTGAGGAAATATCGAATGAAGCTCAACCCAGCGAAATGCGCTTTTGGGGTTGCGTCCAGAAAATTTCTTAGATTCATGGTGAATAAGAGAGGGATCGAAGCCAATTCTGATAAAATCAATGCGTTGTTAAACATGTGATCACCTCAGAATCCAAAACAAGTGCAAAGCTTGACGGGGAGAATTGCGGCCTTAATTCGATTCGTTTCCAAGTCCACCGACAAATGATTGCCATTCTTTAAGGTCTTGAAGGGAGGGAAGCGATTTCAATGGACACTGGAATGTGAGCAGACTTTTTCCGACCTGAAAGCATTCTTAGGACAAACCCCATTGCTATCAAAACTGAAGGCTGGCGAGCCTCTCTACTTGTATTTAGCCGTATCAAAAGAGGTTGTTAGCTCGGTATTGGTCAGAGAGGAGGATGGGAATCAGTTCTTGATATATTATGTAAGCAAAGCCATGATAAATGCTGAGACACGGTATCCAGATATGGAAAAACTTGCTCTCTCGCTGATCACAGCCTCTCGCAAACTTCGTCCCTACTTTCAGTCACACTCCATACATGTGCTTACCAACTTTCCTATGAGACAGGTGTTGTAAAAACCAGATGTATCTGGGAGGTTAATGAAGTGGGCGATTGAAATCAGTCAGTTTGACCTACATTATGAGCCTCGGACCGTTGTAAAGGGTCAAGCGTTGGCACATTTCATAGTCGAATTCACGCATCCATAGGAGGTTGAAATGTTTGATAACATGGATGACAGCCGAGAGTGGAAATTGTTCGTTGATGGGTCCTCGGCTGAGGGACGATCCGGTGCGGGAATATTGCTAATAAGCCCGGAAGGATTCAAACTGCACAGTGCGATCTGTTTCAAATTTCAAGCTTCAAACAATGTTGCTGAATACGAGGCGCTATTAGCTGGGCTGAAACTTGCGAAAGCTTTGAAGATTAAGTCCGTAATGGTGAATAGTGATTCGCAGCTCGTTGTGAGTCAGTTTAATGGACAATTTTCTGCCAAAGAACCAGCTATGGTTGCTTATTTAAAGAAAGTAAAAGATTTGGCTTTGCACTTCAGAAAAATGGAGTTACAGCACATTCCCAGAACTGAGAATTCCAATGCTGATGCTTTATCCAAATTAGCAAGCAGTAATGATTTCGACCTCCACAATCTGATCCCAATTGAGCACTTGTTGACTTCTTCTATTGAGCCAGGGAAGGAGATTTTGGCAATAGAAGAAGAAGGATCCTGGATGAATCCTCTAATAGCATACTTGAAGCATCAAACAGTGCCAGACGAGCTTGAAACAGCTCGAAAGTTGCAAAGATATGTCGCAAATTTCGTACTTTTCGATGACCTGCTCTACAAACGGAGCTATGCCTCCCCTTTGCTGAGATGTGTGGGGCCGGAGGAAGGACGGTACGTAATGAAAGAAATCCATGAGGGCATATGTGGCAACCACGTCGGGGCGGTATCACTAGCTGGGAAGGCCCTTAAACAGGGATATTTTTGGCCAACTATGCGAAAGGACTCCCATGACTTCGTGCCCAAGTGCGATAAGTGCCAAAGGCATGCAACCATACCACATCAGCCGCTTCACAAGCTAACTGTGGTGACTAGCCCTTGGCCTTTTGCGAAGTGGGGGATTGATATTATTGGTCCTATGCCTAGGGGTGCTGGTAATAATTGATTTGCAATAGTGGCAATTGACTACTTCACCAAGTGGGTCGAGGCGGAACCCCTGATGAAGATTACCGAGGCCAACACCACAAAGTTCATCTGGAAGAATGTCATATGCCGGTTCAGAATACCGCACTCACTGGTTAGTGATAATGCAAAACAGCTCAAAAATAGGAGTGTAGATGAATTGTGCGATGAGTTGGGAATTAAGAAACTATTTTCATCTCCACATCACCCACAGGCTAACGGACAGGTCGAAGCTGTGAACAAGACCATAAAAAATACCCTGAAAAGGAAGTTGGAGTCTAAAAAGGGCACATTGGTAGATGAACTCCCACAAGTATTATGGGCACTTCGAACCATCTTGCACACCGCTACTGGTGAAACACCTTTCTCATTGGCATATGGAGCCGAGGCGGTATGTCCAGTTGAAATTAGGGTCCCTTCTCTTCGTCAAATTCATTACGACGAAGTGAGAAACGAAGAAGCACAAAGGGCTAGTTTGGATTTCCTTATGGAAAAACGGACTGATTCCCAAGTAGTGATGGCCAGGTATCAGAAGAAGATGGCTCGCTACTAGAACAAAAGGGTAAAAATTAGACACTTTAACATTGTGGATTTAGTCCTCAAGAAGGTCCTTCCCTCTACTCAAGAACTTGGAGTAGGGACTTTAGGTCCTAACTGGGAGGGCCCTTACAAAGTCACTGCCGATGTGGTACCCGGAGGCCGGAACGTACATGATTGAGGACTTATCCGGTGTACCTTTATGTAATCCTTGGAACACAGATCACCTTCGTCACTATTTTCAATAAATCAAATTCCTCTTCAGTGGTTACAACATTACCATGTGATTTTATAAAATCATAAGTGAGTTACATTGAGGATTATACCAATTACTTATTAGATAAACATGATTGATAAACACAAATTTCAAGATTATTTTGGTTATAACACCATAAGTCTACGCCATGCATGAAATTTGTTAAAAACAAGGGACTCTTATAAGCCTACACTGCGATCACTGCGTAAGGGTTGAGAGTGTTAGCACCATCAATGGGAGTTCATACAAATTTGTATACGAAGGTGTTACAAAGTGTGATTCAGATATGTTCAAATGTTTGTCAAAATCAGATCTAGCTGGTAAATATGAATGCCTCAAACCACATCTTGATATAACCGTGCAATGCATTTAAAAGACATCTGCGTTTGGTAGCATTCAAACTTAATCAAATGTTGTCATATAAACCAAAACTTGTGGTCAGAATCAGATCTAACCAGCAAACATGAATGCCTTGAGCTACTTAGATCTGAGGGACTATATACACATATCTTCGTACGGTGTTTTACAAGACGTTTGTGTCTAAACTAAATACAAATGAAGCCATTGTGTCTGAACTAAATACAAACGAAGACATTGAACTAAATACAAAAAACCATCGCATTCATAAAATCAAAGTATATACAATTTGAATGATTGTTACATTTACAATGTCAGGTGCCATTGTACTTACGAAAAAAAACAAAACAAAACAACAACAACAACAACAACAAGGCAGATACAAAAAAGGATCACTGTGGAGGGACATCCTCTGAAGAGGCCTTGTCTTGAGGTTCGGGGTATAGGGCTTCAATGGAGGATAGATCCAGGGCTGGGAAAGCTTCTTTCACGTCCTCTAGAACCATCCTGGCCCCTATGTTCCCAAAAACCCTTTGCATGGCCTCGTATTCTAGGGTCTCTTCAAAAGTGTCTTTAAAGTTCTGGATAACCTCAGACACTTTGGCACTTAGAGCGTTCTCCACCCGTGTCATGACGGTCTGCTCCAGAACCTCTGTAATCCTAGTTTGCATGTGTCGTTCCAAAGCGGCAAGGTCCTACTCCGCTTTTGCCCTAGCCTTCATCTCCATCCCTAATTTTTCGCTGGCTGCTGCCACCATAGCCTCCAGCATAGACTTGGCTGCATTAGCGGCGGTTAGGGCTTCAGATGTGATGGACTGTGCACGGTTGGAATCATCTAGCTTCTTGCACAAAGCAGCCACATCTGACTCAGAGGCCTGGAGGTCGTGCTTCAGTTTATCGTTATCTTCGTGGAGGCGCTACGCATGACCCTCTCCTCTGAGGAAGATTTGCAGGCTATGGACAGCTGAGTTTTAAGATCATTAATCTCCTTCAGCATGTTGTCCGCATGACGAAGTGCGGTCTCAGCATCTTTCTTGTCCTGCTGCGCCTCCTCCACTGAAGACTCCACCTTGTCAATAAGGGCCAGTTCCCTAGCATTCATCGCTTTAGAAGCGAGCAACTTCCTAGATGGACTGGCGCTGGAAGAAAAGGCAGACCAGTATCCGTCCAAAATTGTTCAGTAATTAATGCTGCCCTGGAGGGAGGAGAGTTGGGGGAGTCGAACAGGGAAGGACTGAAGGTGATATCTCTGGGGAGAACGCTGGTTTTAATATGCTTGAGCTCTTCTGCCCCCTCAGGTGTCACTTCATAAACCAAATCTAGAACGGACACAGACGACTCGTCCTCCAAGTCTTGAACCACTGGTAGCAGAGGTGCGAAGGTGGATTCCTTGTCCTTACCCCTTCTAAGCCTCTTCAAGGGAGCGGAATCCTCCTCGGACACGTGCTCCGAAATATCCTCGGAGAAGGAGGATGGGCAGAAACATCCTTAGCCTCCCTTTCCCTCTTAGGGCCCCCCTATCTGACCTTTTCCCTTTCCCCTTTGCGGTGACTCTTTTGGGGTCAGCCTCCTTTTCTATGCTGGGCTGTTGGGGACACACTAGCAGCAGATTGGGTGGTGGCAGTAGGGCGAGAAGAGGACCCTGAAGTTGGGCTGTGGAAGCCTCAGACACCTCCTTTGCTACCCCGACTTGCAGGTTAGCCTGTACCGCTTTCTGTTTATTTTCAATCTCACTGTCATGGCGAAGGGCAGGAGGGATCTTTTTTGCCATGAGCCCTTTCAAAGAAATCTTCAGGAATTCCTTGGAACCTAGAAAGAAAAGAAGAAAAATGGAGTTATGAACAGAAGAATCATAAGATATAAAGGCAATAGGGAAACTAACTTACTCATGGTTCGCATAAGACCGTGCTTAACAAATAATTTATTCTGCTGAATGACCCCTTGGAAAGTGCCCTTGTAAGCAAACAAAGGCCTTACTGCTGCCAAGTCTGTGTCAGGGAGGAGGCGGGCAAAAGTGTCCCCTGCCATAAACCGATAGCATGTTAGGAACCAGTCAAGAAAGGTAAATAGAAATTAAAAAGCAAATGACACATGACACTTAAAAACACTAAAGCAAATACAAGACTCACTAGGTAGGGAAAGAGTTCGGAGAACTGTAATTTCTGGACTAGGGTCCACAGGAGAGCTCTGCCACTCCCCAGCGACCCAGAACCATTGGTTCCTCCAGTTCTTTATCGAGGTTGGATGACCGGTAATAACAGGAGGGTATGAGCCCCTGGGAGACAAGTAATACCAATCTTTGACGTCCGACCTCACGTCTTTCTCCCTTCTAACTGATTTCTTCAAAGAATACGGGGTATGAATGATGTGCAGTGAGATGGGATGGTCAGGGTTGACCTCTTGCCACACTAACCAAGTACCCACAGCCTGTGTCCAGAAGTTAGGGGCCAGCTGGTAGGGGCACAGGTTGTAGCTCCTAAGCAACGCCCTGAAGAAGGGGTGCAAGGGTAGCATCATCCCGCAAGATAAAGCATCGTAACATATGGCCACTTGACCTGGGGGGAGGGCTGCAGGGTCGGTAAGAAGGTGTAGGGAGCAGTAATTGAACCTCTTCTGGCATCCTGAATTTTTCCGAGACCCCAGCCAAATCCACCCCTCGAATTTCAGTGACAATCTCACTGCTCACCCACGATTCTGGGTTTGGATCAGGGTCAACATGATACCCAGACACTTTGTTTACCAGGTCTACCCAACCTTTGACTTAGGTTATCTCCTCCTCTGAAAGCCCCAGCTCTTCCCTATGTGCCCTAAATGGGGCCCTAACAACTAAGACGAGGTCCTGTTGACCAGAAGAAGAGCATACTGCCTCTTCTCTTCCCAAATCCCTGTCACGCTTACTTCGATGCTCCCTCAAAGATGCCTCCTCCTCGGATGATAGATGAGCCATGTAGTTCTGGTCTTGTTCTTCTTCGCTGTCAGAATCACTCAAATAAATTATACCGCTGATTTTCCTATTCCTCCTCTTAACCTGCTCCCTAAAGAAGCGGGAACTAAAAACTGATAAAGATATAGGGCAGAAACCTCTGACAGGAATCGCCATTACTAACATTTCCTGTAAACCCGTTCCCCCAACTCTTTCCATTTTTTGTTCTTAAAGATGGGTCAGACTCATCAAAAGGAAAACAAAACGCAAAACGAAACTTTCAAACCCACACTCGAAGATTAGAAATGGAAAAGTTTCGCACATACAAAGGAAAATAAATTTACCTTCAAAGAACGAACGTTCGAGATTGGACACTTGAAATGAGGAACACGCCCATGAAAGCTGTTGAACGGTAAAGACGGTTTGCTAGGTAGAAAATCCTTGAAGAGAAGACGCAAGACTTGCAAGAAAGAAAAAAAAACAATACAACCTTTTGAGAGAGTGTTACTGAAAAAAATTCTGAGAAAATGGTAAATGGAGGATAATGAGACGAAGGAGGATTTATAGGGAACCTAATGATCTATAACCTTTGGTCTTTGAGCTGTATGATTAATGTGGGTAACCCACGCCTCTTGGGGAATGGGCTAATCAAAGCGCCAGCTATCGGAGGAAGGGATGAAACTGTTCAGCTACCACAGTGAGTGCCACGTGTGGCAAAAATGTCACTCCCGTCACCTTTTATATTTCTTGGGAACCGATATCAGTAGCCCCTCTTCATTAAATAAGCCGCCTAAGATATGCGCTAGTGCGCCCCCAACCTTCACTTAAGAGGGAAAAGTCGAAGTAGGAGGTCGGTTGTACTATGAATCCGAACTTCCCATAAGGAATGCTATTCCCGACCCTAAAAATCGCAGCGCTACATAGCGACTCCCAGCGAGCGGATGGCGGAATAATTGCAACATATTGGATATAACAAGTGATGAAACTTGGACAACATTATTGCTGCGAAACTATGACAAATTCGATCCACCCATTAATGACCACATCGGATTTGAGGGACTAGTGTTGAGATCGTACCCAAAATGTGGTACATTGGGCTACCAGTGAAGGCCCAATGAGGGCCCACGGACTTTAGCTCATGATTAGAAGTTCAAGATATCTCCTTGGACCAATGGCCGAGGTGGCTAAACACACGAGCTCCTCTGGCCGAACTGATTTGTGTCTAGCAGAGGCGCTTTATGCTTAGCCGAGGTGCTTATGGTGGCGCCTCGGATGTAAAGATGGGACACGTGATGAAGTCAGAGATGTGACACCGCCTTTACCAAGATGTGATAGGCGCCCATCCCCTACGGGATGTAACAATGATTAGGTCAAAAAGCAAAGTTGTCCCCTTCAAGAGCTAGGGTGAATATACGTGTAAAAGTCCGCCATGTATCACAATCCAGGGCAACGAATCCTTCTATAAGTAAAGCACACTTGCCTCCAAGGAAAGGGTTGGTTTTGTTTTTAGCAATTTCATACTCTTAACTAAATATATTTCTCTCACTCCCTTTTCTCTCTTTTATGCACTTATATTTCCCGCACTCAAATTATATTTGTTGAACGTGGGCGCTGACTTTGGCATCAGAGTGCAAATGGGAGCCACCTGGCCCCCTTTACAAGCTGATTGTTTGTCACAGTGCGCAGGAGATCCACGTGTTCAAAAGAGAAGAGTTGAGACGTGTTGGTCCAAGGTCCAGCCGGATTTTGTGGTCAACATCAGTTTCTGAAATTAAAAAAACTGTTCTATGGCATAAAAGACTTTGACATTTAGGTGAAAAAGATTTAAAAGTACTTGAAAAGAAAGGTGTTTTTGGTAAAGATGCTTTACAAAAACTAGACTTTTGTGAAAAGTGTGTTTTGGGAAAACAGAAAAGAAGTTCTTTTGGTATAGGCATTTACAAGTCAAACAATATACTAGAATACCTGCATGTTGATTCGTAGGGGCTTGCCCCAGTTAACTCTGTTTCTAGTTTTAAATATTTCCTGGTTATAGTTGATTACTATTTTAGGAAAACTTGGGTTCATTTGTTGAAGTCTAAGGATGCTACTGTGTGGGTGTTTGAAAATTGGATTACTTTGATTCTAAATTTAAAAGATAGGTAGGTCAAAGTGATTAGGACAGATAACGACCTAGAATTTTGTAATCAAGACTTTGATTCCTTCTATGGTAATCTAGGTATCCTTAGACATAGGACTGTTACATACAGTCCACAGTAAAATGGGGTTGCTGAGAGGGTGAATAGGACACTGCTAGAAAGAACTAGGTGTCTGTTACTTGATTCAAACTAGCCAAAAAAAATTCTGCGGTGAAGCAGTTAAAATTAATTCATATCTGATCAACATTTCTCCCTGTAGTACTATTGATTTTAAATTACCTGATCAGATTTGGAATAATACTCTTCCTGATTTTTCAAAACTGAAAATTTTTTGCTGTGCAGCCTACTCAAACCAAACTGAAACCAAACTTGACTTCAGGTCTTTAAAATGTGTATTTCTGGGCTATGGAGAAGGGGTCAAGGGCTATAAACTGTGGTTGAAGGAATAAGGAGGTTACAGGGTTATTATAAGTAGGTCTATTATTTTTAAACTATTTTCCCTGTAAAGATGAAATTTTAGAAGATCCTCTCAGTGAAAATGATTTCCTCACTTTTAAGCTGAGTCCAATTAATTTGAGTGATGAAAATGATCTCCCCAATACTCAATTTCAGGTAGAGCAACCCCCCACGTTTTCAAAATAACAATCCTGAACCCGAGTCATCAAATTCTGTCCCTATTTCTAAAACTGTTCCTGAAACTGAATGGAGCTAAACTTAATCTTTAAAATTACCAGCTTCCTAGGGATAGAACTAGAAGAAAAATTAGACCTCCTCCAAGATTTGAAGATCCCAATTTTGTTTCCGCATTCACATATTCTGAGCCTTTACAGAATGAACCTAAATATTTTGAAGAAGCAATTTCTTCAACTGATTAAAAAATCTAGCTTGCAGCAATGTAAGAAGAAATGGATTCTCTTATTAAAAATGGCACTTGGATCTTAGTGGATAAGCCTGATAATAAACGAATAATTGACTGCAAATGGATTTTCAAAATAAAAGAAAGTGAGTATAAAGATATAAAACCTAGATATAGAGCTAGGCTAGTAGCGAAAAGGTTTTCACAAAAAGAAGGGATTGATTATAATGAAATTTTTCTCCAGTTGTTAAGTTTACTTCAATCAGAATTCTATTTGCCTTAGTTGGTCAATTTAATTTAGAACTAGAACAAATGGATGTTAAAACTGCTTTTCTTTATAGTCATTTAGATTAAACCATTTACATGCATTAACTAAAGGTTTTGAAAAGAAAGGTAAATCTAATGTTTTCAGACCAGACCCGGGCATTGACCCGGCCGAGAGACTGGGTCAAGGGTCTAAGGGTCAACCAGGGGTCGACCCGGGCATTAATTAATATTAAAAAATATTAAAATTTCAAAAAAATAAAAAATATATAAAACATGGGTCTAGGTTGTCCGGGTCTCCCGAATCAACCCCGGTCATTGACTGGGTTTGACCCAACTGGGTTTTTAATGTGATTCGGCCCAATTTTTAGGTCGGGTCAAGGGTTTCTGGGTCGATTGGGTCGGGCTGGATTTGACAACATTGGGTAAATCTAACTTAATGTGTTTGCTGAAAAATCTATGTATGGTCTGAAACAAGCCCCTAGGCAATGGTACAGGAGATTTGATTCTTATATGCAAAGTCTTATGGGCCGTTCTCTTTGTATTTCGATTTTGAGCTTTGGATTTTGTTTTGAGTATTCTATTTCTGGGTATTTGTTTTGAGTTTTCTGAAAACATGTTCTCTTTATAATTTTTCAAAATGGTTTTCAAAAATAGAAAACTGAAAAATGAGTTTACTTTGTAATTTTCTGATATAATTATTTTGTGATATTTTATATGTACAAAAATGTTGAGTTGTTGAATTACATTAATTTTAATGTCAATGTATCGGTCAACTCTCTATTTAACAAACGTTTTGTTACTCTAGCAAGTAGTAAAACTTCAAATATAAACTATGTAATATATATTACTTCATATCTTGGAGAGTAGTTCAATTGTAATAACGTCGAGCAACTGTCTATGGATTAAAAGACAACATACACCAGTGATAGACAGTGGGAAAACATGAGAAAAAATTCGTGAAATGGGCAAAATAAGCACAATTCGCTAATAAAAAAAAAGTTAATTCAAGAGTCTCAAAATATTTTAATGCATTTAAGCACGTCTCCTCGAATACTCATTTCACATATGAGTAGCTATGTCATCTCTGATTTGTGTCATTTGAGATGTTTGACTAACATCAAATTGTATAGCATCTTGAGCTTCACTGGACTCTGGCACTTCTGGGAATATCATGTTCTCTACTGAGTACTCGGTGAACAATCTGTCTAGAGCATGCTCCTGGCGAATGAAATTATGTATTGCGCAGCATGCGGTTTGAATTTGTCTTTGCCTTGTTAGCGGGTAATTGGTAATATACTTCAAGATAGGAAATCCATCCTTTAAAACTCCAATGGAACGTTTAATAATGTTACGACATGAGGAGTGTCTATAGTTGAACAGTTCTTCCTTTCCACGTGGCCTTTCATGTCCTACATAATCACGGAGATGGTATCTACGTCCTCTATACGGAGCAAGAAAACCAAGCATATTAGAGTAGCCGGAGTCCACAAGGTAAAATTGGTCTATCAAAAAAATGAAATGATTAAATATTTTAATTAAAGCGGAAAAACTATTTATGAAAGCAACGAATATATCATCTCATACCTCCTTGAGGCATTGGAAAGTTGTTTGAAGGTCGTGTTACCGCATGAATGAAAACTTGCGAATCATTGGCAGTACCTTCCCATCCAGCATAATAATAATGAATTGCATTGCAGGCTTAGGCCAAGCGAAACAAAAGTTGGACGGCTTCCAACCTAGATGAATAAAACCTTTTTCTTAGAAGTGTGACCAAGAATAAATAAACAAGTAAAAATGGAGGGAAGTGAAATATGGTTTAATCAGTGCAAATTCAATGGCATATAATAGGTATAGTAATTGCAATCTTCAACATATTACAGCAAGGAAAAAAGAAGAGAAAGGACAGCAAATCAGTAACATGAACTATCCTGCCCGTAATATGTGATAGTAATTGCAATCCTCAACACAAAATAGAACCAAGTACAACCTCTTATTGAAAGTTTTCATTAGATACAAATGTAAGGATTTTAATCAATCGTGTGGGCTTATATGTGAATTATTGTGTATTGAATAAAAGGCTATCAAATTTGGTTAAGCCCATTTAAAGTGATCTAATAAGGATTTTATATATATCGGGCTTTAATGCATCTAATTAATGTATAGAATTTTATGTGTAGATACCAGGGCATTACCTAATTCATGATGGACCGGATTAAGTTAACTGGCAATTCAGTATATAAAGTCGGTTATGGTCCCTGAATCGTACGTATTGTTCATTCCCTTTGACATCCCATCATCAGAGAGAAAATAAGGACTACGTATTGATTTAGAAGATCCAACCGTAAAATCGTTAATATTGAATCATGTTTGATTAAGGTACGCTTCCACTTCAGTTATTTAATTCTTGATAATTCAGTATGATGATTTTTGAATCATAGATAAACAATTATCTGTGATAAATTTTCTAACAAGTGGTATCAGAGCCAATCATCGTGTTGATTATTAGATCTGGGTTTAATTGTATGATTTAGATTGAGAGAATCTGAAAATTTTGTCTACGGCCGAATTTATATGCTTAAACTCTTACTGCAAAATGGATTCAGATTCGGTTGTGGGATTATGGGTTTGGTTCTTGCGTGTATATATATTGAAATTAGGTGATGGAAATCGGATTTAAGTGTACAGCATGTATGTATATGCGCAATCAGGTTTCAAAATTGAACATATAGAATCTGTGACTATATGTATATGCCTTTCGAATTCAGATTTGGAATTTGTGTATGGTTGAAATTGAATTTTCTGTGTGTATGTATATGTTCCTGTATGTATATATTTTTCGAGATTAAGATATGGATTCAATTTGAACATTTGGGAATATGTATTGTGGTAGAATTTTTGGCTGTGAATTTGTAATGTATCGTGTATGAATGATGTTGGGTATGGTTGAGGTATGACCGGCGAATTTGGCTGCGCGCGGCGTCACACCCGATGGGCTGCAGCGTCGCACACAGCAACGCTGTGATTCTGGATTGCAGCGCTGGGAATGACGCTGCAAGCGGAGGAACGCCGGTTGTGGCGTCGCTATCTCCGGGATGGGCGGCTGCGGCGGTTAGGGTTTCAAAACCCTAGCTGCAAATCGATTTTGAGACAGGGGGTTGTACGGGAAATATGAAGTCTTCAGGGGCTATTGTGCAATTTTTGGGAAATTATGGTTAATTGCACAATCAGATCCCCTAATCTTGTTAAGAAATTAAAGTTAATCCCTGAAAGTTATGAAATTTCTTATTAAGCCCCTAAGGTTATAAATTATTAAAGTTGGGCTTATAAAAGTTCCTGATTTTATATTTTAGCCCCTGAAGTTTGAAAATTTTCTAATCCAGTCCCTAATGTTTGAGAATTTCCAAAATTGGTCCCTAAAGCTTGAAAATTCTCTAATTTGGTCCCTTAAAGTTTGAAGATTTTCATTTTCAGTCCTTAAAGTTTGAAAATCTTCTAATTCAATCCCTAAAGTTTGGAAATCTTCTAAATTGATCCTTCAAGTTTGAAAATTTTCTAATTCAGTCCTTAAAGTTCCCAAATTCACTATTTTAGACCTCTAAAGTTTGTTTTTCTTTCAAATTGGGACCTAAAGTTTAAAACTTCTCTAAATTGGCCAATAAGGTTTTGGAAAAATTGTAATTTAAGCCCTTCAAGCTTAAAACTTCACATAATTGGCCACCTAAGGTTTAAGAATATTGCAATTGACTCTCTCAACTTAAGGATTGCTTTATTCTAAAGTTTTGAATTCTATAATTCAAATCCTAAAGTCAAATATAGATGCAAATCAATGGATTTCAATTTCAAATTTTGGTACTACGGACTCTTTTGAGAGATATAATATTCGAAAGTGAGTTAGTTGAAGCAACATGTTGCCAAAGCAACCTCTCTTGTGAATATTAATTAACTTTGAATATTAGAAGGTATTTGTGTGTGTTATTCATTGCGGATATTGATCGGCCCAAAGGAAGGTCAATATTTGGCTCGAATTTCACATGCACCAGTGGTGTTAAACACATGGCAATTATTTGGTTTAACGTGTGACCAATAAATCGGTCAAAAGAAAGGTTTATTGGTTAACATGTCTTATTGTCAGTGTTTGATCACTACACCAAGGGAAAATTAGGTGTTTGTGTATTATTTCATGCGGATATTGATCGGCCCAAAGGAAGGTCAATATTTGGCTCGAATTTCACATGAATTTGTGGTGATAAATACGTGACGGTTATTTGGTTTTACGTGTGATCAATAAATCGGTCCAAAGAAAGGTTTGTTGGTTGACATGTCTTACTATCAGTGTTTGATTACTACACCAAGAGTACCGCTTATAAGTCAATATTTCTGTCCAAAGACTAAATATTGATGTTGTGCTAGGTATCTTGTGATGGGCCCTACCATTGTTTGAAAGTATGATTTGCATAATAAGGTATTTATGTGAGCTATTTTGTTTAAGTGTTCTCTATTCGGTTTCAGATTCTGCTAGCAGTATATCTACAAGCTCAAATTTAATCCCTGTATTTATGGAACAAAATTCAAGGATCAAAACAAGAACATTAACTTTTCGTTGGCTGCATGGATCTAGACCGTGTACTAAGGATTGAGCAACCGCTCCTCTGACGGATGAAAGTTCATATAATCAAAGGAGGAACTTTGAGAAGTGAGATTGCTCATGTCGCATGAGTCTCATGATCATTAAGTGCGGCATTCCGGAAGCCTTTAGTGGCACAGTATCTGAGGAGGTAAATGATGCCAATGAATTCCTTGCCGAAATTAAGAAACGTTTTGCGAAAAACGATAAGGCTGAAACAAGCACGCTTATGCAAAGCTTGATTTCAATAAAGTATAAAGGCATTGGGAAAATATGGGAGTACATCATGTAGATGTCTCACACTGTTTCAAAACTTAAGGAACTAAAACTCGACTTGTCTAGTGACTTGCTCGTGCATTTGGTATTGATATCGCTTCCTGTACAATATAGTTAATTTAAGGTTAGTTATAACTGTCAAAGTAGAAATGGACTCTCAATGAGCTCATTTCATAGTGTGCAAGCTTCTTGCACAATTCAGTCAATTTAAGGTCAGTTGTAACTATCAAAGGGAGAAATTAACTCTAAATGAGCTCATTCTATTTTGTGAGCAAGAGGAAGAAAAGTTGAAGCAAGACAGAACTGAAAGTGTTCACTTGGTAAACACCTCTAAAGATAAGGGCAAGAAAGCAAATAAAGAAAATAAAGTTGTTAAGGGTTCTAAACAAAAGAAACCACATAAAGAAATTGGACTTCTAAACAGTAAGCAGCTACTTTATTGATTATTCTGAGTAATCGAGGGGCTATTAATTTTATGATTCCACACTTAAGTCAACTTTTGAAACGGGAAATGCAACATTTTTGAAGATGTTGAGTTTGGGGGAGAAATAAGGTTAGAGATATTGTCTTTAAGGAAGAAGTTGAGGAATGATCGGCTTCGATTCCTATTGTTGCTTTTGACAATGTGCAAGTTTTTATGCATTTCATTGATCAACAAGCATATCCGGAACCTCAATTCGACAATATTGAAGAACCTCCCATCTAAAATAAGGTAAATTTCAGAAGTACAAACTTAATAACCTTAATAACCAAAGTCATTAAGGAGATCCAATAGAGAAAGAGAAAAATGTTATTCCGAATAATTTAAATAGTATTTTTCCAAGAACATAAGGAAATAATGGAATGGTGGAAAATGGTCCAATCAATTTCATCAGGCCATGCAGGGTTCTAACTCTCAGAAGTGGATTGATGTCGTAAATAAGGAGTATAAGCATATGCAAGACAATAAAGTTTGGGATCTTGTCCCATTACCAGAAGGTGCGAAGTCCATTGGTCTTAAATGGATTTTTAAACCAAGAGGGATTCGAAAAGTAATGTGGAAAGATATAAAGTTCGTCTTGTATCTAAATGCTTTATATAGAATGATGACATTGATTATAAAGAGACTTTCCCTTTGGTTTCTACGAAAGACTCTTTCAGGAAAGTCAGGTTGTTGCACATTTTGACCTCGAGTTACATCAAATGAATGTTAAGACGACGTTTCTCAATGGAGACATTGATGAGACGATTTTCAAATTAAAGAAATCCATTTATGTGCTCAAGCCAGCTTCTCCTTAAGGGTAATACAAATTTCATCAAGTAATTATCTCATTTGGTCTTGAGATTAATGCTGTTGATGGTTGTGTGTATTACAAGTTCAGTGGAAGTAAATATATTTTCTTGGTTTTGTATGTTGACAACATATCGCTTGCCACCAATGATATATGCATGTCACATAAAATTATGAGATTTTTTGTCAAGGAATTTTGAGATTAAAAATCTTGGTGACGTCTCTTTTGTATTAGGAATTCAGATACACCGGGATTGTTCTCGAGGTATTCTTGAATTGTTACAAAAGGGCTATATCGATAAAGTACTTAAGAGGTTTGGCATGCAAGACAGTAAATCAGGGGAAACCTCTATCGCTAAGGGAGACAAATTCAGTCTCAACCAATGCCCGAAAAGTGATCTTGAAGTTAAGGAAATGCAGAAGATCTCATATAGTTTAGCTATAGGAAATCTGAAGTATATTCAGGTTTGTACGCGTCCAGATATTGCGTACATTGTTGGGATGCTAATGAGATATTTACGTAACCCTGGGATGAATCATTTGAAAAGCAGTCAAACATGGGTTATAAGGTATTTAAAGAGAACAAAAGATTACATGCTCACATACAGAAAATCGGATCAGTTGGAGATCATATGGTATTATGATTCCGATTTTGCTAGATGCCAAGAAAGTAAAAGATCCACATCAGGATACATTTATCTGCTATTTGGAGGAGCTATTTCCGGAAGGAGTGCTTAACAAACACTTTAGCTTCTTTCACTTGGTAGCACAGTTTGTAACAATTTTGGGGGCATCTAATTATGGAATATAGCTGCGAAATTTTGTCACTGGGCTGCGTATTCTGTAGGTATAGAAAGACCACTAAAGTTATATTGTGACAATAACTCAGCAGATTTATATTCCAGTAACAACAGGAGCTCAACTAAGTCAAAATACATTGACATAAGTTCCTGGTTGTGAAGGATACAGTTTAGAGTGGACACGTGTCAATAAGAGTACATTGGGACAAACTCCATAATTGCGGATCCACTTACTAAAGTATTACAACCCAAGGTCTTTCATGAGCACAATACTCATATGGATGTTGTATTTCTTAAGGATATTTGGTTTCAGTGGGAGTTTGTATTTTGGGTGCATTAAACACATTTACTGTCTTTTTGGATACGGTTTAAAGTTAAAGCTATTTACAACTGTATGGTTTCAGGTTTATTATCTCTGAACTCGTTTGAGGATGATCTCACTAAAGTTGGACCAGTTAGAAATAGGCATGTTGAAGATCACATTACATGTAATTTTCATGCTACACATCCATACTTGATCAATGTCATTCAGTTATGTCGATATACGTGACCATTGATAGGTTTAGTTACGATTAATGTAATGAAAGCCGCTTTGATCCTATGTTGATATAATTGATGGACCGGATTGTTTGGGGATGCATCCAGTAATGATAGCAAAATTCTGAGTACTCATAAGGTTATGATTGATACACAATTGTAAGGTTACACATATAGCTCAAGTGGGAGATTGTAAGGATTTTAATCAATCGTGTGAACTTATATGTAAATTATTGTGTATTGAATAAAAGGCTATCAAATTTGGTTAAGTCCATTTAAAGTGATCTAATAAGGATTTTATATATATCGGGCTTTAATGCATCTAATTAATGTATAGGCTTTTATGTGTAGATACCAGACCATTACCTAATTCATGATGGACCGGATTAGGTTAACTGGCAATTCAGTATATAAAGTCGGTTATAGTCCCTGAATCGTACGTATTGTTCATTCCCTTTGACATCCCATCATCAGAGAAAAAATAAGGACTACGTATTGATTTAGAAGATCCAACCGTAAAATCGTTAATCGTGAATCATGTTTGATTAAGGTACGCTTTCGCTTCAGTTATTTAATTCTTGATAATTCAGCATGATGATTTTTGAATCATAGATAAACAATTATCTGTGATAAATTTTCTAACAACAAATACTAAAACGACTAGATTTCACAGCATCATCCCATTTATATACTTTCAACAACTAGTCAAGACTATATTTCTCATTATCCATTTATCAGTAAACTAACAAACCCATAAACGTGCACCTGCAACCAAAAGCATAAAATCATCTCAAACCCCAACCGACTGACTCAATTATTATCCAATTTTATTACATAGCATAGCTATACAATGTTGGAACAAGTGTAACATGCTTAAATACACTCGTACAGATTTGGAGTGACTTTATCTGAGTTTTCTTCATTTTCTTCATTGATTTTATGGAGTTTTTGTGTCAGTGATGAAATTTCGTGGAGTTCGATTTTTTAATTGCTGTTGACTAGTCGGGGTATAAAATGAAGTTTTTCTTGCTCTTGACTTGATTTTTTCCAAGCACCTCTCTCTGACCATTTCTTTCTCCTAATATTTCTAACTATGCACATAAACGAAGAAGAAGAAAAATCAAAAAATCAAAAAGACAATTATAATTTCTCTCGTTAATTTCATCATTTTCTTTTCCTCTTTATTTATGGAGATTCTGAGATGGAAACCAAAGGTTTAAGTCACGAGCATAATGATTTAGGGAAGGGGACTTCATTATTGAAAAAAATTTGTGTAACAGGCATACCATATAAATCGCCTCCTCTGTTTGGTAGTTATAATCGGCTATGGTAAGGCAGTCTAAGGGAGTCAAAATGCCCAACCATCTCCACTGTCATCGCTCGAGGATTATGGGAATCAACAAAATATTGCTACCAAAAAATTCAAGTTCTTAAAAGGAGAACAAAATACGGAAATCAGAATGAAATTATAGAAAAAAATGACAAAAATCGAAAGCCAGGAAAGTCATGGATTGCATACTTGCTTAGCGGTCGGATGGCCGGATGCGAAGGAGCCGAAGGGTAGAGAGCTTCAGCAGTCAACTTGCTTCGAGGAGGCGTGAGAGATGGATGGATTGTGAGATTTTTGCCCTAAGTCGGAGCCATTTTTTACAAAACACCGCGTTTTGGTCATCACCGTGTTTTGGACTTTTTTTAGGGGAAACGTCCGAAATGAGATTTTCTCTTTTTGGATTTCCTTTGTTACTTTTTTTTGTTTCGAAAAACTTGTTTTCCAAAATGGGTAAGTGAACGCGTTTTTAATATTTTCGAAAATTGAAAACTCAAAACTGCCTTAAAACGAGAAAAAAAACAGGGCATTAATTTTCAAAAGAGTCAATATGATTCTTGTTTTTATTTTAAATCCGGTGAAACTAATTTTATGTATTTTTTGTTGTATGTTGATGATATACTTATTGCTAGCTCAAACATGCATGATATTAACCTGCTTAAGCATAAATTGCATTCAGAATTTGAAATGAAATATTTAGGACATGCTAAAAGAATTCTTGGAATAGATATTTTTAGAGATTGGAAATATAGAAACTTGTTTTTAAATCAAAAACATTACATTAAAAAGGTTTTAAAAAGGTTTAGCCTATCTTATGCTAAAAATGTCTATTTACCTCCGCCTGCTCATTTTAAACTATCTATTAATCATTTGCCTAAATCTAATGAGGAAAAATTTAGGATAAAAAATGTGCCTTATTCAAATGCTGTAGGATCTGTGATGTATCTCATGGTCTACACTAGACCTAATATTGCTTTTGCTGTTATTGTGCTTAGCAGATTTATGAGTAATCCTGGTTAGTTACATTGGGAAGCTATAAAATCTTTGTTGAAATATCTAAAAGGCTCTGCAGGACTTAGTTTGGTGTTTACTAAGACTAAACCTGATTTTAAAGTAAAAGGTTTTGTTGATTCTGATTTTGTTGGGAACATTGATAACAGAAAATCTACTTCTGCATATTTTTTTACTTTAAAATGTTCCTGTATTAGTTGGAAATCACAGTTACAAAAACTTGTTGCCTTATCTTCAACTGAGGCAGGATATATAGCTATCACAGATACTGTTAAGGTTAATGTATGTGGCTTAAAGGTTTGCTTAAAGGTTTACTTTCTAAAATTGGCTGTATTGATAACTCTGAAATTGAGATTTGTACAGATAGTCTTAGTACTTTACATTTGTGCAAAAATCATGTGTTTCATAATAGATCAAAACATATAGATGTGAAATTCCATTTCATTAGGGACATTACTGAAAAATGAATTGTCAAACTTGTTAAAATACCTACTCAGCTAAATCCTGCAGATACTGGAACAAAAATTATACATATTAACAAATTTAAAGATGCCTTAAATTTTTCAAATTTGTTAGAATTTTGATATTGCTCTATTTGTGCTTTGTAGGTGCTGCTGATTCAATTGTGGTGGAGATTGTAGAAGCAACTGGATCGGAGCAGCAGCCCAAAACTAATTTTGTAGTCCTGCCGGTTGAATTTTATTAAAGCCCAACTAAGTGATGCAGACCAACTGAAACCGGATTGCAAGCCCAACTGACACCGGGTTAAAGCCCAATCTTAATACCGCCCTTTCATTCCCAAACGTTGGATCATCTAAGATCCATCTCAGTCGTTTACTTATTGATAAGGACGCGTCTCAACCTTTTGGGCTTCTCACTTCTTCCAGACACTCTCTCTCTCTCTCTCTCTCTCTCTCTCTCTCTCTCTCTCTCTCTCTCTTGTTCATCTTCTTCGTGGTTTTTTTGGAGAGAAACTTTGATTTCTCGCACAAACTTTGTAATTTATACTCTAATTCTTTGTGGTTAATCAGAGTTTATACATTGGGGGTTATTTATAGTGGTTTATCTATAACTCTTAGTGGTACTTTGTGGTATTTTGTGTGAGATTTGTAAAGTTTTGATATATTTTTTAATTGTGTAAAACTCTGTCTGATTCTTGTAGTTTTAATTTTGATTAATAAAATCCTTTTGAGATTTTATGTTTACTTGACTTTGTGGTGATTCTGAGCCTTAAAATCGTAACACTTTTAAATTACTACATACAATTCTCTTTTGAGGAAAAGGAAAGCTATATAGCACTTTTGAGTTCTGCTTTTCCTACTTCCATATTACTCTAAAAAAAGATCAAGCATTGTATCACATTATTCAATTCAATATTTATTGCAGATTAACATTTGCATCATCTTGAAAAAAATATATGGCTCTATTTGTCTACCTAAAATAATGCATCTTGAGTTTTTTTTTTAACATCTCCAGGGCCTTTTGTATTGTTCATTGCTGAGGTTGATTTTGTTTGTATTGAACTTTTGTATATGAGAAAGATTGATTGATTTGCAGTAACAATCAAAAATCAAATTCCAAGTCACTGTCTGAATACCAGCACCATTAGTACAAGTACTATACTACTGACTATCATACAAATGGATACATATAGGTAGTAAAAGAGGTGTGACATTTTTCAGTTTTCTCTTTATTTAATTCTACTCTCTATATATTTTTGTCTGATTGCATGTAAAGAAGGAAACCGTAACACTGACTTTGTGGTGATTCTGAGCCTTAAAATCGTAACACTTTTAAATTACTGCATACAATTCTCTTTTGAGGAAAAGGAAAGGTATATAGCATTTTTGAGTTCCGCTTTTCCTACTTCCATATTACTCTAAAAAAAGATCAGGCATTGTATCACATTATTCAATTCAATATTTATTGCAGATTAACATTTGCATCATCTTGAAAAAATATATGGCTCTATTTGTCTATCTAAAATAATGCATCTTGAGTTTTTTTTTTTTACATCTCCAGGGCCTTTTGTCTTGTTCATTGCTGAGGTTGATTTTGTTTGTGACAAGTGCATTATTAACGCTTATTTTGTACACTTATAACCTTAGCCTATTTTTGATTTGATCATATTTAAGTATTATTAATGCATTTTATATTTTATGTTATATAGGATCATAAAGGAAGAGAAAAGAGGAAGAAAGGACCAAAATACACATAAAACTGAAGTTTGGGGACCTTGGATGCAATTTATTTACGGCCGCAACACCAAACACTTACGGACGTAAACCTTTGATTGGAATAGGCAAAAATTGCGCAGAAACTACCTTGCGGCCGTAACCTCCAAATGTGGAAAATCAGCAGAAAGCGACTTACGGCCGTAACTTGCTCGCCAAAAAATTTCCTTATCTGATTCATTGTGTAATTTTGGTATATCTTGTGGGTAAAGTTAGGGCACGATTTTGGGAGTATAAAAGGTGCAAAATCACCACAAAAGGAGGCGGGACATTGAGGAAAATTGAGAGAAAAATATAGAGCATTTTTGGGAGATTTTCAAGCGCAAGAATATCAACAACAACGGAATTCATGAAGCAACTTGAAGAATCTACCACAACCATGTTAGGCTAAATTCCATATCTTGTTCAAAGGGGAAGTTGTGTTAACTCGATTATATTATTTTATTTTCCTACAAATTAGTAGCGTGAATTTATTCATTTACTTCAATTGTTGGATTATTATATTTTGAATGTTCATTGAGTTTATTTGATTAATAGTTTAATTTGGCCAATTGGATTATTGATCTTTGGATTCATTAATATGCTATATTTAGATTCTTGATCCGTAATTGTCATCGAATCTTTACTTTAGTAGCAAATAAATCTATTTTTTTAAATTTTCATACTAGTCGTGTATTAAATTCTAAGAGCTTGTTTAGGATTGTCCGTGACTAGAATTGGTTCGAAAAGCTTGTTTTGAATCAATACACATAAGGAAAAATTTAGATAATCAGAGCTTGTTGATTATTTATAATTGATAATTGAATTAGAGATATAAACACGTTACAAGGAAAGGTATAACATTAATTAAGGGCACAACCGAGCCCGAGAACAAGATTTCTTCTCATATTAATTCTCTAGACCTATTTAATTATTTATTTTATGCATAGTTTTCATTTAAGAAATTCCAAACAACAAAACCTTCTAATTCTATTCTAATTAATCAAACACCTATTTTTAATTCACCGTTCCTCATGGGATCGACCCTTACTCTCGCTACTACATTATTAATTAATATTTAGCGAGTAAAGAATTATTTATTATTTTGGTACATCACGATACGCGTGAGTTTGTATTGAACTTTTGTATATGATAAAGATTGATTGATTTGCAGTAACAATCAAAAATAAAATTCCAAGTCACTGACTGAATACCAGCACCATTAGTACAAGTACTATACTACTGACTATCATACAAATGGATACAATTACATATATAGGTCGTAAAAGAGGTGTGACATTTTTCAATTTTCTCTTTATTTAAATCTACTCTCTATATATTTTTTGTTTGATTGCATGTAAAGAAGAAAACCGTAACACTGAAAAAAAATGCGTAGAAGTAAGTATTTATTAAGGTATGCAATTTATTTCCTTCTCTCGCGATTGAAAAGCAACTCAATTCAAATAATTTTATGAATATTTTTTATCCGTACAAATTATTTTTTTCTCTTAATTTACAAATACTTATTTTTTACATTAACCAATTAATGTGCAACATTCGTCCACTCCACTAGTAATTTTAAAAGTGTTATTTTTCTCTCTTCATTAGGTTCTTTAAACAAAATGTTTGAAAAGTATTATTTATTACATATTATATTACGTTAGATAACTAAAAAGATTGATTTTAGTGCTATTGATGTTAATTTTACAATTTTGTATCTTTCACGTTTGGGCTCGATTTGAAGTTTATGTTGAACCACTTGGGCACATAGAAGTTGGTTCCATGAGGAAATTACAGCACCCCCCCCCCCCCCCGAACCGATTTTTTAAGATTCAAAATCAATAATCAGAGATAAAGCTCATTTATTCACAAATCAGGCCATAATTCATTTTTAATAGCATAGTTTAATATAATACTATAAATTCTAATTATGGATAATTACCGATTGTTAAGGAAGAAATTGACTTTATTCAAGATAAAATTCTCTCATCCACAATTCTCTCTTCAACCACTGCGACTTCTACCACCATGTTCCATGAAGCAGAATCTTCACTCTTTCTTCCTGTTAATCTCGATCTCCATCAAAATTTGTTTACCCTATATTTCAGAAATTCCACCCATTGTAGAAACCAAATCGCTCGGCGTTTTGGAAGCTTTGATTATTGGCGAAACCTAAATAATAATCTCGACCGATGTCAAACGTGTAATCTTCAGGTATTAATCCATCTACTTTGATACTCATTTACTTTCAGTAAATTGATTATGAATTTTTATTTAAGTTGAGTTTTCGGATTTCAAAATATAGAGGGTACTTCCTATAATCTTGACCTCCTTCAAAAACCGATTAACCCTATGTTTCAAAACTCCCACCCACTACTAATTGAGAATTTCGAAAATTTTAACCCCTTCACCAATGTCAAATGTGTAATCTTCAAGTATTAATCCATCTACGTTGATACTCATTTACTTTCAGTAAATTGATTATGAATGTTTAATTCATTTGAGTTTTCCTTTGGTGTGAATTGTGAGGTGATTCAAGTTAAAGGAAATGTGAACTAGTTTACATGAATTTGCATTTTGTTGATGGGTATTGAGAAGAAACCGTGTAAATGTGACCTGAGTGTGTTGATGGGCAGTGCAATGACATTTATCATTTGGGACCTTACATATGGATTGTGACTCCTCCTTGATTTGTGAAACTGTGACCTTTGGTTAAGTTGGGTTGGAGTAATTCGAATTCAAAGAAAATGTTACCCATATTACATGAAGTCCTATCATAAATTTTCGTTGCGAGTTCAGGTTATCAAAAACAACAATTCTCTGTCTGTGACCTCACATATACATAATGCATTTGATATCCACTCACGAAATTGTCTCATAGACATTATTATGCATAGATGAAGTGATTTGAACTCATGAATGTGATCTCATGTTCTGTCATCTAGTCTTAGCAATGTGAACTACTTTGTGTGAAATTGCATTCTGTTTATGGGTATTGAGAACAATCGATGTAAATGTGACCTGGATGTTTTGATGGGCAGTGCACTGACATTGTTCATTTGGGACTTTTAATATGGATTGTGAATCCACTTTGGTATGTGACCTTGGGATGAATTAGGGTGGGGTCATTTGAATTCAAGAAATATAATCCTTATTACATTAAGACTTGTCATAAATGTGGATTACGTGAATACCTTTTTTAATGATTTTTTTTTTCAGTTTTTTCATAGAGATATTAATCTGTATCAGTCACTTTTACCAAATCTCATTAGTGAGCAAGTACTATAAATCTTGATGGTTAATAATGTCTATTACCTATTTCATTATCTTATCTTGAGATTTTGATAACGTGCAGGCTGGAGTGGATGGGGGGAAAACGAAGCTGTGTAGCTCCTATAGTTGTAGGTATTGCAAAGTCAATGGGCATCATGAATGTGGGCATATTCACTACTCCATTTTCTCTCAAGGGACGAAGAAGGGCTGTACAAGCTCAATAAGGAATTGTAGCTTTGAGACAGAATGTTGACACACTGATTGTCATTCTAAATGATAAATTATTGACGAAAATTTTCCTATCTACTCCAGTAACATAAGCATTCAATTTTGGAGATGATATTCTTCGACAAGTTGTTCACGCAAAACAGACATATTTGTGATTCTTTACAAGCATCGACATGTGAGAAAGTGCAAGTCACGTGGTAGACAGAAGATACAAAGCAATGTGATAGATTATGAGTTAATGTACATGTTCTCAAATTGTGAGACAATTTTTATATTGCCCATGATTCTGTTTTAAACTTCGCTCTGACATTTGTAATGGAATTGATAGTATGTTATGAAATACATTGTTTTTCCTTGTAAAGTCAATGAGATCCATTTGATACGTCCTTTTAATTTCAAGTCACATGTTCATTAAATCAAGTCACATGTTATTCATACTAGGTCACATGAGTATTTAGTTCATGCCAGCATACTGACGCATGTCACATTTTTTTTTTTTTTTTTGTTAATAGCTTTCCTTTCACCAATTCAAATATTCTTTCCAAATAGAACTACTGCTTGTCCAATTTAGATTCATGCAACTACATACATTCAAGTCACATGGTAGATCGTACAAGTCACATATTCGACAGTACCATTACAGAAATCATGGACTTGGATCTGGTATTTTCATATATACAAGTTACATTTATTATATCTAATATAGGACACACTCCCATGTGTGTTCAGGTCAAATGTTCATTATCACACTTGACGGATACGAGGTCACATTTGTTCGTCCAACCAGTTCACATGTTCGACATGGCAATTCCATATTCATTTTCCATTGCACAATGTCATGTTCATCAGTGATGCAAACTTCCCAACAAGTTACTTGTGTAATAATCTTTTCTCTAGTCAGTGAATCATATTTTCAATCTATAAATATTTGCTATCTAATTTATGTTGAAAGCACTATTAAGATTACATAGATGATACTATACTCAGTGGATGCCCCTTTGTTTAGGTAACATATCAGATTTCACCAGGTCACTTTGTATCCGATCACGTGCTATTTGCAACCAAGTCACATGTTATTTCAATCAGGTCACATGTTCGTCATGGTCTAACTGGGTTTTTCCCCTGCTTGTTCAAGTCGCATATCAAATTTATCGATTGATTTGTCTATTATCACATGTAAATGTGCCCAAGTCACATATCATTGCAAATAGGTCATATGTTTATTATATTCATGCCAGATTTAGATGTTTGGAAATGTATTTTACCAATATTACTTGACGGTTCAGATGGGGGCATTATGCGAGATCACAAAACAAATTGATTTTTTAAGACTATCCATTATCAGAGGTTATATCACGTCATGATAACCTTAATGGAAAACATTGTACCAGGACACATACACGTCATGATTTCTGCCTAGGTATAAATTTCGTTGGGCAGAGAGGTCATAATAAAAATAAGGGGTTGGGCACTCACATTGCATAAGGTGAATGAGTCCAATTATATCGTCAAAAAAATAGATGCTCTAATTAAACAGAAGCATTATCTAAGGTCACAATCACATATGCACTACTGCTATGGCGACGAGGGATGGGTTCCATGTACTTACAAGCAATGTCCAGGTCACAAACACATTTCCAGACATAATGATGGCGTCACAGTAAAAAAAAAAAAGCAATGAAGTTGTACCATTACCGAATATTACACACTCTCAGATACCACCATCACACGCCCCCTCACAGAAATTGTAACAACCGGGACACAATGACTACAGTAACATTTAAACTCGTGTGAGGGCAATGGCTAATGTGTGTTTTTTTTTTTTTTGGCATTACAATGACAATACAAATTACTGTGACCTCATTACATTTGATACAATATTTCCAGAGTCTCACATACAAACCAGATGCTTTATGTTTTTGTCGGAATTCCATTTCGCTGTGATTTTTTTATCCCCGTAGTAGAATCGATTCAGAGGCAATTTGTGCGGGGCAATAACTAATAGATATTACTGTGACCTCATCACATTTGATATATTTACAAAGTTAAGCATAATTACAGATCCAGATGCTATATACTTCTCCCTAAATTCCAATTCGTGGTGACTTCTTTCTGATCTTGTGATGGAATCGTTTCACGTGTAATTTGTGACGTGTATAGCAACAATCAAAGATGATATTGTGACATCATCATCGAGACAGCTTTGGGAAAGGTCTATGTGAGCTCCAATCGAAATATGCAATGACACAATTTTAGATCCACTTATACCGAAAGATTAATTGGAGAGTCTCTTTTTGATTTGGAAATGTTGTATGTGACCTCACTGCCATGCATTCCATTATGTGCCCTCAGTCTGCCATTCATTGCTGCTCATTCTTAGAATATAAATCAGACGCCACAATACTCAATACATATTCATATGATACAACACTATCAATTCGTTACATACTGCGAACTCAAAGTACTATAACATATGCACACTGTTTATACTCAGAGACCATATCAGATGAAGTATATTACATGTGACATCATGCAGACGACCAGAACATGGACATCGAATGCTTACCCAATTTCGATGTCGCGTGCTCAATTTATCTTCCCTTATGGTGATGTAATTTTATTTGTCAACACTTTTCCTGGAATTGTTGCTGATACTAAATGTGACCTCGTACTCAATATCTTTTCAATCCCTGCAGATCTTGCTATAGGACATGAATGGTGTTCTATTAATACCGATTATGAAGAAGGTGTCCTCGCTGAAACTTTTTGGAGATTTTGGATCATTATGGAAAGATAATTTATAACTGTTACCGTGATTTTTGGGATGCTTCTTCTTTCCTTGATTTTCGTTAATATATATATATACCTGATAATTGAATGATTGTAGATTTTATCTTATTTTTGATACGTGTATCTATAACTACCTGGAAAATGTATTTTTCCCTGGTTCCATTTGTTGCAATTTGAAGTAAGGGCGTTTACACAAATACCCAATTTTTTGTATCGTAATTAAAAGGGAAAAATATATAATTAAGGTTTTAAATTACAATTTTTCAAAATTAAAAAATTTAAGATTTTATTTCAAAAATCAAGTCATAATTAATTATATATTTTATTATTTATGGTCACAAGTCACAATTTTTTAGGTCACAACTTATTATAGTCACAAGTCACATTTTTTTAGGTCACGAGTCACAAATCAGGTCATAAGTTTATGATTACAGTCACAATTTTTTAGGTCACAATTTGTTTCTCGGTCACAAATTTCGAATTTAGTAGGTCAAAAAAAATTTGGTAGCAAATCTCAAGTAAATTGGTCGCAACTTAATAAATTATGAGTCACAATTTCTTTATTGGTCACAAATCACAAATTTCATAGGTCACAATTTTTTCTCGAATACAAATCAAGAATTTTTTAGGTCACAATTTTCACAAATCACTAGTTTTCTTGGTCACAGATTATAAATTTTATAGGTCACAATTTATAAAATTATTTGGTTGACTCATTATTTGATTACAAATTATCAATTTAGTTGGTCAAAATCAATCTCTCAGTCAAAAATCACAAATTTTATAGGTCACAACTTATTTTTGGGTCACAATTATCAAATTATTAGATCACAATAATTCAATGGTAGTAATAGTATTTCCAAAGAAGAATTCTGAAATTACTTTTTGGGTTGACAATTTCTTATCTCATTTTTTCTACTTTTCTTTTTAGTTTATTTTGGCATCTCGATATAAATCATGAATCTATGCGCGCTTTAAATTGTGGGTGGAATATGTGACGACCATTATAGGAGACGGTGTAAACTACGAGCTCCTTATTGTAATCATATTTTCACTTATCACCATTGTTACAATGAAGCCACGGTTCTTTAACATTGTATTAATTTTTTTCCCTTTAATTCACAATCAAGTTATCATCTAAGTGAATATTGCACTTAAGATTTGTACTGTTTAATTATTACTACACTAAGATTTATATTGTTGAATATTACAATTGTCACTTTGCCTCTGTTTGTTAAAAGTTTTTTGTTTAAAAATGTGTTTTTTGTGCTTTCTAGATAAATGTGTGGTTGAAAATTGGAGGGAGAAAATGTGTGTGGTTAAAAAGTGGTTTGGGAAATTGTGTAGAAAAAAACATGTTTAAAAACATGTTTGCCAAACACATTCTTTATTTCAATTTTGTAATTAATTACAATTGTAACTAATTAATTATTATTGTAACTTAATAATGTATTACAAGTCACTGAAAATTTCATTTTTCTTTTAAAATTAATTGAATTATGTAATTATAGTTATAATTGTAACTTAATTACATTCAACAATGAATTATATTTTGGAGCATCTTTGGGGTATATTAGATATAATTAGTGATTTACATCTCCCAATTTTCCGGATTGATGTAAACTAGACGTAAATTAAAATTTCGGTCAAAAATGTATATTTTGATGCACATTTACATCCAATTTTACATCTCTTGTTGGCCCACTCCTCCCCCACTTATGCTTGTATTGATGCTTTAAAATTAACTAGTATCACACCCGTGTGTTGCACGAAAAAATAATATGAAATAGTTTTACTGTAAATATCATTACAAAATAGGAAAATAAATTTAACACATAATTTGATTGGTTAATAATACAGATTGTCAAAGAATGCTCAAAATAGAAATAAATTATAATTCTCATCAATTTTGAAAAACCTCTTTAAATAATTCATTGTTTTTATAGTTCGTAATTACTACACCCGTGTAATACACAAAAGTTGCTAAAGACAAACACGTTTAAACAATTGCTCAAATTTAAATTAAATAACGCAAATTTTCAAATATATGTTGTATAGAATAAATAAAAAACTTCTTTCAAATATTTGTGACTAACGTGAATAGAAATAATAACCCTCAAAATATTATAATTTACATAAACTAAAGTAATTGTAACAAATTAAATATATGCGGTCATATATATAAATAAATATAACAAATTAAGCAATATTGACGATGCACGAAGTGAAAATCAATATCAAGATTTGTGGTGCACGAACGTGGAATTCAACTCAAGAGATCCTCCGCATGATTAATAACTTTTAATTTTTAAATGCATATTTAATCATATGTCAATAAAAAAATTTATTAATGAAAATATAAATGAAATATATATAGTGAGTCTTTTGGTCTATATATGTAAATAGAATTAAGAAATGTAGTTTTACCATTTTTTACAGCATATAATTAATTTTTTAATTTTTTAATAAAATTGTAAACCATTGAATTGTTTTATCTCTTTAAGTGAAACCGGAATATGAATTAAGTTTAATTACATGTCAATAAAAAATTGTTAATGAAATATAAATAAAATATATATAGTGAGTCTTTTGATCTATATATATTAATAAAATTAAGAAATAAAGTTTCACCATTTTTTACTGCATATAATTATTTTTTTAATATTTTAATAAAATTGTAATTGTTGTATTTTTTTTATCACTTTTCTGGAAAACAGACCATGAATTAAGTGTTTTAGAGATTGTACCGTGAACACATCGACTCCATTACTGGAATTAACGTTCAATAAAAGAAATTTTCTTTTCTAAAAAGACTTTTGAACTATAAAATTAGGTTCATATAATATATGTGCAAAACTCAACTTACATATTCTCCTTAAGATCGATGTTTTTCTTTTCATATATTGTTCTTCATCATATTCTTTCCAAAAAGAGGTGTATGATAGAATTTTTTGGTATAATTTGATTTTTCAAGCATTAATTATTGATTTCAAGTGTTTTCTAAAAAAAAAATTATTAATTTTAATAGATATTGTTACATTAATTGATTCTTCTTTCTTCATACCAACAATTTCTTTATTCATATTGTTACATTATTATTTTAATAAAAATTACTGATCAATCAATTGTTTAATAGAAATTATGTGAACTAATTGTTAAAATCAGTAATATATTTTTACATATTTTAGTTATTTAAATTTATAATGAAAAATAGAAAAATGAATAGAATCAGTGAATAAATAAAAATAATGTGAAAATGATGAATGAATTGAAGAAATCTTAAATTTGTAAAATTAACCCAACTTAATTGAATTTGCCTTAAAATTTTGTACAGTTATTATTTATTTTAATTTGATGAGAAAAAAATCAGACCAGAAATTAATCATCTATGACTAAAATGAATTTAGTTAAATAATTATAGATAATATTATAGGACTTAAATGATATAATTTAAAATGAATTAGATATTGAGGAAAAATATAAAATAAAATTTTACCTTTAACTTTTTATATGATTTTAAGGATAATATATTTACAATTTGTTCTCACTTGTTAACTTGCATTAAACTTCTTACTGTGATATTTAATTTGACACTCATATTACATATTTTTCGATTTCAAAATAATGCAATAATTATTAAAAGAATAATAATAAAATAAAATAAATAACGTTGTTATGTTATTAATTTTTATGTTATTAATAACATAGCGGATGCCAACACAATTAAAGACACGTGTAAAATAATAATTGCTAAAATATTTAATATACTCCATCCGTTTCATAAAGATAGACTTGTATACTATTTTCGTCCGTCCCACAAAGATAGACCACTTATTATAATGAACATGTATTTAATTTTTCATTTCCTCATATACTCCTATTTAATGTACCTTGATAGTTAATTCCAATGTCAATTTAATGACATGTAGTTTGAATGAATTAATGAGTCTTTGAAATTAACATAAGGGTATATTTGGAAAAATATAGATAAATTTATTATTTTAACTATATTAACTACCATTTCTTAATCTGTGTGAAAATGGGAACATGTCTATCTTTGTTGGACGAAGTGAGTACTATTTTTTCGCAAAAAAAATGTCTAATTTAGAAAGACTTTTTGGCGGGAAACTATATGTGTATCTTGATGACGATTATTCTACTTTTATATATATATATATATATATATATATATATATATATATATATATAGAGATTAAGATTACAATTGCCATTGATCAACCCTATTTGCTATCTATTAGCCCTATGATTAAAAGGTCACGTAAATACTTACCAATTTCAAATTACGCTTGAAGTTCAGTTATTATTTAAACATCGTTCTTTTACGTAATGATTATAATTTATAAACAAATTTATAAATTACACAATTTCTCAAACTATTTTTTAACCACGCACATTTTCTCTCTTTAATTTTCAACCATACATCTACCTAGAAAACACAAAAATAAAAATATAAAAAACAAGCTGGCACAACCACCGAACAGTTTGTGGAATTAACTCAGCCTGTGTTTAGCAACTAACGGCCGCCCTTATATTTTGAAATTTGCAGTTTTCTAGATAGAATATTTGATTAAAAATGATTTCGAAAAATGTGTGTGATTAAAAAATGGTATTGAAAAATGTAATGTGTTAAAAATATTTATAATACATGGTTTCAATTTGAGCTTTCAAATAGCATTAATGTCAATGTTAGAAATTTTCAACTTTTTAGGTAGAATATGTGATTAAAAAGTTGTATTGAAAATTATAGCCTCAAAATACTTTTTAATTACACATTTTATCTATCAACTTTTCAATCCCATATTTTACCTCGAAAATATAAAAAACATATTTTAAACACTTTCTTTTAGAGCAATCATTACAATTTATAAATTAATTTATAAACAACACAATTTTGTAAATTGCTCTTTAATCATATACATTTTTTTAAAAACTTTTCAACAACATATTTTACATAAAAAATATAAATAAACAAATTTATAATGACAACAATTTTAAGTTTTAACAAACAAAACTTTAGAGCATTTTTAATGATTTATGCATATTTTGATCTATATGACAATTAAATATATAATTATCTCACTCATGTTGATAAAATAGATAATGAAATTTAAAGCTTATCTCCAATTATCTTTGCCTACAATTTTTTTTATGTATACACGTATCTTCAAATTAGCAGTTAGCACTATCTCAAATAATAAATTACCTTAAATAAATTGAAAATTTAATATTTACCTAATTACTTTATTTAGCACGTTATCTATGTTTGGATATAACACCAGATAATTTTCCTTCCACGTTTCCACTTCAGCATCATGAAAACTAACAGTTGATGATAAGATTTTTAAATAATTAGTATTTATTTTTTTATGTGACAATAATTTTTTCACAGATCATGAATCATTAGACATCTTCTATCTTCTATATATAATAATAGAATACATGCCAAAAAAGAAAAATCCTAGTTTCCCTCCTAAACTCCAATCTAAATTTAGAAACTTTAAAAAATCTTTCAAGACATGCTTAATTAATGCAAAAAAAAAAAATGTAATAAATATTTTAGCAATTATTATGGTACATAACATTAGAATTCCTATGATGTTATTAATGAAATCAAAATTTTAATTTATTTTAATGTACAGACTATTTTTTTGTTTTGTAATAATTATTATTCACTTATTATTTTATTATATTTAAATCTAAAAATATGTAATCTATCTATTTATACATCTATAAAAACAAAGCTAATGCCAAAAATAACACGCACATAGTTTTTCACCCAAATGTTTTTCTAAATCTGAAAATCTATGCACAAAAATAATATGTAAGAAAAATAATGTAATAAATTTTTTAGTAATTATTATGGTATATAACATTAGAATTCGTGATATGTTATTGATGACATCAAGATTTTAATTTATTTTAATGTATAAACTATTTTTTTTGTAATAGTTATTATTCACTTGATAATTATTTTATTATATTTGAGTCGGAAAATAAGTAATACGAATATCAAATCGAATATCTCAACGAGAATTTTAATACAAGCTAACAAGTGAGAACAAATAACACATTGTCCATAAAATTCTTTCAAAGATCAAATGTAAAAGTTTTTATATTTTTTAAATTGTACTCAATATTTCATTCATTTTAAATTATATCATTTAAGTTCTTTAATACTATGTATAAACTATAAACTATTTTTTGTATTAATTATTATTCTTTTTTAATAATTATTGTATTATTTTGAAGTCGAAAAAATATATAATATGGTGTCAAATCGAAGATCTCTACTAGAAGTTTAATGCAAGATAACAATGAGATTAAATTGAAAATATATTATCATTAAAATTATCTCAAAAATCAAATCGCGTCGAAATTTTTTGGTCAGTCTTCCCTCTCTAAAATCAATTATAATTTTTTTAATTCGTAAAAAAAATAAAAAAAATAAAAGGTTGTCAATATCACATAAATATTTTTTTCCCAAAAATAGAAAATGAAAGAGAATAAAATAGGAGCGTTTATCGATTTATTTTTCTTTCCTTTTCATTTTAATAAAATTCTTAGCGTATATCACAGATATATCAATTTTTTCACTTATTACAAATTCTAATCAAATGTAATTGTAGACGTTAAAATATATATATATATATATATTAATTGGATTGGATCAATTTAATTTTGTTTTAACCCAATTAAGTCCATTAAATAGAGTCCACTAAAGCTCACCTAAAATAAGTTCATGGATGAGGCCCATCCTACTTTTCAAAGCACAAACCATTTTATTTATTTATTTATTTAAATAAATGAGGTGGTTACAAAATTTTCTCAATAAATAGGACCATTGGTCCATAAGAAGAAAAAGAGAAAAAAAGAAGGAGAAAAAGAAAAGCAAATTGCAGGTGGAGAATACAAAAATTCTCTCAAACTTCAAGCCAAGTCCAAAATTCAAGAAGATTAAAGTCTTCTTCAAATCAAGTAAGTTCAAATCAATTTCAAGAAGATCAAAGCCTTCTTCAAATCAAAGCAAGTCAATCCGAAGTGCAAATCCAAAGTTCAAATCCAAGTCTCAAGTTCCAAGTGACAAACAAGCAATCTCTCAACAAATCAAATTTTTCAGCAAATTCATAAGTCCAGGAATCAAGCCACGTGGCCCCTTGTCTTCAAACACGCAGATCGTTAATAAGAGGATTTTGCAATTTTTGCATTTACAAGAACTGTCCACTTGTATTTTCTCAAATTCAATTTGTAACAATTTCAGTATTTTTAATAATACTTCGAAATTCGTCGTACAAATTTCTTGGCACGCCCAGTGGGACCCTCTTGCCTCTCATATTCCGTTCTACAAAGCTTTCAAGTTTCAACAAATACATCAGACATGGCAAGCGAAAAAGCGAAGGAAACTGTGACCCATCTTGAAGAAACACTTGCTGAACTTTTCCATGTGACCAGAGCCCAAACAAAATCTGGGAAAACTCAACTGGTTACACCATTGAAGAAGTTATCCAAAAAGGGCAAAATGAAAATATTTTTCAAGAAGCAGGGCTCCCGGTCGTCAGAAAAGAACTTGGCGAAAAGTCCTTGTTCTGGTTCTATCTCCAGTGGCAGGTCTGTTTCTGGATCGACTCATGCTACTTCTCCACGAAAATGGGGAGACTATACCGCTTCTGAAGAATCAATCGAGCCGGTGATGGTAACAGAAATGTCACCAGACACTGATGATCGAGTTCAGCAAATGGCAGTCTCCATTGAAAAGTTGACAAAGTCTTTGGAGGAAAAAGATGCACAAATCGCTGCTCTCATGCATCGACTGGAGTTGCAAAGCCCTTTGAAAAAGGACAACCCAGAAAATGCAAGCTCTTCCAAAGTTAAAGATCCTGAAATCCAAGAGTACCAGCAGAAGCAAGATATGCATGACCGTACTGTTGTGCAAAATGTGTTTCGTGACACCACTCAACTCTCTGTTGGCTCTTTGTCCGTCCAACAACTTCAACATATGATCACTGACACCATCCGTGCTCAATACGGTGGCTCACCGCAATCTTCATTGGTTTATGCCAAACCATATAGTCGTCGAATCGACGAGATGAGAATGCCTCTTGGCTACCAACCACCGAAATTTCAGTATTTTGATGGAAAGGGCAACCCGAAACAACATGTAGCTCATTTCATTGAAACGTGTAACAATGCTGGCACATACAATGATACCATGGTAAAGCAGTTTGTACGCTCCCTCAAAGGTGCTGCATTTGAATGGTATACAGACTTGACAGCCGGGTCAATTGACAGTTGGGATCAACTCGAACGTGAATTTCTCACACGCTTCTATAGCACCAGATGGACCGTCAGCCTTCCAGAACTTGCCAGAACTAAGCAAAATAGGGAGGAACCAGTTGTTGAATACATTGAACGCTGGAAGTTACTTGCCAAGCGACATGGAAGGCTGAGAGTCCCCAATACAAGGAACGTATCAGCGAAGCATCCTCTATCGACATGTGTGTGCAAGGCATGCATTGGGGACTCCTTTATAATCTCCAAGCAAATATGCCTCACTCTTTTGAAGAGTTGGCCACACGTGCTCATGATCTAGAAATTCAAATTACAAGGCATGGAAGTTACTTTCCAAGCGACCCGCATGACAAAAAAGATCCCAAGAAGGAAGTCAAAAAGGACAGTAAGCCAGGTAAGTTGAAAGAATCTCTGGCCATATCTACCGCTCCTGCAAAAATCACTTTTCAGAAATCAAGTTCAAATCCAAATCCAAATCCGAAGCCAAAGCAGGAGTTCAGGCTTAACAAGGCACAAGCACAAAAGAAAAGTCTTCTAAGTTTGAAAGAACTTGAAGAAAAGGAGTATCCATTCTCAGACTCCGAAGTTTCTGGAATTTTAGATCAACTCCTTGAACAACGAATAATCGAACTTCCAACATCGAAGAGGCCAGAAGAGGCTAGTCAAGTTGATCATCCTAAGTACTGCAGGTTCCATAGAATAATCAGTCATCCGATGGAGAGATGTTTCGTGTTGAAAGATCTTATTGTTCGCTTGGAATAAGAAAACAAGATCAAACTCGAAACTGGTGAAAATCCAACAGCTGCTTGTTCGATGATTTCCTTTGGGTCATTCGATCCAATCCCTGTTGCAAATAAAGAGCAGTTTGCCCCTATTGCATATGATATGGACAAATTCTCGCCTAGGGTAACGGAGTTTGGACCTCAACTTCCAAAAGGAGCTATTCCAGTAAAGTTTGAGGTAGACGGAGAAGTCACCATTACATACATATATCCAGAAATGGATAAACCACATGCTCCCAACCGTCCAACATTTTATGAAATCATGACAGATGACTTGGATGTTTGGGATTCCGATTCGGAATCTGAAGATGAAATTGGTGATGGTTGGTCCACATTCATAAGCAAGAAGGAGAAATATCAGACGCCCAACAAAACAGGTAAAATACCATCTTTGATATCCCTTGCAGGACCAACACTGGGGGCACTGAGTATGGAAATTTCTCCTATTGAAGAAACACTTTCAGAAGAAAGTGATATGCTATGGACTCTCGTGAAAAGACGACACCGAAAAGCTCAACAACTACCAAATCCTTATATACGTGATGAACAATCAAGGCTAAGAAGGAGGCCAAGAAATAGTAAGAAGAAGTCCAAAGCTAAGACAAGTTCACCTCCTAGACCCATAACTTTGGGAGAGTATTTTCCTCAGGATTTCTTTGACAAAGAATGTTTCACTTCTAACGTCATCGGCCAGGATGGAGAAAGTAAATCAAAGAATGTTGCAGGAGAAGTTTCGAAGACGAAGAAAGTAATATCACGTCTCAATAATATCGCTTCAAACACAAGTTTGTTTGAGGCTCTAGATCTACCTTTTGATGATAGGATGGCTTTGATCACGGCATTGATTGATCCAGAAGTTTATCAAGGGAAAGTGTTGGAACCAATTACTTCTACAACTTACCAAGACTGTATGGCCACAATCACATTCAATGACGATGACTTACAGCTGGGATCTCGTTTGCATAACAGGCCTCTATATGTCTGTGGTTATATCCGGGAGTGCAAAATACATCGGATAATGATTGATTGTGGTTCAGCTGTGAACATTATGCCAATCAATACTATGAAGAAAATTGGAATAAAGATTGGAGATCTGTCTAAAAGCAACATCATGATTCAGGGATTCAATCAGAAAGGTCAAGGAGCCATTGGCATGATACGCTTGAAGTTACAAATTGCAGACCTAGTTTCCACAGCTCTCTTCCATGTCATTGATGCCAAAACATCTTATGAATTACTTCTTGGACGTGTCTGGCTGCATGAAACAGGAGTGGTACCCTCAACTTGGCATCAATGTTTTAAGTACAGCCGAGATGGAGAAGTCAAATGTGTGGTAGCTGAGACCAAGCCCTTCCTGAAAAAAGAAGCTTACTTCGCAGACGCCAAGTTTTACCTTGAAGATGAAGAATTTCATTCGGCAGGGTTATCTACAGCGGGGTTTGAAATGGAAAGTGTTAATCAGAAAGTTGTAGTTCCACCACATCAACTTATGACAAGTAAATCAAAACTTACTTATGAAAGGTCTTCTAGAGGTAAACAGCATCAGGCAACCTCAAAAAGTGTTGAGTTATCGAGGAAAGAATGGACTTTTCCGATACCTAACATTACAAAACTAGCTATACCACATCAACTTATGAAAGTTACAAAGGTTGGTGAAGCTTCAACATCTATTCCAAGTATATCAAGACTCCGTATCTCTGATTCACCCGAACAGAATTTGACACATGCAAAAGGGGTTGACGAAATGAAGAGGACTTTCAAGGGATGTTACAATCCGAGAGTCAATAAATTGTTTGAAAATGCTGGGTTTGGAAGAGGAGAACCTCGAAAATTAGGTGATCTTGACGCAGTACTTGCAGGTGGACGTGTCCCATCAGGTTTGGATGGATCAATCATATCACAACCAAAATATGGCTTGGGATATAATCCAAATCAACCGAAACAGATTAAAGTTAAGAAGGTCTCCTCAAACCCAATCATGATTCAAATATGTGAGATTCCTGAAGAAAAAACCGAAGAGTCGAGACCTTCCGTATTTGACCGAATTCAAGGTGAAAACGTCAGAGTTTCGGTATTCGAAAGGCTAAAGGGAGAATCTTCAACAACCACTAAATCAAAAGACAAAGTCTTAGTCTTTCAGAGGTTAAGCAGCAATGACCCTATATCTGCTCAAGTTGATGAAAATGCTCGGACTTTCATAGAATCGTCTCAAAGGCAATCTGCCTTCTCTCGACTTGGAGTTAAGAATTCAGATATGAGTTTAAAGACTCAACGTTTCAGGAGAAGGCGCAAAACTAGAAAGACTTCCAAGCTTCAAAAGAATGATGGAAATGAAGAAAAAGTATCAATAAACCACATTGCTTTTAAAGAAGTTGGTAACCCAGAATCTGAGGTTGAAGACTCAAACACATCAGATGAACCTGAACCAGCTCCGCCAACATTTGAAGAAGGCTACTGTGGACGATTTGAAACAGTTGAACTTGGGAACAGAAGAGGAGCCGAGGCCAATCTATGTCAGTGCCCTTCTGAGTCCAAAAGAAGAATCTGAGTATTTCAACATGTTACAAGAATACAAGGATGTGTTTGCATGGTCCTACAAAGAAATGCCAGGGCTGGATCCTAAAGTTGATGTGCATCATCTTGCAGTAAAGCATGGAGTTCGTCCTATCAAGCAGCCTCAGAGAAGATTTCGGCCAGAATTGATTCCCCAAATTGAAGTAGAAATCAACAAACTCATTGAAGCTGGGTTCATACGTGAAGTCAAGTATCCGACTTGGATTGCTAACATTGTTCCTGTCAGAAAGAAGAATGGACAGTTACGAGTTTGTGTTGACTTTCGAGACCTAAATCAAGCTTTCCCTAAAGATGATTTTCCACTTCCAATAACAGAGTTAATGGTGGATGCAACAACTGGATACGAGGTTCTTTCTTTCATGGATGGATCTTCTGGGTACAATCAAATCAGAATGAATCCTAAAGATGAAGAGCTTACAGCATTCCGCACACCTAAAGGGATATACTGTTATAAGGTCATGCCTTTTGGATTGAAAAATGCCGAGGCAACTTATCAACGGGCAATGCAAAAGGTTTTTGATGACATGATGCATGAGAAAGTTGAATGTTATGTGGATGACCTTGTTGTCAAGACAAAAAGACGAGATGATCATCTACAAGACTTACAAGATGTTTTCAAGAGACTCCGGCGCTATCAGTTGAAAATGAATCCATTAAAGTGTGCATTTGGGGTCACTTCTGGAAAGTTTCTTGGCTTCATAGTCCGACATCGAGGCATTGAGATAGACCAATCAAAAATTGATGCCATAATTAACATGCGTGAACCCAGAAATTTACATGAACTAAAAAGTCTTCAAGGAAGGTTAGCATATATTCGAAGATTTATTTCTAATCTTGCTAGTCGTTGTCACCCATTCAACAGGTTGGTAAAGAAAGATGTACCATTTGAATGGAACAATGCATGTCGTGATGCTTTTCAAAGTATTAAGAAATATCTATCTCACCCACCAGTGCTTACAGCTCCAACTCCTGGAAAGCCATTGACTCTCTATGTTGCAGCGCAAGAATATTCTCTAGGTGCTCTTCTTGTCCAAAACAACGATGAAGGAAAGGAGAATGCGCTCTATTACCTGATTCGGACATTAGTAGGTGCTGAACTGAAGTACTCACCAATTGAGAAGATGTGTTTGGCATTGATATTTGCAGCTAAGAAATTGAGGCATTATATGTTAGCACACACAATCAATCTAGTCTCAAGGGTGGATCCATTAAAGTACATAATGTCAAGGCCTATTCTTTCTGGAAGGATAGGAAAATGGGCACTTCTATTATCGGAGTTTGACATCAATTTTATTCCTCAAAAGGCTGTTAAAGGACAAGCATTAGCAGATTTTCTCGCTGATCATCCAGTTCCGGCAGAATGGGAGCTCTCTGAAGACCTTCCGGATGAAAAAGTCTTTTACACTGAAGTTGTACCTTCATGGAGGCTATTCTTTGATGGGGCAGCTCGAAAGTACGGTGCTGGAGCAGGAGTCGTATTTGTCACTCCCCATGATCAAGTTATGCCATCTGCCTTTGCTTTGACAGAAAAGTGTTCCAATAACATGGCAGAATATCAAGCTCTCATTATTGGTTTGGAGACTGCATTAGACATGGGAATTAATCAATTAGAAGTCTTTGGAGATTCTATGTTGATAATCAACTAGCTTCTATCCGAATATGAAGTCAGAGATTTGGATCTAAAGCCATATCATGAGTACGCATCAACACTTTTGAAGCAGTTTGAATCAATACAAATCAAATTTGTTCCAAGAAATGAAAACAAAGAAGCTGATGCATTAGCCAATTTAGCTGCTGTTCTAGCCAGATCAGATGAAGAGTCTATCCACCAGGTGTCAATTGTTCAAAAATGGGTTATTCCACCACTACTGCCAGAGAATCTGCAAGAAAACAACAGTGTAGAAGTTTTCGATGAAGAAAAAGCTGATTGGAGGCAACCAATAATTGATTATCTTCAACATCAGAAGTTACCGGATAATCCCCATCGTAGGACTGAAGTCCGAAGGCGTGCTTCTCGCTTCATATTCTACAAGAACACACTCTATCGACGTTCATTTGATGGAGTTTTCCTTCGATGCCTAAGTGATGAGGAAAAATCACACGTTCTTGAAGAAGCTCATTCTGGAATATGCGGTGCTCATCAGTCCGGGCCCAAGCTCCATTTTCGGATAAAAAGAATGGGGTACTATTGGCCAACCATGGTTCAAGATTCTATGGACTATGCAAGGAAATGTGAAGCTTGTCAAGTCCATGCAAATTTCATCCACCAGCCTCCGGAACCATTGCACCCGACGATAGCCTCGTGGCCTTTCAATGCTTGGGGCCTTGATGTGATTGGACCTATAACTCCAAAATCTTCAGCTGGACATTCATACATCCTTGCTGGAACTGATTATTTCTCCAAGTGGGCTGAAGCTGTACCGCTAAGGGAAGTAAAGAAAGAAAATGTTGCGGATTTCATTCGTGTTCAAATCATTTACCGGTATGGAGTTCCTCGACACATCATCACTGATAATGGAAAGTCTTTCTGCAATAGCCACATAAATAATTTATGTGCTAAATTTGGGTTCAGACAATACAATTCCTCCATGTATAATGCAGCAGCCAACGGACTTGCAGAGGCATTCAACAAGACCCTGTGCAACCTGTTGAAGAAAGTTGTGTCTAAATCAAAAAGGGACTGGCATGAAAGAATTGGAGAAGCCTTGTGGGCTTACCGCACTACTTACCGGACCCCGACACAAGCTACCCCTTATGCTTTAGTGTATGGAGTAGAAGCTGTCCTGCCTTTAGAATGCCAAATTCCATCATTGCGGATTGCTATTCAAGAAGGGTTGACAACAGAAGAAAATGCCCGTCTTCGACTCGAGGAGCTAGAAGCTTTGGATTAGAAGAGATTAGAGTCACAAATGCACTTGGAATGTTATCAAGCTCGTATGGAAAAGTCCTTCAACAAAAGGGTGCGGCCAAGATCATTTCAAATAGGAGATATGGTACTTTCAGTGCGCAAACCAATCATAATCACAAGAAAAACTGGGGGCAAGTTCCAACCTAAATGGGATGGTCCATTTCTTGTTACTCACGTGTTCACAAATGGAGCATACAAGATCGTTGACAAAGATGGACTACAAATTGGGCCTATCAACTGAAAATTCCTAAAGCGTTTTTACGCTTAAAGTTCTTTAAATTTTGTTGTACCTAAATGTACTACTCCTGGCCCGCAAGAGGATAAACTGTGAACGGCTCTATAAAAAAAATGTTGTTGTAATGAACTATGTTTTGACTTGTAAATTCAAGTTCAGTCTAAATCAATAAATTCTTTCTATTTTTCTTGTATTAAACATTCTTTGCAAAAAAAAAAAAAAAAAAAATGTACAAGAGAGATGCAAAAAAAAAAAAAAAAAAAAATCCAATAAAGAATGATGTTGATGAATCAAAGTTCATACAACATAGGAAAGAAAGAAGAAGAAGAAGTCTTCATTCTATCTTAATCAATCACTGTCAATCAACTGCAAGAAGTTGTTTTCAAGAGCCTTCCTTTCTTGACCAATGGATCCTGCAATTGTGGCATCTTTAACCCGCGCTTGCTCCAATGAGGTTTTCTTCGTCTCAAGTGAACTGGTATTTTCCTGGCAAGTTTGGAGTTCATCACGAAGTCTATCCAGCTCTGAATTCAAATCACTAATTCGAGCTTCCAAATAAGAACATGTGGAATTCCCTGCTGCTATCTGGATATCAAGAGATTTCAACTGCTTAGCCTTTTCTTCTGCAGTCAAACACTCCAAGTACTGTTGCCTTTTAGCAAGATAAACGTCAACTCCTCCAAGAAATGCATCCATATGTCTCATCAAAGGCATTGGATCTGCACGGAACTGATTGATGATCACATCCCGAAGAGTTGATTTGCTTTCATTCCACCAAGTCCGAATGTTGGAAAAACCATGCTTCAAAGCTTCCTTAAACAATGCTCGCAGGAAATTAATCTTGGCTTCTTGTAGAGCATTCTTCAAGAAAGAAGATTCTTCGGTAAATCTGTGCAGAGGACCAGAGATGGAAGAACATATTGGTGTCGTCTCACAATTATTTATCTTCTGACCTGGAGCTGGTAATGCTAATAAAGGAGAGGTATTCGAAGTATCCTGTCCAATCTCTGAACTGCTAACTCGCAAAGGCTCAGAATTCACCTCATCATTAAGATTATCTTGATTAGGTGATATGACACCGTTATTAATACTGCTTGGGTATTTTCAAGGAGGCTCATGTCTATCGTTGCCATAAATTTCATCAAGTGCATCAATCATCTCATGGTTCTCACTACGATGATCTGCTGAATAAAACATCCCTTCAGGAACTTGTCGAAATCCTACAACAAATAGAAAGTTGAAGAAATTAAATACCAATCTATTAGGGCATTGAATGGGCTAAAAAATGAGGATGTATACCTGCGTTTCGTGTTTGAGGCGACATATCCAAATTTTCATCGCCATAGGATACATCTGGGATGCTCAAGTCATGTCTAAATATTTCAGAACAAGCTTCCTTAGGATTCTTCACAACCTGAGAATCTTTATGTCGTATTGTCCGCTTCCGACGCAATATTTGAGAAAGAGGAATCTGAAGTTCGAATTCAAAACGAAAAATGAGATGCAAATTATCATTCAAAAAAAAAATAATAAATAAAATAAAATTGAATGATAAATAAATCTTACCTGGTCTCTAGGACTACTGCTTTCCAAAGGAAGTGTGGCATCAAGTGTTTGAGGTGTTCGGTCCATAGAGCTACTGCTTTCTGAAATTGTAATGGGCTCATGTACCTTCTCTACATGTTCTGAAGTTGAAGTGTAATCCATGCGAGAGTGTATTATTTTAATTTTCTTGATACCTCTTTCATTTGGAACATCCAGAGGTCTCTTCCGAAGAGTCACTTGAGAATATACATAAGAGGAGTCCAATTCACGAGCATTATGACTTCCTGTTTGTTTGGGGGCAGATGGAGACTTGCCAAATACAAAGTTATTATCTTCGCTGGACAATAAATCTTGCACTTTAATCTGGTTCAGACCAGGATATACTTTATCTTCCCACCAAGCTTCGTATGATGGATCAACTTGAAGTTGTATATCATCAATGCGCCCCGGAAGATGAAATGTGCATTTACTTCCTACCTACGTCAAAGGTAACCAAGCATGGTAGAGGGTCAACGCATTGGCTGTAAGCATCATTGGTTTTGGTGAGCCTGGAATCGTTTGCCTAAAGCCTTGTTGTCTTGCAAATCTGTGAGGGTTGTAAGCTTCAAGAATAAACAGGTTATTACCACGACGGTAAGAAAGAAACCCTGGTCGGATACTCATCATGAACTCTGAAGTCTCTATAGATCTTTCATTGTTATCTGTGCGTATACCACCATGAGGTAAATAAGTCGGATTCCACGAAAAATCATTAGAGTCCATTTTTCCACGAAGGAGTTCTCGACAATCAAATGCATCAACCTCCCAATGTTGGAAACGATTTAAAGTCCCAGCATATCTTCGGATAATAGGACGACCAATGCTCTTGTCAACGTTAGCATAGATACCCCGAACAAAATAAGTCCTATGTAAATGCAAGCTAAGATGGGAGGTACCAAGCTGTAAGTTGATTTTGTAGCCATTCTGGAAGCTACTTTAAAAGTTCCCACCCTGAGACAATCGTCTCTAGAAGGAAAAATAAAACGGCAGAGCCAAAGGGAAAGATAAGCTGCTATGTCCAACTCTTCTTGTTCTTCAATGGATAAAGAAGTATTCCAGTAGTCCGTGTCCCTGTGCAGAATATCGTGTAATGTTTCTGTGCAAACAGGTCTCTGTAAATTTTCTTTGGCCACTGATTGATCCCCTGAAGATGGATTTGCTTCCATAGCCTGCTTAAACGCCTTGCTTTTCCTTGGATTCGGAACACAATCATCAGTTTTGAACCAAAAATCAATCCAGTCGCTGTGGCGGACCCGCTCACTCTTCTTTTTGTCAACGATCAGTGAAAAGGCCTTAAATAAATATAAGCAAGATCTGGGGAGGGAGTCTGTTAGTTCCAAAAGACTTGGTACTACCTCCTCGTAATAATCACTCCTGATGGAAAGTCCAGTAATCTCTTACATATCCCAAAGCGAAATGCTGATCTCTCCATTGGCAGTTACAAAAGTGTTGGTCTCCGGGCACCAAACATCGCAAAGAGCTCGATAAATAGAGTCGGGTCGAGAGTAGTCCTTAGTGGCAGAGTAAACAGCATGAGCTAGTTCAGGAAGATTTTTCTTGATGAGAAGCTTATGAATCCAAAGGGACCATTCCCAAAACTTTGACAAGAAAGAAATCTCTCCACGATAATGGACTGTACTTCCCCATCTGATCTCCCTTCGATCAATTCTCTCAGAAATGATTGCTTTTGAGATGAACGTTGTGTCTGAAGTATGATGCGGAGGAGGACACAAACAAGGATGTCTAGTACGAGTTGAATTCCTCTGGCTGACACTGAGAATACGCATGTCCATACCCTGCAAAAGAACTGCATGGACGAAAGGGTATGTCATTGGCTTATGGATGGTAAGTTTAAAATCTCCTATCAAGTTGCATGAAAGTTTCAAAGTAGCCTTGGGGAAGCAAATGATTTGACTTTTCCGTGCAGGATCATAAAATTCCTTAACTTCAGGTAATTTCAAATTTTTCTTGTCTTTGGAATTTTGTTTTGCCATCCGTGAAAAAAATAAATAAGTAAATAAATCAGTAAATAGGATTAAAAAAAATCTTCAAAAAATAAATAAATAAATAAATAAATTAATTAAAGTTTCAATCCTGAAAATTTTATTATGCTGGGGGTATCCAAATAGATACATTCCGCATATTTTTCAGGTCTTCAAAATCTTTCACCCTGAGAATTTTATTATGCCGGGGAGTATCCAAATAAATACATTCCGCATATTTTTCAGGTCTTCAAAATCTTCTATCCTGAAAATTTACTATGCCGGGGGTATCCAAATAGATACATTCCGCATATTTTTCAGGTCCTCAAAATCTTCCACCCTAAAAATTTTATTATGCCGGGGAGTATCCAAATGGATACATTTCGCATATTTTTCAGGTCTTCCAAATCTTCAATCCTGAAAATTTTATTATGCTGGGGAGTATCCAAAAGGATACATTTCGCATATTTTTCAGGTCTTCAAAAAATCTTCAACCTGTAAAAGTAAATCTAGCGGGGGGTATCTAAAAAGATATATTCCGAAGATTTACCAAATTTTCAAAATACATATTAAAAAAAAAATCTTTTTTTGACCAAAACACAGTTCAACCTTCAAATTGCTCGTCCACTTTTGAAGAATCCTGTCCAAAAAAAAAAAAAAATTAATGAGTTTAACTTGAAAGAAAAAATAAATAAAAAAAAAATAATGGTTTCGTAACCAATTTAATTGGTTTCACGTGAAACCAATTAAATTGGTTTCTTTCGACCGAAACCAGTTAATTAAAAAAAAAATAATAATAATAATAATAATAACCTTTTCTTGAAGAAATTTCAAAGTTCCAATCTTTCTCCTCGTTGTCCCTTCCAAAAAATCAACTTGTTGAAAATTTTTGAAAAAAAAAAAATTGATAATATTTTCCCAATTTTCTTTCTTTGTTCTTTAAGTTTTCTTGGAATGAAGTAGTAATTTCAATGTTGAATGGGACATTAAACTATTTGTGTTTAATAAAGTATGTAGTTCATGTTGATATAGAATTCTTTGATTAGAAGGATAAGTTCTAATGGAGTCCAAGATTAATCAAACTCTAAATAAATTCAAAATTTTGAACCTCAATGTTTGGGCTCTTCGTTTTTTTTTTCCTTGTTAAAAAAAAAAAAAACACTGTTCACGTTTAAAAAAAAAAATTCAAGTTTCAATCAAATTCTCAACTAAACAAAAAATCAAATTTCAAAATTCAAGATTTATCTATTTATTTATTTTCATAATAAATAAATAAATAAATCTTGAGGGGGCATTTGTAGACGTTAATATATATATATATATATATATATATATATATATATATATATATATATATATATATATATATATATATATATATATATATATAAATATTAATTGGATTGGATCAATTTAATTTTGTTTTAACTCAATTAAGTCCATTAAATAAAGTCCACTAAAGCTCACCTAAAATAAGTCCATGGATGAGGCTCATCCTACTTTTCAAAGCACAAACCATTTTATTTATTTATTTATTTATTTAAATAAATGGGGTGGTTACAAAATTTTCTCTATAAATAGGACAATTGGTCCATAAGAAGAAAAAAAGAAAAAAAGAAGGAGAAAAAGAAAAGCAAATTGCAGGTGGAGAATACAAAAATTCTCTCAAACTTCAAGCCAAGTCCAAAATTCAAGAAGATCAAAGTCTTCTTCAAATCAAGCAAGTTCAAATCAATTTCAAGAAGATCAAAGAATTCTTCAAATCAAATCAAGTCAAACCGAAGTGCAAATCCAAAGTTCAAATCCAAGTCTCAAGTTCCAAGTGACAAACAAGCAATCTCTCAACAAATCAAATTTTCCAGCAAATTCAGAAGTCCAGGAATCAAGCCACGTGACCCCTTGTCTTCAAACACGCAGATCGTTAATCAGAGGATTTTGCAATTTTTGCATTTACAAGAATTGTCCACTTGTATTTTCTCAAATTCAATTTGTAACAATTTCAGTATTTTTAATAATACTTCGAAATTCGTCGTACAGTAATTTTATTTTCTCACTTTAAGCTTTAAGTTAATTTAAATTACAATATTTAAAGAAATTTTTTGGAACAGTAAACATATTACCGTAAAAAATAATAATAAAAAAAATAAAAAATTAAGGTATGTGTTATTGTACATTTCTTGTAATTAATTGTCTTCTTTCGTTTCTCATTCTAAATGAAATATTCATTTCATATGTTAACATATGAAAATCAATTATAATTTTTTTAAATTCGAAAAAAAATAAAAAAAGTTATCGGTATCACATAAATATTTTTTTCAAAATAAAAAATAAAAAATAAAAGAGAATAAAATTGGATCGTTCATCGATTTTTTTTTTCCTTTCATTTTCATTTTAATAAATTTCTGAGCGTAAATTTATTGGAAAGGTAAGCATACAAACCGTAAAAAAAGTTAAGGTATGTGTAATTGTTCCTTTTTATAATTAATTATCTTCCTTCGTTTCTCAATTTTAATTAAATATTCATTTCAAATGTTAATATATAAAATCGATATATATATATAAAACAAATGACTATAAATTTCACGAGTGTAAGTTCTTAACGAAAATTGTTTCAATTTGAGCTTTCAAATAGCATTAACGTCGAAAACGTACGGAAAGCAGATGTAGAACGGTCAAAAGGCAGAGAACTAACGACCTGTAATGATTCATGACTCAGAAAAGGGTGGGAAATAGCAATATAAAATTGACTTTCCCCTTTCGTTGATTGGATTATTATCAAATATACCAATACTATCAAAAGAAGTGGAATTTTTACCCAGCTTTGTATTTTGCTGGGTTTGGAAAAATTGTTGAGCATTTCGGCCAAGAATCAAAGTTTTTGTGAGTGATCGATCAGGACTTGGGAAGTGAAGGGCTGGTTTATGTTGCGATTGGAGTTATCTGGATCTAGTTTACCAGTCGGAGCTGTTTGCTTCGCTAATTCTCGACCTGATCAGTACACTTTCTTAAACCTTTTTACTTCTTCCTGACTTTGAATCGGTTTTATTTCGTGAATTTGTTGGATTTTCAGTTCTGGTTGTTGTCACTCTATTTTAGTTTTTCTTTCTAGGGTTTGTTTCCTTAATCTTTTCTTTTATCCTGGAAATTGGGCAATGTCCTTATAATATACGTAGTAAAAATTTCATCAATTTATGTTTTTTTGTTGACCAGTTTTTTTTTGTTGCGTTTCTTGCGTTTGCTTTTTTCCCACACAAATTTTCTATCTCCAATTTAATTTTTTAATTTTTAATGACACATTTTACCTAGAAAACCTAAATAATAATACAATTATAAATCAAATTCTATTTATTTCAGTCGCCAAACAGACATGCTTACCAGATCTCATTGTGCTAGGTTCTTCTTTAATAGTTCATATATATATTTTTTTTTAATACTTTTTTTGGGGTTGAAACGAAGATTTTTTTATTTTTGCTGCATTGAACTTAACTTTCCAAGGTTGCAGTTCTACAATGATAAAATCTATCCAGAACTTTCTTAAAATTCACCGTCCTCTTGTCTTTAGGCTAAGATGAGTCGACCATCAACCTGCTGAAATAACTTCATCAGGGATTTGTTTCTTGAATCGATCCTTGACAAAAATAAAAAATAAAAGTAAAAAAAATCTTTCCTAGTTTATTTCCTTCTTTTCTTTTGACAACAAGTTGGAATTATATATTCCAAAGTGTTATTAATTTAGAATTGGCTTTTAACTATCTTCACTGAGCTCGTACAAAGGCAGTGCTGAATTAATTTCGTAAGAAATATAGTAGCTCTGGGTAAACTTTTTTATTTATTGAATCTATCTATTGATAGACCATTACCACACTCGAAGCATCACTTATCTGTACTTTTATGGTGGACTTGACGTCAATGGAAAAAATCATCTCTCTCAGGATATGATCCTAGCTTTATTCATTTGTTGAACCTTTGGGACTTCCATGACACATCATCTTGTCTTTTGTTGCTGCCCATTTATGTTTGGCCTAAGAGTTTGGCCTAACCTTTTCCGCAGCTGTTCATGTCTCAGTGTCCTAGTGCAACTTGAGGGAAAGGATTAGGCACTTTTCATCTTTTCGCAAAGAAAGTCACAAATATCAGAACCAATCTTTTACCTCTTCCTCTTGATGTTCCTCACTCAACCTTAATTCCATACTTATCCTTTCTATATTTGTCTTGCTTGTAATTTCAGGTTATAATGATAATCATGTTATAGTTTTGACTGTTCTTAAGAGTGACAATTACTAACCTGAAGGCTGAAATAATTTGAGCATTTATAACTCCAAAGGTGCCATGAACTAATATGCCGTTTACTGCAGGTTGTTTCTTAGCATTCTTGGCTTTTGGTGGTAAGTTTGGTAGGAAACGTGCTTTGGTTTGTTTGTTAAGATTAGAATGGCTTCAGTAGGTGTAGTTCCTTCATCTGGTGTTGGAGAATCTAGTAGAAATACCACTTGTCTTGATAGGCTGCCGAATGAGATGAATGACATGAAAATTAGGGACGACAAGGTAGATAATTCGGTCTTTACCTTTTTATCACTACTCATTGAGCTCTTATTTCATTGTAGTCTTGTGGCAGATGTTCACAGTTCCTATTATTATTTTCTGATAGGACATGGAACCAGCTATTGTTGATGGTAATGGAACAGAAAATGGTCACATAATTGTTACAACTATTGGTGGTAAAAATGGCCAGCCAAAGCAGGTGATATTTGGATCCTATCTTCATTTAGGTTTAGTAGACTTGTTCTTCTATTCTGATATAATTTCACCTTGTACTATTCTAGACTATCAGCTACATGGCTGAACGTGTTGTGGGACAGGGATCTTTCGGAGTAGTGTTTCAGGTAGCTGCTGGTAACTTTGTACAAAGTTCTATTGTTTTAGCAAGAGATTACTCCTCTTTGCTGCTTGAATAATTTATGATCGGGCATTTTAAGATATTCTATGAATATAACTCTTGCAGGCAAAATGTCTGGAGACAGGTGAAACTGTGGCAATCAAAAAGGTTCTTCAAGATAAGAAATACAAGAACCGCGAGCTGCAAACCATGCGAATTCTAGACCACCCTAATGTGGTGTCTTTGAAGCATTGTTTCTTTTCAACTACTGAAAAGCATGAACTTTATCTTAACTTGGTATTGGAGTATGTTCCTGAAACTGTTCATCGGGTGATTAGACATTACAACAAGATGAGCCAAAGGATGCCTATGATTTATGTGAAACTCTATGCTTATCAGGCAAGTTTTACTTGCATTGTTGTTTTCTTTTTCTTGTTATTGTGTTCTCATACATAGTTACGACTTATTTTTCCTTACAGATTTTCAGAGCACTAGCTTATATCCATGGCAGTATTGGAGTATGCCACAGGGACATTAAACCTCAAAATTTATTAGTAGGTTTTTGAAGCACACATGTTTTGGCAAAAATATAATGACCTGCAACATTCAAATGTCTGCATGATTTAAAGTTTTAATTTCCATGTTTTTCTTATGATTCGCAGGTTAATCCGCATACTCATCAGGTGAAACTATGCGACTTTGGAAGTGCTAAAGTACTGGTATGTATTTTTTTTCCTGTTCACTGTATCGGATGCTTTTCTTTCTCATTGTGCTCGTCTTACTTCATTTATGGCTTATATTATAGGTAAAAGGAGAGCCGAACATTTCTTATATATGTTCTAGGTATTATCGAGCTCCTGAGCTTATATTCGGCGCAACAGAGTATAGTACTGCCATAGATATCTGGTCTGCTGGATGTGTTCTGGCCGAATTATTGCTAGGACAGGTGCGAGAACCTCTGTGTGTGTGTGTGTGTTTTTTTTTTTTTTTTCCCAAGAAAGTTGTTATGCTCATGTGCTGAGATTGATAATTTCGGTTTCCTTGGAAATTGCAGCCACTCTTTCCTGGTGAAAGCGGAGTGGATCAACTTGTTGAAATTATTAAGGTAGTCATGATTAGAAGATTCCTACAATTTTTATTTATTTATTTATTAGTGTCCTATGTTTAATGTATTCCTTCTTATCAGCTCACTTTTGAAATGCTCATCTCCATGTAGGTCTTAGGCACCCCAACAAGGGAGGAGATCAAATGTATGAACCCCAACTACACTGAGTTTAAATTCCCACAAATTAAGGCACATCCATGGCATAAGGTAGCAAAGATACTATGTGCTTCATTTTGATGTGGTCATGTTTTGTTTCGTATATTTTGACTCTTATCATCTTCTTCAGATATTTCACAAGCACATGCCTGTTGAAGCTGTTGATCTTGTATCAAGGCTACTGCAATATTCTCCAAATCTACGATGCACAGCTGTGAGTATCAGAAACTTCGATGAACTATACATTAGATAACTTATCCCAATTCATAATATTTCTACAATTTTCTCCAAATTCTTGAATACCGTGTAACTGCTTTTTAAGATGCTGCAGTATTAAATCATGCCATTCTAGGCACACGTCTAGGTGTGCATGTAAGTACTGAGGTTATATAGTTTTTGTGGCTCATGATAAATAAATTCAAATTGTGGGCTCTGCACGATAATTGTGGCTAGTAATTTATAAAAGCAACTTTTAAGCATGACCAAACAAACACTTCTCATCCTTTGATTTTTCAGTAATTTCCAAATCCATATATCCTGAAAGGCAATGTTTCGATAGTTAGGCCTTTCTAGTGTTATATCAAGGGGCTTTTTCATGTCATCGAGTTTTTATTGGAATTTCAGTCACTGGCAGAACTTTTCACTACTGTTTATATGTCTACTGCACCAAGAATAAGTTGTACAATACTCTTGTCACCCCCGGACGTTACAGTTTACTCTGTTTTTGTACTTCAGCACACGTTCTTTGGTTGGGGTGTGTGTGTAGCAGACGATGGCATTTCAGCTAATCAACTTTTACCAGAGAGTAACATTGTCATTGGATTTTTCATTCTCTGTATAATTCTCTTTGTGGTTTTGCTTATTCCTATGCAGCTGGAAGCATTGATACACCCTTTCTTTGATGGGTTGCGCGATCCAAATGTTCGCCTACCAAATGGACGTTTTCTTCCTCCTTTGTTCAATTTTAAACCACATGGTAAGAAGCATTCTCGGGACTGTCTAGTGCTATTCTATCTGAACGACTCTCATAGTGATCTTCTTCTTGTGCTAATGTTGCTTAGAGATCAAGGGGGTGCCAGTCGAGTTGCAGGAGAAGTTGATACCCGAGCACGCACGGAAGCAATGTGCATTTCTTGCTCTCTAATGTGCAATCTAGTCTTTCAATTCTACCTGCAGATAGTTGCTACTAACGAGGGAATACGAGTTTGCTGTCGACTAGTTCTGTTTTAAGTATTTTCTTTTTGTTTTTTATTCGAAGTGTCTTGTATTTATTTTATTTGCTTGTAGCAGACGAAGAAGAAGGCTATAGTTGGAATTTGACTTCAATTTTTCTGACGACAATTTGTCATATATGGGCTTATGAATATTACATAGACACCCTGCATTTTCAAAAAATATAGAAATTTCTCATCAAGTTTATTTTCCTCAAGAAATTCTTCGTTTCTGTTCAAAATCATATTTATTTATCTTTTGAACGAATGCTACTTATCACTCGTTTTGTATTTATAATTTAAACTGTGTACAAACAAATCCAAAATGTGCTTGAAATCTTTTTCTTCGAATTGTTTATAGGTAATATAAACATTATTTTAGGTGATGTTCAAAAAGTAATCAGAAAATATGGGATACTCAATTAAAAAGAAGTTCGTGCAAACCTTTTTTTATTTTATTTTTTCCAAAATCCGGATAAAAATAATTGCGAAATAGACATTTGAAATTAGAAAATCATGGAATACCTTGGTACATAATGGGGATTTCAGGGTTGACTTAAGAGAACAGATATCCGAGACTTTTCTATCATATTTAAGACTCGAATCTCATTTACCTCCCATCTCCTCCCCTATGCTATCCTGTTGAAATTAATATTTTAGGTGGGTTACATAGTTATATACAATTATGTTGGATTATTTAAATTAATAGGGTTAATTAAGTGATTTAAATATTTGAGCCCTGGAAACATCTATTTGTATGAATTTTGCAATGTGTAGAGACCTTATAGCCTAATTAGGATTGATGGAACTTAATCAGCTATCATAAAAGGACAACAATTGTGGTTATGATCCACAAGTCAAATTATAACTGTTCGCGTGCTTCTTGTGTCCATCTCGAGAGGAAAAAATATTGAACAATAAGGAATTTTGCTGTGGAAGATCAAACCCTCGTTTAATCAGATTCAATGGATCCAGGTATGTTTTCAGTTAATTATTCTTGGTAATTTAGTATGATTGATCTTGGGCTATATGGAGATTTAATATAGGGAAAAGTACATAACTATACAACTAAAACTTTCACTTTTTAAACATAACAAATTTAAGATTTTTTAAAAAAAATCAGGTGCTAATTAGTTAATTAATTAATACAATATTATAATAATTATAATGAGTTGCCAAACAAAGGCTAATATTAAATAATAAAATCAAAACAATACATAATCCATAACAATTTTATCCCAATCCAACCCAGTACCCACCCACCCTGACCCCGCCCAACCTCATAAAAAAAATTTTTCTTTCTACTTTTTCACCCCCACCCCCACCCCCAACACCAGCTTACCACCCCACCCCACCCCCACTCCTCCCAACCCAACCCCGCCCACCCACCCAACCACCCCGCCACCACTCACCCACCACAAGAATGATTTTAATTCTATTTTTTTCTCATCTCACCCACCCACCCACCCCACCCCAACCCAACCCAACCATACCCAACCCACCCAATCACCCACCCCACTCCAAAAATAAGTTTTTTTTTTTTTTTTGAAATATTTTTTCACCCTTCCCCACCCCACCCGACCATACCCTACCCCACCCCACCTCACAAACAATGATTTTTTTCTACTACCTTTCTACAACTCGCCCAAACTCTACCCTATTTTACCCCGCCACCTACCCCAACCCCACCCAAAATTAATTTTTTTCTTCTAATTTTCAACTTCCCCACCAGCCTCGCCCCAGACCCTACCCCAACCCACCTCATCCAAAATGATTTTTTTTACTACTTTTTCACGACTCGCCCAGACCTTGCCACGCCACCCATCCCCAATCCCACCCACCCCACCTAAAATTAATTTTTTTCTCCTAATTTTCCACACCCCTACCCACCCTCCCCGACCCTACCTCGCCACCCACACACCCACCCTCACCCCCACCCCCAACCCCATCCTACCCCACCCAAATATGATTTTTCTTCTATATTTTGACACACACCCTAACAACCCCACTACACCCCACCCTAGCAACCCCACCCAAAAATGATTTTTCTTCTATTTTTTCACACTTCACCTCAATCGCCCCATCCTATCCCACCACACCCTACCCCCATCAAAAAATGATTTTTCTTCTATTTTTTACACCCCACCCCACCCAAAAATGATTTTTCTTCTATTTTTTCACACTTCCCCCAACCGCCCCACCCCATCCCACCGCACCCCGCCACCCACCATACCCCATCAAAAAATTATTTTTCTTCTATTTTTTCACACGTCACACCAACCACCTCATCTCAACCCACCCCACCCCACCCCACCCCACCCACCCACCCCACTCCAAAAAATTATTTTTTTTCTCTTACTTTTCCCCACCCCGACCCTACCTCACCACAAAAAATGATTTCTTCTACTTTTTCTAGCATCACCCAACCTCTACCCCACTATCCCCACCCCCAAAATCACAACCAGTCACGTAAGTTGACACGAGATCGCAGTTAAGGCACAAAAGGTCACACAGAGTCACAGTTACAAATTTAGTTGTAAAACCCCACCCTCCAAAGTCACAGTTGGTCACACAAGGTCAAAGTTCGGTCACACAAAGTCGCAGTTTGGTCAAACGAGGTCACAGGAGGTCACTATTAGGTCAAACGAGGTCATGGTTAGATCACACGAGGTCACAGGTCGATCACATAAAGTCGCGCTTCGTTCTTACAAAGTCACAGTTCGGTCACACATATTTATATTTGACACAATTGTAGATCACATCACGTCCTTGTCCAATGATCACACCAAGTCACAGTTGGTCACAATCTATATAATTGGTCACAATGATCCATAATTGATTACATATTATTTATTTATTGGTCATAGTTACCTAATAATTGGTCATAATCATCAATAATTGATCACAATTTATTTATTGATTGATCAAAACTTACTTGTTTTCTTCATCACATTCACACTTATCATAAGTCGCACAAACTCACAATTAGTCAATATTTTGATCACATTTACCTATAATTGATCAAAATTATCATATAATTGGTACGTATTATTTATTTATATGTCATAATTTACACGTTTCCTCAATCACAATTAGTTAACATTTTTGTTACAATTAACTAATATTTGGTCACATTCCGTAATCTTAGTTTTCTTGGTCACATCCTCCATTTCTCACAAGCCACAATTAGCAAATATTTTGGTCATATTTACCTAATAATTGGTCACATCCCGTACTTGATCACACAAAGTCACGATTTGAACATACAAGGTCACAGCTCGATAAAAAAAAGTCTCAGTTTGGTCATACAAGGTCATAATTCAATCACACGATGTCATAGTTCGGTCACATGTGTTACCAAACTATGACCTTATGTGATCGAACCGTGCCTTCTTGTGACCAACTGTGACTTTATGTGATCGAATTGTGACTTTGTGTGACCGAATTTTGTAACTAAACCAATTATGATCTAATTGTGACCTCGTGTGACCAAACTATGAGCTAGTGTGATCAAACTATGACCTTGTGTGATCAACTGTGACTTTAGGAATGTGTGGGTAGGTGGGTGAGGTTTTTCAACTAAATTTGTAATGTGACATTGTGTGACATGTTGTGACTTTGCATGTGGGCGTGGGGTGGGGTGGGGGTGGGGTGATCTAATTATTAGGTAAGTGTAACCAAAATGTCAACTAAATGTAACTTTGTGTGACTTATGAAGAGTAGGGAATGTGACCAATTATTAGGTAATTATGACAAAAAATATTAACTAATCATGAAAAAAACGAGTAAGTTGTGACCAATAAATAAATAATATGTTACCAACTATAAATAATTGTGACCAATTATATTAAAAGTTGTGACTATCTATAACTTTTTGTGATCATTGGACGAGAAAAAGTATAAGAAAAAAATAATTTTTGGCTGGGGTCGGTTTGTTGGGTGGGTGGCGGGGTAGGGACGGGGTGTGGAAAATTAGAAGAAGAAAAATCATTTTTGGGTAGGGGTGGGGTTGGTGGGTGACGGGTATATGGTTGAGACGGGGTGTGGAAAAGAAAAAAAAATCATTTTTGGGTGGGGTGGGTAGTGGTGGGGTTGTTGGGTGACGGGCGTAGGGTCGGGATGGAGTGTGAAAATGTAGGAAAAAAATCATTTTTTGGTGGGGTCAGTTGTTTGGGTGGGTGGCGGGGTAGGGTTTGGACCGAGGTGGGTGGGGGTGTGAAAAATTGAAGAAAAAATTATTTTGGGGGGGGGGGGTGGGTAGGAATGGGATGGGTGGGTATTGTGGGGGTGGGTGTAAGGTATGGTCTTGGTGGGGTGTGAAAAAGTGGAAGAAAAAAAATCATTTTTGGGTGGGATGGGGTCGATTGCTTGGGTGGGTAGCTGGTAGTGGCGGGGTGGGTGTGGAAAATTAGAAGAAAAAATCATTTTTGGGTGGGGTGGGGTGGGGTGGGGTGGAAAAACATGGAGAGATAAAAAAAACTCATTTTGTTGGGGTGGGGTTGGTGGGGGCATGAAAAAGTAGAAGGAAAAAAATCATTTTTGGGGTGGGGTGGGATCGGTAGGGTGGTGTCTGGATGGGTGGTGGTAGGTGGAAAAGTAGAAGGAAAAAAATTGTTTTTGCAGTGAGGTGGGGTAGGGTGGGTGGCGAGGCGGGCAGGGTGTGTCGTGGTTTGTGGCTGGGATAAGATCAATTTGTCACTTTGCGATGAGGTGGGGTAGAGTCGAGTGGAGTGGGCTTGGGTTGGGGTGGGGAAGTGTAGGAAAATATCGGGAGAATATAAAAATAAACTTATTTTTGGGGTGGGGTAGGATATGGGTGGTGAGGTGGGGTCGGGGGATGTGGCTAGGGTGAGATCAATTTGACACTTTGTGATGAGGTGGGGTAGGATAGGGTCAAGTGGGGTTAGGTTGGGTTGGGGTGGGGTGGGTTGAGGAAATGTAGGAAAACATCGAGAGAATAAAAATAAACTTATTTTTGGGGTGGGGTAGGATATGGGTGGTTAGGCGGGGTGGGTGGTGGGGTCGAAGGATGTGGTTAGGGTGAGATCAATTTGTCACTTTAAGATGAGGTGGGGTAGGGTGGGGTGGGTGGGATGGGGAATGATAGGAAAATATCGAAAGGAAAAAAATAAAAATTATTTTTGGTGTGAGATTGGGTGGGGTGGGGTGGTGGTCTCTGACTGGGATAAGATCATTTGTCACTTTACGATGAGGTAGGGTAGGGTAGGGTGGAGTGGGGTTGGGTTGGGGTGGGATGAGGAAGTGTAGGAAAATATCGGGAAAAAATAAAAATAAACTTATTTTTAGGGTGGGGTAGGATATGGGTGGTGAGATGATTTGGGTGGGTGGGTGGGTGGGTGGGTGGGGTCTGGGGATGTGGCGAGGGTGAGATCAATTTGTCACTTTGCGGTGGGGTGGGGTCGAGTAGGGTTGGGTTGGGGTGGAGTGGGATGAGGAAGTGTAAGAAAATATCGAGAGAAAATAAAAATAAACTTTTTTTTTGGGTGGGCAGGGTGGATGGGGTCGGGGGATGTGGTTAGGGTGATATCAATTTGTCACTTTGTAATGAGGCGGAGTAAGGTCAAGTGGGGTTGGGGTTGGGATGAGAGTGAGATGGGGAATGATAGGAAAACATCGAAAGGAAAAAAATAAAAATTATTTTTGGGGTGGGGTGGGGTGGGGCGGGGTGGTGGTAGGTTGTGGCGTCAAAATTTGAAATTTTGATTTAATATTATATTAGTTTTAATATAATGTATAGTAGATAATTATATTTATCTTATATATATCATTATATTTATTTTTAATTATTAAACACTTAACTAAATGAATTAACACCCGAATTTAAAAAAAAAAGATTTCCTTCACATGATTTTTGAATTGCATCTTTGAAACACAAGGTTTTATGTAATTTTCCTTTTAATCTAACATATCCATGTTAGGGATGGTAAAGAGTTAGGTTCGAAATTAGCACCGGCGCACCGTAACCATTTTATATTTTTAACCCTTTTTTTTAATAGAATAAAAATTAATTTTGACAGTTCTGCGTGATAGGTTCGGTGCAAGAACAGGACGGAGGACTTGCCCCAGACCCTATTTTTAGGGCGGAGTGTCCCTATTGGGACCGGTTCCCCTCGGGTTTTGAGTCCGATAATTTTTTTTTATAATCCCTACTCCATGTGAAATCCGGTCAAAAATAGTTTCAAATTAGACGATCGAAATTAGAAAATCATAAAGGCAAAATCGATACATAATTCATATCATACATATATACGGTTAGTGATTTTAAATCAATCCCATTCGGTGACAATTTTCAAAAACCAAATGACTTGTAACTAATTGTTTGAATAGTCGACCATGAAACTTGATAAAATTAGGGTTAAGTTCATGTGAAATTGATACGTTGTCCCCAGCCCTTGAAAATTCATGATTACAAATATTTTGATTTGGAATTACACAAAATCAGGTAAATTGAAATGTATAACAAAAGTATCTAAAATAATTATAGAAATAAGGTATATTACAAATGTAATTTTTTTTCAAGGGGCATTTTCAAACTAATCTCTAATGATTTATGCATATTTTGATTTATGTGACAATTAAATAGATAAATATCTCACTCGTGTCCATATAATAGATAATGGAATTTAAACTTATCTTCAATGGTCTTTGTCTATTTTTTATGTGTACACAAGTCATAAAATTAACATCATTTTCTTAGATTAAATAAATGAAAATTTAACATTTGCCTAATCACTTTGTCTAGCACATTATATATACCTAGACATAGTACAAGATAATATCCACGTCACATCGGTATCAGAGCATCTCTAATGGTCAATAAATTGAGAAAAAATACATTGCCACATCCACATAAGAAAAACAAATAATGATATGAAAATTTAATCTCCAATTATTAGTTTGCATGCTTATGTGGCGATGATGTGACAGAGACATTATTTGACATTATATCCAAATATAGATAACTTGCTAGACAAAACATTGAAGACACATGTATACAAAAAAAAATTATAGACAATGATCATTGGAGATAAACTTTAAATCTTACCATCTATTTTATCAATATGGATGAGATAATTATCTACTTTAGTGCCACATTGATCAAAATATTCATAAATCATTAGAGATGCTCTCATATAGGCATGAAAACTAATCATTAGAGATGAAATGTTTAAATTATTATTTATTTTTTCCACGTGGCAATGATTTTTGCAAAATCCATAAATCATTAGAAATGTTCTATCCATGTCGAAGGCTCCTATTTTATCACAAGGGAAATTATACATACGTGTTGTTTTAATTTATTTAATAGATCTATAATTTTATTAAACAAAAAGGATAAAAATTTCATCTATTATTGATTTTATTTTCGTTAAATTATTTTGACTTACTAAGTAGAAAACAGATTAAAATTATTCATCAGATCTATAAGTCTATGTTCTTTAATGCAATTATTACAATTTATAAATTAATTTATAAATAATACAACTTTTCTAATTACATTTTAACCATACATATTTTCTTTCAATACTTTTTAACCACATATTTGTTAGCCCAAGAGTAAACTAACCAAGAGGGGGGTGAATTGGTTTATAAAACTTTTTCGATAATAATCTCAAACTTAAAAATCAATGGGTACAAATATGTGCACTTAGTGTTACAAGTAACTAATCTATCAATGTAGTGTGCTATATATGTGTAAACTTAATTGATAAGGCAAGTATAGCACTTAGATATAATGTTGCACAATATAAATTGATAGAATAGAGTAAGTGCAATGTACGTAAGTAAAGGGATAAGAGAGTGCAAACACGATTTATGGAGGTTCAATCAACCAACGTGATCTACGTCCCCCGTTACCGAGCTCTCCGTCACGAGCAAGGCCAAATCCACTATTTTGGTAACTTACACCAAGGAGTACCAAATCCTTAGGCGACTTACAACAAGGAGCGCCTATCCTTTTACAATCGAGTTTTCACACGGCTCTCGAAACCAACAATCGAGTTTTGATAAGGCTCTCGAAAACCAACAATCGAGTTTTGACACGGCTCTCGAAACCACAAGATATAATGAATTGAATGTACAATTGAAATAACTCTCTTGACAAATGATATACTTAAATTAAGTACCGAGAGAGTTAGGCTAACACTTCAATAGATAGCAATGAATTAAGCTCGAGTGTTAGAGAAAAACTTTGATGCAAATGATAATGAAAAGTTTGATGCAATCAAACAAAGTTTTTCAAATGATCTCTTATTAAAAATATTGAATCAAATTACGTACCAAGAGATGCCACACTTGAATAATTAACAATAAGTTAAGCTCAAAGTATTTAGGCAATGGAACTTTGATGAATCAAATGATAATGAAAAATGTAGCACAAATAATCAAAGTTCCTCAATTGGAATTTTTCTCTTTTAAAAGATTAAAACAAGTTTAGAACAAAGAGAGACTTACACTTCAATTTCAATATAGTGTGAAGATGTTGAAGAAGTTTAAACAATGTAAAATCAAAAATCTTCACAAAACTTTCTTCCAAAAACTTTGATGAATTTGATAAAACAAAGTTTAGATCAATCAAAGTTTTATGAAAATAAAAGATGAATAAAAACTAAGTAAGAACACTGAATTTTCACAAGAAAGTTTGTATAAAATCTTATCTAAGTTGTTCAAATTGAATGTGAATGAAATGGCTATTTATAGATCAAAATATTCAAATTCAACAACTTTCGGTTGACCAATTTGAAGTTTCGGTCTATCGAATCTTCCATATAGCCGTTACAAATTCAACCGTTGAACTTTCGGTTGACCAACTTTCGGTCGACCGAAACTTTCGGTTGGCCAAACTTTCGGTCGACCGAAAGTCAACTTTCGGAGTTGACTTTTTTTTTTATTTTTTTTATTATTATTATTAACATATTATAATCATGATTTAAGATCAAATAACCTTTGAAAGACAATCTTGACTTATATAAAAATATTTTATGCAAGTGATGAATTTCCAAGTAAGTTTCTTGATGCATAAAAATCATTTTCGAGCTCGTTGAATTTCATCGCTAAAGATTGAGAGTGTTATACCTTTACATAGGTTAAATCAACTTTTGAACTTGAACTCTAATCTTGTATGCTTGAATTCTTGATCTTCATATCATGCTTTTCAACTTTGATCTTTGAATTTCTTTTGCGTCTCAAATGCTCGATCACATAATTTTGATTTATATCCTTGAGAGACGATTTGAACATAGAGTGCTTTGAATATTTATCATTACATGAAACACTTGAAGCACACTTGTTAGTAACACAATAAATTCTTGTTTGTTATGATCAAAACAATAAGGTCAAATTGACCATAGGTCAACAATTTTCCCCTTTTTTATTATGACAAACAAGATGATTTGTAATGATAATATAAGCAATTGAAGAGTATAGGGAAATAAGAATAATTGATAAGTTCAATTTTAGCATATATTCCCCCTATCTTATACAAACCAATGATGCATAATCTATCATATAATTTAATCATTTTCATGCATATAGATTATCCAAATTCAAGCTAAATCAAATCATCACCGTGTTTTCCCCTTTTTGACATAAGCAAAAATGTGGCATCTATCCCTTATACATGAGCATAGGTGTGATAAGCATAATAATGGGGCATAAGTATAATATCTTGAGTGTAATCATATTCCCCCTTAGTAAAGCATTCGTAGCATGAAAAATTACCAAATATCACAAAATTCAGTTTCACGTATTCCAGTATAATCTCATATCTCAAATCAAATCTTTCTTTAATAGTGAAAGTTACAGCGCATTTAAATCCGGTTCCCTCTTTTCAATTTTTCTATCCCTTGCTTTCTCGCTGGACTCAACAGCATGTGAATCTACCCAGTTTCTTTATACCTTGAATATTATTATACTGAAAAATATCAGTACAAAATCCAAGAAAAATATTCGATATCGCAAATCAAATCTTCCTTTAACAGTAAAGTTACAGCGCATGAAATCTTGTTCCCTCTTTTCATTATTCTATTTCATATTATCTTGCAGGAATCAATATCATGAAGAACTAATCAGATCTTTTACACCTTTAAATAGATCGGTTGGGAAGAGGTTAAATCCATCAAAAAATGGATAACATCCTCTTAAGCATTCGCAAGTATTATTCCAATCTTCCAATGAATGATCTGAGAAAAATTTATCGAATGAGGCTCGAGAGATTGAGGTTGCTAATGGCTCAAGGCTTTCCAGAAGACGTGCGCTGGTTGATAGAAGCAAAAGTTCGATTAACAGGTGAATTACCATTGACATTTCCTAAACACCTGCCTGGTTTGGGTAAAAGCACTTTTGCAAAGAAACGAAGAGCAAAAAGGCTGAATGGTTGCTACAAATGTGCTCGTTGGAACTGTAATACTCGTTGCAAATCAGTCGGATATTCATCTAACAATCGAGATGATAAAATTGATTTCATAAAGGGTGGACTGAGTAGGGAGTGTTTGGATGATATTCGATTAACTCTTGAGACGCACCCAAGTGGATATGTGCAACGGGAACTTCTTTCCTTATATGCTCAATTTAACGAGGATAAAAAACGATATAGTCTCAAGAATACAATCGCAAAAGATCCGGTTTGCCAGTCTGTTTTGGCAACTCAGCATTTGATATAAGGTAAATCTTTTGATACTTTTTCCTTTCACGAGTTTTGAGAATGGTTTAAAAAAAATTAAATCGCCGAAAGGTGACAGCCTCGATACGATAAAAATATTCAAAAGTAGTTGATTTTGACAAAAGTAAATCTTTACTTTTTCAAAGACTATCGTAAATAGTGTAGTTTTTCGGTTTTTAAATAGCCAGAGGTTTTCATAGTTCATGCATCCCAAAATCACAACTTCTCGTAAGTTTTCCTTTCTTTTCTTTCAAAAATGGAGGGATCAAAACTTCGACAGATTAAAACTATATGTGTATTTTGTGGATCACATGTGGGGAAAGGTTTTGGGTATCTTGAAACAGCAGTAGACCTTGGAAAGAAACTGGGGGAGAAAGGTATCAATCTTGTGTATGGAGGAGGTAGCAGTGGTCTGATGGGCTGTGTTTCCCAATCTGCTCTTACACAGAAAGTAAGGGTGATTGGAGTTATTCCTGTCCCTTTAGCAGATATAGCAGGAAAAACACGAGGTCATGAAGTACAAACCTTATCTATCCACGAACGCATAACTTGTATGCTATATGGATCTGATGCATTTATAGCCCTGCCCGGAGGTTTTGGCACCTTAGAAGAAATCTTTAATATTACCTCCTGGGCTCAACTAGATCTCCATACTAAGCCTATTGGGCTATTAAATGTTAACCATTTCTTTGATGGTTTGTTAACCTTTCTTGATCATGCAGTGGAACAGGGATTCATCTCTCCATTTTCCCGAAGGATCCTTATTTCTGCTCCTACTATTGATGAACTACTGGATAAGCTGCAGTCATATATCCCAATACAAGATCCAGCAGGTTTAAAGGTAGATTGGTCGCAAGGAAGGGGAGTCAAGCGAAAGTGGAGTCCGGTTAATGTAAATTTGACTTTGTGAATCCTAAAATAGGTGGGGGTAGAGTACGGAGTATACTCACTCTTGAGACACCCCTCTAATTTCCTAGGATTACCTTAATGTTTAAATCTTGTGTGTGTACTTCAAATGTGGTAGATTACGGAGTATTTTTACTCTCGAAACACACCTCTTTGAAGGTTTGTCTTTGTTTCCACAAAAGATCAGAGGTGGTAGGATACGGCTACTCCGGAAACACATCTTTCATTTTGAGGACTTTCCATGTTTCTCTCTTTAGCATTTGCGTGTACCATGTATTTCCTTTCAAGTGTGACTCTAGTGTGTACTCTTTAATGAGAAATAATAATATCTATGTTTGACTATGAAGTAATTGTTATCATGAAATGAGTTAAAGGATAATGCATTATGTCGACATATCAAAACAATTTTGGTCAACAATCATATCACTCTCAAAGCCAAAAATAAGTGATCAAAGAAATGTATTACAAGAGTTTTATGAAGAGAAGAAGATGATTTCAAGTCATTTAGGGATTGTGTATGAAAAATTTGAAAATAAAAGAAAATCCCTTATTTCAGCCACTTCCGGTCGACCGAAAGTATGAACCGGTCGACCGAAACTCTGCAGAGTAAAAATCAGGAAGCTGCAGACACTTTCGGCTGACTAATGGTCGACCGAAAGTCTGGTTTCGATCGTACAGTTGGTCGACCGAAACATCTTTCGGTTGAGCATTTGTTCGACCGAAAAGACAGTTTCGGTCGTCCGACAAAGGTTCGGTCGACCGAAATCTACAAAAATTTAAATTTTTCATTTGATTTCGGTTAAAACATGTATGTAACATACAATTATGCATAAACCACATATTAGCACCATGTTTCATATTCATACTCAACATATGTAAGAAATTTTTATGAAGAGCAAGATGCTTTAATCAAAAATGTTGATTCATAGAAATTTAAATCATTGATAATTTAAAGTCCAAGATGTATCAAAGAAATTTACCTCATCGTCAATGGCCATGAAGCACATGTTGGCTATTTCATCTTGCTCATCATCACTTTTAACATTTTCTTCTCTCTTTTGGATTCGATGATTTTTGCGAACGCCTCTCCACTTCTTGATAAGGATAGCAAGATCATCAAGTTCCTCATCACTTATGTTTGAGTTTGATGTGCATTTACCATGTGATGATTTAAGAACAATTTCGCGCTTGGCCTCTTCTTTTCCTTTTCTTGTCCTCTCCTTTGTTTCGGCATTGTTGAGCTCATAAGTCATCAATGCTCCATAAAGTTCCTCCAATGGATGTGTGTTGACGTCTATCGTGTTTTCGATCAACATCCTCAAAGGATTCCAATCTTGGGAGAGAGACCTAAGAATTTTACTCACAAGTTCACCGTTAATAAATTTATGATCAAAGCCTTTAAGACCATTTACAATATCGATAAAACGAGTAATCATGCAAGTAATGGGCTCATCTTGCTTCATAAAGAAATTTTCAAAATTTTTATACAAAAGATTTATTTTTGTTTCTTTAACCTTATTTGTGCCCATGTGTGTGACTTCTAAAGCATGCCAAATATCGTGTGCGGAATCACAGGTGCTAATACGATTAAATTCGTTAATATCCAAAGCACAATAAAGTATATTTTTGGCCCTAGCATTTAAAGTCAATTTCCTCCTATCATTTTCATCATATTCCTCTCTAGGTTTTAAAATAGTTTGATCCGGTTTTCCATCAACCTTAATGACCATAGTAAGCTCATGAGGACCGGATTCAATGACATCCCAAATATTATAATCAATGGATTGAATAAAAATCATCATTCTAGTTTTCCAATAATTATAATTTGTACCATCAAAGAAAGGAGGACGATTTGTAGAATGCCCCTCAAGATTATGGTTAGCCATTTACTCAAGATTGTAAAATCTTTTAAAAATGAGCACCTAAGCTCTGATACCAATTGTTAGCCCAAGAGTAAACTAACCAAGAGGGGGGTGAATTGGTTTATAAAACTTTTTCGATAATAATCTCAAACTTAAAAACCAATGGGTACAAATATGTGCACTTAGTGTTACAAGTAACTAATCTATCAATGTAGTGTGCTATATATGTGTAAACTTAATTGATAAGACAAGTATAGTACTTAGATATAATGTTGCACAATATAAATTGATAGAATAGAGTAAGTGCAATGTACGTAAGTAAAAGGGATAAGAGAGTGCAAACACGATTTATGGAGGTTCAATCAACCAACGTGATCTACGTCCCCCGTTACCGAGCTCTCCGTCACGAGCAAGGCCAAATCCACTATTTTGGTAACTTACACCAAGGAGTACCAAATCCTTAGGCGACTTACAACAAGGAGCGTCTATCCTTTTACAATCGAGTTTTTCACACGGCTCTCGAAACCAACAATCGAGTTTTGATAAGGCTCTCGAAAACCAACAATCGAGTTTTGACACGGCTCTCGAAACTACAAGATATAATGAATTGAATGTACAATTGAAATAACTCTCTTGACAAATGATATACTTAAATTAAGTACCGAGAGAGTTAGGCTAACACTTCAATAGATAGCAATGAATTAAGCTCGAGTGTTAGAGAAAAACTTTGATGCAAATGATAATGAAAAGTTTGATGCAATCAAACAAAGTTTTTCAAATGATCTCTTGTTAAAAATATTGAATCAAATTACGTACCAAGAGATGCCACACTTGAATAATTAACAATAAGTTAAGCTCAAAGTGTTTAGGCAATGGAACTTTGATGTATCAAATGATAATGAAAAATGTAGCACAAATAATCAAAGTTCCTCAATTGGAATTTTTCTCTTTTAAAAGATTAAAACAAGTTTAGAACAAAGAGAGACTTACACTTCAATTCCAATATAGTGTGAAGATGTTGAAGAAGTTTAAACAATGTAAAATCAAAAATCTTCACAAAACTTTCTTCCAAAAACTTTGATAAATTTGATAAAACAAAGTTTAGATCAATCAAAGTTTTATGAAAATAAAAGATGAATAAAAACTAAGTAAGGACACTGAATTTTCACAAGAAAGTTTGTATAAAATCTTATCTAAGTTGTTCAAATTGAATGTGAATGAAATGGCTATTTATAGATCAAAATATTCAAATTCAGCAACTTTCGGTTGACCAATTTGAAGTTTCGGTCGACCGAATCTTCCATATAGCCGTTACAAATTCAACCGTTGAACTTTCGGTTGACCAACTTTCGGTCGACCGAAACTTTCGGTTGACCAAACTTTCGGTCGACCGAAAGTCAACTTTCGGAGTTGACTTTTTTTTTTTATTATTATTTTTTATTATTAACATATTATAATCATGATTTAAGATCAAATAACCTTTGAAAGACAATCTTGACTTATATAAAAATATTTTATGCAAGTGATGAATTTCCAAGTAAGTTTCTTGATGCATAAAAATCATTTTCGTGCTCGTTGAATTTCATCGCTAAAGATTGAGAGTGTTATACATTTACATAGGTTAAATCAACTTTTGAACTTGAACTCTAATCTTGTATGCTTGAATTCTTGATCTTCATATCATGCTTTTCAACTTTGATCTTTGAATTTCTTTTGCGTCTCAAATGCTCGATCACATAATTTTGATTTATATCCTTGAGAGACGATTTGAACATAGAGTGCTTTGAATATTTATCATTACATGAAACACTTGAAGCACACTTGTTAGTAACACAATAAATTCTTGTTTGTTATGATCAAAACAATAAGGTCAAATTGACCATAGGTCAACAATATTTTACTTCAAAAATACAAATAAACAAATTTATAATTGTTACAATGTAATCAAACAGAGCCTAAATCTATTGGGCAAAGCAAGAAATGAGAAATTCATTTGTTAATCACTGAACAGGCTGATGAAGTGGACAGACTCGGCTATTTGGCACTATTTCCTCATTTTTTTTCACATTAGCGTTAATTGTTATTCTATTTCTGAATTTTTTTTCTACAATCGTTGTAATTTTTTCTACATGTAATTATTACACTATGTAATTTTTAAAAAATTATAAATTACAATGTGCAATTCATAGTACATAATATGACATGAGTGTAATTTTAAGTTGTAATATGAGTTTACAAATTGTAATTTATTAAGCCCCTCCTTGAGATACTTTATTTGAAATAATGTGATTTGAAATAATAATTTTTTTTTAGAATGTATAGTTAAAATAATGTTGCTTGGAAATTATTTTGGTGGAAAATCAATTAAAAATGTTTGATTTGTTTAATTTTCTAGGTGAAAAATGTTGAAAATTTTTCAAATTTTGTTGTTTGATTGATATTATTTTACATGACAAATAAAAAAAAATTAGTTATTTTAATCAAATTGTTTTTTTAACTTTTTCATATATATTTGTACTTAATAATAAAATTAATTTCTGAAAAAAATAAATAAATCAATTAACAAGAGCAAAAATGATCAAACATGACAGAAAATCATTTGACTTGTAGGTTGGAAAATATTTTCCAACCAAAACCTTGAGAATTCATTTTCCTTGAGAAGCAAGAAAATGTGACCCTCCCTGTTCATCAAACTTGGAAAATAATTTTCTTTCAAAAAATTTCCTAGTTCCTTGGAAAATTTGAAAATTTGGTGAATCAAACACAACCTAAGTTTTGAATAATGAGTTTTGAAAAAAATAAAATTTTGAATAATGAGTACCAAATTGATTATCATCTCTACATCCACCACCTCTACACCTCCATCGGACCTAAAGGTGTCAATTCGGGTGGTCCGAGCCTAATCGCCCGCTAACATAAAGCCGCTTGAAAAAAGCTCACCGCCCGCTATAGGTTAAAGGTTGGTTCCTGGTTAGCCCACAAATTTTGAACTACAACCCAGGCCCGTTCACTGGCCCATCCAGATCGAGCCCGTCAGGTCGCGGTTTGTTCTGATTTGGGCAGTATGAATAAAAACATAGATTTTTTTTATATTTATAGCAATTTTTTTTCAAGTTTCTAAATATAAAATGATTAAATTGATAAATTAATATTTATTCTATAAAATATTTATATATAATTTAAAGTTATATTTTATGTTATATGAATAATTTCTAAATTTGCAAATTTAAATAAAATATAAGCAAATAACAATTAAATGCTAAATGTATTTCTAATTACTATTATTAAAGAACATTATGTTTTTTAACTATTAGGAATAAAAAAATAAGATTTTACTTTGAAAATTGTATTAGAGTTTGTAGAAGAAGGGAGATTTTCAATGTTACCATATTTAATAAAAATATTTTTTTTATTTTTTAACGGGTCAGCGGGTTAACCGCGGTCTGCGAATGTTTGACTTGAAACCCGCGCTTCACGTACAACTTCTTGACCCGTGAACCACCCGCACGGATCACGGGTCGGCCCATCTGTCCCTAGTCGATTCGGACTAATGGGAGACGCTGTGGGAAATGAGAAGTTCTAGACGACAAGGATTATTGTCTAGGAAAATGGAGGAGTAAAGCATGGATTGTTGCATGCGCAAATGAATAAAGACAGAGCATGACCACGAATTGTTGCATAAATGAATGAAAAAATACAAAGAAGAAGAGAGAAACTTAGGTGGAGTTCTATTTGTATTTTCATTTTCGAAAATGTTTTGTATTTTCTATTTTTATTTTTATTTTCAAATTTGCTGAAAAAACGTTTGATTTGTCATTTCTGAAAATTGTTTTTTAAAATGAAAAGTTGGAAAACACGTCCTGTTTGAAATTTTGCAGATACTACTGATTCAAACTCAAATTTCCTTTCACAATACATTGAAAACATGGTTACACGCAACACACTAATATGAGTATTAAGAGTCTATATTAACACAGCATGGTCGGGTTCGGGATTTGAGGAAACTCTAGTTCTATTAAAATCTAAAAAAATACAAGTTCTTTCAAAACCACCAGAGTCCATTTATCAAGGAATTTTTTGAAATATAACGATAAGAATTCTCACTTAATTTTTTTTTTGTAATGTTGATATGGAATTCAATAAAATTTTATTTAAACTTAGTTCTAAGTTAGGATAATTCTAAAAAAAAAATCTAAAAATAAAAAATAAAAACTTTATAGTAAGCTTAGTTCCAAGTTAGAATAATTCTTATAAAAAAAAAAATTTCAAAACGTGTTTTCCGTGTTTTGAACATTTTTGTTGAAATACACACAAAAAGCTCAAAATGAAGTTTTGGGCATTTTGTGTTTTGTGTACAATTTTTTTTTTTTTTTCAAAATGCCTTTTCGAAAATGATAAAGAGAACGCGATTTTAGTGTTTTCGAAAATAAGAACAAAAAACGATCTCAAAATAGTAAAGGGAATATGGAGTGTTTTGAGGTCGTTTTCTGTTTTTATTTTCGAAAACACTAAAAACGCGTTCTCTTTATCATTTTCAAAAACGCATTTTGAAAAACAAAAAAAAAATTGTACACAAAACGCAAAACGCCCAAAACCTCGTTTTGAACTTTTTGTGTGTTTTTCAGCAAAAAATGTTCAAAACGCGAAAAACGCGTTTTGGGAATTTTTTTTTTTTTATATATAGAATTATAACTAAACCTATATATATATGTATATATATATATATATATATATATATATATATTTTATTTTTTTGAATTATCCTAACTTAGAACTAAACTTAAATATAGTTTTATTGAATTCAATATCAACATTACAAAAAAAAAAAAAATTAAATAAAAATTCTTGTTGTTATATTTCAAAAAATGCCTTGATAAATGGATTCTGGTGGTTTTGAAATAACTGATATTTTCTGGATTTTAATAGAATTAAAGCTTCCTCAAATCCCGAATTTGATCAATCTATGTTAATATAGACTCTTAATGCTCACATTAGTGTGTTGAATGTAATCATGTTTTCAGTGTATTGTGAAAGAAAATTTAAGTTTGAGTCAGTAGTATTCTGCAAGCAAATTAATTAAAAATAATTTAAGTAGTATTCTGCAAAATTTCATACAGAACGTATTTTCCAGCTTTTCATTTTCAAAAACAGTTTTCAGAAATGACAAATCAAACGCATTTTCAGCAAATTTGAAAATAAAAACAAAAACAGGAAACACAAAATATTTTCGAAAATGAAAATACAAAATAAAATACAAACAGAACGCCACCTTAGATTTAAAAATAGAAAAAAGAGAGATGAAATACCTAAAATACCCTTGAACGACAAAAAAAAATGAAAAGTTGGATGAAACTCACTCTTATATGATAGGTAGGATGCCTTGAGTTGAGTGGTAACATGTACCTTTGGCATATAGTAACCTAGCCCTAGTTCTAGTTAGCTTTAATGTCAACTAATACGCCATCAGAAATAGTAATGGGACGGGTTCAAGACAAGTACCCTGCTCAACAAATATTTTTTATCCCAAACCTGTCCCGTCGTCAAGTGAATTTCAGGGTGGGGCGGGGAGACTAGCTGTCCCTTTTACCGCCCTGTTCAATTTTAATTTTTTTTTTAATGTTTTTGTGTTTTTCCTTTTTCCCTATATATATACTAATTAATATTTAGGGCGGGTTCGGGGTGAGAAGGGTGGCTAAAACCCTAACTGCGCCTTGACCCGCTCGGGTTGCTTGTACCCACCCCGCCAACCTGCGAGTGGGTACTCATCCGGTTCGGGACAGGTCGGATATTTTTATCATCTCTATATGTCATCTCTTTATTTAAGACTTCAATCAAAAGGAGTTAATCATAATGACTGAAAATCTAATGCTTTTAGCCTGTATTTGGCAAAATAATTATAACACATTTATAAATATTACAATTTTTAATATCATTTTTTAACCACACACATTTTTCGAAATGACTTTTTAATCACATATTTTACTTAGAAAACACAAATAATAAAAAAAGGGCGACTATTAAGCTGCCGAACAGAGGCTTAGTAGAGTTGGAAGGGGCATGATTAGTCTTTCTACTATATGGATTGAGGCTTCTTTGGTTCTGCTTGTAAAAAAAAATTATTTAAAAACAAAGAGTGCGATGTTTTTTAGATAAAATATATAATTGTAAACTGAAGAGAAAAAATGTTGCAGTTAAAAAGTGGTTTGAAGAAATATGTAGTTTAAAAACACGTTTTAAAAACAGTTTGCCAATTAGAAGCTTTATTGTCCTATTTGAACAATCCCATGCCAAGTTTATCGGCCTTATGATTGATCATATCTTTTACATAGTCACCAGCTAGATCATTGACGTGGAAAACTCTTGAGAAATCGACATCAACGAGAATAGTACAGAAGGATGAAGAAGCAACATTCTATAATTCAGCCATTCACAAGGCATTGAATATACAATACAATAATTTGTGACAACTTCAACCAGTATGTCAAATCTCTGCTCAATTTCTACAGATTGATCATGTTAAGTCACTCTTTGGAGTTATTTACAACTCTGTTCGGTAACACTTTACTAATTATAAATTGATTTATTTATATTTTTTGAAGTAAAATATATGGTTGAAAAGTGAAAAGAGAAAATGTATAGTTAAAATATAATTTGAGAAATTGTGTTGTTTATAAATTGGTTTATAAATCGTAATGAAATGTGTGGTTGAAAAGTAAAAAAAGAAAATGTGTGTGGTTAAAAAGTAATTTAAGAAAATGTGTTGTTTATAAATTGGTTTAATTTCGTTTGGTAATCAAAATAAACTGGTTTATAAACTACACAATTTTCAAAATTACTTTTTAACAACACACATTTTTTCTCTCCAATCTTTAACAACTATTTTTTACTTCAAAATCATAAATAAATCAGTATATAAATCAAACAGTGTTAGCAAACGAAGGAGAGTTAGAGAATAGCCTGGCTAGAAAAGGTGTAAAGGACAAAGATGCTGGTAACAGGATCACAGGAACATGGTCATTCTTTTAGGTGTCATCAGTACCCTAAGACCACTGCTTTTTAGGTGGAATCACTATTCCTAAAGCATGTTCCTTGACCTCCTCCATGAAATTGTTGAAATCATTGTGTCATAGCCTTGAGGAAATTGAAATTGAGATTGAACTGTCCAATATGGAGTATCAAACATGCCCTTTTCTAAAGAAAAAAAATCTTTGAGCCCTCTCTGGGACATTCTTAAAGAAGAATCTCTTCTTCCTTCCTGAAAATGGAAAACACCTGATGCTGCGGAGGGACTATCATTCAACTTGTACATGTTAAGTCAGTGACAGAAACAAGGCTGTACTATTTTCAAGAACAGCACAAACGTGACGAATAATTTATTTTAATTACCTTTAAAGAAAACAGTACAAGGTTTTATGTTACAGGTTACCTCTGAAAGAGGAGTAGAACTAGAAGACTTCACATAATGCCACAAAAAACAGACTAATTAATCTCAAACCTGCTAAATGTTAAAAAGGCATTGATTTCTCATACTACTTTGACGTTGAAGTACGAGGCGTCCCCAAACTAGACGAACCTTTTTCTCCGGTGCTCGGACTAGAATGGCCTCTTCCACCAGACCGGGGAGTCTGCTCTCCTCTTAGTTCACTGATGCGCGGACTGTATGCTTTCCCGGAAAAATGCGGGCTCTGAAGGAGTTTATCGTCTCTTGCTGGGGTTGCCGTAGAACTCGAGACCTTAGGACTGCAGATATGCTTAACCTCACCACGGCTTCTGGTGACCATCTCATCTAAAACCTCTCTATCATCAGCAAAGGATAATCCCAGTTCTCCCTCCTACATAAACAATCCATTGATTTTTACTTAAACTTGTGACTTATCGAAAAATTGTAAGAGCTTTTAAGAAATTTTACCACGGGAAGGTTGAATGGTACGCCAGGCGCCTCTTCATAATCGGCAGCATCTAAATCCTGAAGGTGTGGCCCTTTAAAAAATTTGGGCAGTAGGTACTGTCTTACAGGGACTAGAAGCATAATCAACAGAGGGAAAAGGAGCCCCGCGATTGGAACCCATGTAATGCCGAAACAAAGAAGCAAATAAGTTGTTTGGAATATAGTAAATGTCACAATTGTCTTGAAAGGTACAGTCTCCACAAAGGTGGCGTGGTACTCCTCCAATACTCTGCAAGTATGAAGACGATGTTTAGGAAGTTAAGAAAGACGCGACGTTTAAGTAAAAAAAAAAAAAAAAATCAAGTATTTGGAGAATGAACTTGTATCTTCTGCTTGGTGCAGTGAAAAGTAGTAATATCCTTTCCCAAAACTGATTTCCTGGTAAGCTTTCAATGGCCATAAAAGCAAAATATCCCCAAAGGACGGAGGTTGGAATCATTCTCAAGACAGGCATAGCAGCAACACATCCTCCCACCATAGTGGCTTGAAGCAAGTTACTGAGACGCTGTTCTTTGACCTCGACTGGAAGTAAATCATCAATCTCCTTCTCAACATCAAAAACTGTTTCGTCAACCGGAGCATCAAAGCTACCCATGCTCGATGCTAACTCAACCGCCGATTCTTTCAACTCCTTCAGCCCCTGCTGAAAAAAGGAGTTTAATGTCAAAAATGGTTCTGAAAATGCTTGGAGATCAGATGAGAAAATTATATAATTCAATCTTTCCCTACCAGATCATATCACCTATAAATATTAAGGTTCACCATGATTTTTTCATCCTTCCCTTTTTCTTCTCTTCAAAGTGAAAATATGAATACTTGAAACGCAAAAGACTGACTTACACTAATAGCATTTAAATGAATAAGGTAATGGGAATCCGGAAGAGATAAATCTGAGAGTGTAACAGAATTATGAACAAGTACGCAACGTACTCTTTGTGATGCTTCCTGGTATATCAGAGGAGTCTGCATATGTTGATAGGCTTCTTGCATATTGCCATATAATTGTCCCAAGCTTGAGTTGTTTCTCATACTCTGTCGTGCTGTAGCAACTAGTCGGTTCCGAAGCAACTGTAAATTTGGGAATTTAATTTTTATTGTTACTATTTAGGAATTAAAGACGACGAAGACGAAAAGGGAATACGATCCATAAAGAAAAATTACCTGGTGTTTGAGAGTAGCTAGACTTTTCGTATGCATTGGGGACTGTGGGATTACACCATTTGATGGAGGAATGCCAAGAAGACCACACATTAATGTCTGTCCAAATGGTAAATCAAGATTTTATCATAAATGAACTTTGAAATCAAATGATAAATGATAGAAGTGTTCAAGGCAAGAAAGTGAACTTCGTATACCAGAAATCCCAAAAGCAGCAAGTCGTAATGGAAGGAAGGTGGCTTCCTCAAATTGAATTCTTTCTGCTGAGCCAATTGAGAAGCTACACTATGGTCGAAATAATAAAGTACAGCTATCATTGTTGCGGGAATAAAAGCTCCAATTATATACATAATGGGTACGTTTAGCATATCCTGCAAATTGAAGTCCGCATTCATAACTCAGCATTCATTCTTCACAAAAGCTAAACCACTTGACTCTTAGATTTAATCGATATACATGCCTTAATGACAGTCCAGTTCTCATAGGCTCCTGGTGACCATGGGTTTGGGCTAAAGAGACGTCTTGGAATCCCTTTTGGAACACTTCCAGCGGGTATGTAAGTCACGCCTGTCCAAACCAGAACCATGAGCGGCACCCCATAATCTGCTATAAGGCTTCGAAGCGAACCTGAATGAAGAACCATAGGCAATACAGTTGCAAATAGTGAGAATTGAAAAGGATATGAAAATACATGTGCATCTGTTCTATGGTGAGAAGATCTGTTAGAGTCTATCTATTCGTATTATAAATATAGACCATATTTCCTTACCTGTTCCATAACGCCATGACCTTGCTTTTCGGCTTCTCAAGGCAGTTAGCAGTAGACCAAATGAGAGAACCACAGCAAACATTCCATTAGCAAACCTCCATGAAGGTGTAAACTCCACTGAACTTGGATCTTCCCTTTTCGGAATACGAAACTCATCCACAAGTCCCTAAGTATAGATAACAAAAGTCTGTCAAATATCAAATTCTAAAAGCCTAAAATCCTTGCTATATAGACATTCTAACGAAAATCTCGGCAGTAAATTCATTTAAATAGAACTAGGAGTTAGAGAAACAAATCCACAGTTCCCTTACTCTGATAGCTTGCTGCATGAAAAGCATAGCAATAAGCATTCCAAATAATTCTCCAGCCACACGAGTAAACCTGTTGATAATGGAGCAAGCTCCCAAAATAGCAAAGAGGAACAGCAGAATTGCAGTCCACACGCATACCCTGAAAGAATTTGACAGCAAGAAGAGGCCATTAGAGAAAATTAATGATCAGTAACTCAAGAGATCAAAAACTTAAACACAAAGCTAACCATCCCGTCCATGCGAGAAACAGTTCACGACCCAATTCTGGTCTCTGTTTAGCAAAGGTGAACATGAAGGTGTACATGATCACAGTAGGCTCAGCAACTCCCAAAATCAGTAATGGTTGGCCTCCAATAATTGAGTGTATAATCCCACAAATTGCAGTGGATGCTAATGTTTGAACAGCCGTTAGAACTCCATCTGAAATTATTCAAAATTTTCCTTCTTATAATTAAGTTAAACTCATAAGTCTGAAAGATTCCATTATTATTGACTAATATTTGGCAAGTAGCCCTGTTTGGCCCCAATTTTTGATAACAAGTTTTTAAAACACTCAATCTCAACCATTCATTTTAATCGACCCACAATATTTGACTTTTCAAATAATTTTTAACCACATTTTGTCCCAAAATTACTATTCCAAGAATCCAAACCACACTTTTTGCCAAGAACTAGAGGCCAAACAGGAATCTTAAGCTTATTTAGCCCTTGTTTGATGCTCTTTTTTCATAAAAAATCATACTTTTTCTACATTAATATATCTTAACTATCCAAAAAAGTCAAGCCCAAAATTTTTTACTTTTCAAACCACTTTTTAACCACATGATTTCTCAAAACCATTTTTTTTTTTCAAAAAGTAGGAGCATCAAGCAGGGGCTTATTTTGATACCTGTATTTCTTTCCAGTTGCTCCCCAAATGAAATCACTGGGATAGCCGATGCGAAAAATATATATGTGGTGGGTGCCAATATCCTGAAATTAAAAAAATAATAATAAAAAAAAATAAAAATTCAGTACAATGTTCCCCACAGAAAGCACAGTTAATCAAAGATTATGCTAACTCAATGGCGAAATAATAAGTCTGTTTCGAGGGCGAGATTTTATTGTTACCTGAAGCCAGCACTGAATCCACCAGTCCAATCTTGCTTGTAACACTGTAGCCTTCCTTTAATGTCGTTCTTGATTCCACGAAATGGTACAAATGTCTCTTCCATTCTGATAGTTGGTTCAATATGCTAGATTTCTACAATCGCTTATGAATTGAACTCTAAGAGCCCAGAAGGATTCAGGACGGGAATTAACGTGTACACATCATCTCTATATTCTGGCACAGCAATTACACAAAAAAAGAGGGTTGCCCAGATGCGAATTTCTGGGGAAAATGTGAAGATTTAGAGAGGCAGTAGATTACATGATTCAATGCCCAATACTTATTTCATTCAAGAACTTGTAAAGCAGTAAGAGATCAAACAAACAAGTTGAGGTTTGTGCTAAATGTTTTATCAATTTGAGCCCGCAAAGAAGGAAAGGAAGGAAGTTCCAAATAAATAGAGCTTCTGATTCAGAGTGAGAGAGAGAGAGAGAGAGAGCAATACAGGTCAAAAGAATAGGAAATGGACAGTAGCACACAAAACAAATTTATAAATGTCAAGTAGACGTAGATACAAACAAATTGGCAGAGGGGGAGAGGTACCATAAAGCCAAGCTGGCTTGGAAATTCGCATCAGTATATAATTCCTTATAAAGAAAAATGCTAGAAATATCCATGTTCTTTTTGCACAGAAATATCATTCCATGTTCTTTTTGCACAGAAATATCAGCGCCCCTTACCTGTTTGACTTGTATAAGAATTGCACTTAACAATGTCCATCATGCCAAGTTGCCAACTACACGTGTTACGCCGTATTATGTTCTGGCTCCAACCGTTTTATCAAATATTAATAGTTTTGATATGTTTAATATATGGCAAATGTTTTATTTAATTTATTAATAATAATATTATTATTCTTGTAAATTAAATCAACAGGGTTCGTAGAATCAAATTTGAATAATTCGTTAATCATAAATAGTCGTGATTGTGAGATATAGGTTATATATATAATTAAATTTTAAATTATCTTTGATCGTAGAGTAATATCGAGATACGAATATCGTTATTACGGATAGATCAATACATGTGTCATCTCTTACTTTAGAAGTGATTAACTGATCTAACAAGCTGAGATGTAGAGATATTTAAATGGACATGTGGATATTTTGTTTAGAGAACAAAACATTAGAGATCCGCGACACAAATTCCACATGGATAAATATCTGAATGTACGTCACTGGTTAATCTCTAATGTTCTTAGTGAAATTGATCATTTGACTTGAGGTCATCATAGTACATTATATAAGAATGATCATAATTTGGTGATGTCGAACTTTGTTCTGTTAAGTGTTGCTAATACAATGTCGTTCGAGTATGTCAAGAATCATATAAAGGTTGTGAATGATTGTTGACATATAAAAATATCCGATTCGAAAGCTCAATATAGAAATCCAAAACATGAAAGCCCATTATAAATGACAAGGCAACGTGGAAGAGTTTGGGCGATTGACCTATCACAAGAGCATCTAGGCGATTAAGCCAGCTAAGTGAAGGAGTCTAGTTTATTGATTCATTCCAGAAAACTCTACTTGAACCCATTTGATTTTTTTACCCAAAAAGCCCATTCATCCTATGATCCATTTGGTCATATACAAGCAGTTACCACGAAGTAAGGGGTTAGAGAAAGTCCTGGAAGTTACTTGATGCAAGGAAGTGGACAACGATTATATGAAGAAATGGGCGACGGTTGTGTATTATGATGGATGACAGTTATTACATGCAAGTTATGAAGCTACCATGGCAAATTAGAGATTCAAAATAGCATCAGGAAGTTTATGTTAACATGGATAAGTTTAGACATTTAGAAGAATCAACAAATCAAAACTCTCAAAATAGAGATGTAATCATTCTATCTTAAAGCTTAGAATTTATCTTTAGTTTAAATTATGTGCTTTCTCCTTGTGAACTAAGTCTTTCTTAGCGCAAACAACCATTTTCAGACTTTGTCTCAATAGATTTGTCTCTTACACTTTCATTTGATCCCTTTTAATTGTTAGATCGAGCGAAACCACAACTGCTTGAAACAATGATATAGATAGTAAGAGATTATGATCCATGTTTTATTTGATTAAGTCGATACTAAAATCTTTGGCCAATGTATATTCATGAGTTGAAAATAGTTTCGATACTTGTTGACTTAAGAGCGAAATAATTTTTTTTTATCAATAGCCGAGATTGATACACTTCCATATCTTGTAATTGATTGGATCATATTGATGGAAGGATTATAGTTTCATGATAAACAAATATAAGTTTGATTTTGTCACACCACATGATATTTCTTGTCATATGTATTGTCCTAATACATTGTTAGATGTTAATCTGGAACAACGAAGGCAAATTAATTAATTTAGGAGAATTAATAATTAATTAAAATGAGTTTTAATTAATTCTATTTTGATTAGATAAAAATAATAATTCACGCCATTAGGCATCGTGGTTGGGAACCTAAAGAGTCGCGAACAATGAGAGAACTAGAAGAATGTAATTATAATTACTTAATTAACAAGTGTTTAACATTTTGTAGAGCAACTAATCATGTTGTTTATTAATATGCTCGGGTTAATTAATTAGATTGATTAACTTATGTATCATGTTTAATTGATGGGTCAAGCCCACTTTAACATTTATTAATGTGGTAATTACACCAGAGCGAATTTATAAAATTAACCATACAAAAAACAAGTTTTTAAGTTTTTAATACTTAAAACAGGTGTTAATTCATTTTAATTAATAATATAAATTAATTACCCATACCCTACCTACCCCACCCAATCTCTCCAACCTAATAATCTCAACTCACAATTTCACTCTACTCTGCATCTTTCCCGTAATCCCATTTCTTTTGAAGCCTAAAGCCACACCCCTACTCCGACGACCACCCCATTTCTTCTGGAGACCACAACCACACCCCTACTCTGGTGACCACCTCTAAGGGAGAAGAAATTTCATCACCAACCTTCTTCACCACTATGATCATTGATAGTGCAGATTTGTTTTCCGGCTCGTGTTGTAGCAGCGTCAGCGATGTAGCTTTCTTCATCGCAAATCTAGTTATAGACGTGGTGGGGATTGAGGCGGTGGTGGTTCGATATATCTATTTTCTGGATGTAATAGTGACTTTGATTTGTTTACTGTGTGACCATCGCGCGGTGGGTCTGTGATGGCTATGCAAATTGGGGGGCGTGATGGTGTTGTCGCGATTCTGTGGTACAGTCGATGTTGGGGGGACGAAGGTGTGGGTGGTGGTTAGTTCTAAGCTAGACTTTGGGTGCAGGCTAGACGGAGCGCGCAAAATTAGTAGTGATGATCGGGATATGCATAGGTTTCTCATATGGAATTTCGGCCTTCAAGTTGAGTATAGCCTTTAAGTCCATGTGGGGAAAATTGTTCATGAATGAGCCACAAGTTCTTGCTTTAATCTCAGCAGCCCTTCTGATTTTGGGATTAGTCGAAATTGGAAATGCTTCTCAAACAACAGCTTATGTGGTGCCCTTACCAGCTCTACACGGCCTAAATTCGGCTCATGAATAGATATTGCTGCATTTTACTTAGTAGGATTGCCGTGTGCTGTTCTATTCACATTCAAACTGAAAATCGGATTCTAGGGACTCTGACTGGGATTAGTAGCCTCACAGGCCGCGTGGTGATGGAGTTTGGTGTGGGGAATTGCGATGGTTGTAGGGGTATAGTGATGGTGTCGACTGCATTAAGGTCACATGTTAAAGCTTATGCGTTGGAGGTCACATGTAATGGGTCACGAGTCATATTCTATAGGTCATAGGTTATACTTCAAATGTTCAGGTCACATGTCACATTTGATACATTAAGTCATAGTTCACACTTCAAAAATGCTCAAATCACAACTTGTTTGATGCATTATCTCATGGTCACATTTCAAATGTTTAGGTCACATGTCACATTTGATGATTTAAGTTATCGGTTACATTTCAAAATGTGGAGGTCACATATCACATATGATGCATTAAGTCACAAGTCACACTTACAAATTGTTCAGGTCACATCCCATTTGATGCATTATATCACAGTCCATATGTTGGAGGTCACACATAACAGGTCACAAGGCATAAAAACCCTTGATCACATATCAATTTTAACATGACACATATTCAAGATAACTTGTCACACTTAATAGTTTAGGTCTTAATCATAGGTCGTGATTCATACTTCAGGTCACATATCGTATTTCAAGGTCACATATTACAATTTATATGTTGCAGATTACAAGTAATAGTTTACATGTTACATGTTGCTGATCACAAGTAACATTTAATTGGTCACAAGTCATTCTTCGTTTGTTACATATCAATTTCAACCTGTCACATGTCTCAAAGAATTGGTCACAACGAATAGACTTTAGATCTTCTTCTTATTCTTAATTCTAAAATCAAACAACATTTTTTTTATGATTTAATTGTTGGAGTTCGTTGATTTCTGGGTGGAGGAGTTGGTGGCGGAGGGAGCGGTGATATGCAGGGAGCACCATGGTGGTGTGTCGAAGGTGGGTGGGTAAATATTTATAATATTTTAATTATATGAAATACCACATGAGGAGTGTAATTTTAAACTTATTTCCTTATGGATGAAATTGAGTATAATAAACATCTTGTTTATGTATTTTTTCCATTTATTAATACACAACTAGGATTTAAAAATTCAACATTAATTTATTATTATCTTGCTACCATAAGAATTAAGAAACCCTAATAACTCATTCTTATTCTCTCATATGGATCATCTTTGGAGGCTAAACAATTAAAACAATTTTAGCATGCAAGAAGATTGAAAAATCAAGATCGTCAAATTAGTTTGCAAGAACATTCAAAGGTTAATGTTCTTATCAAGATTTTTATTTAAACACAAGATCCTCGTTTGGGAATTGAAATTATTTTAAGTGTGTGTTTGGTATTCAGTTTAATTAGTTTTATGTTAAATCCGACTATGGGTCCCACAGTGACAAAAGTTCTCAATAGTTAGGCTAAAAGCAAAAGTCTCTGCTGTTTTTATAGTTTGTCCTCAAATGAATAGTAATTTGATTTTTACTGTGCCAACACGTGCCGGAGTGAAGGATATTGCTATCAAAAAAATTTGAACGGCTTCTTCCCTACAGTTATGGCATGTCCTAGTCCCTTGACTTTGACTGAATATTTTAATATATAACTACTATAGCGAAATGCAAAAAATTTGATTTACAAAAAAAAAATAAACACACGCTAAATTTTGCTGTGCATGATTAAGTAAATCATCAACACCAACATATGTCCAAGGAAAAAGGTGAAGATAAGGAAAAAGGTGAAGATAAAGAAATAGATAATAGAGAGGAAAAAGGAGAATAAAAAGGAAATTGTTCTGTGTAGAGAAGTAAGCATTAGTAAATTGATTCTCCCTTTTCTGCCCATAATTAAGTTTTCATGCTATTTTTCGTTCAAATCGACGCGTTAAGCTCCAACTCTCCACTCCCCTTCAGAATGAGAAATAAAAATTTCAACTTCACATATCAGAAGATTTTGTAGGAGGAAAAGAGTATATCATGTAATGGGTTATGCTGTTTTCTTTGCTTTAATGAATTTCCATATATATATATATATATATATATATATATATATATATAATATTAAGATGATGTTACATCATGTTACTATATAAATTCCACCAATTGCTGAGCCATCCTGTGTAGTTGTAACGATAATTATTTTCTATTCGATCAACATTACATTATACACAGTACGTAAAAGATATATATTAAGAATGCTAAATAATTCAACCATTTTCTGCAATTATTTGTAAAGTAAACGGTACATAATTAACGAATAAAAAAGACGTTAAAAATCTTATTAACAGCATTGGTCGCTGATGAATATTGAATAAAATTATTGCAGGTGGAAGTATACGCCATTCAAATCATTTTGTCTTTGCAAACATAATAGCATAGAAATTCAAACTAAAAACTAAAGGAAAAGGGAAAAGTGGGAATATGAACATGTTGGGGAAAGGTTTTTTTTTTTTTTTTTTTTTTTTAAAGGGAAAAGTGGGAATATACGCCATTCAAATCATATTTTTTTTTCGTCCTATGTCCCAAGTGTATTTTATATTTTATATTATTTTGTTGAGTTAAATTTATTTATTTGTGTTTTGGTATTTATTTTATTAACATAGTAAATTAATTTAATTTAATCTAATCTAATCTAATATAAATAACAACTAATGATGATATTAAAATGATATTACTCATGATTAAAATTAAAAAAATTACATAATTGATAGATAAAAATGAAGAACATAAAATCACGATACGATAAGTAAACATGAAATATTAAAACACGAAGCGAAGTAAATTTCGAAAATTTGTATTGTGCGAATGTTTCATGTTATATGTAACATTTTTTATGTAAAATGGTTCATGTTGTTAATTGTAATATAGATTCATGTTTTTTTTTAAAAAATTTTTCTAATAAATGTAATATTTTCGGTAATTATTTTAAATCATTATTATAAAATTTCAATAGTATTAAAATATATAATTAAATACCTTTTGAATTGAATCTGTTGACCACAAAATCCGGCTGGACCTTGGACCAACACGTCTCAGCTCCTCCCTCTTTGACACGTGGATCTCCTGCGCACTACGACAAACGATCACTTTGCAAAGGGGGCCGAGGTGGCTCCCATTTACACTCTGATGCTAAAGTCAGTGTCCATTTCAAGCAGATATAAATTGGGTGCGGGAAATATAAGTATGTAAAAAAGAGAAAAGAGAGTGAGAATAAAATATTTCGTTCAGAGTATCAGATTGCTAACCCCTTATAAGGTGAGAGGAGAGTCCTATTTATAGAGGAATTTATAGCCTTGGACGGTGACACGTGGTGGACTTTACACGTGTATTTACCCTAGCTGTTGGAGAGGAAAATCTTAGGTGGCGTTCTGTTTATATTTTATTTTGTATTTTCATTTTCGAAAATGTTTTGTATTTCCTATTTTTATTTTTGTTTTCAAATTTGCTGAAAACGCGTTTGGTTTGTCATTTCTGAAAGCTGTTTTTGAAAATGAAAAGCTGGAAAACACGTTCTGTTTGAAATTTTGCAGAGTACTACTTAAACTATTTTTAATTAATTTGCTTGCAGAATATTACTAATTCAAACTCAAATTTCCTTTCACAATACACTGAAAACATGGTTACATGCAACATACTAATGTAAGCATTAAGAGTCTATATTAACACAGTTTGGTCAGGTTCGAGATTTGAAAAAGCTCTACTTCTATTAAAATTCAGAAAATGCAAGTTCTTTCAGAACCACCAGAGTCCATTTATCAGTGCATTTTTTGAAATATAATAACAAGTGTTACGTCCACATTTTTTCAATAAAATTACGCGTGACGTGTCGCACATGGAATCTAATAACCACTAAGTAGGGCCCACCTAAGGGGTTATTATTTGGCCGAGGCATTCCGAGGCACATCCCTTCTATGAGCCGAACTATCTCCATAAGCGGCATCGTCCGAAGCAATCTCAAGGATCGGCATCTGGGTTGGGCGGAAACGTCACCAACACGGGACCTGTAATCAAACTGTAACCTGATGGGACAGCGCATTTATCGTTGATGTGATGGCCGCCGCAATCCTATAGTAGACAGTAATGATTATGACCAACTAAATGGTTAACTTGACCAATGGATGGGAGGCAGCCACGTGTAAAGGCCAAACACGTGTCAGGACAATGGTAAAAGAATATAACTATAAATAGAGCACACTTGCCTCCAAGGAGGGGGTTAGCAATTTCTCACTCTTAACTCTATATTTCTCTCACTCCCTTTTCTCTCTTCTACACATTTATATTTCCCGCACCCAATATATATTTTCCCCCAAAAATGAGTACTGACTTAGGCATCGGAGTGCAAACGGGAGCCACCTCGACCCCCTTTGCAAACTGATTGTTTGTCATAGTGCGCAGGAGATCCACGTGTTCAAGAGAGAGGAGCTGAGACGTGTTGGTCCAAAATCCATCCGGATTTTGTGGTCAACAACAAGAATTCTCACTTAATTTTTTTTGTAATATTGATATTAAATTCAATAAAACTTTATTTAAACTTAGTTCCAAGTTAGGATAATTCTCAAAAAAAAATATTATTTAGGCTTAGTTCCAAGTTAGGATAATTCTAAAAAAAGTAATAAAAAAATAAAAACTTTATATTAAGCTTAGTTCTAAGTTAAGATAATTCTTACAAAAAAAAAAAATGCCCAAACGCGTTTTTCGCGTTTTTGACATTTTTTGTCGAAATACATACAAAACTCCCAAAACGAGGTTTTGGGCATTTTGCGTTTTGTGTACAAATTTTTTTTTTGTTTTCCAAAATGCGTTTTCGAAAATGGTAAAGATAACGCATTTTTAGCGTTTTCGAAAATAAAAACAGAAAACGACCTCAAAACAGCTAAGAGAACAGGGGCTTACTTTTTTACAGTAATCATTGCTACGTTTGGTAGGGGATGGACGCCTGTCACTTTGTGGTAAAGGCAGTGTCACATCTATGACTCCATCCTTTGTCTCATCACCCATCTGGGATGTCACCGTAAAGTACCTCGGTTAGACGTAAAGCACATCGGCTAATACATAAATCAGTTCGGCCAAAGAAGTTCACGTGCTATCCCACCTCGGCAGTTGGCCCAATGTGACATCCTAAACTTTAGCCATGGACTAAGGTCCATTGGGCCTTCGCTAGTGGTTCAATGTACTACATTTTGGGCACGGTCTCAACACTAGTCCCTCAAATCCGATGTGATCATTCATGGGCGGATCGAATTTGTCATAGTTTTGCAGCACTAATTTTGTTCTGATAGCGTTCTTCAATTAGAAGTCCATAGGATTGCAATTTTGCCCAAGTTTCATCATTTGTTAAATCCAATATTTTATAATTATTCCGCCATCTGTCCGCTGGGGATCACTATGTAGCGCGGCAATCTTAAGGTTAGGAATGACATTCCTTATGGAAAATTCGGATTCAGAGTAAAGCCGACCTCCTACTCCGGCTTTCCCTCCTAAGCGAAGGTTGGGATTGTACTAACACGTTTCTTAGGCGGCGTGTTTAATAAAAATAGGGCTACTGATATCGGTTCCCAAGAAATACAGAGGGGATGGGAGTGACATTTAGCCGCGCATGGCACACACTGCTGTAGCTGAATGGTCTCTTCCCTTCCTCCGACAGCTGACGCCTTGATTATCTCTTTCTCCAAGAGGCGTGGGTTACCTGCATCAATCATGCGGCTCAAAGACCAAAGGTTCTAGATCTTTAGGTTCCCTATAAAGCCTCCTTCTTACCATTGTTTTTTCCTTTACTGTTTTTTCAGAATTTTCGCAGTAACACTCTTGCAAGAAGTTGTAGCGCTTTTTCCTTTCTTGTAAGTCTTGCATTGTCTCTTCAAGGGTTTTCTACCCAGTAAACCATTTTTTTCCGTTCAACAGCTTTCCTTGGCGTGTTTCTCCTTTCGAGGGTACAGTCTCGCACGTTCGTTTTGTTTTTTGAAGGTAAATTTCGTTTTCTTTGTATGTGCAAAACTTTTTTATTTCTAATCTTCGAGTGTGGGTTTGAAAATTTTGTTTTGCATTTTTTTTTTCTCTTGGTGAGTCTGGCCCATTTTTAAGAATAAATGGAAAGAACTGAGGGAACGGGTTCACAGGAACTGTTGGCAATGGCGATTCCTGTCAGAGGTTTCTGCCCATTGTCTTTATCGGTTTTTAGTTCCCGCTTCTTTAGGGAACAGATTAAGAGGAGGAATGGGAAATGCAGTGGTATAATTTATTTGGATGATTTTGACAGCGAAGACGAGGAGGACCAAACTTACATGGCCCACCTATCTGCTGAAGAGGAATCCGCGTTGAGAGGACCCCGAAGCAAACGCGATAGAGATATGGGGAGAGAAGGAACAACTGGCTCTTCTTCTGATCCATAGGATTTGGACTTAGGTGCAAGGGCCCCTTTTAGGGCGCATAGAGAGGAAATGGGGCTGTCTGAGGAGATCACGCGAGTTGAGGAGTGGGTAGATTATGTGAATAAGGTGTCGAGGTACCACGTGGACCCTGAATCCAACCCGAATTCTTGGGAGAGTAGCGAGATAGCGTCTGAAGGAGTGCCAGCGTCTGAAATCCGGAGCATTGATTTGGCGGGCACTCCTTCAAAGTTTAGGTTACCTGAGGAGGTCAAGTTGATACGTCCGACGCCTTCCTGCCGACCCTGCAGCCCTCCGCTGGGTTATGTGGCAATTTGTTATGACTCTCTGTCATGCGGGATGAGGCTTCCACTCCACCCCTTCTTCAGGGCATTACTTAGGAGTTATAACCTGTGCCCGTATCAAGTGGCCCCAAACTTTTGGACACAAGCAGTTGGTACTTGGCTGGTGTGGCAAGAAGTCAATCCAGACTCTCCTATTTCCATAAACATCATCCACACCCTGTACACTTTAAAGAAGTCCTCCAAAAGAGATAAGGATGTTAGGACTGATGTAAAAGATTAGTACTACTTATCTCCCCGAGGCTCCTACCCTCCCATCATTACTGGGCATCCCACCTCCATAAAAAACTGGAGGAGCCAGTGGTTCTAGGTCACTGGAGAGTTGCAAAACTCGCCCATTGACCCTACTCCCGAAATAACCGTTCCTCGAACTCTTTCCTCTCCGCGTGATTTTTACTTTGTTTCATTCAATTTACTACCAACGCGGTCATCCTCTTGTGTTATGATTATTTGCTATTGTCATTTTTATACGAGTGTGCTATTCATGTCCCCCCTCTTCTGTTCATGATGTGATGCATTTCCTTGTTTCGTTTATTACCTCAGGGCCTACCTTCGCTTCCTTGCTCTCTGACGCAGACTTACCACTGGTGAGGCATCTGTTTGCCTACAAAGGCACCTTCCAGTAAGTTATCTAGCAAAATAAGCTGTTTTTCAAGCACGGTCTTATGAGAGCGATGGGTAAGTTGTGTTGAGCACATGTACACATTTGTGTGTATACCTATACTCTCTTCTCTCTCTCTTTTTTTTATCCCAGATTTTGACCTGTTAAGACTGATCAATCCTATCCCTAGCAGGTTCCAAGGATTTCCCAAAATTTCCTTGAAAGGGCTTATGGCTAAGTAGGTCCCTCCCCTCCTTCGTCACGGCAGCGAGGTGGAAAAGAAACAGAAATCAATGTTAGCCACACTTCATGGGGAGGCGGCTAAACAAGTTTTCGAGGTGCCTATTGCAGAGCCAAAGGGCGCCCAGATGCCGTCACCTGCATCGCTTTCTATTGGCCCCCATCCTCCAAGCGTGGTCAAAGGAGGCGATCCCCAAAGGGGCCTCCCTAAAGGAAAAGGAAAGAGGTCAGAAAGATGGGGTCACAGAAGGGAGAAAGTGACTAGGGAGGGTGCACCAAAAGACATTTCTTCCGAGGACATTACCGAGTCCGCTTCAGAGGAGGAAATCCCCCTCTAAAAAGGTTAAGGAGGGGTACAGAAGCTTCTTCCAAACTTCCTCCTCCTCCACCAGAGTTATCGGACCTAATTAATGAGCCCGAGGTATCTATTCCGGGCCTTCAATATGAAGTGACCCAGGCTGTGGCTGACGAGCTCGCAGGAATTAAAGCCAGCATCCTTCCCAGAGATGTGGATTTCAATTCCAGTCTTCTTGACTCCCCTGACTCTCCGTCCGCCAAAGCTGCGCTAGCTACAAGTCAATTTTGGACGGAGGGCTGGTCTGCTTTTTCCTTAAGTGCTCCACCAGCCTGGAAGCTGCTTGCTGCTAAAGCCATGAATGTTAGGGCTTTGGCTTTAATTAACGAAGTGGAGTTTTCCGTTCTTGAGGCCCAACGGGACAAGAAGGAGGCCGAAACGGCACTTCGCCACGCGGACAATATGCTGAAGGAAATTAAAGATCTAAAGGAGCATCTGTCCATCGCGCGCAAAGCCTCCTCGGAAGATAGGGTAACAGCCAAACGCCTTCAGGAAGACAATGAAAAGCTAAAGCACGATCTTCACGCTTCCGAGGCAGATGTGGCGTCCCTCTGTAAGAAATTGGATGACTCCAACCGGGCTCAGTCCATAGCTTCCGAGGCCCTAATAGCAGCCAATGCAGCCAAAGCTAAGCTGGAGACTGAGGTGGCGGCAGTCACTGAGAAATTGGGGAGAGAGGTGGAGGCTCGGAAAAAGGCGGAGGAGGACCTTACCTCTCTAGAACGGCATATGCAGTCTAGGATGAAGGAGGTTCTGGAGCGAACCATTACAGCACGAGTGGAGGGAGTTTTGAATGCTAAGGTGTCTGAGGTGATCCAGAATTTTAAAAACACTTTTGAAGAGACGCCAGAGTATGAAGCCATGCAGAGGGTCTTTAGGAATATAGGGGCCAGGATGGCTTTGGGGGACGTGAAGGAAGCTTTCCCAACTTTAGACCTATCACCTATCGAAGCCCTGTACCCCGAACCTCAAGATGCGGACAAGGGCGATTTCCTTGATGATCCTGCTGATCCTTCTGATGTACCTGGCAGGAATTCTTCAGAAGATGTCCCTCCTCCATAATCCTTTTTGTATTTATTCTTTGCCATTTTGCATATTGTATATTTCTTGAATATTTTTCAAAATGTAAATGCAATGAGGTTTTACATTTGTAAACGTAATGATTTAGTTAGCTTGCTGTTTTGATCATTTTGCGAAGTTCGACTTTGTTGACCACAAGTTTTGGTTTGTATGACATCATTTGATTAAGTTTGAATGCTTCCAAACGCAACCGCCTTTTAAACGCATTGTACGATTGTATGAAGATAGTCCCTCAGATCTAAGTGGTTTAAGGCATTCATGTTTACTAGTTAGATCTGATTTTGATAAACACTTGAACATGTTTGAATTATACTTTGTCACACCTGCGATCCTTCCTTCTTACAATTATTAGTTCGGACAAGTTCTTACTAATGGTGTCAACTCGTTCAACCAATACGTAGTGATCGTAGTCCAGGCCTATAAGAGTCCCTTGTTTTAGCAAAGTTTGAGTATAATGGAGTTGTACTCTCTCATAAACAAAATAATTTAGGCATTTTTAACATCTGCCATGTTTACCGATCAGTAGTTGATGCAATCCTTAACGTAACTCACTTCAAATTTCCATTTAAAATTTCATGGAGTCATTGTAATCATCGAAGATGAATTTGATTTTACTAGAAATAGTGACGAATGTGATTCGTGTTCTAAGGATTATACAAAGGTACCCCGACAGGTTTTCGATCATGTACATTGATAAGTGTGCTTTACACACTTATTTAGTTCCTAAATTAGCAATTTAATTAACAAATTGAGCAAATATCTACTTATAAATTGTATTTATCTTGTACAATTAGGTACAAACTCAATTGGAAAGAAAATAGACAAGATTGGAGAGCAATTGAGCGAAAAGAAGAGCAATTTCGATGTCCAAGGACCTAATTGAAAGAAATCAAAAGTTCGGGGACTCAATTGCAACATCTCAGAAAGTGGAAGACTAAAGATGCAAATATTTCATGGGTATATTTGTAATAAAAGTCAAAATGCGAGGACTAAATTGAAGAAGACCAGAAGATGGAGGACCAAATTGAAAATCATGGAAAGACGGAGCTGCAGGTGAACCACGCGATCGCGTGGTTCGACCATTTCGTGTTCGCGAAGTTAGCCCATAAACCAACCCGCAAGTTTTCATCACAACCACGCGATCGCGAGGCATTCAGCCACGCGATCGCGTGGTCAAAAAATTGAGCAATAATCTGGGCCGACCCGGTGCGACCCGGTTCGGCCCAAACGTGGAAGGACGCGGATCTAAGCCAAAAAATGGTATTTTTGGGCATTTTGAGTAGGGTTTCAAGCATTCTTTCCATCCCAATTTTTCTTGACAAACCCTAGCCCCCTTCCATCTTTTCTCTCTTTTCTTTCTTCTTTCTTTTCTTTTCTTTTCCTTTCTTTGTTTTTGATTTTGTTTGTAAATTAGTTGTAGCTTATTTTTAATTTTCAAGTTCTAGTCACCATTGAAGCAAGGAAGCAAGAAGTGAGGTGAAGATTCAAAACAAAGTTCAAGGAATTTTGGGGCAAAAACTCAAGGGAAGTGATTTATTTCATTATCTTGTATTTTTAATCTTTAATCTCTATATTTTGTGATGTATTGTTGTAAACCTCAACTTTTGTGCAATATTTATACAATTGGCTAGTTGTTTTATGTTGGGATGATTGATGTAGCTTAACTTAGTTTAAGTAATTTTAATGTTTGTTTATTAATGTTGAGCTTATTTCATGTGTGTTTGTTATTGAGATTATTCCATGTGTTTGATTGATCACCAAATATGTGTTTTGTGAAGTGTATGATAATCGAGAGATATTATGCATTTTAGACCAAATAACAAATGCTCTAGGTTCTTGTTAAGGATAGAGATATACCTTAAACCCTAAATGATCCATTGAGCTATTTTCACAGAGAGTTAATACAATTGATTGGGCTTTAATCGACATAGAGTTATAGTAGGTTAAACCAATTGATTATGGTTAATTTCACTCGAGAGAGGTAATTAGCTATGTTTGAAAAATCGGGTCTAACATTGTAAATGAGTAATTTATTAATTTGCATGTGTTGAGAAATTATTTAAGCAAGAGTTAAGTGAAATCATGAATCCCAACTATTTTATCTTTCATTTTCCTTATTTTAATTTGATTTAAAATTATTTTCTTTAATTTAGAATTTGCAAAAATCCAACTTTTAATTGTGTGTTTCTTTTTATTGTTAGAATTAAATTAATTAAAGTTATATAATCTAAAGTAAACATTCCTCGTGGGATCGGCAATCCGGACTCAAAAAGTCCACTTTATTACTTGTACGCGACCCGTGCGCTTGCGGTACACTATTTTGAGCGAACAAGTTTTTGGCGCCGTTGCCGGGCAATGTTTTTACTTTGATTATTACTTTAGTTAATTTTAGTTTTAACAATTTGTAATTATTTTTGTTTTATGTTTTATTTTGTTATCTTTGGTTAACCACCACAATTCTAATCTCTCTTGTGTTTGTTTTTCTTTCTATGCATATTTGATTCTAATATTGGTAAAGTAGGAAGGCAATTGCAATGAACAATCTCAACATGGGTGATGAATGCATGCTTGAAGAATACTCAAGTTGTGAAATTTGTTACATGATGCATTGTAACAGACAATGTTTGTATTCGGGCAATAGATTGCATACGTCGAAACTTATTGAGTTTAAATGATATTTGAAATGTCGAAAGCAAGCAATTGACACATCGGATGTGAGTTACATGCTCTTGGGAGATTGTGTACCAGATAATTGGGATGAGGACATCACTCTTTTGGGTGATGGTCCTCCATTATTGAATGAGAAGGTACTTGCAAAGTATTACAATGAACTTGCCAAGTTGGATGAGGATGATATGCTTATGGGAGATTACATGTATTGGGAAGGATTTCAAATGTGGGGGTATAATCCACTCTTGGGGATTAATAGGAAAAACTTGCCGTTGCCCATGGATTCAAATTTTGGATTGGTCATTCAATCTAAGGAGACATCAACAAATGGAGATGAACTTGAAGAGAATGATAATTTAATCACAAAAGAATCACTTGGAGAAGTGGCAATTAATGAGGAAGAGATCAAATCAAATTCTCTCAACTTCATTGATTGTCCAATAATAGAATTTGTGATTAAGTCACTTGAGGAGGAGCAAGACTACATTGTTGAGTTTGAATTGGATAGAATAGGCAAGTCCCATGACATTGAAAGGGGCAAGGTGCAAATATTTCGAATCAATGAAGAGTGGGAAAAAGCCAAAAGAAGCAAAATGGGGAAGGCATCAAAAGCTATGTTTAGAGTGACATGAAGTGCTTATGCGGAGAGTCGAGCTAATGACTTTAAAATTTGTGAGAATATGTATGGAGTGCGACTGAAAGTAAGGGCGAAGTTTGCGAGCTGCTGTGATCAACGAGAGAGCAAATTTTTCCATATCTGGGTAGCATGTTTCTGCATCCAGCATGGCTTTGCTTACATAATACACTGGGAAATGATTCTCATCTTCCTCTCTGATCAGTACTAAGCTAACAACCTCTTTGGATACAGCTAAATACAGGTACAGTTGTTCGCCAGCCTTTTGGTTTTGATAATAATGGGGCCTGTCCCAAGAATGTTTTCAGGTCGGCAAAAGCTTGTTCACATTCCGGTGTCCAGTGGAATCGCTTCCCTCCCTTCAAGATCTTAAAAAATGCCAAGCATTTTTCAGTGGATTTAGAAACGAATCGATTTAAAGCCGTAATTCTTCCCGTCAAGCTTTGCACTTCTTTTGGGCTCCGAGGATATCGCATGTTCAACAAAGCTTTGATTTTATCGGGATTGGCTTCAATCCCTCTTCTGTTCACCATGAATCCCAGAAATTTTCCGGACGCTACTCCAAAAGCGCACTTCGCCGGGTTGAGCTTCATTCGACATTTCCTCAAAACATCGAAGGCCTCTGACAAATGGCAGATATGCTCTGTGGCGACCATACTTTTGACCAGCATGTCATCGACATACACTTCCATGGTGTTTCCCAATTGTTCTGAAAACATACGATTTACCAACTTTTGGTAGGTGGCCCTAGCATTTTTCAAGCCAAACGGCATGACTTTGTAATAATAGAGTCCCCTGTCCGTAATAAACGAGGTGTGTTCCTCATCTGATTCGTGCATTGGGATTTGATTGTATCCGGAGTATGCATCCATAAAGCTCAGCATCTCATGCCCCGCTGTAGATTCGACTAATTGATCAATCCTAGGCAGGGGAAAACTGTCTTTAGGACATGCTTGGTTTAAATTCGAGAAATCAATACACACTCTCAGTTTCCCATTCTGTTTTGGGACCAACACAGGGCTTGATACCCACTTCGGATACCGAGATTCTCAGATGAAGCAATTTTTCAATAGCTACGTCACCTCTTCTTTCAAGGCCTCGTATTTGTCAAAACTCATAGGTCTTCTTTTTTCCTGTGCCCATGGGTTCTTGGATCAAGTTGAAGCCTATGACATGCTACTTTAGGATCAATTCCAATCATGTCATCATGCTTCCATGCAAATACGTCAAGGTTTTTGAGTAAGAAGCCTTTTAGTTGACCTTTGTATTCAACCGAAGAATCTAGTCCAATCTGCAACTCCTTGATTGGATCAAGTGGATCAACACCAAAGCATTCCAGCCTTTCAGCTGGGGTAGAGCAATTTTCTCCGGCCATTCTTGGGTCTAGATCTGCTAGATCCTCTTCCGGCATCATTGTAACATCTTCATTTTCTGAGGACCCTCCACCCAATCTTTCAGGGTCTAGAGCAGCCTCGGTCATCGCCACATCGCTGATCATGTTCAAGCTCCGGTCTTGAAATTTTCGGATAGCGTTTGTGTAATAGGCACGTGATTCAGTTTGACTTCCCCTTACAGTTGCAACACCATGCTCCATGGGGAATTTCATGCAAATGTATTTCGTATGGGTTGCAGCCCCCAAGTCAATGAGACCCGGCCTTCCAATTGAGCCATGATAAGATGAGATTTTGTCTACAATCAAGAATTCCATGGGGATTCTGGAGAAAGTTGGTGATTGCCCTACCTCAGCCATAAGGGTTATGGATCATCTGGGAATTATGCTGTCCCCAGTGAACCCATATATTGGATCTGGGACTGGAATGAGTGGGGCGTTGATCCCCATTTTATCAAAAATTACTCCATAAATCACGTTTACCGAGGCACCATCATTCGTGACAACACATTCCGGGCCACCACTACCCTGATAACCAACATGTCATTATGTGGAAAATGCACCCCAATAGCGTCATCCTGGGTGAATGTGATAGATTCTGTCCAAGGCATCCCAACAGGATGTGAATGGATGTGATAATTCACGTTGGCGGGCTGCTTGGCTTCTCTGATATATCTCTTCTGGGAGTTATTTGTGCTTCCACCTGGATGGGGGCCTCCCAATATTGTGTCGATTTCACGAATCGGTGGATCATTTGCAGGCATAGGTGGTTCTCTTGTATCTTTAGCATGCGCCGAGGAGTTATCCTGACCCTTGCTCCTGTCTCTTTGACGACTGTCAATCATTTCTTTGGTTGGGTTCTTCCATGGAGCTCGCCTCGGTTGAACTTTTGGCTATTTGGTTTTTGTGTTTTCCCTTTGTCAGGAGAGAAATCACTTCCTCTTCTTCCGTGTGCCTTTTGGTCCGTTAACATGTGGATTTCCCTACAATCTTCCGTTGCGTGGTCATAATACCTGTGGTAGGCGCAGTAAGCTCCAATCATGGGCTGTTTTCCCCTTCGACTACTTTCCATTCTTCCTTGAGATGTGGGGGGATTCAAAGAGGGAGCGTTGGAGTGCAAGTTAGGGATAGCTTCCGTGATCTCTGCTGCATAGCTGGACCCGGTTCCCGGAAATAGATGTGGCGCTCCAATTCGGTTATTGCCGAACCTATCCTTATTACCTTCTTTCCTGGGGTTCGCTTCATTGGGGTACCCAAGATTGTATCTCCCTTAAGGATGACTGTCTCTGGCCCTAGCCATCTCTTCTGAGACGATCTCTTCCTTCATCAGATCCACTAGGGCATTGTCATCCCTCGGCTTCCTGCTTCGGACATCCCTCCAAAACATGCTCGTCATGTCTAGCCCCCGTTTTAATGCAGAAAACATCTCTACCATGGTGATATTCTCACAAATGTGCATTTCTTCAGTAAACCAGGCTAGGTAGCTTTTCAAAGATTCCTCCCTTCCTTGCCTTAAGTCTTGAAGGCGTTGGAGTGAGAGTTGGTCAGGCCTGGAGGAGACAAAGCCATTTTTAAAGGCTGCCTTCAAATCTCTCCAACTGTGGATGCTACCTGGAGGAAGTTTTTTGTACCATCGTATTGCACTTCCCTCAAGGGTCAAAGCAAAGGCTTTGCACTCCGGAGTGGCTCCGGCTATTTCCACGCTAGCGCGGTAGTTTAACAGGTGATCGTCAGGGTCACCTCGGCCAGAATATGTTGTTATTTCTGGCATTTCAAAGTCTTGGGGCACTGGGCACCTTCGGATGCCCTCTGTAAAGGGGCTTATTTCCTCTTTGTCATCTAGCTCGTATGACGGTAATTCACTGTTCTCGTCATGCTCGTGCACTGGGTCATGGTGCTGGTCGTAAGGCGGCTAAGTGTAACCTTGCCTTCGTGGTGGCAAAACTTGGACGTAGTTTGGTCTTTCGAAGGTCGGAAGATCATTACAAGATTTGGCCCGAGCTGCTTTTGCCCTTCTTTCCCGCCTATTCCTAGGCTCAGGTGTGGGGCCTAATTTTTCTGCCCCTGTATCATACCGATCTCTATGCATTTGGCTTCACGACAGGGCTTCTTCAGCGCGTCGCTCCCGCCTATTTCTAGGCTCAGCTGCATTGTGCTGACCCTGATCAGCTCGACCCCCTCGCTTGCCTCTAAATAACCCTCCTATTCGGCTGAAGACACTGCCAGATTTTGAGGGCGAAGCCTCCCTGTGTTTAACTGGGGGTTGGTCTTGTTCTTCGGGTACTTCATGCTCCGGGCCTTCTTTGTAGAGAGGCACGGATTCCACCTCGACATATGCTTGCAGATCTTGATAATAATAGGAGGCAGTAGCCGCATCAGATGGTGAGTAATGTAGTTGTGAATATTGCGGGGGCATCATGGGCTCGTTTATAACATACCCTCTAGCCATGTAGGCATTCGTCACAGCAGTTTGTTCTATCTGCTGTTTCTGCATTTCCAGCATTTGGGCTGCCATGCGAGTCATGTCTCGCAGCATGCGGCGATTTCGGTGCCGGGGCGGAGGGTTAGGTTGGGACACTCCCTCGTTTGCGTTCTCATAAGGCCTCTGAGGAGCCTCTTCCTCGCTGTGTTGGTCATTTATACTCCTACGAGGATTAATATCATCATCACTTTCATTAATGTTAAGAACAATTTCTTGGTTTTATCTTTTATTTCAAAGATGGGTGAACTTTTATCTCAAAGTCCTAAGCTTTTTCCTAGCTTGTTAAACTTATGTTTCAAAGTTTCATGCCTTTTTCAAGGTTAATAAACTTATGTTTCAAAGTTTCACGCCTTTTTCAAGGTTAATAAACTTATGTTCCAAAGTTCTTGTAGTTTTCTGCTCTTTTGCAAGAGGTTATTCGCCCTTTTTCAAGGTTTCCTTTCTGTGAGTGGCTTTTTACCATACGTTTTCGTGGTTATCCGTATGGTTTCCCACAGACGGCGAAAAAATGTTGACCACAAAATTCGGCTGGACCTTGGACCAACACCTCTCAGCTCCTCCCTCTTTGACACGTGGATCTCCTACGCACTACGACAAACGATCAGTTTGCAAAGGGGGCCGAGGTGGCTCCCATTTACACTCCGATGCTAAAGTCGGTGCTCATTTCAAGCAGATATAAATTGGGTGCGGGAAATATAAGTATGTAAAAAAGAGAAAAGGGAGTGAGAATAAAATATTTCGTTCAGAGTATCAGATTGCTAACCCCTTATAAGGTGAGAGGAGAGTCCTATTTATAGAGGAATTTATAGTATTGGATGGTGACACGTGGTGGACTTTACACGTGTATTTACCCTAGCTGTTGGAGAGGAAAATCTTACTTTTTGACAGTAATCATTGCTACGTTTGGTAGGGGATGGGCGCCTATCACTTTGTGGTAAAGACTGTGTCACATCTCTGACTCCATCCCTTGTCTCATCACCCATCTGGGATATTACCGTAAAGTACCTCGGTTAGAAGTAAAGCACATCGGCTAATACATAAATCAGTTCGGCCAAAGAAGTTCACGTGCTATCCCACCTCGGAAATTGGCCCAATGTGACATCCTAAACTTTAGCCATGGACTAAGGTCCATTGGGCCCCTATTGGGCCTTCGCGGCGGTTCAATGTACTACATTTTGGGCACGGTCTCAACAGAATCAATTGTTGATGATTGAAAGTAATAAGAGAATATACAATTTACTATTCAGTTGGTGTAGGATTTAGAGTTCTAGATTAGAGATGACTACAATAAGTAGTGCAAAAATTACACTATTTTGGTGCAAATTTACTCCAAAAGGGAGTAAATGGGTTGGAGATGCTAGCTTAATAAATAAATAAATAAATAAATAAGGTCAAATATTCTGGATCTAAATGCATTGTTTCACAAGCCTTTGGTTGGAACCAAAGCATTTAGGCTACGTTTGATTACCCAAACTTTTTCATGGAAAAGGCTATATTTTCATCAGTTTTCCATCTTTGAACATGTTTGATTGCCAATTTTTTCAAAGAAGAGGTTATCCTCATTTTCCAGTCACGTGTTCCATTTTCCTCAAAAATCATGAATTCACTTTCTTGGTTAGGGGGTAGAATGTATTTTTCAGGGAATTTGTTTGATAATTTGCGTCACGTTTGATTCTTTTAGTTATTGTTAATTTATTTATTTATTTTTTCAAAAATTAATATTAATATTATCAAGTATAAATGTGTTAAAAAATAATTTTTTTTTTATTAAAATAGTTAAATTTTGTTTTATTTTTCATAGAAAATAATATCAATCAAACAACAAAAGTTGAAAAAAAATTCACCTTTTCTAGTTAGAAAATTAAACCAATCAAACACATTAAATTTAAAATTTCCAGAAATTCAATTCCCTAAAATTCATTTTCTTTCCACCCAAACTTCACCATCGCTATTAAACGCAGCTACAAGTGACGCATGAATTTTGTAAACCGACCTAAAAATCAACACATCGGTGCAATCGATTGTCACAATGGTTTTACCTTTCAATTTTTCTTTAATACCATAGAATTTTAACCATTTTCAAACCAACACGTTTAGAATTATTAATAAACTAACGAGGTCGACTTTATCAAGAAGAATAACTCAAGTTAATATTCGATGTGGGACGTCCTTTAAATATTTGTTCCATTCTTTGCTCGTCCCTTCTAGTAACAAAACATTGATCGAATAGAGTATGTTGAATTTCTTGATCTTGTCTTTGACTGCTACAAACTATTTCATATATATCTTATCTTATCTATATATATATAAAAATAAGGAAGTGGTTTAGTGTGAACACATGTTGTGAATAAGTGGTTTAGTGTTAACACATTTTGTAAATTAATGGCATTTATTATTTTTATTGTAATCAATGGTGATTTTGAAAAACTATGCATTAGTTTATTGTTGTTTAAAATATGAAATTCTTAAAATTAATTTTTTATTATCTTCTTATTTATTTTTCTCATGCGAATTTTTTATCCATTTACTGTTTTTTTTTTAATGATTCATGCTTGACGTGACAATATTATTAATCAAAAGCATAAGGTATAATCCTCGAATAATTTTTTTTTTTTTGGAGTAATTTGGTAGTAATTGTTATAGACTATTATTCATTTGATACTTTATTTGTCATTTTCTGTTTTTTTTTTTTTTTTTTTTTTTTTTGAGTAAGTGGTTTAATGTAAACACATGTTGTAAATTAATGACATTTATTATTTTTATGATAATCAATGGTGGTTTTGAAAAACTATGCATTAATTTATTGTTGTTTAAAATATGAAATTCTTAAAATTAATTTTTTATTATCTTCTTATTTATTTTTCTCATGCGAATATTTTTTTTTTATCCATTTACAGTTTTTTTTTATTATTATTCATGCTTGACGTGACACTATTATTTAATCAACAACATAAGGTATAATCCTCGAATAAATTTTTTTGAGTAATTGGGTAGTAATTTTTATAAACTATTATTCATTTGATACTTTATTTGTCATTTTTTTTACTATTCAAATATTACAATAAAATAATTTTTAATTTTTATAGTTTACAATTTATTTTTTTTTAATTATATGGATTAAATTCCATATATAAATGATTTTCTTATATATGACTTATTATTTTTCATCTAAAAACTACGCATTCATTTATCATTATTTACACTATGAACTTCTTCAAATTATTTCTATCATGCGACAGTATTTTTTATCCATTTAAAATATAATGATATACTTTTCTTATCTAATTCTTATACGAACATTGCAGAGTACTTGAATATTGGTGATCCAACATCATAAGGTATAATTCTCGAATAAATTTTTTTGGAGTAATTGGGTAGTAATTGTTATAGACTATTATTCATTTGATACTTTATTTGTCATTTTTTTTTTTTTACTATTCAAATATTACAATACAATAATTTTTAATTTTTATAGTTTACAATTTTTTTTTTTTAATTATATGGATTAAATTCCATAAATAAATGATTTTCCTATATATGACTTATTATTTTCCATTTAAAAATTATGCATTCATTTATCATTATTTAAACTATGAACTTCTTCAAATTATTTCTCTCATGCGACAGTATTTTTTATTCATTTACAATATAATGATGTACTTTTCTTATCTAATTCTTATACGAATGTTGTAGAGTACTTGGATTTTTGTGATCCTACATTTAATTATGAAAATTACAGGGCTTTTTTTGGTATGCGGAGTGTATGGACCAACAATATAATACAAATAAGCAGAAATATTCACTTTGTTTTATTCACTCTATTTATATCATTATACATATATATGTTGGTTCTTATAAAAAATAGAAAAATATTGTATTCGTAATTATATGAGAAGACATGATGATCGTGCAACGCACGGGTGAAAATACTAGTTATATATAAAAGTAAGGAAGTGATTTTGTGTGAACGTATGTTGTGAGTAAGTGGTTTAGTATGAACACATGTTGTAAATTAATGACATTTATTATTTTTATGGTAATCAATGGTGATTTTGAAGACTGCATCATTTTTGGTAATATTTTCGTCCACTTGATTATATATTTATGAAAAGGATTATTGGACTTTCTTACCATTCAACATGAATTTAGGTAGAAAAAAATTATGGGATATTGTATTACCGCAGCATTAAACATCCGTTTGGTAAATAAAATAAATTGGTTTATAAACCAGTTTATAAATTACATAATTTTTCAAACAACTTTTTAATCAAACACTTTTTTTCCCTCTAATTTTTCAACATGGATTTGGGTAAAAAAAATTATGGGAAATTGTGTTACCACCGCATTTCGTTTAGCATCCGCTTGGTAAATAAAATATATTGATTTATAAACCAATTTATAAATTATACAATTTTTCAAACTATTTTTTAACAACATAATTTTCTCTCTCTAATTTTTAATCACTATTTTTTTACTCAAAATCATAAATAAACCAGTTTTTAAACCAAATTACTCTTTTTATATTTTTTTTCTATTTTTATGGCATTTTTCTCTTCAAGTTTTTATTAATTATTACATAAATATTTTTCTTCAAAAATAGAAAATGAAAGAGAATAAAATAAGAGCGTTCATCGATCTATTTTTTTTCCTTTTCATTTTAATAAAATCCTGAGAGTATACAATAGATATATCTATTTTTTCACTTATTACAAATTATATTTAAACTAGTAGGAATCTCGTGCGTTGCACGAACTGTATTGCATTTGTCAGTATTCGCGTTGAATTTGGAAATTTTGGTTTTCCTGTTATTTTAATACGGAATTAGAGAAGATACATATGACACCACACAGAGGGTAAAGAATGCAAACATGAATTTAATTCTCGGAGCAAACTAATAGGTATGTCTTGACCCAAAAATTTAAGTAGAAAAAGACCTTTAACGCTAACATACAGAGAGTAAAAAATGTAAACATGAATTTAATATTCCTACATAAAATGATTGACATTATATATACAAAAAAAGCAATTCAACAGCATTGTATGAGCAAAAATTTTCAGCAAAAAAAAACCTATCATTTGAAAAGAAGTGAAAGATACATATGTCACCAGAAAGAGAGTAAGAAATGCGAACATGAATTTAAATGTTAAAATAATTTGAAAGAATGAAAAATATTCCAGAATTGTTAAATTCACCAGAAATGAAGGATCTAGCATTATATAGAGTAAAAATGGAAAAATAAACTTAAACGGTAAATTAATCTGAAACAATGTGAAACAGAATAGAGAGAAGAATTTTAACAAAATGCTAAAACACGGGAATTCATAAAATGAGAACATCACATAAACAGAGTATGGATTATGATGTTCACATCAAACTGGTGCATTGTTTAATATACTTAAATACATCACCAGTGTTAATCAAAAGAGCAAAAGTATACTGGTCATATCACAAAAGATAATTGTTCAGAAATGATAAAGTTTTACCTAGAAAATTCTAGTGAAACTTAGAAAATTCTAGTCAAGTTTATCATTTACTTTCTTCTTCATTGGGGACATAGCAGAATCGGATGTGAACAATGTTCGTTTGGCTGGAGGTGGCGAAGAAGAATGGCCAACAGTATTGATTGTATCAGCTGAGTCAGAGATAACTGAAGAGTCATCAATAGTTGTCTCCACAGTCTGTACATGAGGATGTTGGAATTTGCTTGGAAAATACTCCTCAAGGGAAATTATTTCAAATTTATAAGACGACTGAGGAGTTGACATAGGTGATTTTCCACGATCAGTTGGACTCTGTAACACTGGGATGGCTTTGAGATAGAAGATGTACTGATCATCAATGTTCAGTCTTATGTTGCCATCACGAATTCTCTTAAAAAATGGAAAAAAAATTGGAAGTGATAAGCTGAAATCATTGATAGATGAGTAAGTAATGGTGGAATGAAAAAATGGGAAGATATACTGACCCCTTTAGAAATTCCCATCAGTTTAAAAGCTGAACACTGGAGGTAATCTTCTGCTGTTTCTCCCATGATTGACGCTGCCAAAATTCCAGTTTCATCTTCTAGATGAATATCAGCTCTTGCCCTAAAAAAAGGATAGAAATCAATAAAAACGATAAATGTTTAGTAAGAGGTGACTGTTACAGGTTTATTATAGTAGTATATGGATAAGATATAAGATGTAATTTAAAAAAAAATAAGAACTTTATGTGTGAGTACATAAAGTGTGTATGTATTGATATGCTGACAGAGAAAAACCTTGGTATTGCTGTCACACTTTCTGTGTTACAATAGCGACAGTTGTAGGTTTCCCCGGCTGTTGTGGCACAAGAAGATCTAAAGCAAAGGTTACAGCTCATGTACCAAAATGGCGAGCTATTCATATTCATTGTTGAACAAGCTTTAACCCAAAATCGAGTCTGTTTAAACTGCATGTTAAGAATGGAAAAGAAGCAGTGTATAATAAAATGTGTTGTAAATGTTTGAATAAAATCTGTAGTTCAACCTTTAAAATACATTTATGTAAATCTGTTTTGTTAAAGTTATGAATGTAAATTCAGTATTATGATGTAAAGGGAATAGGTTAATTGATAGTATTATGTTGTAAATATTTGAATTGAAGATAATAAGTCGATATAATCTGTTAGATAATCTGTAATTAATGTGATGCTGTAGCAGGAAAAGTGATATAGTTTTCGAATATAGAATGTTTTAGTGAAATTGGAGAGGAAATCATTGACAGTAAGAAAATGTTATAATAGTTTATAGTTGAAATAGAATGAATAACAAATACAACTTAAAATTGATTCCATTATACGAATGTGTGAACAAAAAAATTTTCATTAATGGTTGACAATAAAAGTATTCATTGATGTATGAAATAGAGTACATTAAATATATATGTATGCAGTAATGGTGGAAAATTAATCAGACATATGAAAGAGCAGCAGTACACAGGTTTAATTAAACAAAAATAATATGATGATTGAGACAAAATAAATCAGAAAAGAAAGTTAGAGTTGGATTTTTTTAGTGTATGGTAAAATAATAAGCTTATGAAGCCGTATTCATACCTTTGTAGCTAATTCCTGCACATCTCTCACTGTTGTGAAGTGAGTTCCTTCCAAAGCTGTTATTTTTTTTGGTGTGGAATATGGCTTTGACGAAGTAATCTCAGCAATTCTTTCTGAGTTGTCAAGAATCCTGTAAGTTAGGCAATATAAAAAGATGAAAAAAAAAGTACATGTATAATGTTTCAAGTAACAGAAGGGGGAAAAAAAAAAAGAGGAAGAGTTAATTTTTTTTTTTTTTTTACCATCTTTGGTAATCTTTAACTTCACTAAACGGGAAATTTATGTAGAAATAGGACTCTGTAGTTGTAGATAAAGAGAGACCTAGCAGAAATGATTAACAGATTTATAAGGCGGAGCAAAAGGAATAGGAATAAATATTATAACAAATATTGAGATTGTACAGTTATGGGTTTAAAAAAACTTACCATTGAAAGAAGAGACCAACAATTTTGTTGCAATGATCACAGGTGTTCTAGGTATCAAATGAGCTATTTCTTGGCACTCATACTCAGTAAAGGAGGACCACATTGTTAAATTGATTGTATTAAATCTGTGATGTGAAAAGTGAGTACATTTTATTTAATTTATTTACTCATTATAAAAGGGTTTTCTATTTTTTTTATTCTAAAAAGGAGTTTGCACATGCTTACTCTTTGTCCATCAAGACAAGATCTTGCACCACAGTTTGGTTCCCAGATTTTGTGTACAATGGCCTCTTTGGTTTGACATCAACCACAATTGCAATGTAATCTAAGGCAATAAATAATTAATTATCAATAAGAAGAATAGATAGGTGTAGGAAAAAAGGCTGTAATAAACAGTGGATATTGAATAGTATGTTTACAGGATGTGAAGAATAAGATTTATAGTTATGTGAAATTATTATTTAATAATTAATTAAAGTATATGTATTAATATGTATATATTTATTAATTAATAAATAAATGAAGATACGTGAAAATAAAAGAATTTAGAAAACAATACAGTATCAGTGTTTATATATATATATATATATATATATATATATATATATATATATAGAGAGAGAGAGAGAGAGAGAGAGAGACTGATAATGCATGTTATTTATATAATAATAATTTTTATATATATTATATATTATATATAAAAGGAGATAGAAAATGATACCAATTTGTTTAGTTTTGTCATCCATGTGGGTCCTTAATTCCGGAAAAGGTGATAAATGAAGTTTGCTGAAGATGACATCATGATGTAGTTCTTCGACAGCTTCAACCTTTGTTGTTCCAGATAAAGTCCACTGAAGCTCTCCATCAAACCTCCTATATTTTTCGGGTGCTAATCTTACAAGTGCATTTGAAATCAGGTATGTGTTCCCAAGTATGAGAATGTTTTCAAACGCCGGAATGTGATGATCCCATATCATTGCTTTCACAGTGTTACCCTAAAAAATAAGTTAGTGAGATATTAATATTATTTATAATATAAAAAAAAGAATATTTATGCAAATAAAAAGAAAGGTTAGTATAAATAGAAGTATTGTGAAAGCTATAATTAAAGTTTACTGGAAGAATTGTAAATCTGGAAAGAATATATGTGCTTAATGAAAAAAAAAATTAATAAAATTAAAGAAAGAAGTAAAATTTGAATAATCTTAGCATGGTAACTTAAAAAAAAAAAAAAAATGAATAAATAAAAAAAGAAAAATGGAGGATTGAGAAGAATGTTTTGAAATATTCAAGCACTGTAAAAGTTTATACAAAAGCTTACTCAAAGAATTTGAAATATATCTTATTTTTATAAAAAAAACATATGAAGAAAATTGAAGAAGGAAGTAAAATTGGATTAAATTTGTGATAATAACTTGGAAAGAAAAAAAAATAAAAGATGAAGAAGAATAACTTGAAATATTTAAGTTGCAGAATATACCATTAGATCCATAAAAAGTAGAGTTTGATACTTTTTTGGACTGTACAGTGCTGTCTTCGGATGAGATTTCTCAGCCACAATAATTTCAGGTATGAGGAGCTCTTTTGTAGACATTGTTAGTTTTTGTCACCTGTGTAAAGAAAGATCTCATGGTCATATGATGTTTTTGTAGTGTGTGTATATATATATATATATATATATATATATATATATATATAATATATGCAAGATAAGATAAGATGTAAGAGTACAGAAGACACTTACGAATGTGATTCTTGAAGGAATAGAACACAATGTGAGAAAGAAGATGTGCGTTGTTGTCTGCACTTTTTTTCTTCTTAAGGAGTTAACTTCAGTGGGTTTTGTGGTGAAGTAGTTGATTATATGTAGTGTATATATATATACAGATAATGGTTTATATATATGTATATGTATGTATGTAAATAATAAATAAAATATAAAAAGAGAAACAGAGGAGAGTAAAAGTTGATGTTTGTTTGATGTGGTAGGTATGAATTGCTGAAGAATGTAATTTTCAGTACACTCTTACTGTTAAACTGTGCAAGAAAAAAAAAAGAAAGAGTCTGTATATGTTTTTTCTTCATCGTTTTTATTTGTTTATAATATAAAAATACAGTTTTAAAAAGGTACAGAACAGTGTATATAATGTCAGAAATCTTAACGTTGAAAGTTGTATTAGGTGTAAAAAACTGTTGTATAGACTGTGTGTGTCATATCATCAATCAGTCAATGCAAAAAGTACCTTTAGGCCATTTCTTTTTTCTTTTCAGAATATAGAAGTACAGTATGGGGAATGGTTGTAGAATATAATATAATAATGTATAAAATCAGAATGAACAGTATCTATATTTTTAAGATCATAATAATTAATTATTTATAATATATAATATAATATAATAATATAATAATATAATAATATATATATATATATATAAGTACTATAAAGAGGACAAAAAAATGAATGGTACGATTCGGAAGATATATCTTACTGTAGCAAGTTTTTGAGAAATGAAATTAGGGCAACGTGAAATGTTATAATTGTCAGAAAAAAGAATATATAGTGACAAATAACAATACCTTTAAAGAACAAAAAAGGAAATATAAATTTATTTGTTCATTGAATTGATAAAAAATTTCGAAAAAAAAAAAAAATCTATATTAAGTTTAATGTATGTATGGAAAAGAGTAATATTAAACGAAAAATAAATTAATGAAAATAATTAATATTTATAAAGAGTATATACACATGTTTAAGTAAGAATGAGTAAATATACATGTGAGAAAAAATATAGTATATAGTATTATAAAGAGGAATATATATATATATATATAATAAAAGAACATTTTAATTGGGAACAAAAGATGTGTAATTAAATCAGTAATAATAATGTTTGAAAGATTATTTTTATTTAGGATTAGGAATAATAATGTTTTAAAAAAGATGTTTTTAATATATATATATGTATAGAATAAGAAACTAAATATTTGATAGAAGGTATACTTGTGAGAATGAAATGTATTTTCTCATATAACGTAACTATACATTATATAGTTTTTGTAAACAAAAGTAATAACTATAATAAATGAATATTTTAGTGAAGTGAAAAAAACATGTATACTAAAATCAGAAACAAAAAAAATTATAGTGATTTTATTTTTGAGAAATGTCTTTTAAAAGAAAAAAAAATAGAAATATTTTTTAAAATTAGTTATAATTGAAAAAAAAATAAAAAATTGAACAATTGTTATTTATATATATATAGAAAATAACGGAAAGGTAAATTTTAGAGATAGACGTATACCTTCGATAATAAAGGTCTGTAAATGACTTTAAAATGTATTTAGATTTGAATGTCACATACTGAGCAGTTGACTGTGATTATGTTAATGTATTAAATTTGAAGAGGGATCAGCAATGGTACCTTCAATTTATATATAACAGATAAAAACATAGGTAAAAATAAAATTTCAATAAAACAAGTAATTTTTTAGGATAAAGTGGTTACCAGTTGTATAAGATGTTATTGTGAGGCATGATAAAGGTTTCTTTGTAAAGGAAACTCTGTTTTTAGCTTCAACTTCATTCACAGCCATGAAGAGATACTTGAATGGTTTTCTAAAGATTAATTGTGAACATATTTCTTGTTAGGTAATGCTAGTAAAACTTCAAACTTTTTTAAAGTAGTAATCTATTGTCAATATATCTCACTGTAATAAAAATAAAATAAAGAATGACATAAAGAATATCATTCAAATGCAAGGCAAAAGATAAGTTTCATTATTCAGTGGTCATTAATATTATACTGTGTTGATTGACATAATTGGTTTCTATCCCTTGAACAAAATATAAAGAATAGAAATAAAGAATGAATACTGTAAATTGACCTTGAAGTGGATCTATAACCTATATATCCAAAACCAGCTACTTTACTTATCAAGTTACCATAAAAATGATTGTGTTATTTTGAAATGTTGTTATTCTATCATTTATTCTCATTTATCAGACAGATGAATAATGCAGAAAAGTAAACAGTTGGAATTAATTTTTCAATGATTATTAGTTTAACTTACTTATGGACACACTATTTGTATTTGTAGAACAAAGAAAATTCATCAATGGTTTGATGGAAGTAAAACAGAACTAATATGTTGAACTTTTAATATATTTTATAATAAATTAACAGCAAGCAGTTATAGAGTAAATGGGTAAAAAGAAAGTAAAATAAATAAGGAAATAAATCTATACGAGAAAATTACCCTTAAGAACAGCAGCCTTTACATCATCTAGCACCGTCGTCTCTGCAAAGTTTTCCAGCAACCGTTAAATTACTGCAAAATAATAATAATAAGTTAAATATGCATTACATATTTCTATAATTGAAAAAATTAAATAAATCCATTAAATTTCAAATCTAAAAATTGAAATAAACAAAGATATTAATGACTTAAACAAAAGAAAACCCATTACTTTACTAATTGTCAATATGTCATAACAAAAAATGCGAAAAGATCCCTGAAAAAAAAAATTTTAGCCAGTAAAAACAAATGAAATTTTGGCAAAATTAATTGAATCCATAATTTTTATCACTAAATTCGTTGTTCAACTGTATAGAAGCAGTTAATTTTAATAGCAATAATAAATTTCTAATAAGAAAATAACAGTTAATATTGAATGAAAACAATAGATTTCATGATGCAATGATTCTAAGGTATCAATTTATTTTAAAACATAAACAGTGAACACTGAGGAGATTGATAAAATATTAATATTAAGTTTTACGGTTTTCAACTATTAGTGTAGCGCCCCGAGTTCCGTATACCCGATTCACTACGTCATTTTCTGTCTAAATTTTTCGAATAATATTTTTGCGGAAGAAATAATTGAAATTCATTTTTTTTGCAACATTAAATAAACTGTAATGGCCGATAAAATTGAAACATTTATGAAACCATTTGAAATAGTAAATCGAACCATTAATTTTGTAAAGAAATTGACAATGTCATAATTTCTCAAATAAATGAACTTCTCTAAATTATTCGATTGTTTGGAAAAATACGGAAATCATTAACGTCAAACTTTCAACCGTTTAACGATTATTGCCACCATCATTCATCGCTCGCCACCATCTCCGAAATCTGCAAAACTGTTAAAAAGTAGGGTGAGTATTTCATGGGGGAAATACTCAGTAGACTCATCGCAAATTAATTTAATTTATAAGATGATTAAACACATAAATCCCGGCTCTTTATAAAACGGGCATTGATAGAGCTTCTTTATAAAACTGCTCTTGATAAAACTCATATTGTGCATTACAGCACGGGACATATTTTGCAAATCATAGGCTCTTTGAAATTAGCTCTTTGAAAACAGCTCTTTGAAAACCATATACTTATAAAAACATTTTAATTATGCCAAGCATAATTTCTTTTGAAAGCATAACATAAGATAGGATTGAAATCCTCATAAACATAGGGAGACACAAGAACTTTACCGAACTTAGGTGGCAAGAATTCTTATGCAGTAAAATCATAATAACAGTAAGTATACCAAAACATAATTCTTGAAATTCATAGGGATCATTTCCATCATAACATAAGATAGGATCGAAATCCTCATAAACATATGAGACAGGAATTTTACCGAACTTAGGTGGTAAATCCTCATAAACATATGGAAAGACAGGAATTTTACCGAACTTAGGTGGTAAATCCTCATAAACTTATGGAGACACAAGAATTTTACCGAACTTAGGTGGTAAGAATTCTTATGTGCATAGCAATGATCCAAAACATATAAAACATTATCGTAAAAACATAGGGTATACTTACTTTTCATAAAAACATAAGGTATATTTACCTTTCATAAAACATACTTAATTTTCTTGAAAATTGACTTTCAAAAGTCACATGACATTTATATGAAATCATAATTTAAATCAATTAATAAGTGCGAGTCTACCTCAAATCCGACGAGTGCAAAGTTGAGCGGGAATGACTTCAATTTCTTTAAATTCTCCGTACGCTTCGTCTTAGCCAATAAGTCACTTTAGTCTATCGAATATATAGTTCAAAATGATAAATTATAATTTGAGGACTAAAATTGATGTTTTGAAAGTCGAGGGACTAAAATGAATACTTTGAAAGTTGAGGGATTAAAATGAATACTTTTGATAGTTGAGGGACTAAAATGAATATTTTCAAAAGTTGGGATTTAAAATGAATATTTTGAAAGTTGATGGACTAAAATAGATATTTTGAAAGTTGAGTCGGAAACTCAAAACAATAGGGTTGAAATAATATATTTTAAAACAATAGGGGCTGATTTGAAACATTTCAAAACTTGGGGACTTTAAGTACAAATTCTGAAAAATTATTAAATCAGATTTTATTCTCTCTCTCTCATTCGTATCAGCCAGAGGGAGAGAAAAGTGAGAGAGGCGAGCGATGGCGATTCCGATCTTATACCGGCGGTTCGCCGGCGCAATACCGGCGCTGGGTGCGGCGAGGGATGAGGGTGAAATAGGTTAGGTTTTTGTGCAGTTTAGGTGCGAGATATAGCTAAACCGAGGCTTGGAGTTCGCGATTGGGTTTTGAGATTCCGGCGAAGGGAGCAGCGCTTGAGGTAAGTAACTGGTTTACGTTAAATCCTGGGTTTTTGGTTTGGATTTTGAGTGTTTGATTTATGATAGTGGGCAGAGTTTGGTGGTTGGACTGCGGTGTGGTGGTTGAGTGATTTCTATCGGCGATGTGGGCTGTTGCGGTTTGAGTGGTGGATAGGATGAGGCTTGATGGCTTCGATCGATGTTGGTGTTCATGATTCGAATTGGGCATAGAAGGTAGCAGCTTAGCAGATTGGTTGGGTTGAATTGTGCAGTTTGGTGATGATGATGATTGGTGGTGCTGCAGGGGTGGTGACGGTTGAACTGTGGTTTTATGAATTGGCTGTGAATTGATTATGGTGAGGCGATGCTGAGAGTTAGGATTTTGGTTGCAGAGAATTGGTTTCGACAGTGGCGATTGAGGTGGGGATAAAATGGTTTGTATATTGCAGTGGGGTGATGTTGAAATGGTCAGTTTGATGGCTGGCTGCATTTGGAGAGGTGATGATGGCGACTGAGTGATTGGTGGTGAAGAAGGTAGTTAGATTGGGTTGTTTTGCTAGTGATGAAACAATGGTGGCTTACTGGTTGTGCTTGATAATTTTGGTGGTGCAGTTTGTGGTGGCTGAAATGGTTTGAAGAGTGCTGGTTGCAAGTTTGTGATCTGTGTGATGGTGATGATAGATGATGGAGTTTATACAGGTGATCTCGTGGGCTGGGGATGGGTAATGATGATAGTGAGTGTCATTTGCTTTGCTGGAAAGAGTGGTTGGCTCAAGAATGGGGTTGTAAAGTGTGGATTCGAGGCGGAAAGGAGAAAACATGTGGGGTAAAAGTTTTATTTAATTTGGTATGATAATGATGGTGTTATGAGGTGGAAAGAGTGATAAATAAGAAGGAAAGGAGAATAAAGATGAATGCAAAACGTGGGAAATAATCAACTGAAAATTAGACTAATTTTGATTAAGAAATGTATTTAAAACAGATATATTTTGTACTGAAAATAATTTGAGAATAAATAAATTTTGAAATAAAATTGAAATACGTATTTGGACTTGAAATAATTTGAATAAGGATCATTGGGATATTTTAATAAATTTGGAATTCAAAATGATTTTGAAAATAATATTTTGAATAAATAATTAAAATAACATAATTTTAGAAATTCGGATTTTAATTTAAAATCGAACAAATTCGATATTTCTTGACTTGGCTAGACGAACACGTCACGGTGTTAACTTCAAAATAATGAGTGAAATAGTAGCGACACAATTTTCTAAATATTAAATAATTATTAAAATTGCGTAAAATCTTGGTCGCTACAATTAGTGTTAGGCAATTCATAAGGATCAGTTAGTGTATATCTTTAAGTAAAAAATGAACCTTTAAGAAGAGAACATATGAACCTTTATTTTCACGTTGCATTCCAATTTCTTCATTTGTAACATTACACTCATTTGATGATATTTCCTCTAAAAACACAAGAGGAGTCAATTATCAAAAAAAAAATACACATATAGAAAAACTTTGAACATTAAATATTACAATACAATTGATGAATGAATAAATATGAAGGAAAAAATTACAGACAAATTTTCTAAACTCTATAAAAAATGAAAAGAATTGTAAAGTAAATAGAAGACAAGGGAACTTAAACCTTTGTTCCTATGTTGCACCTCAATTTCTTCGTTGCTAAAATTAAACGTATTTGACGACACATGCTCTACAAATAGCAGAACAGATGGTTATGAAATCAAGAAATAAAAGGAACAATTATATTCTAAATATCACAAACAAAATAATTTTACATTGTACTTGAAAACCTTACCATAGTTGGTAACAATACGACGAGAACGCCTACGAAAGGTGTCACTACACCCTTCATTTCTTATCTTCTTTTGAGCATAAAGGTCTCTCCTCCGTTGATTGCGTGCTTTCCTCTTTTCAATAGCTACGATATCATTCATTGTACAACCTTCATTATAATGTCATTAACCATTAGCAAAAAAGAAGTTAACTAAAAAAAGATACAGTTATTACTCAGTAAAATAACTGTTTACTCAGTAAAATAACTGTTCAGTGACTATTACAAAGAAATAAATTTATAAAATTAATAATAAACAAAGAAAGACAAATATACTTGAAGGTGAAATAAGAGATAAACTAACAATAAAAAAGAAAGACAAATATATTTGCTAGTGAAATAAAAGATAAACTAAAAAAAAAAAATCCACTGACAATAGTAATGCAATCTTCATTTACATCAAAGGTCAAAATAGCTAAACAAAAGAGAAAAGAAAATGACAAAAATAATTGATGGCCTTAAACTTAATTATCACACATGATGTATCAATTAAAAATCAGGAAAAAAATTTTTTTTTTTGGAGTACTCAACTTCAAAAAAGCTGCAAATACATCTACATACATACAAAAAAATTAATTTCAAAATACCATATAAACAGAGAAACACAGTTGCTGGAACTAATAGTGTATTAACTTTACAAAAATCATGGGAAAAAAAAATCTTTTGCTTAATCCGGTTTTGTTCACTAATGATTCTTTTGTTATTGTTATATGCAGACCTGAATATGCAGAAGCAACAATGTAACAAGAGAGAGAAAAATGTAACTCTATATTTCCATACAAGAACATTCAACAACAAAACAGATATACACACATACAGAAATACTTTTTTTTATAATAAAACAGAACAAAAAAAAGAGAAAACTCACAATATATATTATACAAAATTATAACAGGTGTATAAATATGTGAATGCATAAACAATCGCACGGACAGTAATAAAAATATACAGTGAGAAAAAAATCTGTAAAATTCTAGTCCAATGGAACTACCTTTGAAGAAATCCCTTTTGAAGATCAAACTGTAAAAAATGTAACTTGTATTTGTATTGCAAAAACCTGCAACCGAAAAAAAAATGAAAAAAAAAGTTAAAAAATTCTGCGCACACTCACACATAGAAAGAAAAGAACGTAAACATAACATTTCTCTCAAAATTCAAAGCCTAATAGGCCCAAAAAAAAAAAAAATTGAACGACAACATTTGAAAAAAGTCGTCCGATTTCGACCTCCTACCGATACCGAAAACCCTACAAAAAAGGCTGATCTCTGAGCAATACATTTTACAAACAGAACCCATAACAAAGAGATTGTTAAGGGAAAAAAATTAACCTACACCGACGCAAAAAAAAAAAAAAAAAAAAAGAAAAAAAAAATAAAAAACCAGAAACCCAAAAAAAATTAACGGCGGCTCTCTGAGCTGAAGAACAAATGCTATAAACAAAAACGAAACAACAAAAAGAAAGAAAGAAAACCTAGACGGAAGCAAAAATATGGGGAAAACTCGCTCGATTTTCCACCACTAACCCAAAAACGAACGAAAAACCATCAATTCGTGAAGAACACATGCTACAAACAAAAATGAAACAACAAATTGCCAAACAAGAGAACTAAACAAAAACGAAACAAGAAAAGGAAAGGAAGAAAACCTAGACGGAAGCAAAAAAATCGGGAAAAGTCGCTCGAAAAAATCGGGAAAACTCGCTCGATTTTCTACCACTAACCCAAAACCCAACGAAAAACCATCAATCCGTGAAGAACACATGCTACAAACAAAAAGGAAACAAGAAATCGCCAAACAATAGAACGGATTTCGACGAATGAACGAAAGCAGAGGAAACAGGAAACCCTAACTTGGAGACGCCGCTCGAAGAACTGAGGTTAGATCTATTTTGTTCTCCGCCATTTTCTCTATCAAATATCAATCCACCAGAAAACGCGTTTCTTGTTTCTTTTAAAAGTCGTTTTTTTTTATTATTATTATTATTAAGACACATCCCTACATCCCTACTATATATACATATACATAGTCGTTTTTTTTTTTTTTTTTTTTTTTTTTTTTTTTTTTTATTAAAAGTCGTTTTTTTTTTTTTTATTAAGACACATATATATATACATATACATAGTCGTTTTTTTTTTTTTTTTTTATTAAAAGTCGTTTTTTTTTTTATTATTTTTTTTATTAAGACACATATACTTATTAAGACACATCCCTACATATACATATACATAGTCGTTTTTTTTATTTTTTATTAAAAGTCGTTTTTTTTTTATTAAAAGTCGTTTTTTTTTTTTTATTAAGACACATATACATATACATATACATAGTCGTTTTTTTTTTTTATTTTTATTAAAAGTCGTTTTTTTTTTTATTTATTAAGACACATATACTTATTAAGACACATCCCTACAATATACATATACATAGTCGTTTTTTTTTTTTTTTTTTATTAAAAGTCGTTTTTTTTTTTATTTTTTTATTTTTATTAAGACACATATATACATATATAGTCGTTTTTTTTTTTTTTTTTTTTTTTTAATTAAAAGTCGTTTTTTTTTTATTAAGACACATATATACATAGTCGTTTTTTTTTTATTAAGACACATATATACATATATAGTCGTTTTTTTTTGTTTTTTTTTTTTATTAAAAGTCGTTTTTTTTTTTATTAAGACACATATATACATAGTCTTTTTTTTTTTTTTTTTAATTAAAAGTAGTTTTTTTTTTTATTTTTTATTAAGACATATACATATATATACACAGCACGACTATATACATACAGTTAAAAAAAAAAAAAAAACGAAAAAACGCTACTCAGTAGTTTTATTAAGACACATATATACATATATAGTCGTTTTTTTTTTTTTTTATTAAAAGTCGTTTTTTTTTTTTATTAAGACACATATATACATATATACATAGTCGTTTTTTTTTTTTTAATTAAAAGTCGTTTTTTTTTTTTTTTTTTTTTTTTTTTAAGACATATACATATATATACACAGCACGACTATATACATACAGTTAAAAAAAAAAACGAAAAAACGCTACTCAGTAGGGAAAAGTGTGAAAAAGTGCTAATAAGTAAGGACATCTATTGCCTAAAAGTGCTAATTTTGGTCCTTATGAATAGGTAACCTAAAGTGAGATTTATGTATAGTAGGGATGTAATTTTGTTTTCTCACTTTAAATTTTAAGTCAATTTAAACATACAAACCATTAAAAAAATTTCATAGAAGTTAAACATACAAACCATTAAAAAAATTTAAAGTGTGTGTAAATGTAAATTTTTTATAATTAATTGTCTTTCTTCGTTTTTCATTCTTAATTAAATATATTCATTTCATATGTTAACATATGAAAATCAATTATAATTTTTTTAAATTCGTAAAAAAAAAAGTTGTTAGTATCAAATAAATATTTTTTCTTTAAAAATATAAAATGAAAGAGAATAAAATAGAGCGTTCATCGATCTGTTTTTCTTTTCTATTTCATTTCAATTAAAGTCTAAGCGTAAATTTCCTGGAACGGTAAACATACGACCTGTAAAAATTAAGGTACGTGTAATTGTACATTTTTAAAAATAATTGTACTCTTTCTTCATTTTTTATTTTTAATTAAATATTCATTTCATATGTTAACATATAAATTTGATATATGTCAGTAACAAATGATCGTGCATCGCACGGGTGTAACACTAGTTAACTATAATTAGCACAGCCCAAAATGTATTTAAATTGGTTTTGAAATTTATGTATTTTTCAATAAAATAGCAAGGTTTATCTACTTTCTTGACCTAAATAAATAATTGCTTCCACATTCCCAATCAAAATAAATTATTTTATTTCTATTGTGAATTAACCAAAAGGTCCAAAACTCTAAGTTCTTAAATTCGTCTTCAATAATATGAATAGGCTTCATTCAAAATTATTTTATTTTCATGTAATCAATTAATTGGTCTTTAATTTGCATATGAATCCCATTTATTGAAAATTTTCCTTTCAGCAATACAAAGTCGATTTCTATTTCACATTTTTGTGGACTTGATCAGGTATAATATAAATAATATTGGCAAGGAGCTCTTATTTTTTCATTGATTTTTGTTTAAAACTCGATAGCTTTCCCAACTGTGTTTCAAATGAATTCTTTATTTCATATTTCTGTGACCCTGTTAGGCCCTAGATAAATTCAACAATTTTTTTCTTCAAATTTTTTTTCAATCAAATATTTCTATGAGATTCATCACTTTACGCACTTTTCAATAATTTTTCAACCACGCATTAAAAAATTTCTCAAATTTCTCCTACATCAAGCAGACTCTTAAATTTGTTTATGATAAAGCATCCTCTATTCTACAAGCAACTCATAGGATTCTGCATAGAAATGACTATGGCAACTTCCATATTTTGTACATTATGTCCTCATCATAATATTCACGTATATCTAAAACTTCATGATGGCTCTCTTGGCCATGATCCAATTGAGTACCGACAAGTCTTGGGCTCACTTCAATACCTCTCTCACACGACCTGATATTATGTTTGTTATCAATAAATTAACTCAGTTTATGCTGCCCAACTTCCTCTCACTGGACGGCTATGAAACGGGTTCTATGGTACCTCAAGGGCACTTCTCACTATGGTATATTTCTCTTTGCCCGTTCTCGACTTTCTCTCCATGCTTTTAGTGGTGCAAATTGGGCTAATGGTGCTAATACTAGACACTTTACTTCTGGGCATGTGGTTTTCTTGGGCTCTAATCCCATCAACTGGATCTCTAAAAAGCAATCCACAGTAGCTCAATCTTCCACTGAAGTTGAGTACCGCCCTATAGCCTCTACCACAGCTGAAGTTAATTGTTTGTCTCATTTACTTCATGAGCTACAAGTCTCCTTTGTTGCTTCACCTACCATCTACTCTGACAATATTGGTGTTACCTTTTTGTGTTCGAATCCGGTGTTTCATTCTAGCATGAAGCATATTGCTTTCAACTTCCACTTTGTTCTTGAACACATACTCAACAAGTCACTCCGAATCTCTCATGTTTACTCAGCTGATCAACTCACAGATTTCTCAACAAGCCTCTAGCTCATACGGCCTTCCAGCTTCATCGTGCCCTTCCTGCATAGAAATGACTATGGCAACTTTCATATTTTGTACATTATGTCCTCATCATAATATTCTTGTATATCTTTCCATTAGCATATGATTCAGTTTCCTTGTATCATGACACACAGATGTGTGTGTGTGTATATAATTGACAAGAGAAATATATAGAAATTATTCTTCTCATTTGAATTCTTTAGTTTACTCGTTCACCAAAATCTCGATTCATCATTTAGCCTACAATTTTATTAATTATATAAATCCACTAAATACAAAGAAATTTGCTATTATATTAAGTGTTGGATTATGTGTCCAAGTCCAATTAGTTGGGCCGGACTTGGGTTGGCCCAAGTCCACAATCTTTAACCTAATTAGGTTTAGGTTATTCCTATAAGTACTAAGATAATTGTAGAAAAAAAAAAAGTTAAGTTATTTTCTTAATTGCTAGCACAATAATCCAGATAGTGACTTGCTGTGTGGATCACCATTAGAGGCTGGACGATTGGACAGCTATGGTAAAGATCTATACTACAACAATATCAAATTCTAGCGATTCGAACTTAAAGGTATAATTTCTATCACAAACTTCATTGTAGTGCAAGGTTGATCCGGGTTATGATTTCGATACTTTAATTCTGCTGTGCATGTTTATTTCGAAACCTTATAGTGGTATCAGAGCCTACCTTGAAACTCGTTGAAGTTTGTTTTGTTTGGATGTATTTACAATAATTGTTATTGAGATATTAATTTGATTTGCACAAATTAAATCTAAAAGGTTTTAGATTAATGGTTAAAAATCAGATCGAAAAAAAAAAAAAAAAATTCCTGGAGGGGCGGCGCGGCCAACGCCACTAGCTGCGCGTGGCAGTGGCGATCGTCGCCGTTGCTGGGACGCACAGCTGCGCACGGCAGCGGCGGCGATGGCTCTCTGCTGCGCACAGCAACGGTGAATTTCGCTACTGCTGTCGTGATCGCGACAGCAGGTCTCCAGGAGAGCGCCGCGTCGCGTCGGCGATGCGGCACAGAGGATGCGGCGTCGCAGCGGCACACCGAAACCCTAGGGTTTCGGTGTGCTGATTTTGGGGACGGGGGCTGGTTTGCAATTTTGGAAATTGCATACCCGCCCCCCATATTCCAAAAAGGGGCATAGGCAGGCCCTGTGCTTGTTTTCTAAATTAAAATAGGTCCCTTTTGTTTTAAAACTTTGCTGAAAGGTACCTATATTTTGGAAATTAAAATTAAGGGCTTGAATTTTAAAAGGGATTCGAATAGGTCTTGATTATAATTTTATTTTGAGAAACATTGTCTTTAAACAAAAATTTTGAATTTTTGACTTGACTAAAATATTGATTTTCTCATAAAATTCTAAGATAGACCTTACGTGAAATTTTAAAAGGTTGATCCAAATTCGAGTACGACTCGGTTTGGAGATTAAAATAAAAATGATTATTTTTTTTATTTATCGTCCCCATGAATAATGAGTTAATTGATTAATTAGATTAATTGATTAATTTCATTAATATAAAATTGATTAATATGATTAACTAATTGGCATATCAATAAGATTGATTATTTTATTCGATTTGTTTTGTCTAAAAGGGTTTAGACAATTAAAATCTACGTTGCAAATTTGGAAATTAATATATATATGTATTATTAATATTAGATATTAATTATGTTAGGATCTATAGTGGATGATTATGGACTAGACCTATGTGATTGGTTGAATGTATGGTTTATTTAATTCTGTTATTGTTTAATTTGGGCCTGCGAGCCTGTTATTATTTAATTGGGCCTGCGTGCCCATTTTATTTAATTTATTTGGGCCTGCGTGTCCATCTGATACAGACCTGCGTGCCAACTAGTAAATGTTACAGGTAGGAGCAGATAGCGGTTATTGCATTTTGGCATTCGATGTGGGATGCAATGTCCCCTAGGAAATAGACCAACTAGTCTTCTTCATGGCTCAAGGAGACTAGATAGATACCGTCCATAGTCATCCACACTATTATATGTATGATTAATTACATGGTTGATGATAGTTAATTTACATAGCATTGATGAGACGTTACAAACCCCTCAAATTAAATATTAAATTCGTATTAATTAGTTAATACAAAATGCCTTCCATTGTTATAATGATAAACCAGAATCCGCCATCAATGTCAGCTTGTTGAGTCACTCAAGGTTGCGAGATGGAAGATGTGTTTAATCGTTATGAAATATACGATATTTCTGAACATATGGGTAGAATTTAACCATAATTCATCTCTTGTTGAGTCACTCAAGGAGACAAATTTTGGAGGCACGATCAAGTGAACGCATAAGATGTGCAAGACAAAGAGTTGTCTGCTTGATGATTTAGGAGTCACATAGAGATGTGATTGATAAGTGTATCTACCTAGAAGTTTTACTGGAGCTTGTTGAGTCACTCAAAGTTCTAATAAAATGAAGGGATCCTAGCCCACTGGGAATCATACAGATTCTACCAATTAATGTAAAGGGGTCGTTAATTCATGTCAAACAGTGGGAGTACATATTAATTTAATAAAGTCCAAATTATATTAATTTTTCTGTATGTAATTATTGTTCTATTTTTGTCATTTCAGTTATTGAATAATGAGTAACCATATAAGTTTGAGAAGCATACTTGATGCTAACAAACTTACCGGACCAAATTTTTTGGATTGGCATCGTAATGTGAGAATTGTTCTCAAACATGAAAAAATTGGATATGTCATTGAGCAGCCAATGCCGGAAGTTCCTACTGAGGAAGCTACGCCGGAGGAAGTGCAAGCTTATAATAAACACAGTGATGACGACAATACTGCAAAATGTGTGATGCTTGCAGCTATGTCACCTGAGTTACAAAAGCAGTACGAGGGTATGGATGCTCATACCATTATATTTCATCTCAAAGAGTTGTATGATGAACAGTCTCGGACTGAGAGGTATGAGACATCCAAAATGCTATTTAGAGGTGTGATGGCAGAAGGATCTTCAGTCAGTGCTCATGTGCTGAAGATGATTGGCTTTATTGAAAAATTGGGCCAATTGGGTTTTGCTATGGATCACGAACTAAGTGTTGACTTAATTTTACAATCCCTGCCTGATAGCTATTCACAGTTTATTATAAACTTTAACATGAATAAGATTCAGTGTACCTTACCTGAGCTGCTGAATATGCTGAAAACTGTTGAGCCCAACATCAATAAAGGTAAAGGGCAGATCTTGAACATTGACAACTCTAAGGGAACTAAGAGGAAGTCCAACTTGACCTTTAAGAAAGGATCCAAGAAGATCAAATATACTGGAAAAACAGTCAAAGCTGACAAAGGAAAGTCCAAGTCTAATGACCCTTGCTTTCATTGTGGAGGTAAAGGACATTGGAAAAGGAACTGCAAGGTTTACCTCGCTAGCTTGAAGGGTAAGAAGTCTAATGAGGCTTCCACTTCAGGTAATTATTTTATCGAGGTTTTTATGTCTGCTCCTTTAGATTCTTGGATATTGGATACCGGATGTGGATCTCATATTTGTACAAATATGCAGGAAATAAAGAATAGTAGAAGACTGCAGAAAGCGGACGTGGACCTACGAGTGGGAAATGGAGCAAAAGTTGCTGCATTAGCTGTAGGAACCTACAATTTATCATTGCCCTCGGGCCTTGTTTTAGAATTAAAAGACTGCTGTTTTATTCCTTCCATTACTAAGAACATTATTTCAGTTTCATGTTTGGACATTGATGGTTTTTTCATTGAGATTAAGAATAAATGTTGTTCTTTTTATCTTAATGAATTGTTTTATGGTTGTGGAAAATTAATTAATGGCATCTATGTTCTAGACATGCAAAGTACTATAATGAGTATAGAAAACAAAAGGCCTAAGAAAGATAACGTTAATAATTCCTACCTTTGGCATTGTAGGCTTGGTCATATAAATGAAAAACACATATCCAAGTTACATAAAGATGGATACTTGGACACAAATGATTTTGAATCATTTGATAAATGCAAATCATGCCTTTTAGGCAAAATGACCAAGTCACCCTTTACTGGAAAGGGAGAAAGGGCTACCGACATTTTGAGCCTCATACATAAGGATGTATGTGGACCAATGTCAACGAATGCTAGAGGAGGTTTCTCCTACTTCATCACTTTCACAGATGACCATTCTAGATATGGATTCATCTATTTAATGAAGTTCAAGCATGAAGCCCTTGAGAAGTTCAAGGAATTCAAGCGAGAAGCTGAGAAACAAACTGGTAAGAGCATTCTCACACTTCGATCTGATCGAGGTGGAGAATACTTAAAAGAAGAATTTTTAAGTTATCTTAAAGAGAATGGGATTCTCTCGCAATGGACTACACTGTATACACCACAACATAATGGTGTATCTGAAAGGAGAAATCGCACTCTATTTGACATGGTGCGATCAATGATGAGCCGAGCAGTTCTCCCAAAATTTTTTCGGGGTTATGCACTTAACACTGCATGCCACACACTAAATTGTGTCCCGTCTAAGTCGGTTGATAAAACTCCATATGAGATATGGAATGGGAAAAGACCTAATCTCTCATATTTGAAGATTTGGGGTTGCGATGCTTATGTGAAGCGTTTAAAATCGGATAAATTAGATGTTAAATCCGAAAAATGCCTATTTGTAGGGTATCCAAAGCAAACAGTTGGATACTATTTCTATAATCCCACCGAGATGAAGGTCATCGTGTCAAAACATGCTATATTCTTAGAGAAAGAATTCATTCTAAGAGAGAGCAGTGGGAACAAAATAGAACTTGAAGAAATTCAAGAAACTACAGGAGAGGTAAACCGATTAGATGAACTAGTGGCTGTGTCTAATATTGATGAGACACAGACTGGTAATGGGGAATCGCCAGACCCTAAGGACATACCAGCTCCACGCAAGTCAAAAAGGGTTATTCGTCCTCCCAAAAGATTTGATCTTATGATTACCAAAGAAAACTTGCTAATTGAGGAAGACGAACCCTCGACTTATGCAGAATCAAAGTCAAGTGTTGACTCAGTGAGATGACAGAAAGCCATGGAATCCGAAATGAACTCCATGTACGAAAACAAGGTTTGGACCTTAGTTGACCAACCTGATGGGGTAAGACCCATAGGTTGTAAATGGGTTTACAAAAGAAAGGTAGACATGGATGGTAATGTTCACACATACAAGGCAAGACTCGTGGCAAAGGGATATAAGCAAAGACAAGGAATTGACTTTGATGAAACCTTTTCACCAATCGCCATGTCTAAAACTATTCGGATTCTGCTTGCAATAGCAGCATACTACGATTATGAAATTTGGCAAATGGACGTCAAAACTGCGTTTCTTAATGGGAATCTTAATGAAGATGTGTACATGACACAGCCCGAGGGTTTTGAATCCAAAGAACAAAACAAAGTATGCAAGCTACAAAGATCCATATATGGGTTGAAGCAAGCCTCTCGGAGCTGGAATCTTCGTTTCGATGAGACAATCAAGAAGTTTGATTTTAACAAAAATGAAGATGAGCCGTGTGTGTACAAGAAAATTAGTGGGAGCAAAATTGTGTTTCTAATTCTGTATGTAGATGACATATTATTATTAGGAAACGATATCCCCATGCTTCAATCAGTAAAAACATGGTTATCCAAAAATTTCTCCATGAAGGACATGGGAGAGGCAGCATACATCCTTGGGATTAAAATCTATAGGGATAGATCTAGAAAGATACTTGGCCTATCACAGTCCTCGTACATAGATAAAATCTTAAGAAGATTTAATATGCAAGAGTCCAAAAGAGGACTCTGTCCCATTGCACATGGGATCACTCTTTCTAAGGAAATGTGTCCAAAAACACAGAATGAGAGAGATCGCATGGATAGGATACCTTATGCATCAGCAATGGGATCCATTATGTATGCGATGCTATGTACAAGACCTGATGTTGCATATGCTTTGAGTATCACGAGCAGATTCCAAGCAAATCCTGGCGAGAAACATTGGATCTCCGTCAAGAACATTTTTAAGTACTTGAGAAGGATTAAAAATATGTTTCTTGTATATGGAGAAGATGAACTAAAGGTTCAAGGATACACTGATGCCAGTTTTCAGTCAGATAAAGATGAGTGTAAATCCCAGTCCGGATATATATTTACTCTAAATGGAGGAGCAGTTAGTTGGAAAAGTTCCAAACAAGACACTACTGCAGATTCAACTACAGAAGCCGAATACATAGCTGCTTCGGAAGCAGCAAAGGAAGCCGTCTGGATCAGGAAGTTCATAACTAAATTGGAAGTGGTTCCTATCATTGTTGATCCAATAGCTTTGTATTGCGATAACAATGGATCCATCGCACAAGCGAAGGAACCAAGGTCTCATCAGCGATCCAAGCATGTATTAAGGCGATATCATCTCATCAGGGAGATCATAGAAAGAAATGACATACGAATAGAACGAGTCCCAACAAACGATAATGTAGCAGATCCTCTGACAAAGGGATTGTCTCAACACAAGCATGATGATCATACCAAGTCTGTTGGTGTTAGATACATGAGTGATTGGATCTTGTTTGCATGGGATTTTATTTAAATGTGATATACACTTTGTTTGGACATCGTTGGTATAAGCGTTTACTATTAAATTGAGTCTACATCTTGATTGGCAAATATGTTATTGCTTAGAATTACAATAATGGAGTCCGTAGAATAAGTAAACAACTTGTAAGTCACAAGCTGTTGTGATTGTGAGATTCAAGTAATAGAATGACTTATTCTTAAATTATCCCTAGTCAAAGCAATAGCAAGATACGGATATTGTTATTGCAGTTAGACTAGCACGTGTTACATTTCTTTCTTATGAAGAAAGTAACTCATCTCACAAGTTAGAATGTAGAGGGACATTCAAATGAACACGTGGATGCATTGTTAGATGAACAATCATTGGATGGCCCGCCTAGAGATACCACATGGATAACTATCCAAACGTTAGTGGTAAATCTCTAATGTGAGGTTGTGGATTTGGTCCTTTGACTTGAGGACGTCATAGAATCTTATATGAGAATCACTATGTTTTGGCGAGCGTTGATGTTGGCTCTTGAGAAGGAATCTTCAGGATGACGCTGTACGGGTATAGTGAGACTCATATGAAGGTTGTGTATGTCCAAAATGTGGATTCATCACTCCTGGGTAGTAGGAGATTGTAACCTGCGTTTCACCAAACAAAGTTGATGTAAAATCCTCGGCCGGGGTAATGTTATGAATTGAAAATTTTTCAGCCATGACTGAATCAGATGGAGGTGAATAAAATAATTGGTTAAAAGAGATTGACGTTATCCCATGTATTTCAACCAATTGGGTTATACATGATGAAGGGACTATATTTCCATGGCAACTACATATAAACTGGTCTTGTCATACCACATGACATTCCCTTCACATGGATTGCCTTGATACGTTGCTAGACGTCAATCTCGGACTGCGACATGAATTAATCGATCTTGGTAAATCGAGGATGAATGTGAAATAGAGAGTTCGGTTCATCTCATTCCAATTAGATTGGAATGATAATGACATGACGTTTGCCATTGTGAATGGAACCTGATTGGTCACACACAGAAAGCAAGTATTTAACATCTGGAATTGGATCTTGTACAAGTGGGAGATTGTTGGATTATGTGTCCAAGTCCAATTAGTTGGGCCGGACTTGGGTTGGCCCAAGTCCACAATCTTTAACCTAATTAGGTTTAGGTTATTCCTATAAGTACTAAGATAATTGTAGAAAAAAAAAAGTTAAGTTATTTTCTTAATTGTTAGCACAATAATCCAGATAGTGACTTACTGTGTGGATCACCATTAGAGGCTGGACGATTGGACGGCTGTGGTAAAGATCTATACTACAACAATATCAGATTCTAGCGATTCGAACTTAAAGGTATAATTTCTATCACAAACTTCATCGTAGTGTAAGGTTGATCCGGGTTATAGTTTCGATACTTTAATTCCGTTGTGCATGTTTATTTCGAAACCTTACATTAAGTCCCTATTTGGGGGAGATTAAAAAAATCAAATTTCTAGTAGCGGTTGAAAGTTTTGATTCTATAAATATGTGATTAAAATTAATTAATAATTAAAATCTAAATTTTACCAAATAGGGCTAAAGTGCTACCAGCTACAACTCATTATTTGATCATATGTACCGTCCCCATAATTGACCTTCCAGTTGCAAACACAGATATTATCAAATTTAATAAAAAAATCAACATTTTGCCATGTTTGCCGGAGGTAAAATCAGATTTTTAGGTACACATTAAAATCTAGATTTTAATCTAAATCAAAGTCATCAATAAATTTGAACCATATATTTTATGGAATTCATAACTTTTAATCACATGTCTCATCAACTTTTATCAAAATTTACTAAAAATCTAATTTTAATCTCCGCCAAAAGAGGCCAAATATTGATAAATAATGATAAAATATGGTTGAAAAGTTATGGATTACTTGAATACACGGTTAAGATTAAAGGCTTTAATTTGTACCTAAACATGAACTTTATTTTATATGTCAGATTGAGTATAACGATGTATTGATATTTTACAAGTATATGTTGATTAATCATGTACGACCGTCGACCAATATATTTAATTTTAAAGTAGCATCTAAATGCATACATATACGTTTATACATGTAAACAACATTCGTTGAATAAAACAAAAATTATTGAAAGAGAGCACTAGAAAAATCCTTCGTTTTCTTTAAGCTTTTAATACTTTATAAATTTGGCCACATTATACGCTTTCTAGCTTGTCCTCCCACGTTATTCACAAAATAAGTCCCAGTGTTGACCCATATCTAACGCGGAAACTCAGTTTCAAGAGGAATTATTCATTATTATTGCTTTCTTTTTACATTTAATCCCACTTTATTTTTTTAAGCTAATTACAACCTGTTCGGATCCTTTGATTTTTTTTTTTTTTTTGCTGCTTATAATCATTTTAATTTTCAATACAACTTTTTAACTACACATCTTTTTTCTCTCTTTAATTTTTAACTATTTATTTATTTCGAGATTTAAAAAAAATATATGTTTATAATCCACTCACCTGACGCCAAACAAAGGCTAATTCTTTCCATTTCTTTTTTCCTTTTGGAGTAGCTTTCGCCTGATTCTATCCATCGCAATACTTTTTCATTACTTTTAAGAATAAATTTGTATTTCTCTCGTGCGATACACAAAGTTATTCAAAAATATCAATTTCAATAATTATTTATAAAACTTTAATGTTATACATAATTAACACAAATTCAAAATAAATTGAAAAATAATATCTACATTATCTTAAAAGTGTGGATGAGTGAGAATCTTTTGATTTCCCATTTTATCCTCACATTCTTTTCTTTTTTCAATAATAACCTTAGTTCATTTATTGAAACTTATTTATATATATTTTAATTTTTAATTTTTAAAAGTGTGGATGAGTGAGAATCTTTTGATTTCCCATTTTATCCTCACATTCTTTTCTTTTTTCAATAATAACCTTAGTTCATTTATTGAAACTTATTATATATATTTTAATTTTTAATTTAAAAATATTAATTTATCCACATTGATTAAATCGAAATTTCATTAATTTATCCACGTTGACTAAATCGAGATTGGTTATTCAACTAATATTAATTTAGTATCATTACTTTTAAATTTACTTTTAGAATATTGTCCCATCAAGTTTCATTTTCCGTGATAACTCCACTGAATATTTCAAAGAGTGCATCTATGCGTTAAATAATTTTTTTCTATTATTAATTCAAACAATTATGTTTAAGTTATCGATAAAAACAGATTTTCTATAATTATTTTCAAACTAGGGTGAGTGTGAATTATATATATATATAAAATAAATAATTTCAAACTCTTCGAAAAAAAGATCAAAACTGAAATTTTAATTTTAATTTATATAGTCTTTGTTTTGTGATGATTAAAATAAGATTTTTAATATATTTTGATAGAAATTAATAAAATGTGGTTGAAAAGTTTTATGTCCAATGAAATGTATGGTTGAAATTAGTTGTTGACTTTGACTTAAATTAAAATCTTATTTTAATTTATCTCAAACGAGAGCATAATATTAAACTTTTTTCCTTATAAAATATGTTCACAAATTAATTCAGTTTATCTATACAAAATTTATTTCACATTTTTTCGCTACTTACCATTAATATTTTATAAAGAAATTATTGATTTGCCTAATATTTTATGATATCATATTACTTCTTAATAAATTACACGCGATTTATTTATTAAGCAAACATTTTAAATAATTGTTTTATATATATTTCAAAGATCTTGACCAAAATTCTCAATAAAATATTAATATATTAAGAATTGAATTTCATTTACAATTTTCCTCTAACAATATCAATTACGCAAATTATTTTAAAAAATAATATTAGTACTTAAAAAATGTTACTTTAACATTCATCATATACATAAGATGTGTGAAGCACGTGCTTACTACTAGTTATATCAAAATAACTATTAAAATTTAATAAATAATTTAACTAATTCAAATTATAATAGTTTATTTGAATAGTAATTCAATTTATATATCTAACTAATACATGACTTTTAATTTCAATAATTTTTACAAGCTATTATTAATTTCAAAAAAAAATACAAATTTAGTAGTTTATTTAATGGTATATCATGTCAATGTAATATTATGGTACAATATTAATTTTGTGGAAGACATCAATATATTTCTCACGATTTTTGCAGTCTCTTCTCTTATTTAAGTTTTTCCGACTTTCATTCAACAATATCAATCACAATAATTATAAATGCGTGCTTAACTTAAACACACGAATATTTGTATTTAACCAATAAAATTATATTTTTTTACTTATAAAATCAAATAGTCAAATAATAATTACGTAAATATAGTAATTATCATGATATGACAACATGCAATGTTGGAGTTAAAAAATTATACTGAAAATCGTATATCATATAACATTTATGCAACTATTAAAATTAAGAATGATTAAAAAATGATTTTTTTAAAAAAAAATAGCAGAAAATGAATTTTTTTTAAAAAAATGAGCCAAAATGATTTTTTTTAAAAAAAAAAATGAAATTTTGAATAATGAATATCAAGATGAAATAAGCATAACATAAATTAGATAAATATGCTTCTATTTTTTAATACAATCATTAATATTTATAAATCAATTTATAAACAACATAATTTCTCAAACTACTTTTTAATCACACATATTTTTGTTAACCCAAGAGTAAACTAACCAAGAGGGGGGTGAATTGGTTTATAAAACTTTTTCGATAAATAATCTCAAACTTAAAAGCAATAGGTACAAGTATTAGCACTTAGTGATACAAGTAACTAAACTATCAATGTAGTGTGCTATACATGTGTAAACTTAATTGATAAGGCAAGTATAGCACTAAGATAAAGCGTTGCACAATATAAATTGATAGAATAGAGTAAGTGCGATGCAAGTAAATAAAAGGGATGAGAGAGTGCAAACGCGATTTATGGAGGTTCAATCAACCAACGTGATCTACGTCCCCCGTTACCGAGCTCTCCGTCACGAGCAAGGCCAAATCCACTATTTTGGTAACTTACAGCAAGGAGTACCAAATCCTTAGGCGACTTACAACAAGGAGCGCCTGTAGCGACCAAGAATTTTTACGCGATTAATAATTATTTTAATAGAAAATCGTGTCGCTACTATTTCACCCATTTTTATTAAGTTAACGCCACGACGTATTCGTATAGCCAAGTCAAGAAATAATCGAGATCGTTCGATTTTAAATTAAATTTCGAATTTCTAAAAATATCTCAATTCTCTTGATTTAAAGTATATTAAGTCCAAGTACTTAATTCAATGTTATCCCAATATTTATTTATACAAAAATTACTTTTATTATTGAAATTAAGAAAATATATGCAAGCATGGGAGGTTCCATTATATGTAATCATGAAGAGCATAATATTTGTATAAATATGGAAAAGTATATGAATGATTTATATACTCCATTATATATAATCATGAAGAGCATAATATTTGTATAAATATGGAAAAGTATATGAATGATTGATAAGACTCCATTATATGTAATCATGAAGAGCATAATATTTGTATAAATATGGAAAAGTATATGAATGATTTATATACTCCATTATATATAATCATGAAGAGCATAATATTTGTATAAATATGGAAAAGTATATGAATGATTGATAAGACTCCATTATATGTAATCATGAAGAGCATAATATTTGTATAAATATGGAAAAGTATATGAATGATTTATATACTCCATTATATGTAATCATGAAGAGCATAATATTTGTATAAATATGGAAAAGTATATGAATGATTTATATACTCCATTATATATAATCATGAAGAGCATAATATTTGTATAAATATGGAAAAGTATATGAATGATTGATAAGACTCCATTATATGTAATCATGAAGAGCATAATATTTGTATAAATATGGAAAAGTATATGAATGATTTATATACTCCATTATATATAATCATGAAGAGCATATTATTTGTATAAATATGGAAAAGTATATGAATGGTGCTTTACTTTAAGAAAAGGATGTGTTAAAATTAATAGAATTGAATGATTATGTTTACAATATGCCAACTTTATACATCTATTTAAACCCATCTCTTTTACACACAACTCTACACATATACACTTATTTCCAATCTCTTGACAAAATCCACAAGTAAGAGAAATTCAAGGTGGTCAAGAAAGTTTTGGTCCATTTACTACTACACTTCATTTTAATCTTTTAAAAGGTAAGTATATCTTATGTTTTTATGAAAAGTAAGTATGTTTTTATGAAAGGTAAATACACCTTATGTTTTTATGAAAAGTAAGTATGTTTTTATGACAAGTAAGTATATCTTATGTTTTTATGAAAAGTAAGTATGTTTTTATGAAAGGTAAATACACCTTATGTTTTTATGAAAAGTAAGTATGTTTTTATGACAAGTAAGTATATCTTATGTTTTTATGAAAAGTAAGTATGTTTTTATGAAAGGTAAATACACCTTATGTTTTTATGAAAAGTAAGTATGTTTTTATGACAAGTAAGTATATCTTATGTTTTTATGAAAAGTAAGTATGTTTTTATGAAAGGTAAATACACCTTATGTTTTTATGAAAAGTAAGTATGTTTTTATGACAAGTAAGTATATCTTATGTTTTTATGAAAATGTTTGGATCATTGCTATGAAATCAATCTCACAAGATTGTTATGGGTTCCATATGATATGTTTATGATTATGCTAAGGGGACCGGAGTTTAGTAGCGCTACACATAAGAATTCTTGCCATTTAAGTTCGGTAAAATTCTTGTGTCTCCCTATGTTTATGAGTATTTCGATCCTATCCTATGTTATGATGAAAATGATCCATATGCTTTCAAAAGAAAATTTATGCTTGGTATACTTACTGGAATTTTATAAATCTCACTCCACGATATTTACCATTTTCAGATAATTGAAGGTTCGAGGCGGTCAACATGGAAGTGGCAAAAGTGGTTAAGATTGATGAGATAATTATGTTGAACTTTATGTAAGAAAATTATGTTCTATTTTTATTCACAAATAAAATTATGGGATTCTAATTATTCTTTTGAATAATTTTACATTACTATTTAAGTCTCGATAATATGATATGAGTCACTTTTAGTGGCACTCGAATGGTCGAGAATTCGGGTCGTCACAGTTGGTATCAGAGCCAAGAGTTTTAAAAACGATTCTGTAGATTTTTGAAATTTTATTTCTTTAAAAAAAAAAAAAAAAATCACTATTCACGTGAACAGTAAAACGACGTGCTATTCATGATGAACAGTGAACGAAATCACTATTCATTATTAAAAAAAAAAGTTGAATTTTCACATGTCAAGTATGGTTATGATTTTGAAAAGCATGATGAAATTTGATGAGCGAATTTCAAGGACAAAATTCATTTTAAGCAAGGGAGTTTGTAATGTCCTGAAAATTTTATGGAATATAATTAGTTAGTGATATGATGTTTATATTGATGTCTTTGATAAATTTCTAGAAGTTCGGGGACTAAAGGAAAAATAAGATTTGACGATAAATTTTATTTGGGTTAAGTTATTAATTATTGATGGGGAGATAATTACTATATCGATATTGGATTTGTTTTGAAAACTGTGATTAATTAGGAATTATGATTCAAGAAAATGTTGATTTGGATACAACCACATTAAATTATTGTTGATTAAAGGAAAATAAGATTATATGAAATATTTTAACTCATCACTCTACTATGTCACTCTCCACGTATTGACTCCTCGAACCAGGTATGTTATATGCTTTGCAAGTCATTTACGATTTTATTAAGACATGTTAAGTATGAAATCTTCATATGTTATGAATCTTTAAGTGAAATATACATGTTGAGTATGATATGAATTGATAGAAGCCTGAATTTTAATTTATTCCTTTTTATGTAGAATCATGAGACATAGAGGATATTGATATGAATTTTGGTTCATATTAAGCTTAGTAAGACTGACTAAATTAGAAAAATAAGTTGGTTCGTAACTTTTGCCAAAAAAATATATGGAATAATATATTAAACAAACAAAATTAATAATGAATTTGTACAATAATTTATCCCTTTATCACTACCTTTGTGTAAAAACAAGGGAAAAACTGTGGATGGTTATTAGTACTTCCTCTTCAAGTTTCAATTTTCGGTTCAATAATTTATCCCTTTATCACTACCTTTGCTTAAAAGCAAGGAAAAACTTTGGATGATTATTGGTACCACTCTTCAAATTTCAATTCTGAAAAAAATTCGGAAAGAAAGAAAGAGAACGGGTGTTGAGCATAATGGGAATAATATGACTTAAGAATGATTTTCAAAATAATTGTTGTCCTCGAGTTTAGAAATGATGAACCTTAAATGGACTTTGCATAATTGATTTTAGACATGGCACTAAGTATAAGAAGTCAACAGAAATGATTAGAAATATGTTCAGATTATCTATCATTTAGATTTAATGAGAAATAGCGAGCCAATTTTATGAAGTTTTATGAGATGTTAAGATTATAAGTGATATGATTTTAATGAGACTTTTATGAGAAGCATTATGAAGTTAGAGATTTAAAGATTTGGTTATTGGGAATTAAGTAATGGCTATTATGTTGAGTAAGTGAATTATGCCTCTATATTGAAGAGAAATTTATTATGAACTTTGGCCTTGTGATTAAATTTTGGGAATATGATTTATGACTTATAAATATAAGTATGAGTAATCTTTTGAGCCAATTAAGGTATTGAAGGAAGTGATATTGTGATATTGACGACTATGATTTGAAATTTCTATGTTGAGGAATTATGAATTGATTTTCTGGAATATTTTTTTATAATATTGAAGTTTGATGAAATTGTGGTCAATTTTTAGATCGTTGTGATCAAATGTGGAATTATTTATTATTGTGAGTTATGAAGTATGCTTACGGTTTGAATAAGTCCAAATTTCAAAGGAAACTCTGCCTAGAATTTTATCGTTTGGAATTAAGAGCATAGTATGGTATGCAATCACTAAGAGAATTGAGGTTAGACATGCAAATTCATTTACATCACAAACGAGATTTAGTAGAAGATAACAGAGATATTATTATTTTCTCGTAAGGAGAACACACAAGAGTCACACTGGAAAGAAATACATGAAACACGCAAAAGCAAAAGAAAGCAACATGGGAAATTCCTCAAATTGAGAGATGTGTTTCCGGAGTAGCCGTATCCTACCACCTCTGACCTTTTGAGGAAATAAAGAAACCTTCAAAGAGGTGTGTTTCGAGAGTAAGAATACTCCGTAATCTACCACCTGGAACCTTTGAGGTACACACAAGATTTAAACATTAAGGAAATCCTAGGAAATTAGAGGGGTGTCTCGAGAGTAAGAATACTCCGTACTCTACCCCCACCTATTCTAAGATTCATAAAGTTAAGTTTACATTAACCGGACTCCATTTTCGCTTGATTCCCCTTCCTTGCGACCAATCTATCTTAACCACTGCTGGATCTTGTATTGAGATATATGACTGCAGCTTATCCAGTAGTTCATCAATAGTAGGAGCAGAAATAAGGAGCCTTCTGGAAAATGGAGAGATGAATCCCTGTTCCACAGCATAATCAAGAAAGGTTAACAAGCCATCAAAGAAATTGTTAACATTCAGAAGCCCAATAGGCTTAGTATGGAGATCTAGTTGAGCCCACGAGGTAATGTTAAAGATTTCTTCTAAGGTACCAAAACCTCCGGGCAGGGCTATAAAGGCATCAGAACCATATAGCATACAAGTTATGCGTTCATGGATGGATAAGGTTTGAACTTCATGCCCTCGTGTTTTGCCTGCAACATCTACCAAAGGGACAGGTATGACACCGATTACTTTTGATTTCTCTGCAAGAGCAGATTGGGAAACACAACCCATTAGACCACTGCTACCACCCCCATATACAAGAGTGATACCTTTTTCCCCCAATTTCTTTCCAAGATCTACGGCCGCTTCTAGATAACCGAAGCCTTTCCCCACTTTTGATCCACAAAATACACAAATAGTTTTGATCTGTCGAAGTTTTGGTGCTTCCATCTTTGATAGTATAGAAGAGAAAACTTACGAAGAAGATGTGATTTTGGGATGCCTGAACTATGAAATATGTTTGGCTATTTAAAGCCGAAAAAAATTTACTGTTTTTGATTGATTATGAAAAAGTAAAGATTTACTTTTGACAAAATCGGCCAACTTTTGACTGTTTTACCAAAGATATCACCTTTCGGTGATTTATTTCCAGCTTTATCAAAACTCGAGAAAGGAAAATATATTTTATTTCCAAAACGCGTGAAAGAAAACAGCAAAATATTTTAAATGTGTATCAAGAGATTTACCTTATATCATTGTTGAACTGCCAGAAGCCTCATTTTGTAAAACAGACTGGCAAACAGGATCTTTTGCTATTATATTTTGGAGACTATAACGATTTTTGTCCTCGTTAAACTGAGCGTATAAGGAGAGAAGTTCACGTTGCACATAACCACTTGGGTGCGTCTCAAGAGTCAGTCGAATATCATCCAAAGACTCCTTACTCAGTCCACCCTTTATGAATTTGATTTTATCATCCCGATTAGTAGAAGAATATCCTACTGTTTTGCAACGAGTATCACAGTTCCAACGAGCACATTTGTAGCAACCATTCAGCCTTTTTGCTCTTCGTTTCTTTGCGAAGGTGCTTTTGCCTAAACCAGGCATGTACTTTGGAAAGGTCATAGGTAATTCACCAGATAGTCGAACTTTTGCTTCGATCAACCAGCGAACATCTTCTGGAATATCATGAGCCATCAGCAACCTCAATCTTTCGAGCCTTATTCTATAGATCTTTCTCAGATCATTCATAGGAAGATTGGAATAATACTTGCGAATGTTAGAAAGGATGATATCCATTGTTTGATGATTCTAACCTCTTCCCAGCATGAACTATTTAAAAGCATTAAGGATCGGAGGGAATCCGCGTGATATTGATTCCAGCAAGAAAGCGCGGAATAGAATAATGGAAAAGAGGGAACAAGAATTTATGTGCCGTTTACTTTCTTGATAAAAGGAAGATTTGATGATGACGGGATTTGAGATATGGAATATTTTCTTGGATTTTGGGTACTGATATTTTGATATAATAATCAAGGTATAGAAATAATACGGGGATACGTGAAAGTGAAATAAGGACTGTATTGAATCAGGATTAATAAGTTTGTGCAAGTGAAAGGAATACCTTACGGGAAATGTTATGATATTTGAGTTAAGAATTTTAATTATTTGGGAGATATTTGTTTATTGAATTTTGCAGAAATTTTGGGTTACAAATATTGGAAAGATAAACTGATGATTATGTTGATATGTGAATAACATGTTTGGGTATATTACATAGAGAATATTCAGGTAATCGTTTTAATTATTTTGGGATATTTGGTGATAAGAAGAAATGACAAATTATTATGGTATGATATGTTAGTAAAGATTTATTGAAATTTTAGAGATATTAATACGAATATTTGAAGTTACATGATACGATGATAAGTGACAGGTTACATGAGTACTACAAGATATGATGAAATATCACATACGATTGGGAATTTTCATTTTGAGTCAGAAGAATTTATGAGTAGACATATGTCTATTATTGATAGAAAAGTTCATGTCTTAAGAAAACAAATTGATGCATTTAGTCAAAGTCCAGTGGGTTAAATATGGTTGGGTTAAATATGGTAGCGATGATGCTACATAAGAAGAAGAAGAAGAGATTCTGATTAAGTGTTCAGAAATCATAAGATCAAGTAAGTTTAATTTCGAGGACGAAATTATTTTAAGGGGGTAAGTTTGTAGCGACCAAGAATTTTTACGCGATTAATAATTATTTTAATAGAAAATCGTGTCGCTACTATTTCACCCATTTTTATTAAGTTAACGCCACGACGTATTCGTATAGCCAAGTCAAGAAATAATCGAGATCGTTCGATTTTAAATTAAATTTCGAATTTCTAAAAATATCTCAATTCTCTTGATTTAAAGTATATTAAGTCCAAGTACTTAATTCAATGTTATCCCAATATTTATTTATACAAAAATTACTTTTATTATTGAAATTAAGAAAATATATGCAAGCATGGGAGGTTCCATTATATGTAATCATGAAGAGCATAATATTTGTATAAATATGGAAAAGTATATGAATGATTTATATACTCCATTATATATAATCATGAAGAGCATAATATTTGTATAAATATGGAAAAGTATATGAATGATTGATAAGACTCCATTATATGTAATCATGAAGAGCATAATATTTGTATAAATATGGAAAAGTATATGAATGATTTATATACTCCATTATATATAATCATGAAGAGCATAATATTTGTATAAATATGGAAAAGTATATGAATGATTGATAAGACTCCATTATATGTAATCATGAAGAGCATAATATTTGTATAAATATGGAAAAGTATATGAATGATTTATATACTCCATTATATGTAATCATGAAGAGCATAATATTTGTATAAATATGGAAAAGTATATGAATGATTTATATACTCCATTATATATAATCATGAAGAGCATAATATTTGTATAAATATGGAAAAGTATATGAATGATTGATAAGACTCCATTATATGTAATCATGAAGAGCATAATATTTGTATAAATATGGAAAAGTATATGAATGATTTATATACTCCATTATATATAATCATGAAGAGCATATTATTTGTATAAATATGGAAAAGTATATGAATGGTGCTTTACTTTAAGAAAAGGATGTGTTAAAATTAATAGAATTGAATGATTATGTTTACAATATGCCAACTTTATACATCTATTTAAACCCATCTCTTTTACACACAACTCTACACATATACACTTATTTCCAATCTCTTGACAAAATCCACAAGTAAGAGAAATTCAAGGTGGTCAAGAAAGTTTTGGTCCATTTACTACTACACTTCATTTTAATCTTTTAAAAGGTAAGTATATCTTATGTTTTTATGAAAAGTAAGTATGTTTTTATGAAAGGTAAATACACCTTATGTTTTTATGAAAAGTAAGTATGTTTTTATGACAAGTAAGTATATCTTATGTTTTTATGAAAAGTAAGTATGTTTTTATGAAAGGTAAATACACCTTATGTTTTTATGAAAAGTAAGTATGTTTTTATGACAAGTAAGTATATCTTATGTTTTTATGAAAAGTAAGTATGTTTTTATGAAAGGTAAATACACCTTATGTTTTTATGAAAAGTAAGTATGTTTTTATGACAAGTAAGTATATCTTATGTTTTTATGAAAAGTAAGTATGTTTTTATGAAAGGTAAATACACCTTATGTTTTTATGAAAAGTAAGTATGTTTTTATGACAAGTAAGTATATCTTATGTTTTTATGAAAATGTTTGGATCATTGCTATGAAATCAATCTCACAAGATTGTTATGGGTTCCATATGATATGTTTATGATTATGCTAAGGGGACCGGAGTTTAGTAGCGCTACACATAAGAATTCTTGCCATTTAAGTTCGGTAAAATTCTTGTGTCTCCCTATGTTTATGAGTATTTCGATCCTATCCTATGTTATGATGAAAATGATCCATATGCTTTCAAAAGAAAATTTATGCTTGGTATACTTACTGGAATTTTATAAATCTCACTCCACGATATTTACCATTTTCAGATAATTGAAGGTTCGAGGCGGTCAACATGGAAGTGGCAAAAGTGGTTAAGATTGATGAGATAATTATGTTGAACTTTATGTAAGAAAATTATGTTCTATTTTTATTCACAAATAAAATTATGGGATTCTAATTATTCTTTTGAATAATTTTACATTACTATTTAAGTCTCGATAATATGATATGAGTCACTTTTAGTGGCACTCGAATGGTCGAGAATTCGGGTCGTCACAGCGCCTATCCTTTTACAATCGAGTTTTCACACGGCTCTCGAAACCAACAATCGAGTTTTGACAAGGCTCTCGAAAACCAACAATCGAGTTTTGACAAGGCTCTCGAAAACCAACAAGATATAATGAATTGAATTTACAATTGAAATAACTCTCTTGACAAATGATATATTCAAATTAAGTACCAAGAGAGTTAGGCTAACACTTCAATAGATAGCAATGAATAAAGCTCAAGTGTTTTTGAAAACTTTGAAGAATGATATGATATAGTTTTGCTTGAATCAAAGTTTTTCAACCAATGATCTCTCTTTCCAAATAATACTTAGTTAAGTATGAAGAGAGATATACACTTCAATAAGTGTTTGGTGATTTTAACTTAATCAAAGATCAATAATGAATTAAGAGTATTGATTTTTCAACAAGATGGAATTCTTGATAAAGATATGAAATAGTTTTGAACAATCAAGAAATTCCTTGCAATAAATGAAATAGAATTTAAAATAAGGTAAACTCAATAATTTTCTCAATAAATCTCTCTTAAATGCTCTTGTAAGTTGGTGAAATGAATGTAAGATAAGTGGCTATTTATAGATCAAAAAATTCAAGTTCAGCCAGTTTCGGTCGACCGAATCAGTATTTTCGGTCGACCGAAAGTCAAAAACTAGCCGTTGCATTATAGCCGTTTAAACTTTCGGTTGATCAAGATTTTCGGTCGACCAGACTTTCGGTCGATCAAGTATACTTTCGGTCGACCGAAAGTATAAAAACATAAATTTTTATTTTAATGTCAAAAAGTTTATTTTTCCAAAAACTATTTCATGATATGATTTGAAAAATCATTTTTATGCAATTGATGAATTTTAGAAATATTTTTGAGCTTTATAAACTTGCTAAAAATTGATGAGTCGATACCTTTACAAATGAGTTGAAAATAGATCTTCTAAAGCTTTGATCTTCTGTCTTCGACGATCTTGTTCACTTCAAATCTCTTTAATGATTGCTTTGTACTTCAATGGATGACGATTTTGATTTCGGAGTATCCAAATGACATAAATATGATACAACTCAAGAATTGAAATCATTAGTAATACATGAGATCTTGTTTGTTATAATCAAAACAATATAGGCGTGAATAGTCATAGGTCAACAATTTTTTCTCCAATTTTTAACAACACATTTTATCTCCACTTATTCAAAATATCATTTTTTTTAAACTCATTTTCTGCCACATTTTACCAATAAAATAATGTACAAATAAACTAAAAAAATTCTCTACCTTTAACAATACATTCTGAAAAATTTACTATTTCAAATCCCATTATTTGAAATAATGTGTCGTGTTACTTATTATTAGCCCATAACTGAGATCCGTCATTTCAAATAATGTGTTTTGTAAAAATTTCGTAGAATATGCGGTAAATGATATTTTGAAAAATGAATATCAAGATAAAAAAAAAACAATGCATAAATTAGATAGATATAAGCTTTATGTTTTTTAATGCAATTATTACAATTTATAAATCAATTTATAAACAACATAATTTCTTAAAATAATTTTTAACTACACATTTTATCTCCACTTATTCAAAACATCATTATTTTTTCAAAACTCATTTTATGCCACATTTTACATATAAAATAATCTACAAATAAACTAAAAAAAAAAAAAAAATCTCAACGTTTAATCATACATTCTGAAAAATTTTACTATTTCAAACTTCATTATTTGAAATAATGTGTCGTGTCCTATTTGAAACTCGTAATTTCAAATAATGTGATTTGTAAAATCTATGTAGAATGGGTGGTAAATGATATTTTGAAAAACGAATATCAAGATGAAATGGAAATTGCATAAATTAGATAAATATAAGCTTTTGTTTTTAATGCAATCATTACAATTTATAAACAATATAATTTTTCAAACTACTTTTTAACCACACATTTTCTCACCACTTTTTAATCACATGTTTTCTCTGTACTTATTCAAAACATCATTTTATTTTCAAAACTCATTTTCTGTCACATTTTATCAATAAAATAATCTACACATGAACTAAAAAAAATCCACTTCTAACCTTACATTTTGAAAAATTTACTATTTCAAACCTCATTATTTTGAATAATGTGAATTGTAAAATTTATGTAGAATGTGTGATCGAAACTTAATACTTATACGTGTATTAAAATTTATTATGACAAAATAAAATATAAGAATTGCACATTACAAAAGACCAAATTATAAAAATATACACAGCAAGACAAAAAAGTTAAAAAGAAAAATAAATGAAATAAAAGAATAAACATATATTGGGTAAAAGTAAAAAAATGTTTATAAACCACACAAATTCTCAAACCACTTTTTAACAGCACACATTTTCTCTTTCCAAATTTCAACAACTATTTTTTATCTCAAAATCATAAATACACCAGTTTATAAACCAAATGGTGTTACCAAATGGAGGCTTAAGGCAAAAATAAAAATAAATAAAAATAAAAATGGTAGCGGTTGACACCATTAAATTGCTTTCAAAGCAATAAATAATATAATTTCTTTAACTACATACATTTTCTCTCAACTTATCCAAAACATCATTTTGTTTAAAAACTCATTTTCTGCACATTTTACCAATAAAATAAACCACAAAAAAATTTTTAAAAAAAAATTCTACTTTTAACCTTAGATTCTAAAAAAAATCTACTATTTCAAACCCCATTATTTGAAATAATGTATCGTGTCCTGTTTGATACCCGTCATTTCAAATAATGTGGTTTGTAAATTTTTTGTAGAATGTGTGGTAAATGATATTTTGAAAAAATGAATATCAAAATGAAATAGAAATTGCATAAATTAGATAAATATAATTTTTGTTTTTAATGCAATAATTACAATTTATAAACAATATAATTTTTCAAACTACTTTTTAACCATACACATTTTCTCTCTACTTTTTAATCACACGTTTTCTCTACACTTATTCAAAACATCATTTTGTTTTAAAAACTTAATTTCTGCCAAGTTTTACCAATAAAATAATCTACACATAAACTAAAAAAAAAAAAATCTCTACTTCTAACCTTATATTCGGAAAAAATTACTATTTCAAACCTCATCAACTAAAATAATGTATCGTGTTATTCTTAGCCCCTATTTGAGACCCGTAATTTTTAATAATGTGATTTGTAAATTTTTGTAAAATGTGTGATCGAAACGTAATACTTATACATGTTTTAACAATTATTATGACAAAATAAAAAATAAGAATGACACATTATAGAAGATCAAATAACAAAAATATACATAGCATATACATAGCAAGACAAAAAAGTTAAAAAGAAAAATAAATGAAATGAAAGAATAAACGCGTATTCGGTAAAAGTCAAAAAATGATTTATAAACTACACAATTTCTCAAATCATCTTTTAACCACATATATTTTCTCATTCCAAATTTCAACCATTATTTTTTATCCCGAAATCATAAATAAGTCAGTTTATAAACCAAATTGTATTACCAAAAGGAAGCTTAAGGCAAAAAAAAAAAAAAAAAATTGAAATGAAAATGATGTCAGCCGTTTTTAAGTGACTGACATGCAATTAATTAATGATCAGCCGGGTAATGTTAAAAAAAGAAAAAAGAAAAAAAAGGGCAAGCTGCGCGAGAAAAATAATCAACAGCTGGTAAACACTTTTTTACTTTCACATATAGTATATATTATTGTCATTTGCTTCTCGTATTTTAACCCTTCTTTGTTCAATTTCTATTCAAAAATACCAATCATATAATAATATATAGGATAAATAATCCATAATATTAAAATAAGAAATATAAAAAAATAAAATACCCCATTAAATAATAATAATTATAATAATAATAATTATAACAACAACAACAACAATAACAATCAAATAAAGATATAATATGCTAAATTAATTTAAAATATCACTTTTTATTTCTAAAAGAAAAAAATAAAAGAAAACAAAAAATACTAAAGATCTGTTCGATAACTCTATTTTATCGTGTATAAATAGAATTTTTTTATTGTACAATTGGTTAATTCGAGATTTTGATCTCGATTGGGCGTTTTGTTATTATTAAAAAGGATAAGGTGACTTTGTAATGTTCAGTGAAATTTTATTGTTCGTTTTGAATATGGTATGTTTGGGATTGGTTAGCATTAAAAAGAATTTTAAATGTGTTTGTGAACTAAGAGTCATATTTATTGATGAATGTGAACAATTAGGATATTTGGTACATTGACGTCACGGGCAGTCGATGTTCCTCCACTTGCAAATCCAGATAACGGTAAATGCTAAGGACGTCAAGTAAGTAAACTTCCCCTATTTTCATAGAAGTTAAATGTAAATGTGGAATGTGTAAATGACTGTTTGCAATTTATTTGCTTTAATGAATTTCATTTACTTTATGAAAGTATATGTTATTATGAAGAATGTTCAAACATGCACATTATCATGTCATTGCATCATCAAGCATGCATTGACATCGAAATTGGGAAGTGAAATGTTTTTAAATGAAAGAAATGTGTCAAGGTGCAAGTTTGTTCAAAAGTTATGTATCCCAAGTTTTTAAGAAAGAATGGGTGTACTTCTAGTTCATGAAAGATGCGAGTGGGAAATGGGGCGCGGGGGACAGGCGTACCCGAATGTAATGAGCCGCTTTGCGGTGAAATGAAGTGAATGAGCCGCTTTGCTGTGGAATGAAGTGAATGAGCCGCTTTGCGGTGAAATGAATGTTAAACCGCTTTTCGGTGGAAATGTGAATGTGAATCTGGTTCCAAATAAGAATGCCCACTGTTATCTGATTGACTAGAAGATACACCAAGTGAGCTCACGATGGAATGAAGTGAAAGTTTTGAAATGTCAAGTGAAAGCTTGAAAAGTTTGAAAGTTTTGAAAGGTTAAAGTGAATGGGGATACATATTTCAAAGTTTAAAGCATTTCATGTCATAAGCATGCATTCATGCATAAAGTTTACTTACTGAGCTTTAGCTCACCCCAATCCCTCCCCAACATTTCAGGTGATGAAAGTTAGGTGATTCGAGGAGAGCACTTGGCGACAGACTCAGGCTACACCTGCTTTCAATTCTTGAAAATAAAGTTAAATTAGAATTTATTTAAGTTCTAAGTTATTATTTCTTAATTCATTTATTTTGAGAATTGTTTCGGTTGAAATTGGTTTAAATGAGTTATGTCGTTTTTAATATGGGTTTTATTACTACTTATTTCACATAATTGTAGCTTATTGATATAAAATGTTGTGTTGAGGAGTTGGGGGATCGAATTTGAAATAGTGTGGTGACGTGGGAGTTTGATGTAGAATTGGAGTCGAATGTTGAATGTTTGGGATTGAATGAGTTGAATGTGTAGTTTAAAATGGTTTTGATGTCCCTCTACAGGTTGGCTAGGTCCAATTTATAGAGGAAGCTCTGCTGAAATTTTTGTAAAAAATTTTATAATAGATAAATGAAATGTTTAATGTTTAAACGATTTAATTCCGCATTTATAATGTGAATGGAAGTTAACACGCCTAGTTTTCGATGACTAGTAGAAAAGGCAAACCATTAGATAATTAATGTCACCAAAATAAGTTAGAGAGAGATGATGAGAGTTATAGGGCTCTTTTAGTTGACTCCAGAGTCAAGGTCTTCTGATATTAATTTGGAAGGAGGTTAGGTTCAAGGTTGGTTGGACAATAAAGAGTTTTTTCCTCTAATATAATAATTTTCTTTCCTTTTATTTTTGATTACTATTTTAATTGGGACTTCTTTGTACCTTTTGAAAAAAATATGAGACTCCAATTCCTCATTTTATAACGCTTAAATGGAGAAATTGGATGGTAGAATTGTTTAGCTCAACACTTGATTAATTTGAGGGAGTGCTACGGAGATATGTAACCTTGATGTAGGCTGATGGATAAGGTGCATAAGATGTATGACAGAAAGCTTGATACGGAGCTGGTTTGGAGTTTATTTTGTTGATGCAAACGGAAGAAACGTGCCTGATATGGTTAGTGAGGTTGCCGATTTCCCTGCATCTGCTGCTATTGGGAATTTAAAGTGGTGTAGAACAAATGACTGAATGGATAGAAAAACAACTAGACGAAAAGAACGACACCGTAAATTACATGTTTGACTTTCGAGATCAAATTTGAGCCCATAATACATTATTTGTATACTACATTCATGTATACTATATTCATGTATCCCCAAGGATTTGTACTTCTGCATAAACTCTTGTTTGCATATTTATTTGAGTAATGCAATTTAGCCCTTGTTTGGAATTCTATAAATAATTTTCTTTTTTCTACAGTACTCAATTTCAACCATCCATTAAAAGTTAAGTCTACAATATTTGATTTTTCAACCAAATCTCAATCATCTATTCTCCTAAAAATTACTATTCATTGCAAAAAAAAAAAATCTTTTTAAACAATATCAAACACACACGTAGTATTAATGGCGTTTAACATGAGTTTCAGTGATTGTATTTGTAGTTAACATCAGCCTATTTATGATATGCTTCCACCTAGACTTCACATGGATAGGTAGATGCTATACCAGCTTAGAACACCCACAATAAATAAGTTAAATATAACTAATCACATAAGCTTAAAGTTACATGTTAAATGCAACATCCTCATGTTAAAGTTAACATGTACAAATTGCAACAATGGATAAGTTAATTTTTAACTAACTAGCATTTCACCCGTGCATCGCACGAAAGTTGTTATTCAACAATATCGATATTGATAAGTATTTGTATATTATTTAATGCTTATACATAATTAACACAAATACACAATGCATAAAAATAATATTATATATTACAATAACTACTAAGATTTAGCAAAAAATAAAACTAATTGAAATTATAATAGCTTTTTTGAATAATAAACGTCAATTTATATATTTAAATGATAAATGACCGTTAATTCAATAATTTTTATAAGTTATTATTAACTTCAAAGAATATGCAAATTTAAATGTTTATTTAATGATATATCATCTTTGATGTAATATTGTGGATAAATATTGATTTTGTGGAATGTATCAATATATTTCTTATAATTTCTAAGTTTGCCTCTCATATTTAATTTTTTCCAATTTACATTCAAAAATATCAATCACAATAATTCTAAACGCATGCTTAATTTTATCTCACAAATATTTATATTTAATCAATAAAATTATACTTTTACTTATAAATTTAAGTAGTCAAAATAATAACTACTTAAATCTAGCAATTATCATAATATTACAACGGACAAAAAACTACACCCACATTGAAACGCAACTAACTCGGGCCAAAAAATATGTTAAGTCAGAATATATATATATATATATATATACACACCAAAAATTGATTAGTTAGAATATAGGTAGGGAATGAATTTTCATCTCCCAATAATTAAGAAACAATTTGACTTTTTTTTTTTTTGTTGCTAGATTTCCTTTTTGTTTGAACCTATTTAATTTAATCATACAAAAGATAGTTAGAATATATATATATATATATATATATATATATATATATATATATATATATATATATATATATATATATATATTTTATTGATTGATGTGTATAAGTATAAATAATGATTAACATCTCCCAATATGAATATATACACACACACACATGCATGGGCTTAATTAATTAGTCTCTCCGTCTCATTTATATAGACTTGTTTGACTTTCCACACAAATTAAGAAAATATATTTAATATTATTGAAAATATAATTTTTTTGTAAAGAAAATTTCCAACTTACTCTTAATAATATCAAAACTATTACACACACACACACTATATATATATATATACACACACACACACACACACACACCCTATAAAGGGAGAATAGTTGATTAGTGAATATTATTTTATAGTAAATACTAAACAATGATTAATATTTTTTTAATAATTTTTAATTTTAATAAGTACAAATATTATATGATATAATAATTTCTTGATCTTCAATATTGTTCAATTATCGTATATTTGATGAGTTAAGATAAAACACAAATTTATAGTTTATTATGATTTTTTTAATGAAAATTGAAAAAAAAAGTTAAATATGTTAGGCAAATGCAGAAATTATAATAAATATATTTATATTTGAACAAGCATCAATATTCGTACTTATAATATTTCATCTAACATGATAAACAATTAAAAAATTATAAAATTTGCATTTATCATTCAATGAAATTTTCGATAATTTGGATTATTTATGTTGTTTTTAAATTTTAATAATTTTTGTAATAAAAAATAATTTTTGTATCATTTGTATTTGTGTTTATTATGTATAATCATTAAATTTTATGAATGTTTATCTATATTTATCAATTTCAGTTCATCGCACTGGTGGAAATCTATACTATATATAAAAGTACGATAGTTTGACAGAATTTAATTCTTAAATTTTTTATGTTTTAGTATTATAGTAAATAATTAATATGATGTTATTGTTATTTGTATATTTTGGTTATTATTATTATTATTATTATTATTATTATTATTATTATTATTGAATGAGTTCAATCAATACTTTTAGTTATTAGTATTAAAATTATTATTTAATTATTGATTTATTTATTTGTTTGTTGTTCTTAATATTTTAAATCCTATGTGTAGCCATTAATAATTAAATTGTGTTTTTAATTATTAATGGTCAAATAGTTTGTTATATATATATATATATATATATATATATATATTAAACCTCTGTTCAACAACTATTTCTAGGTAAAATGTGTAGTTGAAAAATAGTTTTGAAAAAATATGTGGTTAAAAAAATATGTTGCTTTGATTTTTTAACTAATAATATTAATAGAATGATTAATATTTTTTAATTGTTCTTAATTTTAATAAATTTTTAAAGATTATAGGGTATTATTTTCAGTAGAATTTCGTAATCTCCAATTTTACTTGGTTGCCGTATCATAATAATAGTGAGATTTTCAAATTTATTATTTTGACTACTTATTTTTGTAAATAAAGTTTTATTGGTTAAATTCAAATATTTTGACTACTTCTTTTTTAATTATTGTGATTGATATTTTTAAATGAAAATTCAAAAATATGTTAAATACAAGAGGCAAATATAAAAGTTATGAGAAATATGGTAATACATTTCACTTGCATCAATATTCGTGCGCATAATATTACATCAAATATGATATATCATTAAAAAACTACTAAATTTACATTTTCAATGAAATTATTAATAATTCATAAAAATTATTGAAATCAATAATAATTTATTATTTAAAGATATAAATTGACGTTTACTATTCAATGAATTTTTTAATAATTTGAATTACTTATGTTATTTTTTAAATTCTAATAATTATTGTAATAGAGAATTCTTTTTTATGCATTTATATATGTTGATTATGTATAAATATTAAGATTTTTTTTTTTTTTTTTTTTTTTTTTTTAAGAATGTGTTTTTAGGCTTAGAATGTAAATGTGTTTTGTGAAAAATGATATTAATATTATGTAAATGTGTTTTTAGGATTAGAATGTGTTTTTAGGCTTAAAATGTAATTAACTTTGTTTGAAGATTCAAGTGTAATAGTGATTCAAGTTATATTTTGATTATATATATTGGATTTTTGATGTATTATTATTTATGATTTTCCTTATATTAGATTTTGTACTCAATATTCTTGATTTCAATCCTCTTAGTCAAAAAAAAATTTCGGGGGCTCCGCCCCCGAACCCCCGGGAGGGGGGCCTCCCCCCTCCACCCCCCACAACTTTTAGAGTCTAGCTCGGTACAACATAGAATCCTAGATCCGCCACTGAGTGTACCATAAAATAATATTAGTACTTATATATATAAATGCATTTACACTAATCCACTTTTCATTCATATTAATTCACTATTCTCCTTTTATATATAGTAATATAGATTTTACGAATACTTATTGAAATCGATATTATGGATAATAACTTTCGTGCATCGCACTGGTGATATATATATATATAAGACAATAAATGCATTTACATATATTTAAATTTTGCATTCATACTAATCAACTATTCTCCCTTTATATATAGTATAAATATAGATTTTTTTTACATTATACATTAATCACATTGGCGTCATTCATCATCATCACCTTGTCTTCTCCACCTCCGACGATCCAAATTCTACACTTCCATCTACTCCATTTTCTCCTTATAAAAACCTTTAAAGAGTTAGAAAGAAACATATCAAGATAAATGAAATCTCTTCAAAATCGACAGTAGGTATGATGGTCATGGCGAAGGCTCTCCAACCTATCAATTGGACGGGTTGAGTGGATTATGGGTTAGGCATTGGGGACTTGGGGTTTGGTTGTTGTGTGCAATTACGAACTATGAATATTTTTGTCAACTGAGATATTTTTAAATGAAAATTGTTAGATATCCTTTCGTCTCACATTTATTAAAGGTTTGAACATCCGATGCAAATTATCATTTTTTTAATTAATAAAAGGTTAAAAAAAAAATTTACACAAAATTTTTTAATATATTCTTATTTAATATACATTGTTATCAATAAATATAAAGTATCCATTAATAAATGTTAGAGTATATTAGGTAAAATATTGATAAATTTATAATTTTAATATATATATATATATATATATATATATATATATATATATATATATATATAATTTCAAATTATAATAGAAACAATTTTTCAAATCATTTTTTAACCACATATATTTTCTCTATCCAATTTTTAACCACATCTTACCTAAAAAAATATAAATAATACAAATTATAAATCAAATTTCATTTATTTCGGCCGCCAAACAGAGCCTTAATTATGTTTTTTTTAGGCAATTAATTACTTCCTGGTGAAGATAGATTTGCTTCTATTTTCACACGAATTAAGAAAATATAATTAATGTAGTTGGAAATATAAATTTTTCTTTCAATTTCCTAATATATCCCTACATTAAATAAGAGTATATTAGAAAACTTTAAAATATTTATACTTTCAAATTTCAATGAAAAAAGTAACTTATAATTTGGGACGGACAAATAATAAATACAAATCGTTGATGAGCTATCTTTTCTTTTTTAATAGAGCAAGAGTTGAGGTTTTTATTTTTCATTCCTCTCACCCCTCGAGTGAATCGCACATTCGGAGTTAAATGTTTCAATGACCATTGAACTTTATGAAGTGTCACGACTTGGCCATTGTACTTCATTAAGCATTTCAATGGCCATCGAACTTTGATTCTTACATCTCTATCACTCATCCAATATTTTGCCGTTAGTAAACACGTCTACGTGGACGACGGAATCATGACTTAGCAAATAAATCCGTCCACAATCGCCAAAGCCAGTTGAAATTGTCTCAAGACCACCAAAAACTTGTCAATTTTCCAGGCCGAACTCAACACTGAGGCAATTTTGTAAATTAATCATTGCAGAGTTATGCCTATTAACTTCAGCGGAAGAACTTGTTTGGCCATTAATGGCGACTCCACAACTTGTCGATTTTGGTGTCATTGTCAACATATTCCAGTTTGAAGAACCCAACTGCTGAATCATCTCAATTTTTTGGAGCGGTTGAATCGGATTGAGAATATAGTCTAAAATGTTTTTCTTCTCATCATTACCATATCAAAAACAATTCGACTAGGAAATTATCAAGCTTTCTTGAATTTCATGTTGTTGATTTCTCCATGAAGAAGAAGTATTTATATAATCATCACATTCAAAACTATCAATTTGATTCTTGTGCACAGAATTGAAAAACCACAATCTATTTTATTATATTTTTCCCTCTCATTAATTCCACTCCAGTACTAAACAAAATGCGGAAAACGTTTGGAAAAAGTTAAAAACACCAGGGCCGATGATGAACAATATTTTAGTTTCCACCTCGAGCACGACTACAGAGATATACCCTGACCTCGATCAAACGTATCGAGAGAAGAGCTCCACCCCGATCACTACAAACCCCCCGAGGATTCACCATCCCCGAGGACACATGTTCCTTCGACTTGTGCGTAATGTCCTCGGGGTACATGGTGCTCGGGGGTAACGCATCTTTGACATCGGACACGACCTGATCTAACGTCTAGGACCTACGATCTCCTAGTCCAAAAAGGACTCATCCCCTTTAGAATCCTATTTAGGGTTTACAACCTCATCTCTAAAAAATAGGATGATGATTCCTAACATGACTCATGCAGTGCAGGTATTTTAGTCCTATTACAATTCGTCCATATATCTATATAAAATACATGACATTTAATCATAATTCAGGTACACGATTATTATTCTTCCAGTTTATAGCCTTATGCATAAATTTTCTCCTACTTTTTTACTGACTTAAGCATCGGAGGGATGACGATAACACACATCCTCGGCTTTATTACAGCTATTCAGGAGATCCAGTTCGTGTTAATTTGCTGCGAATATTTCAGGTGCGATTTTTAGCATCATCAGCCGATATACCGTTCGAAAATTGGAACCACGACAGACTTGAAGGGTGGAGTTGTTGACGGTGGCGTTAGTGCCAACTCCTTGTTCAGATATGTATGAGGAAGAAGAAGGGAAAATGGGTACAGGAAATGAATGAGGCGGAGTTACAAACGGATAACAATGGTGTTCTACAAATCTGAATGAGGTAGAAGAAGGGAAAAATGGTGGGTGAGTGATGGAAATGGACGGACCAAAGTTTGGTGGCCATTGGGATGCTTAATGAAGTACGGTGGCTAAGTCGTGATACTACATAAAGTTCAATGGCCTTTGAAACATTTAATTCGCACATTCGTTAACTTCGAGGCGTTTCTGCTTCTGCTTCTGCTCCTCCACCCCCACATGCACTCGCTGAGTCATTCTATGCAGCAACAGCTATGGCTTCTTTATCAGCAGCGAAATCAAATTCCACTCTCAATTATTTCCGTTCTCACATCCAAAGTTTCCCTCAAATCACTTCTGTGTCAATTACCCCCTGGTTCAGGGAATCCAATCTTTCTTCACTTAATCTCCCCTTCAACCGCACAGCTAAGGCTTCTCCTCTTCCAATCATCAGAGCCCATGTGTCTCCAGGTACCCAACTCAAAAATATGATACTTAAAATTTGATGGGTTTTATTGTCTTGTTCGAGAATCGTGTGCATATTTGTAAGTTCTTAATTATATAAACCTTTCTGGGTTGGTTTTACGTTGTAGATTATGTACCAGACGCCAAGTTTTACAGAGTAGAAGCGATTCTAAGGTTTGTGAATTTGTACTTTACCCCCAACGCTTACTCTATGAACCAAAATTCTGGGTTAATCGAACTAAATTTTCATTTGTACACTTCATAGAGTTTTTCATTTTTCACATGGTTATGTTCTTTCCTCACATTCTACTGGGACGACTCAGACCTTGGAGGATCCCTCAGGTCTCTGCGGTAAGGACTACTGAATTATTGCAATTGCTTTGCATACAAATAGAAACTATGTTCTCTACTGATTTTCGCTTAAAAGCTAACTATATACCATTGATTAAGCAAAACCTGAAACTATGCCATTGGGATCTACCAAGTAGTATTAGAATCCCAACAATGATGGTGAAGTTCTGCAAAGATGCTTGAAATTTAGACGAAGTTTTCTTTGATTTTCATATATATATATATAATAGGTATGGTCATATATATTGTATCTGAATACCCATGATTACATTCAGAAACATGCAGCAAACAATAGTATGTTGTCAAACTTCAGCATTGACATACAGCAGGCTTATATAGTTCACTACGTGTTGTTAACTGAAAAACAATACAAAGGCTACTCACAACTGACCAGTTATTTCTTTTGATACACGAAGGCGTTATTGAAAATGGGTATTCGCGGCGTCACTGTTTCCGATGTACGAGGCTGGCTTTGGTGCTCAAGGTGGCTTAACAGAAAGGCAAGCTGGTATGTTAATATAACAATTGTGCATGGTTCAAATTCAATGAAAATTTATATATATATATATATAATCTCCCCCCCCCCCCCCCCCCCCCCACCCCCATACTGGTGAGTGGTGATGACACTAGTTCATCCCTAAATGAAATGGGCAACAAGTCAAGGGCCAAGGGTGTGTGCAGGTGCATGAATGCTTCTGGTGTCATGGCCCTCTTATTCCCCTTAGAATTTGTTTGTTTAGCATCAACTTTTTCTTAATAATTTTTTTGGTCCTTTTATGCTTACCATCCGCAGGCTCTGAGTTTTCTGAAGACAAGTTTGTTGCAAAAGTTAAGATGGAGATTGTTGTAAGCAAAGACCAGGTAATAGGAGCTAAAAAAGGTTTATGGAACTTATCTAGTTGTTTTGTATTTGATTTGTGTTTTAAGCTTACAACTGTTACCATATTCTTTATAAGAATTTGGTGCTTGGAAGACATTCTTATATGTAATCTACAAGCTTGTGCTGCTTAGGTTGAATCTGTCATAGACAAGATAATTGAAGCGGCAAGAACTGGAGAGATTGGTGATGGGAAGATTTTCTGTAAGATTTCTACTTTTTCGCACGTCATTTGGAATGGTTAATTTTGGGATATTATGATCCCCTTTCCCTCGAAAGTTGAAGATGTATTTAAAATTCAAGCTTCCAAGGGACTTTATTTAATGTTTAATGAATATCAATAATAGTAAGAATAATTCTGCGCGATAAAATTATGATAAAATATATTGTTCACAGCTTCAGCTTGAAGCAGCCATTCCATTTTGCTTCACAATAAATATATGTATATGTATATGTTTTTGCGATTTATTCAAGAGCCTTTTTTATTACATTTGGTTTTCCGCTCTCTCTCTCTCTCTCTCTCTCTCTCTCTCTGTTTGGGTGGTGGTTTTTTTTTGGGTCGGGGGGGGGGGGGGGGGGGGAGGTGTTTGATGAAAGATAAGTCATGCAGAGACCAGAGTTAATGATGCAATTCTCGCGAGAGCTATGGTAGGATACCCGATCTCAGCTGGAGCTGTAAACTGAGGCTCTGCTGCGCTGGACTGGAGTGGATGCTGTCACAGTAGGAATTATGGAGATTAGTGTGAGGAATGCTGAACTGTAGTAGCATATTGATGCGATAGGAATGTTGACAGCGTGGTTTTGTAACTGAATTGATATTTTTATTCAACACAAGGAAAGACAATTTCCAGGGCTATTTGAGAGGCCCGGCCTCTGTCACCTCATGTCATTCAACAAATTTCTGAATGAATTCTACTTACTCCCCCCATTTTATTGGTAATTCCCAACACGTACTATTACTACTTCTACCCTCCCATTAACAGATTATGAACAATCTGGAATGCTAGCTGACTTGGCTGCCTTTAGATTGGTTGTGTGAATCCCCTTTTTCCTTCTTGCCCATGTGAACCGGATTGGGGGTCTATCAAGCTATTCATCTAGTCTATCGTGAGGGCGGGAATTTTGGGATGAGTGGGGGTTGGACGGAAAACTTAAGCTGGTGAAAGTTTTAGGATGAGGATTTATGCTTCCCATTGGACTGCTTTTAAACTTCTGATTACAAATAGAATGAAGGTGCTGGAATTTTCTGCTTGAAAACCTTAATAAAAATTCTCTTGGTAGCCTGTGAAAACATATGTAAAATGACATTTCTAAGTATCCCAGAAGTGAGGATCTGTTTTCTGTTAAAAAATTGAAATCTTTGAAACGTAACTCGTGCAACTTCATCTATTATGAGGATTATAGTATTCTGATCTGCATATGTTGTGTAATGGTTCTGCATATGGAAATTTGAACTTCCACACATTTTCGTTGCATCATCTTGAAATTATATCTATCTCTACCTTATTAGTTTCTCATCCTCTTCAACTAATATGACGTAATATTTTGCATCTTTTTCCATGAATTATAATGAGTGAAGTTCAGTGAATTCTTGACAAGATCTCTATTATTTGTGCAGTGGTTCCTGTGTCAGATGTAATAAGAGTTCGCACCAGTAAGCTTCTGTCTCTGCCAACAGATTTGTTAAGCTTTCATTTTTCCGATATTTGTTTTATGTAGAAATGGATTCTTTTAGGTGAGCGCGGAGAACTGGCTGAGAGGATGATGGGAGGGCGAGCTGATATGTCCTCTCCCGAGTCTTCTACATAAGTTGCCTCTACCCTTTACTTCAGTCAGGTACTTTGAGTCTCTAGTGTTTAGTGTGAAGGTCTCGAGTCCGAAACTCAATAATTCAGTAGCAATGTTCTAAAAGGCGTAATGCGTTGTGAGACGTCGATGTTGAGAATCAAGAATTACAAGTTTAGACGTGTCAATGCGAAGAATAAACGTCATTATGCGTTTCGTATTTTTAATATTATTTTAATTATTTTAAGACATTAAATATATATTATATAAAAAATAAATTTTTTACCTTAATAAAAAAAAAGGCCATAATGCGGGATTAAACATGCCTAGGCAGTCAAAAAAAAGTTTGACCGCATTTTTACGCGCATACCCCTTATTCGATACATTTTGGCAACGTATAGCGCGTGCTTAGGCTTAGGCGGCGCATTTTAGAACACTGTTCAGTAGGACACTTGGATCAGATTTGGCAAAACTTTTGCACGTGATTATATTTATGAATAGAACAATTTTTTAGATTCTCCATTGCAGTCCAATGGGAATGTATCTAAATGCATCCATGGCCAAGTTCCCCTGCATCTACATGGGTTAAGGATCTAGAGAGCTAGGCACGACTCAATCTGTCTGAGCATGAATTTAGTTGGTAGTTTTACGATGTTTGATATTCTATGTAATTGTTAGGAGGCACTCTAGAAATGAAACTTGCAAAACTGGAGTTGTAATAATGTCTTTAATTTATCGACTAAAGTTTGTGTTTATTTTATCGTAACAATCTTATAACGTGGGGGTAGTGGTGGTAAATTGATATGTAACTCAATGATTGCATGGAATATATTCATTAAAATAACCGTCATTTGAGCAACTTTTGTAAATTATCTATTTCGTGAAATTTAAAATTAAAGGAAAAAGTTCAATGATCCAATTTGATACAGAAGTTTAGTAATCCAATCAAAATAAATTTTAGTTAAATTATAAAATTAAGCATATGTTTGATTCATTTTATAAATATATAGTTAAACAGTCAAGTCTACTAACTTTTTAATCATTCATTTTAATCTATTTATAATGAGAAAAATACATTTTATTAATAAAATAGGTAATTAAATAGGTTAAAGTTATTGTCTGGTCACGATCATAAATTATAAACTTTATATTTCACAAAATATTTATTTGCAAAAAATTACTAAATTTATCGATACAAATTTTAAAATTAATCGATCATGACTTATTTCTCAATTATAAATCACAAGTTCTATTGGTCAAGACTTATTTTTTAATCACAATTCACAATCTTCATAGTTAATGACTTCTTTCACTGTTGCAAATCACAATTTATAGGCCACTATTGATTTCTTGCTCACAAATAATAAATTCTATAAGTTAAAACCATTTCTCAATCACAACTTATCAAATAAGTCATCAAAATTTATTTTTCGATCACAAATTACAAATTTTATAAGTTACAACTTCTTTTTTAGTCACAAAAGCTGAAAATAAAGACCATAACTTATTTTTCAATCATAACTTATTTAACAATAACAAATTCATCGATCGCAATTTATTATTTGATTACAATTCACGAATCTTTTAGGTTACAACTTATTCCCTGATCATGAATCTCTAATTTTATATGTGGTGACTTATTCGTCAATAACAATTATCAAATTTTATAGGTCATAATTTATTTCACGATCACAAGTTCAAAGTTAATTGGTCTATGACTTACTAAATTTTGAGTATTACAAATGTAGTCTTAATCTTAAATATTTTTAGGTCACATATAAATTATCGATAACAATCACCAATAATGGATCAAAAACACTATTCAAGTCCCCAAAACCCCACCCCAAACTTCTAACCTTACTGCAACCATCACCTCCGAAGCAACACAAGTTACACAACCACAACCAACATGGTGTACTCACGTATTTGAACCACTACACATACGCACAATCACTCCGTCGCCACCACATCACCCGCAACACTACCACCCACAGAGAAATAAGCCACGCATATACCACCACCATTTTTGTGCAGGGCAGCACAAGGTGCCGCTCTGGGCGCAGACGCACCACATGATGTCGTCGATGTGCGCCTGTGCGCAAATCTGCAATCTGTGCACAGACGCATCATGCAACGCCTGCTCCTATAGTGGGTATCACTGTCGTTGCTAGAGAGAGTGGTACCGATGCCGCTACCATTTGAGATAAATGGGTTGGATGTGAAGAGAGAGTGAAGAGAACGAGAGCATTTGAAATGAACGAAATTAGGGTTTGAGGCAAATGTGGGGGTTTGGTAGGGTAGGATGAATATATTTTAATTTAATATTATTATTATTATTATTATTATTATTATTATTATTATAAATTGAATTGCCACCTAAATTGTGAATTAAATAGTTTAAATTTGATATTTGAATTATGTATTTCAAATGTAAGGTTGTGTGTAATTTCCCCATTTTTATATTTATAATAATTGAACGTACTTCACACGAGAATTTGCTAAAAGAATATACTCACAAACACCGAGTAAATTTTCAGGGTTGAGTCGATTTAACAAGTTGGGATTAATTTGAATTGACTGGTAATGTGGAAAAGAGAAAACATATTTTTCAATTATGTGAAAATAAATAAAGATCTTTGAATAAGAATGAGAATTGTTCAAAATGTATTTATACTTTTTTTTAATCATTTTTTATATATATTTATTCACTTTTGAATTACAAATTCTCGTGATATATACTAAATTTTAATTAAATTTGTTTACAAGATTTACATTGAACATTCACTAAATTTCTGTTGGCGGAAATTAAAATCAGAATTTAATAAAATTTGATAAAAATTGATAAAATATTTGATTAAAAAGTTATGGATCCAATGAAATATGTAATTGAAATTGATCGTTGACTTTGATTTAAATTAAAATCTTAATTTTTCTTTGTTTGATAAAAGTAATAAAATGTGTGGTTGAAAAGTTATTGATCTTATGAAATATGTAGTCGAAACTGATTGTTGATTTTTGGATAATTGGCGCAAACTACCCTATGTATTAGGGGTGAACAAATAAACCGTCAACCCGTTAAACTGAATCAACCCGCAACAAATGATTTTATTTGGTTTGATTTCAAACGTGAAATGATTTGGTTTGGTTTGAAAAAATTTCAAAGTGCTTTAAACGGTTTGGTTTAGGTTTAAATTGTCGAACCCGCAGTTTCAAACCGCAACCCACGAAGTTAAACAAATTAAAAAAAAAAAAAAAGAGTGCGAAAATAGCTTATCAAATTCAAATTGTCATTGAAATCTTTAAGTCATTTTGAGTACTGTTTTGATTTCTTTTCTAGTAGAAATGAATTATAGATTCAATTTTATCAAAATTTGAACGTATTCTTATAAGATTTCTAGCCTTTGTTAATTGCAAAAAATGTTGAAGTTTTTCAGGAATAAAACTATGTTCTAATCTATGCATGTTTGATCCCTCCTAAAGATAATCTAACTTCATTTCCAACAATAACTATTGAAACCCACAAAAAAGTTAAAATGAAGTTTGCAGTTTCCATTGAAGAACTTTATAAATAAATTAGAAGAGAATTCATCAGGACACATATTTATAACATACTAAATAGAAAAAATACTCTTACACTAACATAGTGTGTTGTCTTTTATTTATGTAAATGGTTTTGAACAAATAAATCTCATTGTAATTGTAATCTGCTAGAGTAATCCCCTTGCCAATGTGAGTTGCTTCATATAAAAAATTCAAGAACACCTTTTGTCATAATCTACGTAAAGGTTTTTTGGTATTTCTTAGTTATTGACCATAAAGTTGGTATTGATAATTTACTCAATACTATGTATCAATTGTGAAATTTGTGATCTTTGCTATTGATAAATTAATCATTAATTCATTTATGCATTATCTTACAAGAATGAGTATTGGTTTAGAATTTATTAATTTATTTGATTGCAAACCGCTGTTTTAAACCGCACCAAACCGCAAAACATGGTTTGGTTTGGTTTGGTTTGGTTTAGGAAATGAAATGGTTTGGTTTAATTTTGAAAAAATTTCAAATCGTTTTAAACAGTTTGGTTTGAAATTTCGCTACAAATCGCTCAAATCAAACTGTGTTCACCTACTATGTATGACACTATTTATGCAAAATATCTCAATGTTCATATTTTTTTTCGCATAACGTCCCCATGTTTCAATTTTTTTTGGCGAAGGTCCTTTCTGTTAGTTTAAACATCTCATCTTCGTCAACTCATGAACATATTAATTTACAAGTTTTTAAGGACGTAATTGTCCAATTTCATTTTATAACACATTTATTTCCCATTTCTTTACTAATGTAAAACTCATTACTCACGTATAGAAGAAAAATAGATGATTCATGCCCGAAGTGAATTGTTTGTCCCCTCACCATTCCTATCAAACAAACACCGTTGCTGGCGATCGAAGTTAAAATATGAAATAAAAAGTAAAATTTACAAATACATATTCTTACCTTTGATTGTCAACGACGACATTTGTTTTGATCTAAGCAGACAAATAGTTTACTCCAAATGGGAATGAATGGTTGTCTTCTATAAGTGAGTAATGACTTTTACATAACTAGAGAGAAATGAGAAAGAAATGTAATATAAAGTACAAATGGACAATTATGCACTTAAAAACTTGTAAATTAATATGATCAAACGTGTTAACGGGATAAGACATATAAACTAACATAAATGACCTTCATCACAAGAAAATCAAAATGTGGGGATGCGCTAGAAATATGAACGTGAGGACATTTTTCATAAATAGTGCCATACGTATGACGTTTTATGCCAATTATCGTTAATTGTTTCGCGGATTAAATTTTAATTTTAATTTGTACTAAACAATGTCTAAGTACATGTTGCTTAAATAATAATATAAGGGTCCATTTGAGAGACTTTATTTTCGTGTTTTCACATTTTTTAGTTGATTGATAGCCAAAGTTTTCAATAGACCATGTGAAGCATCGTATTTTTAATGCAATTGTAATAAAAATTCCTCATGTATTAGGTGGAAAAATATTTTTCATGTTAAGTGGAAAATATTTTTCGCTTTATTTGACCATTTTTTTATTGTTAATTTTTTTATTTTTTTAAAAATTAAAATTATTACCATCAAATACAAATATTCGAAAATAATCTTTTATTAAAATAATTGAATTTTGTCAAATTTTTTGTGGAAAATAATGTTATCAAACAACAAAATTTGAAAAATTCTCTATTTTCCCATCCCAAAATTAATTCAGTCAAACAAATTAAATTTTCAATTCTCAAAAAAATAAGTTCCTAAGAATTCAATTATCTAGAATTGATTTTCCTTTGGATAGTGAGGTGGAATTTGGGTTGAAAGAAAAATGAATTTCAAGGAATTAAATTCCTGGAGATTTGAAGTTAATGTGTTTAATTTGTTTAATTTTCTAGGTGAAAAAAGTGAAGAATTTTTCAAATTTTATTGTTGATTGACATTATTTTTCATGGAAAATTAAGCAAAATTTAATTATTTTAATAAAAAAATTAATTTTTACGCACATTTGTACTTGATAATAATAATTTTAATTTTTGAAAAAAAATAAATCAATTAACAACAACAAAAATGATCAAACGTGACGAAAAATAATTTCAGTTTTCCCATGAAAAATAAAACCCCCCTCCCCCCAAAAACGAATTCCTTCAAAAAAAGAAAAATATCGGATTTCGAGATAAGCTTTAAAACGAATTTCAAGAAAAACTTAGACAATCAAATAGCGTAAAATTAAAAAATTATGTGAAAAATCTCATTTTTCATGAAAAATAATTGGTATCAAACGGAGCCTTACATAAATTCCACACTGGCTATCAACGGTCGCAAGCAATGGACCCAAATTCCACTCTCGCAGCCTCGCTATTAACGGTCGCAAGCAATGGAAGTCCAAATTTATATCCCTCCGCACATTTCAAACATCATCGACCGAAAGATCTCAATACTCGGCTCAGTCCTCGCCATTCCTTCTGTATCTAATCTATCTTCCCCCCACTTCATATCTTTGCATTTCAAAACCCTAGGTACCTGGTAATTTCTTAGCTCGATTTCTTGATAAATATTAATCATAGCTTGGGTTTAATTAGTAAATAATCATGAATCTTTAGGGATGTAGATCTTTTAATAAAATTCTCTTTTCATTTAGATCATCTTTTTGGTGTATAAGGAGACCGAGATTGAATGATGTTTTACTTGTGCGTTTTCGGAATTCAGTTTTTAGATTCCTTGGTATTTCGTCAATTTTGGGTCGGACCTGCGACTCATTGCAGTAGTCCAAGATGTAACGTGTTCTTTTGAATTTCTATTGGTTAGAGATTAACAATTTTAGCAAATGATATAAATTTTACTTGACGAATCTTTTGTTATTTGTCTTCCGGTTTCATTGCAGATGTGACGTTGGTGAGGGAAGTATTCATTTGTTAGCTAGATTTCTGCGACAAGTGTCTTTATGCGTCTAGATTCTAAGAATGACCGCTCATGTTATATGTAGTGCTATCTTATTGGACCGATCAGTTGCAGTGATTGAGAATTTCATTGATTTATTTTGTTATGTTCACATCTTGGCAATCTTATATCGTGTTACAGCACATATCTTCAATTTCTTGCTTGTCTTTTGGACAAAATACTGAACTAAATGTTATAGCATAGCATTGTATATGTGTTAATAATCTAGAGAATAAATTTCTTGTGAAATCCTCCTGAATCCTGAGATGTAATCAGGTTGAGTTGAGAAAATTTGTTTCTTGAAAACTTGTTTAACTCAATCTGGTAATCTCATTAGAGTCAGGATCCACATATATTCTTTATATATTTTTCTTAAAATTTCCTCCTAATGCTTTGTTTTACACAGGTTAATTCATTTGAGTTAGTAGTTTCAAAGATGGGGCTGTCTTTCACCAAGCTTTTCAGTCGGCTATTTGCCAAGAAGGAGATGCGCATACTGATGGTGGGTCTTGATGCAGCTGGTAAAACGACAATTCTCTATAAGCTCAAACTTGGAGAGATAGTCACAACAATTCCTACCATTGGTATGTTTCAGACAATTTGATGTTTTATTTTTTTCTCCATAATTGGGATTTGACTTCACATCGCGTGTATAAATGTCTTAAAAGTTAAAACATAAGCATCTGTTTGGCAAACTCAGAAAAACATGTTTTTAAACAACACAATCCACCAAATCATTTTTTAACCACATATTCTCTCTCTCCACTTTTCAACCACACATCTTACCTCGAAAACATAAAAAAATATTTTTAAACATATTACCTTTAACAAACAGAGACTAAGTTATCCCCCAAGATATTTTTATTTCTCTCTTGTGATTGTTCATTCCCGTCCATTCTCAAAACTTCTCGACAATAGTAGACCTTAATATTGCAACAGATTTTCATATTTACTTTGTAAGATAACCATGCAAAGGACAGTCTCTTTCCAGAGTTACTTTCTTTTGCAGTTTCATTTGTTAATGACTGGCTATTCCCTCCTAAATGTTACTTTAGATTTTATAGCACGTAGCATAACTTAAAGCTGGTTCTTTTATCAATGAGAATTAGCTTTTCAATGATATTCATATGTAAATCCCGACTTCTATTGTGAAAATTCCTATTAATGAAACCAAATCTTATTTAAATGTTGATACACACATTTCAATTTATGTATACAAGCATTTTAGTTAATATATTTTGATCCATCTAATGTTTTTTAAAGGGTGGATCTTTTGGTGGAGTTTCCTACATTGACGATGGAGAAGGATATTTTACTTTTACTTTTACTTCTATATCTGTCTTGTTTTATTTTGTTTAAATTGCTGCAAGTACTCTGATGGCACTAATTTATCATTGAAGAATATACTTAGCCTCTGTTTGGCAACTCATTATAAATAGCAATTATTACAATTTATAATTTACACAATTTCTCAAATCACTTTTTAACCATACACATTTTCTCTCTCCAATTTTCAACCACAAAACTTACCTCGAAATCCGAAATAAATGGCGGTGGCTCATTATAATGAGCTGCCGAATAGAGGCTTAATTAGAGCATATGGGTTCATATCATGATATCATCCGGATGCATATGGTTTCACTTTTTATTATTTTTCTTTCAAGGTATATATCCTGTTTATTGTCAAATGGCTCTCTATTTGGTCAGGATTTAATGTGGAGACTGTGGAATACAAGAACATCAGCTTTACAGTTTGGGATGTCGGGGGCCAGGATAAGGTGAATTGTATGGATTTACTTCCTCTTTCTATATGAAGTGCCATGATTGTTGATGTCGTCGTGTTGATGAAATCTTTCCAATCCTCAACATGACCTTGGAAGGAGAATTATGTAAATTCACGCACTTTTTAGAGCAGAAAAGTTATCTGAGGGTTTCATTTTGTGCACTTTCTTTTACTTGAACCAAGTAAAAAAGAATGCATGTGGCTACTGAAGTTAATTAAATGAGTTCACAAGGTTACCACTTAGAAATGAAATTATTTAACTGCATAAGCCTGGTCGCTTGTCCGATGGGGTGCAACTGCTCCTCGAATATTTATGACTGGAAAAATGAGACTAAATCCCCAGTAACCTAACCTTTCCTATTAACTATGCCTCTTTCTGTGATAACTGCTGCTATTTATTGAAGAAAGATTGTGATAGAATTAAGAGGTTGTCGTTATTACTTCATTCTCTAATGGAATAACATCAGTTATTTCATACACAGATCTAATGTTAAACTACAGAAGCTTGAATTACTGACTTTTATTAGTCCTCTGTGTATAAAGAATGCCCTGTGGCGTATCTTGTGTAAGCACTAAGCACAATGAGTGACCATGTATGTGCTGGTACTTGCTTGTTCAGAGATTAAGTCCTGCTGTCACATTTGTTATCCTTTAAATTTCAAAAACAATTTTCTAAGTGCAGTCTTTCATTCTCATTTACGTGCTAATTTTTTGCATGAATTTGTGCAGATCCGTCCATTGTGGAGACATTATTTCCAAAATACTCAGGGACTAATCTTTGTGGTTGATAGCAATGACCGAGATCGTGTTGTTGAAGCAAGGGATGAGCTGCACAGGATGTTGAATGAGGTAAGAGAACCTGACTCTTGCTTCCTAAAACATGGGTGGGTCGAACTATTAAATAATTAAATTTTCAAATAGAACGGTAACAGTAATGTGTAACTTGGTTTGTAAAGAACATTGAACTTATCCTTGTATTGTGTAAGATTTGGTATATTACTCTTTTCTTCTCTCTTTTCTGAATAAAATTGTGTGGTGCTGTTTATCAGGATGAATTGAGAGATGCAGTGCTGCTAGTATTTGCAAACAAGCAAGATCTACCAAATGCAATGAATGCTGCTGAAATAACTGACAAGCTCGGCCTTCATTCTCTCCGCCAACGACACTGGTAACTATTAGTTGTATCTTTAACCTTGGTCTCTAGCCTCTCTTTGGTAAAAAAAAAATTGTTTATAAACCAAAAATGTGATATTTTCAAGGCAAAATATGTGGTTGAAAAGTGATTTAGGAAAATTTGTTGTTTATAGACGGAGGCTAAATCAGGTGTTACAATCCTATTAATGGTATTCAAAATGTAGGTACATTCAGAGCACATGTGCCACTTCTGGCGAAGGTCTGTACGAGGGTTTGGACTGGCTCTCAAACAACATTGCAAGCAAGGTGCGGCTTGTATATTTAGCCCATGTTTGGCATGGCTTAAAATTTAAGTCAAAGTCACGAATTAATTTTAATCACATATTTCATAGAAACCACATCTTTTATCAACTTTGGGAAGTTCTGATGCTTATATATTCATTGCAATTTGCAGGCTTAGAGTGCTATATCTGGGGTCCACTATTGTATCGGTGCTGGGAGGAAGTTTCATATCTTTGTTGATTGGAACTTTTGCTTTTCTGTCTAAATTTGGTTCTTTTTTAATCTGATACTCACACTTAAGAATAATTCATAAAGTTTTGTCGGTTCTTCGGCATATTTCCCTGTTACATATTTCGCAACTGAAATGTTATATTGAATTATAGGGAGTGAATCGCTTCCTTTTCCCCTCTATTTAAACAGGACATGTATCGTTACTTCTCAGGATACTCCTAACCAGATGAAGTTTAGATCCAGTGATGATAGCGTAATAACTCGGCCCATCACTTCTGATATAAGCTGTGAAATATCTTCCAGGTTTATTAAACGTTGGCTATACTTTACCAATTAACTTACTGGGCATAACGGTTTGTTTTTCTACCATTTAATGCAATAATAAAAAATTGGTGATTTTCGAATCTTGGTGACCGGATTGAGAATAAATTAAAGAAAAATCACTGTTATTAGTCAAGGAATTTTCCTTTATTAATGTATCAAGCAAATTGCATTCTTTAGAACAAAGCCGAATCCAAATGGACCCCATAACATAATATCACAAGCATGGAAGGATAAAAAGCATTTAGCCCCTGCTCAATTTAGATAAATATCAAAATTTTGATAAAAACTGAATAAATTATTTGTTGAACAAAGGATTTAGCTCCTGTTAATAAAAATTAGAGGGGTGTTCAATAATAATAAATTTGTGGTTGAACTTAAGTTTCATAAGAAAATATTTTTCAAAAATTAATCAAAATATGTATAAAAAAACTTGTACTTTCGAAATTTTTCCATGAAAATGAAAACCAGTCAAAACTCAAAAGTGAAAAACATGGTAGAAAACATTTTTATTTTCCATAAAATTCCTTCTGTCAAACAGACCCTAATTATTAGTAAATTGTGAACTCCAATAAAAAATTTAATCGAACTTTTAACTTCAATTAAACTTAATTTAGAGCCCGTTTGGTGTATGGAGAATTTTTTATTTTTATGATTTTTTTGTGTTTGTTGATGAATGTATGGTTTAGATTGATTTGAAAAGTAAAAAATTATGGGTTTAAACAAAGATGGATGATTGAGATTGAATTTGAAAAGTTTTGATAAAAATAATTGAATAATTGATGCACCAAACAAGCTCTTAATATTTAAGTTGAACCGGACAAGGACTTAATATTTTCCTCCTTTACAGGGGAAAGGAGAACCAAGATCAACAAAATGATAGAGAATCATTTGTTGAAGAAAATAACAGAAAGCATAATATTTAATATGTGTATTTCGATACAATCATTTGAAATCAGTACAATGATATCTGAAGACACGCAGTACACACACCAAGTATCATTAATTCTCACAAGAATGATACACAGAATATCAACAACTTAGCCTTTCCTATCTGGGTTGTCCCCTTACATCCCCTTTTACTGCCCCCTCACAGATGATGTAAGGGAGAAAATACTTATAGCATTATTCTACTCCCTCTCCTTACTTGGGAGAGTTGCTGACACTTATTAAGCAGCAGATGGGGCTGCCACGTAGTGCACGGTCGACGCCGCCTTCGCCTCCGTCATAGCTGCTGCAACCAGCGGCTGCAAAGCCACCGCCTCCAGACGGGTTCCATCGGACACCGGTGGCTCCGGTTTCTTGTAATCCAACGACTCGTCGTCGTAAATATCCCACCACTTCTTTACCAGCATCTTTATGTCTTCCCTTTGCATGTTCTCCTCTTTTCCTGTGTATCTCCAAGGCTTTGAACCCTAATCACATTAATTAATTAAGGTCAATTGGGCAAGCAAAGTCTCGGTCCCCTTCCATTTAAATTAATGGTTCAAAAAGTATGCTTTTAGATACTTACCGCTGCACAGTAATGCACAACCTTCACTTTGTCGAGCTCAACATTCTCCGGATGACGCCATAGCATTGCAAGAACAAGGTTGTACACATTAGGAATCGGCTTGTATATATCCCTGAAGTACATGTTCAAGAAATCCTGCAACAAATTATAAAATAACCATTACTTTTCACATTAGTCTCTCAATTCTAAACATGCAGATATCAGTCTCATTAAAAAACTTGAGCCCATCTCCTGTAGGAAATTTTGGAGAAAATTTGAATTTATTGAAGAATCGTATGGTTGAATGGTTGAAAAGTGTGGAAGTGTTGGGCCACAAAAATGTACAATTGAAAATGATTTTTTTTTTTTTTTTTAATTTTTAGGAAAAGTTGTTCGAAAACTTTTCCTAACCAAATAGGGGCTTAATTCATATTTTTTTATAGTACTGTCGATCGAGTTGAAGTATAAATTTAACCTGTTCAGCAAAAGGTGTGGGAAGGGTGATTTTTAGTCTCTTCAAGAGGTCTTCATATGTTGCAAGACTCGGTTCAAACACGAACATACCAGCGTTGAAGTAAAGGGAAGGTGGAGGACCCATCTCCGCCGGCCACTTCACTTTTTCCGGGCACTGTTGGCAGTACCCAATTTTGTACTGCGGCGTGTGACTCCATGTTTTCTCGCAGAAACAATCCATTACAGCATAGAAATGGCCATCAGGTAAGTCAAAGAGGCTGTCAATGTTATCATACACTTGAATATCACCGTCCAAGTATATCATTTTACTGTACTCCGAAAACTGCACCATAAACCAGAAATTTCAGAGCCATCAAATATGCATTGCATGTGTTGTGACTTGTGTACTTCAATAAAAGACGTAGAAAATCTGTAACGTATATAAATATACCTCCCATATGCGAAGCTTGGAATAGTTGATGACATAATATGCCATGGCAAATTGGGTCTGGTTATCAGGTGGGTATACCGGTTCGATTTCCCTAACTATGCAGCCTTGATCCTCCAGTATGCGGCGGTGCTCCTCCGGGACGTCCGGCAGCACGGCCACTATAAGAGGGTATGCAGATTTCACCTTTCTTAACCCCTTAACTAACCCAACAACACCCTTTACGTAGTCACCATTTCCAGCCAAGAATGTCACGAAGGCCCTGTCGGAGAAAGAATTCGGGTGGACATAAGCCGATGGTTTTACACCTGCCGCAACAAGTTCAGGAGCCATAACTATACCCTCAAGATCGAGTTAATAACTAATAACAAGATTTTGAAAAAATTCAGATTCGATTCTTCGCAAAGATTAAAGAGGTTTCTTAAGAATATAAGAATAAAGGGCAAAGCAAGATGTTTCCGAGGGAGCAGATCAGAGGGCCTTTGGGTTGTGTTTTCTCTTCAAGCTCGCAAGGGGAATGGTGTTTATATAGCGGTGAAACGAAGTTACAGTGCCTTGTTTGGTTTTCAATAAATTATTCCCCTTTTTTTACAGTATATACTTAGTGTATGTTTGATATTGTTTAAAAAGAATTTTTTTGAAATAAATAGTGATTTTTTTGGAGAATGTATGATTGAGATTTTGTTAAAAAATCAAATATTGTGGGCTTGACTTTTGATAGAAAGTTGAGATTGAATATTGTAGAAAAAAAAAAAATATTTTAAAGAGATTCAAACAAGGACTAAATCTTAATCATTTATTAAAAGTCAAGTTTACAATATTTGACTTTTCAATTAAATTTCAGCCATCAATTCTGCTTGCTAAAAATCTCTATTTATTTAAATAAACTCTTTTTAAACGATATCTAAAACACCCAGTATGGAGATGTGAATCATTCATATGAAAGTTACATTATTGATCCTCAACCTATTATCAAAATAACATGTTGGTCTTTAAAATAACAAAATATGAGCAAGTCACTGCACGATAGTTGGAAATTCAAACATTAACAACAAAAATTTATAATTTAGACTTTCACGTAGTTAAAATTTAAGAAATTAGATAGTGAAATTAAATCGAGACATTTACAAGGGTCATTTGTGTAAATTCAATGAAGATATTAGATATTTTTTATTGTGAATAACGACTCAGATTAGGTATGTTATTTTGAACTTGTTATTACTCAAACATATTTTTCACACTTGGACATATCATAACTTTTCATAATAAATGGAAAAGATATCTACACGTTTTCGAATATTTCGACACGTGATACTTCAATGTCTTTTCATTGTTAAGAATGACTGATTTGTCAAAAAATGTATTAAGAAATGAATCATAACTTTTCATAGTAAATGGAAAAGATATCTACACGTTTTCGAATACTTCGACGCATAATACTTCAATGTCTTTTCATTGCTAAGAATGACTGATTTGTCAAAAATGTATTAAGAAAGGAGTTGGGATAGCAAATTCGAAACAATATATTACAACTCAAATCAATTTGCAACTTTCTGAAGTTTGAAAATGAATTTATTAATAAATTGGGACAGATGATGCAAAATTCATTTTATCTTTCAAGTGTTTGATTCCTACAACAACTTCGAGTTGTGTGCCGACACGTGTACATGTCGACGGTGGAAAATGAGCTTAAGGGATGTTTCTCGAAATGACGAGGCTATTTTGGGAATATCAGAAGACGCTAGAAGGCAACACTTATTTTGGGCTGGGGCTGAGTAGGCGGGCAGGAGGAGGCCCGTGTTCACCTGTAATAATTTTGTTATAACTCTGCTCACGGGCTGTGTTAATTTACCCCCATTTGATAACGAATAGCAATTAATTTTAATTATATATTTCAATTAAATTACAAAATTTCAATTACACACTAATATTTGATTTTAATTCCCACAACAAATGCTGGATCTTCATTTGAAAGAATTTATACTATTTAATTTATTATAAATATACAGAAATAAGTACATTTATAAAACACTTATTAATTCATAAATAAATATATACCTAAATAAATCTTGATTATTATAAATAATTTATAAATTTTGTCAAATTTATACTTAATTTTAAAGTACTGTAAAGATAAAAGCAATAAACAATAGCCAAAAAAAAAAAGATCTAATAGAAATTATCTAAATGGCATTAGGCAAGTAAAATTCCTGAAAATAATTATAATAGGAAATATCTAAACGTGTTTTTACTTATCAGGTGTAATTGTCTGATGGTAACCCTAATTGTATTCTTATATATCATTTTCACGTTTAGTGATTTTAATTTTTGTAATTTTATATTGAATTATATTATTTTTTTAGCATACAATATAAACATGATATTGTTAAAAATCTCGCCAACTTAGTGACAACTTGAACATTGTATGTCACAAAAGTGTAGAATATAGGAGGGACGAATCTAGGATCTCGAGTGAGTACAAACGGTCGTTGAATATCACTGGCCGAAATAAAAATCAAAGTAGATTAATAATTTTTCATTACTTAGAAATCGCTTGGCATAATTTTTTTTTTAATCTTTAAGTGGAATCAAATGTTGAAATTATTAAATATTACAATCTTATTAGAAGAAATTTTAATTCATAAGATAAATTGCACAGAATGGATTGTATAACATTACATTGGATATAATCTGGCAGAAAAATAACTCTACATAAATCATAAGTATCACTAATTTATTGATTTTATATTTCAAATCCACTCAATGCTATATTGATTAAGCTTTCCATAATTTCTGAAAAGGTCATAGGTTTGATTCTTTCCCATTGCATTAATTTTACAATGATTAAATATATTGTCACCACGTCTTCTTATATGTGTTCAACATTTTAATTGTAAGAAATGTTCATAATCTTTAATCAATATTACAATTAAGCCCCTCAACTTTTTTTCATTGTATTCTTATTTTAATTATGTTTCCAAATAATGAAAAATATTAATCTAAAATAAATATGTAAATTATTGATGTCATAATTGATGTCATAGAAAATTGAACTCATGACCTCTTTCTTAAGAAATGTATACTCTAACCAACTAAGCTACAAGAGTTGCTTGAGAATACACACACACCTACATTGACAAAAAAAAATTATCCTTACAAATATAGCGCCCCTGAATATAGGGGCGCTATATTTTTTAATCTCATTATATAAATTTTTATTAAAAATCTAGTTTTATCAAAATCGGCCAAAGTGGACTAATTACAACCAAAAAAAAAAATCAAGATTTTTTGGGATTGAACCTGTGAACTTTCATTTTTCTAGCAAGTTAAATTATTCAAGATTACATTTTAATGCTAAAGTTTAATATTGCTAAAATAGAGTACAAAAATATTATTTTAACAATCAAATCATAAGTTTATCATCCGTTTAGAAAGAATTTATAAACAGTTTAATTACGGATAGATGGAAAGGAATGAATAAGTGGATATATTATTTTCGAGTCTATTACAATGCGTAATTAAAAAGGAATTTTAGCAACTAGTGGCATAATTGTATATATATACATACATATAATCGAGGATCAAGAAAAACAAAGAGGCTGTCTAGTTTTCAATTTTAAACTCATCCGTAATTTAAATCAGAACTGAAATCAAATATAATGATAAATGGATCAAGATTAGCCGCTAAACCTAAACTCTCGTAAATATATATATATATATTTTGGCTGCCGACCGTTAGTTAATTCGTGAGAATGCTCATGTGTTTGCTGCCGACTCTCAAGTGGGGCAAAGTTGGTAAGCATCGACAATATTACAATAAGATTAAGAGCCCGTTTGGTCAATTTAATTTTTACTACTATTTTTCAAACTCAATCTCAACCATTTACTTTTAGTCAAGACCACGATTTTTGACTCTTCAAATCAATATAAACCACGTATAAAAAAAATAAAAAATAAAAAAAAAAGTTAAAATCCATTGACCAAACAGGCTCTAAGCCTTATCAAAGAGAAGCAAGTGTGAAATTGATTTCTCTTCGCCCCCACCTTAACCACCCACCACCGTACACCCAAGTTGAAGAAATTGGTGTTTCAATATTCAATTAAAAGATTGCGATTATCCTAATGAGTTTCTTATTGTCTAATTTTATTTTTTTTTAATTTAAGGTACAGGAATACCATTCTGGCAGATTTCCAGCTATGAAAATGACGGAACATTCTTTAATAATAGCTAAAGTGACCCCTAATGAATTAATTTTGGTAAATAATATTTAATACAAAAGTTTTACTTTCAATGTGAGTCACATTTTGAGTCTCCATTTATAATAATTAATTTCACTATCCTGTGTGAACGCATAAAACTGGCAGCAATCTAAAGCAGATTGAAAGTATTAACTATAACATATCAACTTGAACACTCGATAAACTACATTGAAAAAGTTCTAAGAGCTCTATTTATATCTAATTTGCAAATTTTTCTACCATTAAGAGTCTGTTTGGTGTAGGAGAAGTTGGACAAATTTTTTAATGTGTGGTTGAAAAATTGTTAAAAAGTGCGTAAAGTAGTGGGTCACACAGAAATACGTAGTTCAAAATGAAATATGAGGAAAAAATTGTTGAATTTATCCTGGACCAAACAAGCCTTTAGGGATTTAATTGGGATATATTAAAGTTGAATGATTCAATTAAAAATTCACTGAAGTTTAGTGACTAAAACAACCTTGAAAAAAAATCAAGAAACTGTCAATTAGCATTTTGGTAAAAAAAAAAAAAAAATTCTGTCTCAAGGAAAAATAAGTAATTTAAAAGTAGTTTAGAAATCGTTTGTAGTTAAAAAATGATATGAAAAAATATATTTATAAAGAACAATCAGTAGAGGGCCTAGAGGCTAGCATCTTCCGAAACGGAAGACGACAAAAGTTGAGCAACGTAAAGCAAATTTAACGGCAGCGTACAAGTTGCTTGGAACGAGTGGTGTAAAGCACGTGATTGAAAATGTTGTAGAATTTGCCAGCTCACTATTGCATGAACTACGTGGGCAAAAGTATGCCACGTGTAATCAAAATGAGGCTTTACTTTCAGATGAAGATTTATGTTCAGCATTTTATTTATAAAAAAAATTGCAATTTTCGAATAAAATATAAGTTGAATAATTTGAAAAAATATGTGTAATTAAAAAATAATTAAAAAAAAAAAAAAAACGCGTTGCTTGTTTATAAAAAAATTATCAGACAAATTATCAATATATTAAAAACTTGCATCCCTCAAATTGATCTCCATCCATGGATTTCAAAAGGAAAAAGTAAAGGAAACTCTTCCTTTAAAAATTACAACCATCATATCATCATAATATGTATATATATATATAGATATAAATGGAGGATAACATGTAGGCAAGTTTGAATGTAAAAGAGGATAATTTGGGAAGTGTAAATGTAAAATCTAAGCAAGTATGAATGCAAAATAATTGTTCCCAAGTCATATTTTATGTATATATATACACACATAAAATACATATTTAAATATTACAGTAAATAATTAACATGATATTATTGTTATTTGTATACTTTAATTATAATTATCATGATGATTATTTTATTTGTTAACATAATAATGAATGAATTCAGTGAATATTTACAATATCAGTATTAAAATTAATATTTAATTATCGATATTTATTTATTTGTTGTGCTTAATATAAATCCTAGTTCAACGGCTATATTTTTGTTTTCGAGGTAAAATGTACAGTTTAAAAGTTGTTTTGAAAAATGTATGATTAAAAATTGGGTTGAAAAATTGTGTTGTTGATAAATAATTTATAGGCAAAGTTATTGAACGAAGGCTAACATTGAAGAGTTAATGCTTTATTTTTTATTTTTTATAGTTAATAATATTAATAGAATGATTAATATTTTTTAATCATTCTTAATTTTAATAATTTTTTTTTTAAAAAAAATATTATAGGGTATAGAATTTTCGGTATAATTTTGTGATCTCCAACTTTGCTCAGTTGTCATATTATGATAATCGCACGGGTAGAAATCTATATTATATATAAAAGTATGGTAGTTTGACAGAATTTAATTATTAATTTTTTTATATTTTAGTATTATAGTAAATAATTAATATGATATTATTGTTATTTGTATATTTTGGTTATAATTATTATTATTTTATTATTATTAACATTAATATTGAATAAGTTCAATCAATATTTTTAATTATCAGTATTAAAATTATTATTTAATCATTGATTTTTTATTTATTTGTTATTCTTAATATTATAAATCTTATGTGTAGCCATCAATAATTAAATTGTGTTTTAATTATTAACTAGTATTTCACTCATGCGATGCACGAAAGTTATTATTTGCAATATCTTTCAATAAGTATTCGTAAAATTTTAGTATTTATATATAATCAACAATATAAATGTACAAAAAATAATTCTCTATTACAATAATAATTATTAGAATTTAAAAAATAACAAAAGTAATTCAAAATTATTAAAAAATTCTTTGAATAGTAAAAGTCAATTTATATATTTAAATAATAAATTATTATTAATGATAATAATTTTTATGAAATATTAATAACTTCATTGAAAATGTAAATTTAGTAGTTTTTTAATGGTATATCACATTTACTGTAATATTATGTGCACGAATATTGATGCATGTGAAAGGTATTAGCATATTTCTCATAACTTCACATTTGTCTCTTATATTTAACGTACTTTTTAATTTTCATTCAAAAACATCAATCACAATAATTAAAAAAGAAATAGTTAAAATATTTGAATTTAACCAATAAAATTTTATTTGCAAAAATAAGTAGTCAAAAAAATAATTTTGAAAATCTCATAATTATCATGATATGACAACCAAGTAAAGTTGGATATTACAAAATTATACCGAAGATTATACCCTATAATCTTTAAAAATTATTAAAATTAAGAATGATTAAAAAATATTAATCATTCTATTAATATTACTAACTAAAAAATCAGAGCATTAACTCTTCAATATTAATTTTCGTTCAATAACTTTTTTCTATAAATTATTTATAAGCAGCACATTTTTTCAATCCACTTTTTAACCCCATATTTTTTCAAAACTATTTTTCAACCACACATTTTACCTCTAAACAAAAATATAGTTGCTGAACAGAGGCTTAATTTATTAAAATATTTAATAATAAGAAGAATATATATTTTAGAAAATAAGATTTGTAATATTAAAGATAACAAATGATTTGACCATTAATAATTAAAATACAATTTAATTATTGATGGATACACATAGGGTTTATAATATTAAAAACAACAAATAAATAAAAAATAATGATTAAATAATAATTTTAATACAGAAAATTAAAAATATTAATTGAAATCATTCAATATTAATGTTAATAATAATAAAAATAATTATAATTATAACCAAAATATACAACTAACAATAATATCATATTAATCATTTACTATAATACTAAAATATAAAAAATTTAAGAATTAAATTCTGCAAAACTATCATACTTTTATATATAGTATAAGTATAGATTTCTACCAGTGCGATGAACTGAAATCTCTATCTGCAATATAGCTAAGCATTCATAAAATTTAATGATTATACATAATAACACAAATACAAAAGATACAAAAATAATTTTTTATTACAACAATTATTAAAATTTAAAAACAACAATCCAAATTATCGAAAAACTTCATTGAATGATAAATGCATATTCTGTAGTTTTTTAATTGTATATCATATTAGATGTAATATTATGAGTACAAATATTGATGTTTGTTCAAGATATAAATATATTTATTATAATTTTTGCATTTGCCTTATATATTTAACTTTTTTCTCAATTTTAGTTCAAGAATCATAATAAATTATAAATATGTGTTTAATCTTAACTCATCAAACATACAACAATTGAACAACATTGAATATCAAGAAATTATTTTATCATATAATCTTTGCACAATTATTAAAATTAAAAATTATTAACTATTGTTTGGTATTTACCATAAAATAATATTAGTGTGTGTATATATAAAGCAATAAATACATTCATATATATCCAGACTTTGCATTCACACTAATCCACTATTCATCCTTTATATATAGTATATAGATATAGATGGTCAAATAATTTTTATCTTTAATATTAAAAATCATATTTTCTAAATATATTATTATTATTATTATTATTATTATTATTAAATATTTTAATAAATTAAGCCTCTGTTCAGTAACTATATTTTTGTTTTGAGATAAAATGTGTGGTTGAAAAATAGTTTTAAAAAAATATTGGGTTAAAAAGTGGGTTGAAAAAATATGATGCTTATAAATAATTTATAGAAAAAGTTATTGAACAAAAGTTAATATTGAAGAATTAATGCTTTAATTTTTTTAGTTAATAATATTAATAGAATGATTAATATTTTTTAATCATTCTTAATTTTAATAATTTTTAAAGATTATAGGGTATAATCTTCGGTATAATTTTGTAATCTTCAACTTTACTTGGTTGTCGTATCATGATAATCATGAGATTTTCAAAATTATTATTTTGACTACTTATTTTTGCAAATAAAGTTTTATTGGTTAAATTCAAATAATTTGACTATTTCTTTTTTAATTATTGTGATTGATGTTTTTGAATGAAAATTAAAAAGTACGTTAAATATAAGAGGCAGATGTAGAATTTATGAGAAATATGCTAATACCTTTCACATGCATCAATATACGTGCACATAATATTACATTAAATGTGATATACCATTAAAAAACTACTAAATTTACATTTTCATTGAAGTTATTAATAATTCATAAAAATTATTATAATCAATAATAATTTATTATTTAAATATATAAATTGACTTTTACTATTCAAAGATTTTTTAATAATTTTGAATTACTTTTGTTATTTTTTAAATTCTAATAATTATTATTGTAATAGAGAATTATTTTTTAGGTATTTATATGTGTTGATTATATATAAGCACTAAAATTTTATGAATACTTATTGAAATTAATATTGCGGATAATAACTTTCGTGCATCGTACTGGTGAAATACTAGTTATATATAAAGGGAGGAGAGTCTGACAAGTGTGAATCCAAAATCAATGTAGGTATAAATGCATTTACTAGTTACTACCTTAATTAATGATTTTAATATTATGGTAAAAATGATTAATATTAATTTAGTCATTCTTAATTTCAATAATTGTGCAAAAATTATATGGTATAATACTTTCGATATAATTTCTTAATATCCAATGTTGCTCAATTATTGTATATTTGTTGGGTCTTATCAAACATACACGTATAATTATTGTGATTAGCATTTTTGAATGAAAATTGAGAAAAACATTAAATATGAGAGGCAAATGTAGAAATTATTGTAAATATATTGATACCCTGCACATGCATTAATATTTGTACCCATAATAATACATCAAACATGATATACTATTAAATCTGCATTTCCAATTAAGTTAATAATAACTTAGAAATTTTTTTTGAAATCAACAATCGTTTATTTTTTTAAATATATAAATTGAGATTTATCATTTAATGAAGCTTTTAATAATTTTGATTAGTTATGTTGTTTTTAAAATTTTAATAATTATCGTAATAGAAAAATCATATTTATGTATTTCGTATATGTGTTGATTATATATAATTATTAAATTTTATGAATACTTATCGATATTGCGGATAGCAACTTCAGTGCATCGCATCGATGAAATGCTAGTTCAAATATAAAGGGGAGAAACTTTAATTTATAATAATCAGGTTTTGAAAAAAATTTAATTCACATCGGTATGTTCTCTCTCCCTTTCTCTATCGTTCTATCTATCATTACCCTTCCTCTTCTCTATCTCCCTACTCTTTCTCTATTAACACTAACTGTTTTGTGGTGATAGTGATGGTGATGGTGGTGAGATGGATGTTGTGGCGGCGAGGGAAATTGAGTTGATGGGGAGTTAGAGGAGGTGGTAACAAATTAGGAGGAGCTCTGCTTGGTGTTCTTTTGGGAGTTGCCGCCGATAGAGGGTTTTGTTGTTTGAGGTCATGGTGGTGTTGTGGCAGTTAGTTTGATGTGGTTGGGCATTGGAGGTTGTGATGGTGTTTTAGGTGGTTCTGATTTTGGTGGAGTACGGTAAGGTGGAGGAGATGAAGTAATTGGTCACAAATAATCACATTTTACACAGATTCTGTCACAATCATATTTCATGGACTCAATCACACTTATCATGGAATTTGTTGCAAATAGTCATAATTCATATAGACCTGGTCATAGTTAATGTATTACATGTCACATACTTATGCGAACCCCCTTGGTATATCGACCAAGAATTCCCACAACTATTTGAAATCTTCCCAAGAAAGTTAAGATGGTAAATAAAGCGATAAAACACCTTAACCCAAGTTTAAATTTAACCCAAAATTCATTGATTAAAGAACCAAGCCCAATGTGTATCAACTAAACAAATTTCAAGGTGGTGAAAATAAACAACAAACACAAGAATATAACAATACTCAAGTAAAGTTGATTAACTTCCGAAGATAATACAAGAACAAAGGGTTTTACCTCAACACAAGGAGGAGTCTCATGACCAAGCTCTCAACAACATTCAAATAAACAACCAAGTTATTTGAGCTTGAAATGAAATGTGTATTTAATGTACAAAAATTGGGTAAAAGATGTAAATTCGGAATTTGCAAGAAAAATCCCGTTTTTTTCTGAAATGGGGTGTTTCGGTCGATCACATGGTCGACCGAAATGACAGCTTCGGTCGACCAATCCCCAGCCGAACCTGACTAAGGCTGCACCCCAAAATCTCTGCAAAGTTTCGGTCAACCGAAATGACTTTCTGTCGACCGAAATTGGCTGAGTCCATTTTCTTCTTATTTTTGGCTCCAACTTGATTATTGGCTTGTTTTCTTGACTTTAATTACTTGTTTGAGCATTGAATCTTCTCCCAAAATAACCCCTAATTGCCTCGGTACTCCACAAAATGTACTTCAAAATTGTTTTGGCTCGAACGATGAAGTTTTCTTCGGTGAGCCCCCTATGATTCTCATCAGACCCTCCTTCTTCAGGATGATTCGTCCCAAATCATAGGTTTGTTCATGATGTTTCATTGCACCTCCTGAATCAATAGGAAAATTATGGTTTCCATGAAACATGATCAACCAATAGTATCATGTAGCTTGGCGATATGGAGGGGTTGAACCATGAACTCTTTTGGGCATAAATGACATGGCCCAAAGTACCAAGTGCCTTCAACCTGCAAAATAAAATTAAACAAAATGGGGTGGGGAATGTTAGTTGCACAAAGTATGAGATAGGGATCCTCATACTTGTGATTCATCACCTCCAACTTCTCTTCCCGCACCACGAGGCTCTTCACCTCACCTCCATTAATCCCTTCAACAACAAATTCATTATCCAATTCATACACATCCCAACTTTTTACTAGAGATGGCAAAAAAATTCGACCCGAACCCGCCCCGCGGGTCGGCGGGGCTAGTATGGGGCGACTTCCCCCGACCCGGGTGGGTCGCGGGGCGGGTACGGGTTTGGTTGTCCCGACCCGTACCCGCCCCGATTAAATAAATTAATAAGGAAAAAAATAAAAAAATACCGAAAAAATTAAAAAAATTAAACGGGGCGGGTAGGTTGACCAGCCCCGACCCGAAATTTGCGGGTCGCGGGGCGGGTTTGCAATTAAAAAATTCTTGCGGGGCGGGGCACGGGTCGGGGGGACCCGACCCGAACCCGCCCCGTTGCCATCACTACTTTTTACCTTTCTCATGAAAAATTGGAGTTTGATCAACAATTTCAATTTTTAGCTCCCCCTCCTTCTTCTCAACTTTCTTATCTTCTTCAAACTCCTTCTTGAGTTTCATTTGATCTTTGTGCACTTCTTCCACACTCAAAGGTATGAGCACCACCTTTTTCCCATTCACTTGGAAACTATACCGGTTCCTCTTGGTTTGATGTTTCACTTCCCTATTACTTTGCCAAGATTTCCCCAAAATTATGTGAGTAATGTGCATTGGAACCACATCACATAATGTTTGATCACTATAAGTACCAATGTGAAAAGTAAGAAAAACTTGTTCACTTACCCTCACTTCCCCATAGTCATTCAACATTTGCAATATATAAGGACTAGGATACTTCATAACCGGTACCCCCAACTTTTCAACTCTACTAGCACTCACCAAGTTAGTGCAACTCTCCCCATCTATAACGAGACTACATGGCTTATCACTCACTAGGCACCTAGTGTAGAAGTTATATTCTCCATGTTTCTCCATCTCATTAGTATGGGCCAAAGATGTGGGTGGCCTAGCATTCAACTCCAACTCTCCCTTCTCATTATCACCCCTCATATAGAATGATGGACTCTTCATTTTTTGTTCTATTAATATTATCATCAATTCCATCTCCACTCCTATCTACCCATTCTCCTTTTGTCCTATTCATGCTCTCATTTTACTCACTATCCATTTCATCATCCCAAACATCCAATCTAATTTTCCTATCCAAACTCCCATTTTGTTTTCTAACTCCATCCATATACACAACGTCTCCAAAATTATCCATCACCCTTCTTCTACTACACATCCTTTCTTCACCTCCCCTAGTTGATGTACTCTCCCCTTTTGTTCCTAAATTTTCCAACCAACCCCCAATCTTCTCCATTTGTCTAGCCATGGTGGTTTAAAGATTTTGTAACAAGTACTTCAAATCTTGAGTTTGAGCATTGGAAATTCGCTTACTTTGAGTATTGAAATTGGACATGATGTGCAAGTGTTAAAGTGTTCTCACAAGAATATTTTATCTCGTGTTTCATTTAAAATTTGGCTTTTACTCTCTATTAAGCTCACAACTCTTGCCTTTTTCCACTCAAAGTTTCCTTTCTCGAGTTCTCCAAGGAAGGTAATCAACTAAACCAATAAGTATAATTCTCATGAAGTCAAAGAAATCACAAACAAGAAGAAAGAATTTAGAAGCAAAGTAGATACATTAGCAAATGGAATTTCTTTGCTTGCTATAACAACAAGGGATGACACTTGATTGGTAGGACAACAATTTAAGAGTATAGGATCAACAATGGATGGGTACAATTCAAGTAACTATCAATGGAAAAGTTTGATGTAGGGAAAGATAGCTTATATATTTGGAGTTTTCTTTGGGACAATTAATTAAACATTTTGTGAGTAACTCCAAATAACCTTGAATGTATTGAATGTGGGTAGATTGAAGAATCCCAACAACTCAAGATGACAATAAATGCTTAATGATTCAAGGATAGCAATTAAATGATAGTAACCCAAGTATTTAGCAATGAGTAGATGTTGACATAAAAGCACAAATATCATAAGATTTCATTGGGGCATTTTATCCAACACTGGTAGGCACACTTTTGAACACATAAAAATCCAACTGTATGAATAATGGAACCCCACCCCCCACCCCCCACCCCACCCCCCCAAACAAACTCAACAATGATATCAAACAATTACCCAATATGTAGGGATCAACAAATAGCTCAAGAACATAGAATTTCCCCCTTTTTTTTTATATGGAGAACAACAACAATAAATGTAAACGATAGGTTTACTAAATTAGAGTCAAGATTTGATACCAAATTATGAGGACCCCTTGGTATATCGACTAAGAATTCCCACAACTATTTGAAACCAAACCCAAGAAAGCTAAAGTGGTAAAATAAAGCGATAAAATACATTAACCCAAGTTTAAATCTAACGATTAAAGAACCAAGCCCAATGTGTATCAACTAAACAAATTTCAAGGTGGCGGAAATAAACAACAAACACAAGAATATAACAATACTCAAGTAAAGTTGATTAACTTCCAAAGATAATACAAGAACAAAGGGTTTTGCCTCAACCGAAGGAGGAGTCTCATGACCAAGCTCTCAAGAGCATTCATTTGAACAACCAAGTTATTTGAACTTGAAATGAAATGTATTTTTAATGTATAAAAATTGGGTAAAAGATGTAAATTCGAAATTTGCAAGAAAAACCCCATTTTTCTGAAATGGGGTGTTTCGGTCGACTGAACCAGTCGACCGAAATATTTGTTAGCCCAAGAGTAAACTAACCAAGAGGGAGGTGAATTGGTTTATAAAACTTTTTCGATAAATAATCTCAAACTTAAAAACCAATATGTACAAGTATGTGCACTTAGTGTTGCAAGTAACTTAACTATCAATATAGTGTGCTATAAATGTATAAACTTAATTGATAAAGCAAGTATAACACTTAGATATAGTGTTGCACAATATAAATTGATAGAATAGAGTAAGTGCAATGTAAGTAAGTAAAAGGGATAAGAGAATGCAAACGCGATTTAAGGAGGTTCAATCAACCAACGTGATCTACGTCCTCCGTTACCGAGCTCTCCTTCACGAGTAAGGCCAAATCCACTATATTGGCAACTTACAACAAGGAGTACCAAATCCTTAAATGACTTACAACAAGGGGCACTTATCCTTAGGTAACTTACAACAAGGAGCACCTACCCTTAAGTGACTTACAACAAGGAGCACTTATCCTTAGGTGAGTTACAACAAGGAGTACCTACCCTTAAGCAACAATCGAGTTTTCACAAAGCTCTCGAAACTATAAGATATAATAAGTTGAATTTACAATTGAAATAACTCTCTTGACAAATGATATACTCAAATTAAGTACCAAGAGAGTTATGTTAACACTTCAATAGATAGCAATGAATTAGGCTCGAGTGTTAGAGAAAAAATTTGATACAAATGATAATGAAAAGTTCAATGCAATCAAACAAGGTTTTTCAAATAATCTCTTGTTAAAATATTGAATCAAATTAAGTACCAAGAGATGCACACTTGAATAATTAACAATAAGTTAAGGTCAAAGTGTTTAGGCAATGAAACTTTGATGAATCAAATGATAATGAAAAATGTAGCACAAATAATCAAAATTCCTTAATTGTAATTTATCTCTTTTAAAAGATTGAAATAAGTTTAGAACAAAGAGAGACGTACACTTCAATTCCAATATGTAATGTGAAGATGTTGAGGAAGTTTATACAATGTAAAATCAAGAATCTTCCCAAAAACTTTCTTTCAAAAACTTTGATGAATTTGATAAAACAAAGTTTGGATCAATCAAAGTATTATAATAAAGATAGATAAATATAAATCAAGAAAAATAAATTTTTCACAAGAAAACTTTTCTAAAATCTTTTCTTAGTTGTTAAAAATGAATGCAAGAGAGAAGGCTATTTATAGAACAAATTTCCCACATATTGTCTTTTGCGGTCGACCTATTCTACCATGCGGTCGACCTCAATATAGCCATTGCAAGAAAGGAGCCATTGGAGTTCAAAAATAGGCAGTGCTGTCGACCTGAAAAAATTTGCGGTCGACCTCATTTATTTGCGGTTGACCTCAAAAAACAGAATTTCAAGATTTTGATTTTTCAAGGTTTTTCTGATCAAAGTTGATCTTGAAAAAGATATTTTAATGAATTTAAAAATGTTTCTTGAGTTTTATGAAATGCATTGCCAACTATTGATACATTAACCTTACATAAGATTGAAAAGCAATTTGTAAAAGCTCAATTCTTTGTAGGCTTCATTCCTTGATCTTCATACTATAATGCTTCATGTTTTGAACATCGCATATTGTGTTTTTGATCTTTTATCTTCGAGAGATGATTTGTACTTTGAATTCTTTGAAGATTATCATTACATGAAACACTTGAAGCACATTTGTTAATAACACAATATAATCTTGTTTGTTATGATCAAAACAATAAGGTTAAGTTAACCATATGTCAACAATATTTTCGGTCAATCACATGGTCGACCGAAACCGAAATGACAGTTTTGATCGACCAATCCTCAGCCGAACCTGACTGAGGCTGCACCCCAAAATCTCTGCAGAGTTTCGGTCAATCAAAATTGGCTGAGTCCAATTTCTTCTTATTTTTTGCTCCAACTTGATTTTTGGCTTGTTTTCTTGACTTTAATTACTTGTTTGAGCCTTTAATCTTCTCCCAAAATAGCCCCTAATATCCTCGGTGCTCCACAAAATGTACTTCAAAATTGTTTTGGCTCGAACGATGAAGTTTTCTTCGACGAGCCCCCTATGATTCTCATCACATATAGTCATAGTTTAATTGTGTTTGTTATGGTGTGGTTAGATGGAGAAGATAAATTAATAGGTCACAAATAGTCACTTTTCACACAGATCCAATCATAATCAATGCATTACGGTCACAAGCAGTCGCAGCTCAAATCCACCACTACCACTGTCACGACCAGAAAAACATCACAACCGCCTTCCACACAATATATCACCACCACCTACACCAATCTCACTCACCCGTCTATAGCAAAGACTCCATTTGGACATCGTATGTAGCAACCTCCTCGCTGATGAGTAAGTGTAGTTGATGTGCCTGTCATTGGAGGCTGGGCATCGAAGAAGAAATGCCAGAATTGCTCATACGAGGTTTTGATTTTGTGGGCTGGGGATGACTGTGGCGTATGGATACAATCAATTGATTTTTGTTGCTTGGGGGTTGGATGGTGTGGGGTGGGTATGCGATTGAGGCTGAATTTTTAATATATTAATTTATTATGTAATAATATTAATTTTATTATTTAACACCCGAATTTTATAACTATTTTTTAAGTATGTTAGTTATAAAAAATAATTCTTATAGTGTAGTAGTTATGTACTTTCCTCACTTCAAAATAGTGCACCTTTATTTCAAATATATTCCTTTTAATTTTTATTATTATTATTATTATTATTATTATTATTATTATTATTATTATTATTATTATTATTATTATATTTGTTTTAATTTGATTGTTATTTTTATAAATATGATAAAATGTCGTAATCGAGTAATAAATAATTAGTGATTAATGATGAAGTTGTGATATTGAGAGTATTTCCTTTTTAATTTTTGAACAAAAAATTTAGTAGAATCACATGTAGTTAATAATTTTTGAAATAATTATTGAGAATTCAAAAAAGTATGAAAAACAAAAGGTGAACTGTTTATATACAGTCTGTTCGGTGTGTGAGAAATTGGACAATTTTTTTAATGTCTAATTGAAAAGTTATTGAAAAGTATTTGAAGTGATGATTCTTATAGAAATGTGTGATTGAAAATAAATTTGAGGAAAACGTAGATGAATTTCTTCTTAACCAAGCATGACCTTAGTGTAATATTTGAAGATCTTGATTGGAGAAGCCTAAATGTGTTATTGTAAAAATTGCACCAAATTTGAGGCAAAAATTGCAAATGTGATTATAGATGACTTTAGAATAGTCAATACGAGTAGCTTTATTCATACTGCGTTATTCATGAATCATGATTTACAATAAGCTTGGTACAATGCTACTTAAGTTAAAGTGATGGGTTGAGCGGCCCTCTAGTCACTCGCTCCATAGGAACATTTGAAATGTGACGTGAGGGTAATAAAGAAATTAAAACGACTCTACTTATTGTCTTGTTTATTTGCTATTTAAACACGATTTAAATTTAAAAAATATGAAACATAAAAATAACGTGGGTTCGGAATGGAGTTCGTTTTTTTTTTTTTTTTTGTCCCCATCTCGATTCCTCAATATAGTAGTAAAAAATGTTTCTGAAAACTGAATGGAATGATAGTTATGTCAATACTTTATTATTAATTATATTCATATCAAAGTTTTCAGTGATTTTCCTTATTATAATATTCTCACATTTTTCTTAATCCAACTATCTTTTTTTTTTTTTTTATAATCCAACTATCCTTGACTTTTGGAAACGAACCCCACCTCTCATCTTCGTCATCCCCTGTCACAATTCCAAACAATTCTACAGCAAAATTGAACTTGAATAAGCTGGGAAATTGAAGTCCCGACTCTAATGTATTGAATTAAACAAAATTACAAGAATTAGGAGATGATAATAGAGAATAAGGAGACGAGATTTAGAGAGAATCAGTGAGAGAGAGGATGCGTAAATTCCAAAAACATAACCAACTCAGCAGAGTTCAGTCCCTTTATCTGTTAGGGATGAAATCGTGCTTTACAATTGTAAAGAAAAAGAAATACAATAACACTTTTATTAAACAAAATTCACTTTCAGTCCTTCAATTAGCAAGAGTATCCTTTTAGTCTTTTCCTCCAAACGACGCCGTCTCCTTCTTCAAATTTCAGTTAATTCCATTGGTTTCCTGTTACCCCTTCTTCCTTTCCCAACCTAGTTCATCAACTGATCTCTGAGCTTATCCGACAGCTCCTTGTGACATCCATCCCCCATAGAAGAACATTGTTCCCAAGGTTAGAAATGTGGAAATCGACGCAGGATTTCTTCAAGTAATTCCCAAGTTGCTTCCTCTCCTCTTTGGTACCTCCTTATACTGTATTATAGCCTCTAGTTGTAATTCCTCAATTTGTGGCCCTATGGCCAGCAAGTCAGCTACTTACACTTGTTTATCTCTGAACTTTTTTTTCAGTGAGGATACATGAAATACTGGATGTATTTTGTAGTGCTTCGGAAGAGCCAGTCTGTATGCCACTTTCCCTATTCTCTCCACAATTTCATAAGGACCAAAGTACTTAACACTAAGCTTCTGGTTGATCCTTTTGGCCAATGATTGCTGCTGATAAGGATGGAGTTTCAAGTATACCCAATCCCCTATTGAGAACTCTCTGTCCGTTCTATTTTGATCTGCGTACATCTTCATCTTTGATCTCGCTTGAGCTAAGCTTTCCTTCGATTTTCTATCCATCTCATACTTCTTTTTCAACAACTCTTGGACTGAGGCCACATTAGTATGTTGATATGCCCCCAAGGCCAGTTGAGGGGATGGAATTCCATAGAGGGCCTCGAAGGGGGCCCTTTTGATAGCTAAATGATAAGTGGTGTTATACCACCACTCTGCCAACGGTAACCATTTGCTCCAAGTCTTGGGTTTAACATATGTTATACACCTCAAGTAGGATTCTAGGCATTGATTCAACATTTCCGTTTGCCCATCTGTTTGGGGGTGGTAGGTCGTGCTAAGGAGTATGTCCACTCCTAACAATCTAAAGAGCTCCTACAAAAAACACTTGTGAATACCTTATCCCGGTCTGATATTATGCTCTGGGCAACCCATGAAGTTTACTAATGTCATCTAGGAATAAGTGAGCAATTTTGGAGGCAATGTAAGGATGGTTCACAGCAACAAAATGGCCATATTTAGTAAACTTGTCCATGGCCACCAGAACGACTGTCTTGCCTCCTAAAATTGATAGTCCTTCCATGAAATCTATGGAGATATGACTCCATGAGTGTGCTGGTTCATGTAGTGTTTGTAAGAGGCCTGGGTAAGCTACATTTTCCCCCTTGCATGTTTGGCATACTTTGCATTGTAAAACTTCCCTCTTAATATCTTGAACCATGCCAGGCCAAAAAAATGCTGCTTAGCCCTGGCCTGAACGCCAGAGTGCCCCCTTGCTGCGAGCTATGGATATTTTGGATCAGTTTCTGTCTAACTCCTTTGCCACATCCAATATATATCTTTTGCCCATACCTCAAAACCCCATTTTGGAGCCTGTAGTTATCCATTGCACTGGGATCAATAGTCAGGTTCTAAATGATGATTTCCTTAGCAAACAGATTTTCTTCATAACTACTAATTACTTCGTGTATCCATGTGGGGATGATGGTAGTTATGGCTATGCATTCACCTTCATTTTCCTCTCGTCTAGATAATGCACCAGCTACTATGTTCTTTGCCCCCTTTTTATATTGTATCTCATAATCCAACCCCATGAGTAGAGGTGTCAAGACGGACGGGCCGACCAGACCCGTGAAAACCGGCCCGAATTGACCTGGGACCGCGGGCCGACCCATGACCCGTGCGGACGGTTCACGGGTTAAGAAGTTGTGAACCGCGGGTTTTGCGGATCAAACCTTCGCGGATTGCGGTTAACCCGCTGGCCTGTAAAAAAAAAAAAAAACTGTTTTTATTAAATAGGGTAACATTGAAAATCTCTTTTCTTCTAGAAACTCTAATACAACTTTTAAAGTAAAATCTTTTTTTTTTTCTCCCTAATAGCTAAAAAAATAATGTTTTTTTACAATAGTAATTAGAAATACATTTATCATTTAATTGTTATTTGTTTATATTTTATTTAAATTTGCAAATTTAGAAGAAATTCATATAACAGAAACTATAATTTTAAATTCTATGTAAATATTTTATGGTATAAATATGAATTTATCATTTTAATCATTTTGTATTTAGAAACTTGACAAAAAGATTTGCTATAAATATGAAAAAATCTATGTTTTTATTCATACGGGCCAAATCAGAACAAATCGCGACCCGCATGGGCCAGCGGGTGGGCCTGGGTTGTAGTTCAAAATTTGCGGGCTGACCCGTAACCGGCCCATAACCCGCAGCGGGCGGGCTTTTTTTCAAGCGGGCCGTTATCGGGCTTTTTATTGACGGGTCGACCCGGCCCGGACCACCCGGATTGACACCTCTACCCATGAGTATTGTCAGCCACTTTTGTTGAAGTGGTGTAATGATCTTTTGTTCTAACAAGAACTTCAATGATTGGTGGTCAATTTTCAAGATGAAGTTATGTCCCTTAAGATAATATCTCCATTTTGTTACTGTCGTAACTAGAGTTAGGAGTTCCTTTTCATAGATCGATAACCCCAGCTTCCCTGTACTGATAGCTTTACTGAGATAGGCTATAGGTTGCCTCCTTTGCATTAACACAGCTCCCACTCTCCCATAGGAGGCCATATCAAGCATCAATTTCTATTATAAAAGGCTGGCTGAATTCCGGCATAGCTAGTGTAGGTGTGGAGCTCATAGCTTCTTTAAGCCTCTAGAAAGATTCTTCAGCAGCCTCACTCCACTCAAAAGCATCCCTCTTCAACGGTTCAGTCAAAGGCTTAGTTATGGTTCCATACCCTCTGACAAATTTCGTATAATAACCTGTCAAACCAAGGAATCCCCAGAGTTATTTCAAATTCTTGGGCATAGACCATAGCCTCATTGCTTCCACCTTTTAGGGGTTTTCTCATACTCCAACATAACTGATTATATGCCTCAGATATTCAATGCTGGTCTGGCCGAAATAACACTTACTAAGCTTAGAAAATAGTTGTTGTTTCCTCATAACTCCCAACATTTCTCTCAAGTGATAACAATGATCTGACATACTTCGACTATAAACCAAGATGCCGTCAAAGAAAACCAATACAATTTTTCTTATATATTCTGCAAATACCTTATTCATGAGGCTTTGAAATGTGGCAAGTGCATTTGTTAAGCCAAAAAGCACAACTCCGAACTCATAGAGACCTTGATGAGTCCTAAAGGCTGTCTTATGCACATCCCCTAGTTCATCCCTAATATGATGATACCGTGCTCTGAGGTCAATCTTGGAGAAGTACCTTGCTCCAAATAGTTCATCCAAAAGTTCATCAATGCGGGATATGGGGTATTTGTCCTTAACCGTTGCCTGAAGTCCATGCAAAACCTCCAGCTTCCATTTTCTTCCTGACTAACAAAACTGGAGAAGCAAATGAGTTGTTACTTGCTCTTATGATCCCTGCAGCCATCACTTCCTTAATCAATTTCTCAATCTCCACCTTTTGGATGCAGGGACATCTGTAGGGTCTTAATTTAAAAGGTTGGGCTCCTTCCTTCAGTACAATGGAATGTTCATGACCTCTTTCTGGTGGCAGTCTAGTCGGGGTCTTAAAGACATCTTCAAAATCTGTGATAACAGATTGGATTTCACCAGGTATGGCAGTCACTTCTTCTTCAATGATTGAGCACAATCATCCCATATTCTTGCTTTTGTAACCATCCATCCATCCATCCATCTGTTCCATGGTTATCAAATTGATGCTACCGTCTTCTACACTCTTCAGAGTAATCCTTAGCTCCTTGTAGTTGAAACTAATGTAGCCTTCCCTAAAATCACAGACCATCTACCCAAATTGGCTGAGCCAATTAATGCCTAACACCACATCACTACCTCTTAGGTTGAGAGTTCTAAGGTTAAACTGGAACTCATAGTTCTGCATTGTCCAACATAGGGGCTTATTCATACATTTACTCTTTAACTTTTGGCTATTAACCACCATGACAGTCATTGGCTTGTTATCCTCACTTTCATACCCTAATGCTTGCACCAACCTCTCATCAATAAAGATGTGGGTACTTCCACTATCTATGGGGATAGAGATCTTTCTCCCTTTTATTCTTCTAGGGATTCTAATGGTTTTATGCTTTGTGTTTCCCGGCAAAGCATGTACAAATATCTACATAATTTCTTCATTTTCCTCCTCCACAGTGGTATCTTCACCCCCTTTCTCCTCATTACTTTCCTCATATTCTTCCACCACAATGTAATTGAATGCTCTATTTTTGCAGATATGGCCTGGGGTATATTTTTCATCACACTTGAAGCACAACCCCAGGTTTCTTTTAGTTTCAATATCAGAGGAAGAAACGGTTTTATAGTTTGGATGTTGGGAGGTTTAACTCTTTGGTTCTGAGGGGTGTAATAGTTTCTGGTGAAGGGAAGGGGTTTATGTGGCTTGTAATTTTTGGTGAGTGCTTGAATGGTATTTTCTTGTAAGAGTGCTACTTCAAAAGCTTGGGATAGGGAAGGAGGTTTCATCATTTTCACAATTGATCGGATTTCATCCTTCAACCCACTAGTAAATAGTGAGATATAGTAATTCTCTGGAGCCAGGGGCAGCAACATCATCACTTGGACCTTCAATTCCTCAAACAATTCCTGATATGCACTCACGCTGCCTCTTTGTTTGATCTTACAAAAAGCCTCAACTACTTCCTCTCTAGTGTTCTTTGCAAACCTCCACAGATTTCGGTAGTAAACACCCCCAAGTGGCATTTAAAATCTATGGAACCATGTGTCCGCCTTCCCCTGTAGGTACATTTCAGTAATTCTAACCTTAACCTCCTCCTTTATATTGTGAATCTGAAAATATTTTTGAGTCTTTCTTATCCATTCTCTAGGCCCCTCTCCATTAAAGTATGGAAAATCTATCTTAGGGAGTCTATCATGCACCTTATCACCAGACGTATTTGCAGACTTAAAGGTATTACCCGTTTGGATGAAAGGACTAAAAGGATACTCTCACCTTATCACCAAACGTATTTGAACCACTTGATGATACTCTCACTAATTGAAGGACAGGAAACCTCAATGCCCCAAAATTTTTGAGCTACTAAAACATATTTCAGGATTTTATTTTATAATGTATTTCATAACTAAATGGGAAAGAAACATTTTTATTTCGTTTTAAAGAGCTGTATTTGGAAAATTCGTTTGTCTTCCTCATTTGACCATTTTGAACTTCAAAAACTTCATATTGTACTAGTCGATGAGTTCTTCAAAATCATATTTGGAGTCTTGTTTTCTTATTCAAATGGTATGTCGAAATTAAGCCACAAATGATAGCAGCAAATTTGGGAAATATTTTGTGATTTTTGAACGAAGTCAACGAACATGTTGAGGGTTGGTTTGCTCCCTCATGCATAACATTTGGTCCTATATTGGTATTGCAATGTTTGGACCTGTGTTCTGATTTTTCCTTATATTAAGGGTACCCCATTTGGATATTCCTGTTCTGACATAAAAATTCCAAAATTAGCTATTTCGATCGACCGAAAGTTACCGGATCGACTGAAACTCTGATCGGCCGAAATGCTTTGCTCAAGCGAAAGTCTAACGGTTTAAATTTTCTCAACAGCTATAATGTTTCGATCGACTGAAACTCCAGTGCTAATAGACCGAAAGTGCCAGAGCTTGATTTTTCTTGATTTATAAATAGTTATCTCTCTTGCATTCAGTTCTGACAACCAAAAGAGCAATTAAGAGAGCATACTCACTTGAAAATCGTAGAGCTTACTATATTTTATATTCTATTTCATTTATTACAAAGAATCTCTTGATTGATCAAAAATTTTTATATATTTTTATTAAGGATTTTACATTGAAGAAAACTCACTACTTTTATTTTATTATTGATCGTTGATTGAGTTCTTCATTACCAAACACTTATATTGAAGTGTATATCTCTCTTCATACTTAACTAGTATTATTTGGTAAGAGAGATCACTTGTTGAAATACTTTGATACAAGCTAAACTATTTTATATTATTTATCAAAGTTTTCATAAACACTTGAGATTTAAACATTTGCTATCTATTGAAGTGTTGTCCTAACTCTCAAAATACTTAACTTGATTATATCATTTGTTAGAGTTTATTCAATTGTAACATTCTTATTTGTACTTTGGTGGTTTCGAGATCCTTGTGAACACCTCAATTGTAAAGGATGGGTACTCTTTGTTGTAAAGTCACCTAAGGATAAGTACTCCTTGTTGTAAGCCACTTAAGGATTCGATACTTTTTGTTGTAAGTTATCATTATAGTGGATTTAATCTTACTCGTGGCGGAGAGCTTGGTAACAAAGGATGTAGATCACGTTGGTTGATTGAACCTCTTTAAATCATCGTTTGCACTCTCTTATCCCTTTTACTTATTTTTATTGCACTTGCTTTTATCTTATTATTTCATATTGTGCAATATTTTCGATAAGTGTTATTTGTTAAATTGTTTTAGTCTACTTGTTCCATCACTTTACATTGGTTATTTAGTTGATTTCATCATTAAGTGTTCATAATTGATTCATTATTTTTAAACTTAAGAATATTTATCGAAAAAGTTTTGTAAAATCAATTCACCCCCCTCTTGGTTAGTTAATTTTGGGTTATCAATTCCAACACCTCTCAAGTAATAAATTCCAACACCTCCATGATGGTCCAATATGTCTTAGTTTAGTGGTTACCAGGGAGGTCTTTGGAATTCATATATTCCAAAGGTTCAAGGTTCAAAACCCCCTGGGGACGCGTCCACCTCGCGTGGAACAAATCCATATCATGCGCTGGACAATCCGTGTGTTGGTCGAGCCGTAAGTAGCCATGAGCCTGGTAGCGTCAACACTTTGTAAGTTTACTTATTCAACGATGTCCTTAGTGAGTTCTCTTAGCAATGCACGCATGGTACGTGGGCTCAACTCCGTCTATGGTTCATAACAACCACGAGATCTTCCTGTGTATGGGCTTTGCTAACCCTCTTGTTCTATGATTATAGAAGAAATAAATCAATGTGTAATTGACTCATCGTCGGGATTTTTATGAGGCGTTTTGCTTTAAACTTTTCTTATACCAAGTGGGCATACCAAATTGTTTCGTACGAGTGTTCTTGATAATTGTCCACTTATCGTAATGGCTCCAACGATTTTCCTTAGATCGCAGTGTGAGCTGTGGAAACTGGAAATTGCCTCTTTGCTTGTATCTTGTCTAATTGCCCAATCTCCCGGCTTGCTCTATTCGTCTAATCCCCCAGACTCCTCCACATCTCTCTATTATTCGCAATGGGCTCTCATGTTTTGGACTTTCATGTTGGGCCTCTGAATTGAGTATTTTTATGTGTTAACACCAAACAACCATGTTTGTTGTGAATTTCTGGGCATCAAATTTGGTCATTAAAAGATGAACTTGATGCTATTTCAAAGCCCTCACGACATAGTTTTCAACGATGTCATGAAAAACCGTTAACCCTTCAAAGAGAAATGATTTCGCGAATTTGACGACGTTAAACTAACCGTCAAATGAATGCTATATAAGCCAGCTCTGAGAAATCTCGCATGGAGGGTGGTCTCACTATACAACCGGCTCTTTTTCTTCATCAATGAAAACATCAAGACCCCGCGAACTAGTTACTAGACAGGTTATTTCATTTGCAGATATAATTGGAGGCATAGAGGGGCATTAGCAATGTTGGGGAATAGAATGCTCTGGTAAGATGGCTATGTTACACTGTAGAAATTTCTTAAACAAATACTCAGACATAGCTTCTACGGATCCATCTGCCGTTGGTAATGTTCAAGATTTTTAAAGCCATTTTTCTTATACTTTTTATAGCCTAATCTAATCATACCGGAATTAATATGTGCGTCGCATTAAAATGAACACATATGAGCAAGAAATGAACAATAAAACTAGTGATGTAAGGCATAATCCAATTGAATTTGCATTTATCGTGGAGTTGTAATAAATAACAGGCTTGATTTTAGGCATATAAAATTTCAGTTACAAAACGTGAAAGGGAAAGCTTCTACGCAGTACTATCGATGTTCTTTTCTACATGACACATTATAATTAGTAAATAAACCATTTTATAGCATAATGTGATTTTTTTTTTTTTAATTAATGGGTATATATGATTTTTCCCCGAGATAAATACACACAAGACAAACTACTATTAGGAATAGGCGTGGACATGGTTCTATATGGTTCTGGTTCCTAAGGAACCGAAATGAACCAAGAACAGATAATTTTTTTTTGATGGTTCTTTTTTCACAAGAGAAGAACCGAACCGGAACCGAACCATTCGATTCTTTTGGTTCTAATTCTGGTTCCAATATCTTAAACTAAAATTTTCAAACTTAAGCGATGAAGTCATGGTAGATTCCGGCTAGTAAGAGTCGTAAGACGGTAAGATCATCAACCTTAATCAAAATGTGAATACAACACTCAAAATCTTTGACATCAAAATATTCACTTCCTTCCAAAAAGTAATGTATCGCCTCATCCAAATGTACGTGCTCCTTATAAAAATTAACTGTAAGATGAAGAGTGAAGATTTATTGTTTGTTGATTTTTGAAGAATTGACGGTTGAATGTTTGAAGCTGAACGACAAAACTAGTGAAAGAAAAAATGATTTTTGATTTTTGATTTTTTGTTTATTACTTGTTTTTCTTATAGTTATTGCAATGTTGAATGAATTAATAGTTGTTAGGTAATTGATATTGACTAATAGGCCAGATGATATGCATTAAGATTAAGAATTGATGATTTTTTATAAATTTATATTTTAGAAAAATAAAAAAATTGTGTTTTGTTCTTGTTCTTGGTTCGGTTCTGAACCAAGAACCAGAACCGATGATTCTTGATTTTTAGAATCAGAACCGTTTAAAATTTTATTAGAACCAAACCAAACCAAATCGATAGTTCCGGTTATTTTGCCCAGACCTAATTAGGGATGGCAACGGAGCGATACCCTCGACCCGTGTGTGCCCCACAAAAGCTAGCAAAACCCAAACTGCCCCGTGACCCACGAATCTCTGGGTGGGGGCGACTAAAACATTTGCGATTGTGTATCATATTTTATTGTATCTCGAAGTATCACTTAGATGTCATTTCCTTAGTTTAGCATTCGTTTGGTAACATTGTAGTGATTTATAAATTGATTTATTTATGATTTTGAGATAAGATGTGTGATTGAAAAGAAGAGAAAAATATATGTTGTTAAAAACTAATTTAAAAAATTGTGTAATTTATAAATTGGGTTATAAACTATTTACCAAACGAAGGCTTACATTTTATGTTAAGAGAACTTCGGCTAAAATTTTTTGGAAAGTATATAAAATTGCACCATTGGTCCCCATCTCATCATTTGAGTAGCAAATTGGTTTTAACCTTTTAAAAAAAAGAAATTTAGTCATCATCCTTTCAATTTAGAATTAAATTATTTGCACAAACAAAGTTGTACAAACTAGTGTACTAACTCTCACACTGAAATGAGATCACAATATTTTATTTGTGGGCCTCCTCATCGGAAGGTTTAGTACAATTATTTGTACATCTTTATTTGTACAAGTAACAAAGTTGGTCAATTTATAATCTCAAGAAGGTCCAACTACTTAAATCAATTTTTATTTTTATTTTTTAAATTTACACTTTAAAGTTAAAAATTGCAACAACAATTAGTGTTCCTCATTTTCAATACACTCACATGATGACTCATGAGAATATTGCTGGGGACTAAGGGTTACAGAATCCATATACGGTATACCTAAGTATTAGTAGGTCATCCACCATAACAACGTTTTTAGGTTTTGTTTGGTAAGCACTCTGCCACAAGCACATACGTGGATATCTGATTATGTGGTCCACAAACCTCCAAATTTACAACATTATTAGATGCATATATATATGGTACTTCTACAGAGCATTGAAGATCAATATTGACCATATTTATTGGGGTGGGGAATACTCATATAGACACATTTGGCACGATAAATTGAGTAATATACAAATTAAAAGCCATAAAATATTATCTCATTTTATTTTTTGTTTTATAAAGATTTTAGGTACGTACGAATTTATTAATTAATTTTAACCTAAGTGAAAGTCAATAAATAATTTTAATCACATATTTTATTTAAGGCACTTATAATTTTTCAAACACATATATTATAAGCATTTATCAAAATTTACTAAGAATTTAATTTTAATCCTACGCAAATAAGTGCATAGTAGATTTTGTAAACTCTACCTCAACTGAAATTGGACTAAGTTTGGTAAATTTGTTTTCAAATACAAACATTTTTTCAAATCACTTTTTAATTACATATTTTATCTCGAAAATATTACGTTTTTATAAGGAAGGTTTTTTTTTACCAAATAGACGATAAAAGAACTTAAGAGACCCCTTGCACAAATAGCACAACCCATGGAAACTTTCCACCCCATGAGACGCGATCCCTCCAAAAAATCACCGTCATTTATTTTTATTTTTATTTATTATTTTTATTTTTTGGAGGGGGAGGTGCTGATGGTTCTTTCACCAACACCAAACCATCTTAAGTTTCCTCATTGAGATTGAGGTATATATTAGATGGTAAATGTTCTACTAATTAATGACATATCATATCGATTTATGGATGTATAACTTTACAATGAATCTGAATATTTGGATTAAATTTATTATTTACCAATGAAAGTGAATTAATGTTTTATGTCTTCGATGTTAATCATTAAAAATGTGTATTGGCTAGGGTTAGGTAACTTAAGCTACATGTTGTCACTATCTATTCACAAAATATCCCCACATTCTTGTATGCTTGTGTATCTATATATAGAGAGAGAATCAAGTGAGAGAGAAAAAAACAACAACATTGCTTTCCCTTTATAGAAATGGTAGACAACAACATATGGTCCAATTCCAATCCATCAAACATACAACTACAAGAGCTGCTCAATTACAGCTCTGATAATGCTTCATCAGTAAATCATGATCACGGGCCGTTCATCAAGGATCAAGATCATCTTCTTCCGATAGCAAATATCGGTCGAATCATGAAGAAAATACTTCCTCCCAATGCAAAAATCTCTAAAGAAGCTAAAGAAACCATGCAAGAATGTGCATCAGAATTCATCAGTTTTGTTACGGGAGAAGCATCTGATAAATGTCACAAGGAGAAGCGAAAGACGGTTAACGGGGACGACGTTTGTTGGGCGCTCGGGAGTTTAGGATTCGACTATTACGCTGAATCGTTGAAGAGGTTTTTGCATAGATACAGAGAAGCAGAAGGAGAGAAAAGTTGATGATATGCAGAGTATTAAGGCTGCCGCAGTTTCTTATACTCCATTCAATTTCAATTAAGAGATGGTGGATAAGAGTGAAAGCTCTTTCTCTCTCTCTCTCTCTCTCTCTCTCTCTCTCTCTCTCTCTCTCTCTCTCTCTCTCTAGAGATTTTGGGCCATTAAGAGATAAAAATGATCACTGAATTTACTATAAGTTTGGGATTTTTCTATTTAAAAAATGCTTTTGTTCTTTATCGATATAACTGTTTGTGTTTGTGGATCATAAAAAAATGATCGTTTACTCAGGGGGACGTAAAGTTAGATCGACATTTTTTTTTTTTGTTAAAAAAAATGAAATGGTTAAAGTTAATATGTATGTATGTATATACATACATACAGGGGCGGAGCCAAGATTTGAAGTCAGTTCGGACGAAAATTAAATGAGGTTAGAAGGGCTGCCCCCGAAGTTTTTTTTCCTAGAAAAATTAAATCAAATAGAGAAAAGTTAATTTCACAAATGACAAATAAATAAATTTTAACTCAAATGTAGTACCTTAAAGCGAGATTTCATACTTTGAAATCGTTGTACAATAGCTTCATTATCAATCTTAAAAGAGATATCTTTCTCTACATAAACAACAAGACTATCATTCATCAACTAATCATCCATTCGATTGCGCAATCTATTCTTCACAATGCTCATTGCAAAAAATACTCTTTTAACAGTAGCTGTAGCAACCGGTAGAATAAGCGCTAAAGTCAAAATCTTATAAACGAATGGATATACCTTATTTTTCTTTGTCATTACCAACTTCTCTACAAGATCATCAAGGCCTTTCAATTCTTGAAATGTGTTGTTAGAGCACATATCAAAAATATAAGTTTCCAGTTGATCATCAAGTGTGAGAAGATCAAATCTTGAAAAATCTTCTTTGTAAAACTCCACAAGTTGAATCAATCTTTTCTTATCGAAATCATAGAATGAATTTTGTGGACATAAACAAGCTACACAAATGAGTAACTCTATATTTACCTCTGAGAAACAATCATTCAACTCCTGAAGTTGCAAATTAATGATAGCGTAAAATAAATCTACACAGTAATGATGTAAATTTGTCACTTCTGATGGTGGAGGAAGACTGGAAGACTGGAATCGTCTAAATTGGGATGTTCCGAACTGTCGTTTCGAGAATACATGATCTGAAGGTTGACAAGCACCCTTCTGCAAATATACTATTCGAACTTGATCACGGATATTAATATTGTAATTTAAAATTGAAATTCTTAATCCAGGATCGGTTGGAAGTTGTGCAAGATCAACATTCACTTTATTTCCATAATCAGTGGAAAGTTGTGTAACATCAACATCCACTCTACTTGAAGTCTCCTCATAAACATTTTCTACAACTGAAAATTTTCTTTTAAAAAATCTATATAAAGTCAACATGATTTTTTTTCCTACAAATAACAACTCTCAAATTAAACAAACTCAACAAATAACAATTACAGACCACAAATCTCAAATTACGAAAATTCAAATAAAGTTAATCAAATATATTAAAAATACCCCAAATGCCAAATCAATATTATTTTCACAAACCTAATTAACAAAACATACTAACATTTCACTTTTTAAAACATTAATAATCATCCAAGTTTCAAGTTCCAACAATAAAGTGAATAAACAGTATTGTAAAATTAAAATAGGCAATTGAAATAAAAAAAGGCAGTGATGTCAACATGAGTCTGATGGCATTTAGTATTATAAAATTCAAATTTAGAACCCAAAACCTAAAAAAGGAAAGGACAGCCGACACAGGAAGACATGCTGCTGAGGAAGGAAGGAAGCACTGAGCACAGTAGAGACGTACAGGCGACGGTCTGCGGTGATGAGACTGGTGCGGAAGAGCACTGGAGCAGCGGAAGGATGAGGTCTTGACTCTTGAGGAAGAAGTGGAATTGAGGGCAGTCGGTAGCGCAGAGAACTCGGACTGTGACTTCACCTCGTCGGTCGGAGCTCGGAGTCGGCACAGCAACGACGACGCAAAGATGAGGTCTAGTATCTTGAGGAAGAAGTGGAACTGGTTGTTTGATGCTTTTTTGTCCAAATGTTTTTCAGGTTCAACTATTGTATTGGCTACTGCATTTCCTTCGGTTTTAATTTCTTTTTTTCACCCCTCATTGGGCTGACCCAGGGCAGCCCAAAAGTCCAACGAGGTCCATGGCCAGGACTGGGCTTGGACTAATGGATATTAAGTATCATGAGATTAAAGTATAAAGACAGATACAATGTAAGGGGAAATTGCGCTGGGCACTTAAAAAATATCATCAAATTGAAGAATACGTTTGCAATTGAATGAAATTGGAAAATACTGTCTTCTTCTTCCGTCCCTGCTTCTTCACGACTGGCCCGACTGCATACTCGTGCAAGCTTCTTCCCCGATTTCTTCTTCCTTCTGACCTTCTCTTGCCACCATCGCTGCTGGCTTGCTGCTGCTGCTGCTACTTCTACACCCGACCATCGATCATTGTTGCTGCGTGCTATATCACATTTCTACATTCCGCTTGATTGCCTACCACCGCACAACCACCAAGCCACCACCGCTGTAGCACCGACGAGCTCATTGCTTCGAGCAGCACCGCGACGGTTGAGTGTGATATTTTTTCTGTTGCGTGGTTGTGTTAGTGTTCGGCTATGTGGGGTCCCCGATTGGAGCTATTGGAAGTGGTCGGCGGTGGTGCACAGTGAGGCAGTGAGGCGTGCCGGTTGTGGTGATAAAGATGGAGTTGCAGACGGAGTTGTTGGGAATAATGTTGAAAGATGCAGCTGTACTGCTGCAGCATCTCTTCTACTCTAATTCTGCTTGGCTGAAAATAAGAAAATATTGCGTGAAAATCGTTTGATTCTAGTTTGAGACAAAGTTTCATAATTAGAAGTGTAAAGTTTCAAGTTATGATATTATAATTTCGCTCAAAGTATCATAAAAAATTAATAAAGTTTCATATTTTGATACTAAAAATTTGAAGTCATATTCTGATACTTTACAAGTATTTTATGATACTTTAAGTATACTGTTGTGAAACTTGTAAAGTATCATAAGATACTTGCAAAGTATCATGTTGTGATACTTGTAAAGTATCATAGGATTCTTTCAAAGTATCACGTTGTGAAACTTGTGAAAACAGTATTTTTCAAAAAAAAAAAATAATGAAGTATTTTTCATTTTTTTTAAATGAAGTAAATTTCAATTATGATAAAAAAATATGGGTATTTTTGCAAACGTCCCATGTTTTAAATTGATAAAGGGCAAATTAATAACATTGAAAGACAATAACTATCCTGCAATTATTCATACAGGTCATGATCCTCAATTGAACATGACTTTTCATAACTATCTGCATCCTCATCAGCAGAAGAGATATTAAGAAGAAAACCACGTCTCGGTTTGAAGACCATAAACCCGTTCGATCAAACAGAATTATGGATTCAGGTACGCTTCTGCTTCAGTCTCGATCTTGATAATTACAGCATGATGTTTTTGTGTTTTAGATGAATAATCATCTATGTTAAAGTAGATCTAACAAGTGGTATCAGAGTCACAATCATTTTTAATTATCAGATCATGTTACGCAAAAGAATATAGTAATTATTGACTCCCATACACACTGCCGTTTGATGTTTCGAATTTGGATATATGAGTTTGGGTTTCAACCAATCGATCTTTCCGTGTGCACATATATGCGAAATCTTGATTTTCGAAAATTTAATACATGAATCTGAAAATCAATTTTTCGAATTGAATCTGCAATCATTTTGGGCATTTGTATCTAATGGATTAAAATATGGAACCTGTGTATATGTTTTCTGTAATTATGCATATATATGGATATGGATCTTGAATTTGGGGTTATGTGGTGGTCGAAATCGAGTGGTAGAAATTTTATTTTGATGTTAGTATCTACAAAAGTAATTTACAGCCCCATATAAAACTAGTCCATAAGAATGATCCATGCCGGTGTACTTGATCAGAGAGAAGGTTACCATTATAGTAATATTTGCATTTAAATACCCGACTAGCCAGTGAATTAGGATTTTGTAATATGCACCAAACTTGTTTGGCTAGAAGAGATTGGTTAAAACATCCAAGATCTCAAAATTCCATACCCCCATCGACCTTTGCTTTACATGCTCGAGACCATTTTCGGTCTGTAAGTTCTTGTGCTAACCATTTTTTATTTTTTAAAAATGTCTCCATTTCGTTTCCAAGAAAAATGTGTTAAAAAAGGAAGAACGACACCAATTTCTTTATATTTTGACAATTGTTAGTACTAACTTGCTGATTTTTCTTCTCTTTATATTCTCTCCAAGTATAATTTAAAATTATCCCAATTTAAAAGTGAAATCCTATTTTTCTTGGTTACTCACTGCCGGGGATCTAGGCAGGATGGTAGGCCGGTCATGCTCAATTTGTCGTTTTTTTTTTTTTTTTTGATTTATCATTAGCCGTAAAATTTTATTTTTTTCTTTTACGTACTCTTATGCGGTCACTTGTGCTCACCTCAATTCGTTCGTGCTGATTCAATATCCTTGATTCATCCATATTAACTGCTTGTTACTTTGATTGGATTATTAAGTACTATAATGATCCATGGTTTTTTATTTTTTGCATAAGAAATATAGTGCAAGTTGATCGAATGCTCGTTGCTAGATTCTGGCGCATGGTTGATTAACACCGATTTCACGCCATTGGCATATACATTTAACATGTATTATGCTTGCTATTATTTTTATTATTTTTTTCTATTAGCTAATTTCTATTGTGTATTGTTGTCTTACTAGCCTTTTGTTAAATTTCTGGATTGTTGTTGGAGTGATGGATTATTGATAAATTATTTATTTCAATAAATCTAGAAGAGTGTGTTTGGTATGGATTAAAATGAGTTTTTTTGAAATGAATAGTGATTTTAAGAAGAAATGATGGTTGAAATTTGGTTGAAAAGTAAAAAAATTGTAGGCTTGACTTTTGATGGATAGTTGAGATCGAAAAATGAGAAAATTTTATTGAAAACCAAACGGGGGCGAAACATTTTTTGCGACATTTTTAAGTGACATTGTGACATGACGTGCATTCATTGATTGGTGAAAAAGTAAGTGATTGTGTAGTTATTATCACCACCCAATAAATGTGTGAAATGTCACAATATCAATTAAAAATGTCCATAAATAATGTCTCTCTAGACTTACTCTTATTCTTTTCTTTTGCAGTATAGTATAATATAAGGGAAGAATACATAATTAAGGTATATAAAATACACATTTTCAAACTTAAGAAACTTAAATTTTTAATTAAAAAATCAAGTCATGAATAATTATTTAATTAATTAAATATATTTTATTGTTTAAGTAAATTAAGGTCATAATAATATAAATTTATAGTAACAAAAAAAAATTTCTTAGGTCACAACTTATTTTTCGATTATAAATCTCAAATTTTGTAGGTTATAACACTACAAAAAAAGGTTTTTTACAAAAGGATGATTAGTAACGGATTTTATCTAACTGAATGTCTGTTGGTAAATGTGATAACTCTTTACCAAAGAATATTCTATGCCTAGCAATGAAATTTTCGTTGGCAAATATGAATCATGATAACTCTTTTCTAACGGATATTTTTTACCTAAAGTATACCAACGGATATTCCGATGGTTAAATTAGGGGTGAACAAATAAACCGACAATCCGCTAAACCGAATCAAACCGCAACAAATTGTTTGGTTTGGTTCGATTTCAAACGTGAAATGGTTTGGTTTGGTTTGAAAAAAATTCAAACCGCTTAAAACGGTTTGGTTTAGATTTCAATTGTCGAACCCGCTGTTTCAAACCGCAACCCATTAAGTTTTAAACAAATTATAAAAAAAATGAGTGCAAAAATAACTTATCAAATTCAAATTGTCACTGAAATCTTTATATCATTTTGAGTGCTTTATTTATTTCTTTTCTAGTAGAAATGAGTTATAAAATAACTTTTATAAGATTTGGACGTATCTTTGAAAGATTTCTAGCCTTTGTCAGTTGCAAAAAATGTGGAAAATTTTCAAGAATAAAGATATGTTCTAATATATGCATGTTTGATCACTCCTAATGTAGCGACCAAGAATTTTTCATGACTTATTTAAATAAATATTATTTAAAATGTGTCGCTACGACTTTACCTATTTATTTTAAACACATTTTCGTCTAGCCAATGAAAATAAAAATTTAATTTTTAAATTTACTTTATTCCAATTTTCAAATTTTATTAAATGATGTACAAGTCCGTTATTTTATTTAAAGTCCAAAATTTAATTTTTATGTTGATCCAAACTTCTATTCTTTTGAGCCCAATCAAGTGACAACAATTTCCGAATTTCAAAATTTATATTATTTTAATTATTTAATTTATCTTAGTTCAATTTAAACTTTATTAAAAGTTTCTCATTTTCATTATTTTAAGGTCCAAATTTATTATTTACCTTTAAGTTCAAATTCTATTCATCTTGGATCAAATCTATTCCTATCAAATTTCAATATGACCCAATCAAATTCCTTAGCCCATTTTATAAAAAACCCAATAGGTGAATTTTCTGATTTCCATACAAACTCCACTAGTTCCCAATTTCACAGCCAATCTATGTCCCATTATCAACCCCAATTTCCTCAAATTCCTGTGAATCAGCAATCATCTCCTTACAAACCCCTTTCATTTTGTCCTAAATCAACTTTCAACCATAATTTACCGAGGTTAATTCCCAATCAACAGAATAAGTCTTGCTACCTCTTCACAAATTCACGACACAAAATTATTCACATGCAAAATTCTTGGTAAGTTCTTTCCCCAATCCTGAATTTCCTCCTTCAACAAAAGATAAGAAATTCCATAATCAACACCCATGATCACTCGTCAATCAACTTTAATCCTCTTGCAAACCCCTTCAATCTTCCCCCAAATTACATGCTGCCCTTACCTACCAATTTGAGCATCAACAATACGTGTATATCTCCCTCACCTTGCACGAGCAGCACACACAAGTTGCAGCAAATCCTTTTGGTATGCATCCCTTCCCCCAACATCATTCTTGCATAGCACCAGCACCCCCTCAAACCTTAGCCAAACCACATTTACACAATCTGCACAACTCCATTTCCACCTTCATCATCACCCCGCTGCAATACATCAACCACCACGAGTTTTATCACCCAACCACCGTCTGCAAGACCAAACCAAAACCACCTCCGCCGCCGCCAAGTGATGGCGGCAGCACCGCGCCAACTCGCAGGCGCAAGAGCGCCGGAATCTTGACCGGCGTGGACCGGAGGAAGGGGATTTGCCCCTCCCCGTCGCCTCCCTCTCGTCTCTTCTCTGTATAAAACGAAATGAAGAGAGAGAGAGAGTGTAAAATTTTTATATTTATTTTTGATTTTGTTGAAATTTCTTTTAAGTCCCTAACTTTGAAATGTGTCTACTTCAGTCCCCTTGTTTTAGAAGTCCTTTAATTTAATGCCTACACTTTTGAAATGAGTTAATTGAGCCCTAGCATTTTTAAAATCTTATAAGTCATCCCACTTATTTTCGAAATGATTTATTTCAGCCCCTTAGCTTTAAAACTTATAATTTCAGTCCTTAAGTCTTAAATGATTTCAATCAGCCACTCAATTTTTAAAATCTATTATTTCAGCCCTATAGTTTAATATTCGTTTTGAGTTTCAACTCAACTTTCAAAAGTATTCATTTTAGTCCCTCAACTTTTAAAGTATTCATTTTAGTCCCTCAACTTTTAAAGTATTCATTTTAGTCCCTCAACTTTCAAAAGTATTCATTTTAATCCCTAAACTTTTATTTTCTTATTTTAAAACTCTTTCGTTTCAAAACATTTGAATTCCAAATTCAACTTTAAGATTATTTCATATATTGGCTAGACGAGGCGCCGGACATTTAGAAGAACAACGTGAACTTTCTTGCTCAACTTTCAGACTCGTGATTTGAGGTAGACTCGTCCCCACTAATTAGTTTAAATTATAATTGCATGTCTTATGTGAAATTACGTGATTTACGTGCTTTGATGCATGAGACGAGAAAGAATATCTCTTATGAGATAAGATGAGAAATGATGATGTTATGCATAACTTATGTGCCTTAAGTGCACGAGACGAGACTACCCACACCCTATGATTTTTAAAGAGCCTTGATTTTGAAAGTAAAGTAGCCCAATAATATGATGATGATGTCATTGTATGATTGCATAATTACGTGTTCAATTATTCTGTAAATTAATTATTGACGATGAGTCTACTGAGTATTTTTCGAAATACTCATTCCATTATTTTAACAGTTTTTGCAGATCTCGGAAATGGGGGCGAATGAAAGGGACAGCGTTGGCAAATTGAATAAATGATGATGTTATTAGAAAATTTTATGAATGTTACTCTTTAAATTATTTATCGCTAATTTCATTAAATAATTGGGATTAAATTTTTATGAATTGTTATATATTTAAATTAATAAAGTTTCCGCTGAAATTTTCAAATGATGAATTTGATGCTTTGAATTAAATTTATTTTCCGCAATAAAGTCAATTTTAAAGGACGAAGTGGCGTCCCGGGCTCCGCCGGAATTCGGGGCGTTACACCTAAAAAGTCCAACTTCAGTCCCAACTATAATTATTGAAAATCGCAAAAAAGTTAAATTGAGGCTTGCAGTTTCCATTGAAGAACTTTATAAACAAATTAGAAAATAATTCATTATAACACATATTTATAGCATACTAAGAGCCCGTTTGGTCCATGATTTTTTTTTGTGATTTTTTTGTATTTGTTGATGGATGTGTTGTTTAGATTGATTTGGAAAATAAAAAATTGTGGACTTGCCCAAAAATTGATGGTTGAGATTGAATTTAAAAAGTTTTGGTAAAAACTTTTGATGCACCAAATAAGCTCTAAATAGAAGAAATACTCATGCCGCAACATATTGTGTTGTCTTTTATTATTTGAATGGTTTCAAACAAATAAATCTCATTGTAGTTGCAACTTGCTGGAGTAATCTTCTTGCCAATGTGAGTTGCATCACGAAAAAAATTCAAGAACACCTTTTAACGTAATCTACGTAATGGTCAGTTGGTATTTATTAGTTATCGACCATAAAGTTGGTATTGATAATTTACTCAATGCTATGTATCAATTGCGAAATTTGAAATCTTTGCTATCGGTAGATTAATCATTCATTCATTTATTCTTGCATTATCGTACAAGAATGTGCCTTGATTTAGGATCTACTAATTTATTTTATTGCAAACCGCAAAACATGGTTTGGTTTGGTTTAGGAAATGAAATAGTTTGGTTTGGAAAATTTTCAAACCATTTAAAACGATTTTTTTTGAAATTTCGCTACAAACTGCCCAAATCAAACCGTGTTCACCCCTAGGTAAAATGCACAACATTTACCAACGAGAATTCCATTAATAAAAGGTAAAATTTAAGAAAAACATTTTTATCAATGGAATTTTCATTAGTAAAAAAGTAACTCTTTACCAACGAATATTCGGCTGGTAAATGTAAATTTTTACCAACGGATATTCGATAGGTAAAGTATTTTTTTTATCAAGTAAAAATATTACAGTTTCCAACTATGTGATTGTTCGGCCGTCATTTTTTCTTGAAGTTCGAGGTAAATTTTGTGGTTGAAAATTGAAGAGGGAAAATGTGTGTGATTAAAAAATGATTTGAGAAATTATGTAAATTATAAATTTTAATAACTGCTTATTATAATGAATTTCCAAACGGAGTCTATATAATCGTTGCTAAAAGTTTTATCTTTTACCAATAGATATTCCATTGGTAAAATGAAAAACATTTACCAACAACAGTTCCGTTGGTAAAAGGTAAAAATAGAAGAAAAACACTTTTACCAACATAAGAATATTTGGTTGGTAAAAGAACTTTTTTATGAAGTAAAAATCAATGTTTAGAAAATTGGATCGGACATGTTTGTTCGATTGGGAAAATCAACTGGAAAAAAATCGGCCGGAAAACTCGATTTTCAATCAATTGAACTGGTTGAAAATCGGGAATCGGCAGATTTTTTAAACCCGATTTTCAATTTTTTTTTTTTGCTTTGCTTTTTTTGTAGTTTTAAGCTACTTTTGTGTATAATTTTATTCTCTAAATGAGTAAATATTAGTTTATTTGTAAAATAATTTGTTTTTTAGAAAATTTTAAGATCTTTAGAATAATTTTTTATGTTTTAATTGAGACAAGTTCTATCCGGTCGGACCTTTTGACCCTTGATCTGTTACCCTTTTCAGTTCAATCAATTTCCAATTTTCTAAATACTAATAAAAATACTACAGTTACCAATCGAATAATCGTTGGTAAAACGAAAAACCTTTAACAACAACAATTTTAGAGATGGTGGTGGTGGTGGTTGCTAGAGAGGATGGGCAAGGTGGTGGTGGGGGGTCACGGGAGCTTCCTCCCCAATTTATTTTGGGGCCAAAATTACATTTCGGTTCCTCAATATTTACTTTGGTCGAAAATTACCTTAAGTGACTATTGTCGAAACTCTTTATAATTTGAGTGTTCGTTATTAAAATCATGGAAATTTAGTGGTCGTTTTAAAATTTTTATGCAACATCACTGATGAAATTAACCCAATTACAAATTCATTCCACCATTTTCTCAGAATTCCACCTATATCCCTTTCCCACCCTCTTCTTAACAATGTCCACCCTATGTCCCTATCCAGTTTTTCCTCCCAACCAAACCCGATATTTAACCCGAATTTTCCCTCACCGATGCTCGAACCGTACCTCGATCAGCAGCAAGAAATGCACCCCGGCCCGCCCCATTACGAACCCCGAAACGATGACTCATACTATTCTGAGGACAACAACAATCCTCCCCTTAGTTTAGTTTTCCCAGATCCGGACCTGACTTCGCTTTCGGAGTCAACTCCCACGCTCCTTCATGTGTCGTTTAACCAGGACTACGGCTGCTTCGCTATGGGCACTGACCAGGGGTTTCGAGTCTATAACTGCGACCCGTTTCGGGAGATTTTCCGGCGGGATTTCGACTGCAACGGCGGCATCGGTACGGTGGAGATGCTTTTCCGGTGTAACATCCATGCCCTCGTCGGTGGTGGTGAAACTCCTCTGTATCCCCTAAACAAGGTCATGATCTGGGACGATCACCAGAGTCGTTGCATCGGGGAGCTCTCCTTCCGGTCGGAGGTACGCGGGGTCCGGTTACGAAGGGACCGGATTGTCGTGGTCCTCGAGCAGAAAATTTTCGTGTACAATTTTGCGGACTTGAAGCAGTTGCACCAAATTGAGACCATTGCGAACCCTAAGGGCCTCTGCTCGGTTTCTCAGGTGGCCGATTCGTTTGTCTTGGTCTGCCCTGGGTTGCAGAAGGGGCAGATTAGGGTGGAGCATTTCTCATCGAAGAGGACCAAGTTTATTTTGGCTCACGATTCGATGATCGCGTGTTTTACGCTGTCACTGGACGGGAATTTGCTTGCCACTGCTAGTAGCAAGGGAACTCTGGTTCGGATTTTCAATACACATGATGGCACTTTGTTGCAGGAGGTAAGAAATTGTTTGCAATTTTTCTACTTTGGGTATATGAATCTACGTCTCTTAAAGCTTTGAGTTCTTTTTATGGATTAATTATACTGTTGAAAAGAATGAATGGCTGAATTGAGGAAGGAATTGATAAATCCAGGAGGTAAAAACTTGAATGCTTTTTAGAGGAGCCCAAAGTGCATCCCTGTTAACACAGAATTAATTTTGTAAATTTTTATTTCTAGCTGTTTTTATCTTGCCTTAGTGGATGCTGCCTCGAAAAATGAATGAAAGATGAGAATTTGTGTTCTGGTTTTGAAAGGACTAGATGATCCGTACTTGGAGGGTACTCTGCTGTGGTTTTTCTTTCAGGGGAGGTTGAAATATTTGGATGCACATGAATTCATCATACATATCCCGAAGAGTTTATGATATTGTGGTAATTTACTGTTAGTTTTAGCATGTTTAGGAATTCAGGGTGCATTTGATGTAGAAAGACTGATTATGATTGAAGTGCCTGATTGTGATCATTCAGGGTGCAGAATTGGAGACCAAGTTAAAAATTATGTCTTACGAAAAGACTTTGGGCTTTGTCCTCTTTGTATATCCTGTGTCTCGCTTCAATAACAACAATACTTTCGCTAAGTTTTCCAATAAGTGCAGATGGAGTGTAAGTGTCACTTGATTTAGAGAATGTTGTAATCATTTCATCATGAAAAACTGATTTTTTTTTTTAAATGAAAGATGACTTGTGATTAATTAAAACTTGGAGAAGCAGATGATACAAATATGGATGCATTGTGTTGATGCTATTTGTTGTTTCTCATTGACTGTCGTTCGCTCCAGTCAGTCTACCAGATGTTGAATTTAAACTTATTAGTGCCGTCGCTTTTTCCTTTCTGCTGATGTAGATTGTACCTTTACTCATTTTTTATCATTTAATAGTTATTATTGTTCTCGTTATCTCTAATTATTTATTGTGACCCATAGATGAACACGTACTTGTACAAATTAGGGGGGAAATCCAGTTCTGTGCTTTAGTAGTTTCTTTTCATCATCTTTACTATGAGATTTTGAGTCCTTCGCCAACTTGTTGATAAATTAGTTTGTTCTGTGTTGTGCTTGTAATCATATTTCAGTGTCTTCCCCAATAATTCTGAAGCTGAAAGTGTCTTTTCAAATGATGCTCAATCAACTTGTGTCTTCATGAATCACGGATCATATTGAAACAATTGGAAATTTGATGCAGGTAAGAAGGGGTGCAGACAGGGCAGAAATATATAGCCTGGCAATCTCACCCACTGCCCAGTGGTTAGCAGTCTCAAGTGATAAGGGCACTGTTCATGTTTTTAACCTCAAGGATAGTTTAGGAAACCTTGGAAGTGATAGCTCCGATAGTCCACCTGATCGAAAGCTTGCTGCAACCACATCTAGTTCTTCTTTCTCGTTCATCAAAGGTATCCTATTTCTTAGAAGTGACCTGAAAGTTGTACGCCCCTTAATTAACATTATTGCACACTGCGTTCTCTTTGACATGGACGCGCAACGAGTGGAAAATTTATGAAAGGCATCAAATATCAGATTAATGGGGAACTCGCGAGATCACTTTCATTCCTATTGTATTTGACATAGAAAGAAAATTGAGAGATGGTCATCAATGAAGTAATAGAAAAATTATCACCGACCGTAGGGAGGTCTTTCTCCCCTGTGCACCAAAAAAAGAATATGAATGATTGTCTGCAAAAAATTGACTTCTCTTCGAAATCTCCATAAAATCACCACAAATCCCTTAAAATACATCAAAATTCTTCGATTTTGCTACACAATCATATCTACTTTCCATTGAATTTGTAACCTTTCTCTACAGTCGGATCCCACCACGATAAGCGGTATACTAGTATAAATCCACTGTATGTGAATAAAGAAGTCTGATAAAACTGCATACAAAAGGAAAGAACATACCTTGTTGAAAGTATAATGACTGTATTAAGCTATTATTTCATCCTTGAATCTGCTAAAAAAATTAATAAAAATACAGTTTGTCTGAAGTCAAATGTAGTGTGGAAATGAGTTTATTGTCTTCTGAGTTGGATTGTCTTGTCCACATTGTTTTTGTTTTTATTTCCTTTTTTTCCTGGTTTTAAAAAAATAAAAAAGTGCTGCCTATTCTGTAAGTTTTTATTAGTATAACAACGAACTTTTAAAATTATGTTTGGCAAACTAATTAAATTAAAAGTCATTTTGACTCACTTTTAAGCAGTCCCTGACATGCTTTACGATTTTTTTATTAGTTAAGCACTCCCTGAGTGTGTGTGCACGCTAGCACTTGCATGCACGTCTGTGACATATATTCCCTTTTCCCTAGGGTGATCAATTTGCATTCAGAGGGTATGTAGTGGACATCGCTGTCATATTTTTAGTTCTTGTTGGCCTCTGGGACTAAACAAGCTTACCATTTTGGCAGGAGTGCTGCCCAAGTATTTCAACTCTGAATGGTCGTTTGCTCAGTTTCGTTTGCTTGAAGGTGCTCGATACATTGTTGCATTTGGTCACCAAAAGAATACAGTCGTAATTCTTGGATTAGATGGAAGGTCAGTTAACATATGCTTTTACTGATGGTGACTTTACTAATAATTTTTTATGCCCTAACACGTTCACTTTTGGTCAAATTTTCAGCCAATCCCCATATATTATATGGACCTCAATCTGTACTTGTGTGAGTTGTTACTGTCCAACAGAGACATGACCCTTTAAGCCATCTTCCCCATTAAGGGCATGTTTAGCACAAAAATAGGATAGGGCTGGACAGTACTAAAGACGAGATTTAAGCTTCTTTAATACTATTAAGTATTTTACACTTCAACTTACTAAAAACTTAATGTTTTGCTCAGTCTCTTAGATGAGTACAATAATGGATTTGTTGTTGGAACTACATGTAGTTTCTATCGCTGCAAGTTTGACCCGGAAATTGGTGGAGAGATGACCCAGCTGGACCGTCACAATTTCCTTAAGCCTGAAGAAGCTTTCTAAGAAAGGATATGGAGAAATGTACACATGTCCTGGTTAGAGTTCTCGAGTCATCCTCTTTCCATGCTGATTTGTCGGTTAACGAGGATGTAATTATCCCAATGTAGATATCATATAAGTAACAGTTTGAAGTGGTCAATCTAAAAGATTTGAGAAGTATGAAGCATTTTCTGGTTACATTTTCTATCAGTGTGCAGTTTTATCATCTTTCTATCAGTATTCTGCATAGCGTATTGTTGAGTAATGGGGAAGGAAAAACCCTGGTATATTTGTTGTGGGGTTAGGTACATAGATGACAGCATCACTGGAAAGTTGAATCCAAAGACCAACTTTATATGGTGGTATAGGTGGGAGATTATATCTTCATAATAATTCATAGCTCTTATTTTATAGGGATTAATGAATGTACAAGGAATGATTTAGGTTGTTGGAATATTTCTTGCTTTAATACCTGAGCAAGTTATTTTTCATATCTAATCGTACAATATTTCAGTGAATAGGGTTATGGTTATGTAAGGCCTTTTGAGATTGTCAATGAGCTTTCTCATTGCCAACTGATCAACTCGAGCCTAGGGCTGTGAATAACAAGTTCCCGGTCGTTTTTTTTTTAAATTATTATTAAAACTATATATGTTATATTCAAGAATGGTCAGTTTATGAGGTTAGGGAATCCACATGCCACAAAATAAAAGTGAAATGCGAAGTATTCAAATGACAATAATCAAAGGTTGAGGATCTATTTGACAAATTTAATAAATTGAGAGCCTCTAATTATATTTTATTTTCTTCCCCCAATCAGTACATGATTAATTATTTGATACCATGCAACAAATCTGTTTAGTAAAATTTGTTTATGAAAGATTACATGAGAGTATTCCGTTGGACAATTTTTTTTCAAAAGTATATTTCGATTGGTTAAAGATTCTCATCTATCATATTTTACTTTTAAGGAAAAATAAATAAAAAACTAAAATATGGTCACGTTACCATTTATAAACGAACGTTTATAAACAGATTACAAAATAGATATCATTTTAAGTTGTTATGTACTTCAAATATTTCTGTAGGCTGTGTACAAACGAATTGATACACTTCCACTTGTAATACGTTTAAAATTGAGTATAAATAGTATTTGAACGGTGAGACTGTGTTCTTTTTATATTTCAATTTTCTGTTTTTATTTATCAAAATATTTTATGTTTTCTATTTTCAGTGTTACTTTCAAAATTGTTGAAAACTCATTTGGTTTGTTATTTCTTAAAACTGTTTTCGAAAATGAAAAACTGAAAAACAAGTTCTATTTAAAATTTTGTAGAAAATTTTTGTGTACGCGTAATTAAATTGCTCGCAAATAAATTTATAAAATAATATTTTGTAGATTGGGACAACCTTCTTAATCACAAAAATGATATTTTGTTTAGTTATTATGAGTTTCGATTTTCTAAATTTGAATAGTCAAATTCATTTTTTTTTATTTTAAATTAAAAAGGTAAAACAAAGAGTTTTTTTTAAATTTATTATTATACTCTTTAAAATAAAATAAAAAATTTTTGTATTTCGATGATTTTTGAATGAGGAAAATTGTTCTTGTAGCTAACTTAGAGAGTTGTGTTAAAATAAATTTTAACTAGAAATGATAATTTGTAAAAGAAAAAAATTAGCTAAAAATAATACTAGAAATGATAATTTATTTTTTATTTTTTGTTTTTATTTTCGAAAACAGTGCAACAAAATGCATTTTCTACATTTTTGAAAACAAAAAACAGCTGAAAACCAACAAAGAGAACGATGCAGCCTTCGTTTCTTTTTGTTCTCAGCTTAAGGTGTGTTTTGTAACTTCTGTTAATATAGACACTTGAATTGGCAAGAAAATATTACTCTTGCAACATGTTCAGTTATGTTTAGAGCATGTTTGGAAGAGTTTACGTACGATTTAAATTATAAATAAACAGAAACTCATGAGAAATGATTATATAGTATTTGTTGATGTCTCAGAAATATGAATAATAAAAATGAATTATCTATGAAAAGTTAAAATTAAATCCAACTTCTTGACTTTCACTTTCAAAAACCAGGTAGGTGCTCTCCAGCGACATCACCACCTAGCAAAACATACAAGGTCAAACACATAAATTAGCAACTAGAACTTGATGCAACTGCTTTTGGGTTCTTCGTGCAAATCCTGAGAAAGCACAGCATCAAATTAGCTTGGCCCTCTGATCGAACGGAGAAACAGAAATGTTATCGAACGGAGAAACATTACAAGAATCCACTTCGTGGGTCTGTCATTGTAAGTTTCACAACGAACAAAATTTAATTGGTTCTGCTTTCGATTGTCAACATGTCACAGTACAACAAAGCCTCCATCGATGTTCTGCTTATGCGTCGGATTTTGAGGAATGCCTGACACAAACTAGATCATCCAATTTATTGCCATCCATTTTGTACATCGAGACACCTTCCATCTGAATAAAATGCTCCCGGGCTGCTTTTCTCAAATTTTCAAAAGGCATAACTTCCCATTTACTGTAATTTGAATTCCTCCTGACATCGCTCATATCTGGAGATCCAGAGGTCGGCCCGCCTTCGTGAGCATTGTCCCACACTTTACAGTTACGGAATTGACCCAAGTCAACGTCTTGATTCTTCACATGCACAGCAGCTGCATGAGCTCTGCTTATCATTTCTCGAGTAGGCACATCTGACCAGTCCTGCTTCCTTTCAGCTCGCATGGGAGAATGGATCCTAATAACCTGGAAGTTTTATTTTACATGATAAGCATATATAATACTGACTTTCACAATAGACGTATACATTCCAACTAAGTTCTTCGGTCTTTTCGGTTTTTTAGCCTCTGTTTGGTAAACCGTTTATATATATTGTTTATAAATAGCGACGTGTCAACGTTTCATTGGTCCATATTATTTTTAAAAAGTCAAAAATAGTGGACAAGAATCTTTGACCAGTCGAAATTGTTGACTTTTCAAAAAAAAAAAAAAAATGTCCAATAAGATGATTTCATGGACCGTTTATAAACAAATTTTACCAAAATGAGGCTTATTTAGTTATTTACAAGAGAAGTATGTTCAGGAACAAAATAATATCCTTACACCAAGGCATTCTAAAAGATGGTAGTAAGCTCTTCCTTGAAGTGGATTGTGTCCTTTCCTTGGCGTTGAGAAGTATCTGGTCCTACATATGCAAAATTTAACACATGCAAACTTCACTAGTCAGTGCCATAAAATAGATAAAGTGTCAGCAACATCAGAACGATAATAAGTAAACTACAGTTTTGAAATTGTGACCAGGAACTTTATGATAGGCAAAGGTTAAACTAACCACTCAGTGTATCCTGGATCAACAGTGAAACCATATATATCAACAACTTCACACATGGAAAGTGCCAGTTCTATTGATTTCATTCCAGTTCCTTTGGCACCTCTGCGAAGTACAATACCTTGAAAGAGATACACTGGATTTGGGATTGTCTGCATCAAAAACGTAATAAATTGTGAACCTAGATGTTTAAGACATTAAAAAATGCACTAAAAAACTCAACACCTAATTGAAACTCAAACTTTTTCCTTCAAATTCATTTTCAACCACACATTTCTATGGTACCCATCACTTTTCAACCACATAATCTCCCAAAATCCATAATTCCTCCAAAACATCCATCATTAGACAAGCTCTTAATGCACAAAAGAACAGCTTTTCACATTTTCTATATCATGTAAAATGCCACATTGTTTCTCTTGTTTTTTCCTCTTTATGCACTTCAACAAATATTGAAGCAGGACCAAAGACTCAATCACATGTTTGTCTAAAAAAACTTAATAATGAGAAGTGTTTAACATATTCTGAAATCATCACTGGCAATTTTCATCGAAGATTTTATCTGTAACGGAGAAAGCAAATGAAAATGTACAAGTTCATCACATCTGGATTCTGTTAAGTTTTATGGAGAAGCTAATACGTAGTACACTCTCTTTGCTAACATGAGCTGTGACCAAATTCTAATATGGAATTCCATTCCACTCAGATCCAAGAAAATTTGCTCATGTTATTACTCTTTAAGGCAAGGTCTTGCTTTTAAGATCTACATCTTAAGAATTTCATTTGCTCTTTGTCTTGTATTATCTCAAGGTAAGACTTCATTAAATAGATCACTGCCAAATGCCAACCCAACCCCCAACCATAGAAAGGGAGAAACTTATATGTACAAAGTGGCTGAGAGAGGCAAACTTCATTTATGCTAAGGTCTTATAAATTGTTTAGGAGAACATAAGAACTATTGTTACTGTCATGACTCATTCCTTCAGAGAATCTCATCTTGATGATTGATCATTCAAAGAAAACAGTAATCATGCTTATGATCCACGTAATAATTACCTTTATCATTGCATTAAAGTCTCTATGTGTTAGACTTTTAATTATAAGCACCTCATCATCTGCAAGAAAAAAAACAAGAAATTAAGCATAACTTACAATCACATATCACATTGCTGCAAAATTTCCTTGCACTGCCGTTTTTGTTTCTTCTCATTTTCCTTAGAGGACTTCTCATCACTTCTTTATGAGTAGACAAGAAGTTTGAATGATATTTGATCGAGGTAGTGTCTCTCAAAAACCAATCTTATAAAATAGCGGCGATGGAAACCAAAATATGCAATGAGAAGATCGTAGTTTTAATAAATAATACAGCAAATTAAGTAGATACCATTTCAAGATCAAACCCGATTAGTCTATGGTGTCATCATATGCTTTCATATTAACCCTTCTGTTTAGTTCTAAGGTGGTTTCCTTGCCAAATATGACGAAGACGAATAGGCACATGAATAGTGGGAAAGCATGAGAGACTAGGAGGATCTAGAGGAGGATAATGTAAACAAAAATAGAAAAATAATAGAGGTGAAATATTTCGGAGAAATAGACACTGATATAACTTACCTGAACCATTGAGAATGGGAATCATGTTACGTGCAGCACCCCTCACTACAAGGCGAAAATCTCTTTTCAGCCCAACATACTTGCTATATTTCTGCAAAGCAAGAACAGAAGAAATTAGAGTAATTATACATTTATATAAGACATTTCAAAAACCTTGTGAAATCAGAAAAAGAAGAGAAAAAACTTAGAATCAGGTAGCTGAATAATTCGAAGAATAGCAAGATGCAATAAACAGATCATAGTAATCAAAAACAAAATTTTCATTTTGTTTTAACACAACAAAAGTCAAAATAGTTCTGCTTTGGGATTGCAAATAAATAATGGTTGAATTACAAGGTTAACCTTGTTCTGAGTACACAAAGATCAAATCTTATTGGCTTTGACATAATGTACGATAACAGAACTTTTTGAATCCTACAGCTTGTGCATGACATGTGAACCATAATAGAACTTCTAAAATCCCAGAGATCGTGCATGCACAGGTGAGCAGGCACCTCAAATCTCTATGGCTGTGACATAACATTTGATCAAGAAAATTCAAGGAGCCTGTGATGCATGCAGATGCGCACACTCAAAACAAGAGAGAGAGAGAGAGAGAGAGATAGGAGGACAACAATCATCTATAACAGAAAACCAGCACAAAAGTACTTGTGTACCTCGTTAACAGGGGCTTCATTGTCTCTTATAACTGCATCATGACTATCGATTTCCTTTCCAAACTCTGTCTTTAAGAGATCTCCTGAATTTCCAACAACAGCACAAGTTCGAAATTGGCGGGGATGGAAGGGTGGCTTTGCTGGTAAAAGAATATTAAGATGTTCCTCACACAAAGAACGATTATAGCACTTGTCTGCGCCTCTAAAATAATCAAAATGAAATAGGAGAACAATAAAAGATAGAACAAAATTTTATAATTCAACTTGAAAAATGCAGTACATAATGACAATAATTATTCAAAGAAAAGGAGGTTATCCCATACAACTGTGCAATCCTTTTTGCTGCATAGTTTAACCACCCGTCAGGCCGACTGTCTAAATACTCTCTTGTCAACACTGTAGTCATGTTACGATACTGCATTTCAGATACACTGCTTATTGCATGCAATATGAAAGCAAGTACCTAGATGAATGAAAATAATATCAATAACAAAGACAAACCTGTTCCCACAATAGTATTGCTTCACAAACGTCATACTTGTATTCCAATGGCTCAAATATTTTAAACTGTTCATTGTACTGCAAATAAAACCCAAAAAACATAAAAGGCGTATAAGAAATTGACGTCTTCCAGTAGAGGAAAGAAAATTGAGCAAGTGAAGAAGAGACAAACCCAGGTGCTATTAGTCCCTTGAGGGAACTTGAGAACCAAATTACAATGATCAATTATGTCTGCAGTGAGTCCAAGCCCTTTGTTCGCCTAGAAGTAAAATCCAAGTATAAAAGCAATTATTCTCCACTTGTTAATAGCAACAAAATATTATTAATTCATGAAACAAAAAGATCCAATAAAAAGCAAGCAGAAACTCCATGCTCCAGACTGTAAAGCAGCAGATCAAGCAAATCAAAAGAAAATAACTAACCACGCATTGCTGAACACTGGACTGAAAATCAGATAAAATCTGAACATTCTTCTCATTGATCTTACCAATTTTAGGGTTACCTGAAAATACAGAAACAATGAAGCATATACAAACGGGAGTACGATTGATGAGGCTATTGGATATATAATTCAATCAACAAATACCTGTGAAGAAAGAGGACTGTATGGCGAAAAGGAAAAGAGAGAAAATGGCAGCAGCGGATAGCAAATAAAGGAGGCTGGGTCTCCTCACCGGTTTTCTCAGAGCTCTCATATTCTGATATCCATGAAGCGAAGCAAAAGAACGAAGAACAAATTAGATCGGAATGAGCTTCTGTGACGCCTTGTGCTTAAAATTGTTTACTGTTTAGTCTCAATATTATACTATTAATTAATTTGAACTACTATCCCCATTCCCCCATCCCATCCCTGCGTTTGGCCGACCGTAAGTACCGGTTTCAATTTCAATGGCGCCACCAAACTCTGAAATCTTTTCAAAAGAAAGGCCTCCATCTCCATGTTCAAGAAAAAACACGCCATAAGTCATTACACTTGCCCACACAAACAATACCTATACCCTACTCCATGCATAAAATAAAAAGTAGTAATAACCAAACCAAGGAATTTTTCAAGATTCGAACCCAGATGTAAAAACAGAGATTATAAAAACCCAAAAATAAATAAATAAATAAATAAAGAAAATCCGACAGTCTTGTGTGTAGAAAAAGTACCCTAGAAATCCAATATTAGTCTAGATTTGACAGGCAATACCTTAGGCGATCAGATCAGCAATGCTGAAGAAGAGTGCGCAATGTTTAAGACTGTTCTAGTATTGTCTCCTTCTTTTATTTCTACTTTATTTATGAGAGTGCTCTTTTTAGGGATGAGTCATTGAGTTTCTAGTTCCTACTTACTACTACACCGTCGTAATCAAAATAAATTAATTTATAAATCAGTTTATAAATTAATATAATTATTCAAATTACGTTTTAATCAAGTACAATTTTTTTTTTTTCAATTACTATTTTTTATTTCAAAATTATAAATAAATCGATTTATAAATCAAATAGTGTTATCAAACAAAGGCTAACGTCATTAAAAAAAATTATGCGTTATAAATCTAATTTTCAACAATTATTTTTTTTTATGAAAGTGCTCTTTTTATTAGTCTTTTCTAGGTAAAATGTGATTATAAATTAGAGAGAAAATGTATGTGATTTGAAAAATTATGTACCAGTTGCTGAACGGACCCCAAGCCTCTTTTTGATATACATTATTTGGTAAAATATTTGTTTTAAATAGTGATTGATGTGATATTGTGTTGTTGAAAATGAAAGATAAATTTTAAATTTATGTATGAAATATTTTATTATTAAAATGTGATTAAATTGAGTATAGTAGAAAAATGAGTTTTTTTTTTTTTTTAATCAGAATCAACATATATTTTGTAAAATCTACTACTACAAACAGGGGCGGAGCTCATTCAGGCTCAGGAGTGGCCATGGACAGCACTGAATTTTTGGATTGATCTGATTTTTTTTTGGACTTGCCTGCACCGAGATGGACAGATGGTTATAAAATTTTTTCCTAATGTCATTTAAGCTAGCCCATTTAGCTAACACTTGTAGTCTGAATTAATCCAGCCCATGACTCAAATCAAATTCAAAATTCATAGTGCCAGTACCTAAGAACCAGAAGCTTTTGTCATTGAGCACTTCCCTTCGTTCAGCCGTGACATTGAACCTGCTCCGACGACATCCTATAGATGGAGAAAGGATTAGGTAAACAAAAAATGCTTATGCCAACTCCGAGCTCCGACCGACGAAGTCACAGTCCGACTTCCTCTGCGCCTGCGGCTCTGCCCTCAGTTCCACTTCTTCCTCAAGACCTCAACCTTCCGCTGCCGACTGCTCCAGTGCTCCTCTGCATCAGTCATCACCGCATGTAAGTTTCTACTGTGCTTCTTTCCTCAGTTCCTCTTCCGCCTTCAGTGACCTTCCTATCCCTTTTTATTTTTTATTTTTTGGGTTCAAATGTTATTTATCATTGCCTTTTTTATTTCTATCAATTGCCTATTTTATAATACTGTTTATTGTTGGAACTTGGATGGTTAATGTTTAAAAAATTGAAATGTTACCTTAGTTAGGTTTGTGAAAATAATATTGATTTAGCATTTGGGGTATTTTTAATATATTTGATTAACTTTGTTTGAATTTTCGTAATTTGAAATTTGTGGTTTGTAAGGGTGCGTTTGATAACAATGGTGGAATTTGGGTGGAAAGAAAATGAATTCTAGGGAATTGAATTCCTGGAAATTAGAAGTTAATGTGTTTGATTGGTTTAATTTTCTAGGTGGAAAAAGTAGGGAATTTTTCAACTTTTATTGTTTGATTGACATTATTTTCCATGGAAAATAAAGTAATTTTTTGCTATTTTAATCAAATTTTTTTTTTTTTACTTTTTAAATATATTTGTACTTGATGATGATAATGTTATTTTTTGGAAAGAAAATAAGTCAATTAACAATAACAAAATTGATTAAACGTGTCGAAAATAATTTTCCATCTATCATGGAAAACAAAAAACCACCAAAACCCAAAGAAAATATTTTTCACCAAAACAAGGAAAAGGGGCGCGTGGGTGGGGTCCGCGGAAAATATTTTCCGCGGAAAATTTTCGCAATCAAACAGCATAAAGTAGAAAAGTTGGAAAAAAATTTCCTTTTCCACGGAAAATTAAGGTTATCAAACAGACCCTAAGTGTTATTTGTTGAGTTTGTTTAATTTGGGAGTTGTGGTTTGTAGAAAAAATCATTTGAGTTGAGATTTATTTATTTGTAAATTAAGTTTTCTCTATTTGATTTAATTTTGAAAAAAAATTTCGGGGGCTGCCCCCCTCCAACCTCATTTAATTTTCGTCTGTGCTGACTTGATATCCTAGCTCCGCCCCTGACTACAAACATATTCACAGTTCTATCGGTCGACGGTCGGAGTTAAATTTTTGTTTCTATATATTCTGATGAAGTATGCATTGTCTTTCTCTTCCTCATTTTGGAGGCATAAATTTAGTACAATGAGCTCAAGGTGACTGAGCAACGATCAAGAAAGGGCTGCATTTTTACCTGATTTTAATCGATTGTTCTGTACAATTCGGACAGAAACATTTCTTGTTTTTGGTAGATATAAGAGGTAACTAGGAAATAACGGTCATACCTTAGATAACTATTTTGAAAAACATACCAACTTTCAATTTTTTGGCAAGTCACGTCTTTACCTTTAACAACTCTTGACTCGAGGGAAACACTGTTAAATTTAACACCTATTCTTCGCCAAGTTATGTTGAACAATTTTTTTACTTTATTTTTTAAAGTTGGAAGGGCGTTTTCGTCCCAAACCCTATTAAACTCATTTCTTTCCATTCGAACGTAAAACCCACAAATCATTAAAATAAGATCAAACTTTAGCTAATCTTTTATCATTGTACACTACTAGCTGCACAAGAGTATTTTCTCTTTGTCCTCCTCTCTTCCATGAATTTCAAATTCTACCGCAAGCGAAGTTATTTGCTATCTTTCTTAAGTTCTCTAGTGCCTCCGGCCTTCCCCTCATATTAACCACCAAACTGAGAATCCAAATTTGTTTTATAGACCTTCCAATTGGCTACTAATCTCTTAGACATGAAATCAGTGAATGAAAAATTAGAACAACAAGAGGGGTGAGGGAATAAGCTAATGTACCTTATTGGTGCTGCCTTTATTATCCTTTAATTTCAGCAGGGTCATCCACTATGATACCTCTCCATTAAGAAAGTTATTTAGCCCTTGTTTGGTTATCTTTAATTTATTTTTATTTTTTTATATAATAATCAATTTCAACCATTCATTAAAAGTCAAACCCACAATATTTGACTCTTCAATCACTCATTCTCCTAAAATTCATTATTTATTTAATTAAAAAAAATATCTTTTTAAACAATTCCAAACACACACTGACATAAACAAATTTATAAACAATTTTTAACTATACATATTTTTTAAAATCACTTTTCAACATATTTTATCTCGAAAATATCATATTCTTTATTTATAAACAAAAACTTTTATCAAACTGAAATCAAGATCGTACGTAAACCAAATCTACCAGATCATTCAGCCACAGTTTCACAGCTCTATTTGACAGTTTTTCGTTTTCCATCAGGAAGCACACAAAGGAAATAGGTAGTGAAGGTGAATTTTACATTTGAATGAAAAGAAATGGGTTTAATAAGGATTGAGAAGAAAATGTTCTTCCATTAACCCAAAAAATAAAAATAAAAAATTTAGTTGGAAGAGAGGAATTGTTAAATTTAACAAAAATGATGTTTTCTACAAGAATTGCTTAAGGTAGGAACGTTATTCGTCAAGAAAATGAAAGTTGGAATATTTTCCACAATAATTGTAAAAAAATAGAGACTATTAGCCAATTACCCTAGAAAAAGTGTTCAGTCCTTCATGGTTCAATTTTTCGAGCAATTAGTAAACACACACACAGACTCTCTCTCTCAAAAAAAAAAAAAAATCTCATTACCGCTTCATCATGGAGTCAACAAGAGAAAATCTAATAATGATGCAGGAGTTTCAACACAATACTGAGTTATACAAGGACATTACAGTCTATCAAGAACTAAAAAGGTGCAACACACAAGGGCATTTTTGTCATATTGCAAGGATAGAACTCGACCGGGAGCCAATAATAGTCAAGTTGAATACATAAACAACCTTACAACCATGGCACTGCAGCTTCTTCATTCTACCCTGCAATGGGTTAATGTTTTAAACCGTTCAGGCAATTCTTAATCGGGCAAAATCATAAGCAGCGCCGATTAAAATTTCTAGTATTTCGATAGCATTTCTTATGTTGCAGTTGTACTACGTGTGACTGAATAAGTAAGGGTAAACAAGAGACGATATGCCTGTTCATTATCCTGTCAAATCCCTTCCAATCCAGCATAACAAACATACCTTAATAAGAAATTGGCTTATTTTCATTGAGCTGATATAATAATTGTACCTTTTTCTTCCTACCAGTTCATATCCAAGAACAGGTTTAAAACTTGACAAAACTCAGTTGCCCTTCTTCTTGGAATTTGAAGACTTAGAATTTGTATCGTGATCGTATGGATATTCAGGCGAAGCATTCCAGAGACCTCCTAGTATAATTAAGTGAACCCCTAGCAGCATCACCGATGAATAAATATTTGAGGGATAGATATTCCAGCAACACTCCATTATTGCAAACAAAATTAAACTGCAGAAAAAGATTGACTTTTAAAATTCTCGCAAAAAATTAGAGGGTCACAAGTAAAGCAAAACAATGAGATTCATTTGCGAGCAGCATACCGTAGCCATGTAGGAAAAGGTGTTCTCCACAATAAATAGGGTAAGCTATAAAAATACCTGCATAAAATGCTTCAACTATAAAAAATAGCATTTCAAAAGTTGGATAAGCATTATGGTAAGCAACAGAGATCATGATTACATCATATACCATGGAGATGAGATACCTAACATCAATATGCTTCGCCTCTGTTTTATAATATCCCGAGTCATTTAGAACGTGAACATGGATATAGTAAGCTTAGCCTGTAGCGATCGAGAATTTTTACGCAATGTAATAATTATTTCAAAGTTTCGAAAAACGTGCCGCTGCGATCTCACCCATTTTTACGTTAACGTCGCGACGCGTTCGTCTAGCCAAATCGAGAAATATCAGTCCATTCGATTTTAAATCAATTTCGAATTTCAAAAATTATATTATTTTAATTATTCTTTTCAAAATCGTTTTAAAATTCCATTGTGTCAAGCTCATTATATCAGATCCATTTTTCCTACACAGTTGATGCACGCGTATTATCTTCTCGAATTCCGTGTCTTTCTTGTCAAGATTTTTATCATGTCCCATCAACTAATCCTTCCACCAACTAAATCAATACCATACCCTATCCCTATATCACCCAACCTCTACATTACCAACCTCTCCAAATTCACTCTTCTCCAACCTCATACTCCAAATTCAGTTGCAGCCAAGTCCTCCTCCTCCTTCATCATCATCACCACCTCCATCTCCACCCCAGCCACTGCAGCTGCCGACCAACCACCTTCACTGCCATAGCCAAAATCCAACTCACCTCAATCATCAAACCACCTGCAGCACCACCCATGAACCGCAACCACAGCTCGAAGCCACACCAATCCCCTGGCTGCCTTCTCCTAGCTGGACCACCAACCACCAATGAACCACAACCAAACCACCACTACCCAAATCAATCCCAAACCACCAATCTCACGCAACCACCATTACCACAAACGGCCAAGACCAACCCCCTGCACAACCCGGCACCACCACCACTTTCGTCCACAGCCCACTCACCTCCTTCACCTCCATCATCAACAACACCAACGCAGCCACCACCCATTTCCACCTCAACCACCGTTCGAAACCGCCACAATCCCACCGCGACACCACCCCACACACCCATCATCATCACTGCCCAATCCCAACCAAAATCAACCTAAAGAAAACCCATGAATCAAGAAGTTCATTTTCTTACCTCAACCACCATTTTATCGCCGGAAATCACCAAACAGCAACCTCGTTTTTGCCTCGGTTTGCACACAAACTCGCACCCAATCCTCTCAAAAACCTTAACCTTGCCTTCTCCGCCGTTGATGGCACCCTGCGCCGGCGAGCCACCGGCTGGAACACCGGATTCCCTCAAGTCGCACCTCCGCCTCCTCTCGCTCCTCTGCAAACCGGAAAGAGAATGGGAGAAAAGCTTTTGGTTTAATATTATTGATTTTTCAGAATTTGCACTTTGGTCCCCAAGTTCCAAAGTTATTTAAATCAGCCCCTACTGTTTTAAAACATTTTAATTTCAATCCTTAAGCCTTTAAATGATTTTATTCAGCCCTTCATTTTTATAATCGATTATTTCGATCCCCACAATTTAATATTCATTTTGAGCTTCGACCCAACTTTTGAAAATTTACATTTCAGTCCCTCAAGTTTGAAAAGTATTCATTTTAGTCCATCGGCTTTCAAATTATCCATTTTAGTTCCTCAACTTTCAAAGTATTCATTTTAGTCCCTCAACTTTCAAATTACTCATTTTAGCCCCTCAACCTTCAAATCATCAATTTCAGCCCCCCAAATTGTAAATTATCATTTTTTAAACTATAAATTTCAAAAGACTAATTTAACTTATTTTCTAATTGGCTAGACGAAGCGTACGGAGAATTAAAGAATTGAAGTCGTTTCCCGCTCAACTTTGCACTCGTCAAGTTTAAGGTAGATTCACCCCTATTAATTGATTTAAATTATGATTGCATGTGAATGTGTATGTTATGTGACTTATGTGAAAGTCATTTTTATGAAAAGAAACGAGAATGTATTTCTTCGAAAATAATTATGTTGTTATGCTTGTCATAACTTACTTGCTTAAATGCATGAGAAAGAAAGAGGAGAATATCTTGCAAAATAAATGATGATATTATGCATAACATACGTGCCTTAAGTGCACGAGACGAGACTACCAACACCCGATAATTTTAAAGAGCCTATGATTTTTCAAAGAGAAGCCCCGTGCTTTAATGCACAAGAAGAGACTACCCACACCCTATGTTTCTAAAGAGTCTGCATTTATGTGTTCAATTATATTGTAGATTAATTAATGGGCGATGAGTCTACTGAGTATTTCTATGAAATGCTCGTGTCTATTTTAACAACATTTGTAGATTTCGGAGAGGGTGGCAAGTGATGGATGATTGTGGCAATAGACGTTAAATGGTTGAAAACCTTATTTTAATGATTTCTGTATTTTCAAATATTGGATAATTTTGAGAATTTCAGTTATTTGAGAAATTATGACATTGTCAATTGCTTTACAATATTAATGGCTCGATTTATTATTTCGAATTGTTTCATAAATGTTTTCAATTTTATCGACCATTACAGTTTATTTAATGTTGCCAAAAATGAATTTCAGTCATTTCTTCCGCTAAAATATTATTTTAAAAGTTAGATCAGACGATGACGTGGTGAACCGGGTATTTAGAACTCGGGGCGCTACATAGCCAAACATGCTCTTGATCCCCAAAAAAAAAAAATCCAAAGTGCAAATCTTGTTAGTTTCCAATCAGCCAGGGCAGGTGAAAGGGCAATTGAGGGCTTGAAAAGGAGGCATGTAAGAAGGGAAGTTTGGGAAATAGTTTGAAGAATATTCAAATTCTATTGGCTTTTCAATTTCCACCGACAGAAAATGTATATTAAACAGTGTGGGGTCCCTTCCTACACAACTAGATAAACCCAAGAGGTAAAGCAGAACTGTCTTGCAAGACTCACCAAGAATAGAACTGATAGTGCAGGGATCGAGCACATACAATTCCAATGAAGTTCCCAACAAACATAGTCGTCACAATATCTGAATTGAAACCAATTATGTCATCAAATATGTAACCATGAGAAGAGATTAGAAAAAAGATTATAAAGATTATTTAACCCTGCTAGGAGGAATCCATTACTTACGCTCCATTTTAATATGTCGGAAATTCGAGTCATGACTGTTGAACTGTTTAAGTGGAAAAGTTCTAAGCTTCAATTGAATAATTCTAGAATGCAAGAGAGAGAATAGCCCTCCTTCGTGCCTGCGTAAGTCACAGACGAATAAGAAAAATAGAGGATAAAATCAGAAGGCACAACTCAAAGAAAACTCCAAGGAACTATCAACAAAAGGATGTTAGGATTGAAGGCGTATAAACAATTAGAACAATAAATATTGCAGCCTTCGTCATGGATAACTGGCAACAATTCATGTGATCATAGCTCTACTTACCAGCACCATCTATAATGGGCAAAAATTGTAAGCAGACTGAGATGTGCCACCAATAAGAAAAGCGCAAATCCCCTTGATACAAAAACTGGTTCTGGAACAAATTTAAAATTAACAGACCTGTAATCACAATCAAATGTATTTCTTTGTCAACCTTAATCGTATTAGGACGACCAATTTAAGTTGAAAATGCACTCCTAATAAAAAAGCTATATATAAAAACCTAAAAGTACTACAGACAAGTGAAACCAGAAGTCCATTTAAAACGCATCCAGCTATCAGAACACGTATCAAGTCTTCATATTTTATTGCTCCAAGCATCACTCATAGGAGCGGTGAATGAGTAGTGGGTCACTTTGAAAAGGAAAATTCCAGGTGTAGGGAAAGAAAACACAAATACAGTTCTTCCTAATTCATGCAGTCCTCTAAAAGAATTTTTTAAAGCCACGTGGCTCGTGATGCTACAGAAAATTAGAGGCGTCCTTATATGTTTAGCACAAGGCAAAATGAGTGTATTCCAGCCCAAGTCCTTGATTGGAAATTGTAGGTGGAGAGATTCTGTTACTAGGCATACCAAATCTTGGAAACAAACTTTTTCTCTCTCTCTCTTTAATACCTTAGAATGTAAACTTTCTAAAAGTCAACAAAAAAAAGAAAGCAAAACCAGTATTTACAATTAGTTCAGAAGCAAAAGCATGCACTGGTATTTTCCATTTCCGAATATATAAGCAAACATGACACTTCTCTGACTCTGTCTTTCATTAGACAGTTATTATAGTTTTAAACCAAGATGCCAAACAATCTTAACAGGAATCTCAATCACAATTACAAGATAGCCTTGATTCCATCTAATGTTACAAGATATGGCATTATTATTAGGAAAAAAATTACAGAGGTTAATTCGGATGACCATTAGCAAATCAATCAAAATCATTGAACGCGTAAAGTTTGACATATCCACCAAATTCAATGGGTCAATGGAAGTACCAAAAGTGAATGAAGACACGACCAAGATCGAATGCTTTTGATATATATGCAATTGGATAGGACAGCAAGAATGGGAGCCCTAAGATTATCTGCAGAACCATTCACAGCAGTAGATGAAATTTTCAATTAGATACTGCCTCCGTCTCAGAAATATTAAATTGTTATTCACTAACCTGACAATGTAACAATAAAGGAAATATAAATGGCTTGCCATAAAATAATAGACATGATAAAAGGCAACAAGTAAATAAATATATATTTGCAATGAGTAATAACTTTATGCATAATGACATTGTTGAATACATTAAAAAGAACTTTGTAGTAGTTATGCAATATGTCAACATTGAAAAGCTATCAAGCAGAATTGAAGAATAAGCACCTGCACTAGTGCTGCACCTGCTAAAGCAGATATCACCCCAACAATATCCATAGCCTGCATTTCAAGTTTTTCCAGCAAACAATTAGAGATTGCTTAAAATGTAAATACAGACCTAAACTTTTGAAGCTTGAAAAATCGATCCGTATACCTTCAGCATGAGGAGTAATAAGGATGGAGCATAAAGGAGCACATTCATCTTTACTGAGACAGCTCCACTGTGCTAACAAGGCAAATGACTATAACACCTTTAGTTTCAATAATGTGAACACCAATAAGAAATGATAGCATAAATCCATCCACTCAAAAAGAAATCTCAATACAGAGCAGTAAACAGTACCTGAAAATAAGTAAACCTAGATGCCACTTTTGATAAAGAAATGAGATTAGTGCAGCATGGAAGAGAGTTGTAGCGAAACAGTCATTGAACAAGCGAAGCACAAAAATTGAGTGGACTCTTTTAGACAGAGAAAGCAAGGAAAGAGCCCACCACGGCAGCTGCAAGGCGGTTTAATTGGCATTATCTACCAAAGAATAAAAGCGAACAGAGCTTGAATGTCTAAACTTACAAAGCTGTCTAACAAATGGAATTAAAAGATGAAATGATCAATGTTAATTTAAAAAATTCAAACAGCTTCCTTCAAACAATGCAGATATAACATATCATAAATCGAGAAAGAGAGTTTTTTACCAAGTCAGTCTTCAAATAGATGAATAAGACCATTCCAAGATTCATGAAGTAGAGAAAGCTGAATAAAATCTGTAGTGATGGAAGAACACGGGTCATGACCGCTATATTATACAAATCTATATACATATATAATAATACGATAACCGTCACCATTTTACGCACATAGTTTCCCGCCCATTTTCACATGCCATTTTTAGGAAATTTCTTATTTTTATCAATTTATTTTAATACATGAATTAGGAAAGTTTAATTAATGCATGTAATAAATGATTTATAGATTTGTGAAAAAATAAATCTATAAAAAAACAAATTATAGATTTTTTTTTCTTTTGATAATTATTTCATTATTTTGAAGTCGAAAAATATGCAATATGAGTGTCAAATCCAAGATCTCAATGAGAAGTTTAATACAAACTAAGAAATGAGAGGAAACTCTAAATATATCATTCGTAAAATCGTTTAAATACTAAATGTAAAAGTTTTACTTATACAGTTATACTTGTTACTTTTTTCAACATCCAATCTTTTTAATTTATCTCATTTAAGTCCTAAAATGATACATATAATTTCTTACCTAAATTCAATTTGACTTAATTGATCAATTTTGAATTTTTTCTTATCAAATTGAAAGAAATAATAAATATTCGATTTTCTAAATAAATTCAATCAAATCATTTAATTTTCTACAACTTTAGGTTCCAATTAACTCATTGGTTCAATTTGTAAAATAGAAGATGTTAGCAAAATCATATTATTTAAAAATAGAATATGGTCAACGCGCTTATTTAACATGCACAAAAATAGTATGTGCAATTATAGAAAATGAGTTTTAAAGAATGTGTAGTTGAGAATGAACATTGAAAAAAATTATTTTCGAATAATCAATTCTATACGAATAAGTGATAAAGTCTTATTTCTTGTGGGTTAACTCTCATTTATAAATTGAGATGTATAGATGATTTTTTGTATATAAAGTTAATTATATTTGTAATATTCATTCAATAACATTTATTTAAAATTTGTATTTCATATTATTTATTTGTTACATTCATTTAAATACAGGACTGCGTATAAGTCTGTCACGTATAAGTTTAACAAATTGCAACATTTAATTTAAGTTTGAACAATTTTTTATTTTTTAAAATGTTTGGTGAATTTTGTTCGTAATATATTTGCTTTTTTACATGTAATGAAATGAAATATTTGTTTAATATAATTAAATATCAATTACTGTATTAAGATAATTAGTAAAAATTCTTATAGTGCTATACGGGGAGCCTTTTTATTTCAATTTACGATTTGAAAATTATAAACATTTTAACTTTTAGAAATCAAAAAATCATAAGCTCGACTTCAGTCATCAAATCAAAATTGTAAAGTACAAAATAAGTCACATGTTCATATCTTACTTTGCCTAAATAGACTAAGAAAACTAGAGAATGAACAATTAGTTGTTAAAAGAAATATGCAAGTTGCAATTTTATGTTTTACTTTTTTGAGTATTTTTCATTATATATGAATGCACGATTTATGTCAGGCATTGTACTTTTAATTTTTTATTTAATAAATAATTGTCAATTATATCTTCCGTGTATCGCACGGGTACGATTACTAGTGAATGAATAAGGGCAGCCAGTAGTACAGTTGATGTGATATTTTTGAAGAAATAAATACCAAACCATCAACCATGGAACATAAAGGGTGAAGGTAGAGATCTGACCATGTATATACGATGCACTAAATTAAGCCCTGGTTTGGTATAAATTAAAATCCAAATTTTAATCTAAGTCAAAGCCAATAATTAATTTTGACCACATTTCATGGGACCCTCAACTTTCCAACCATACATTTCATCAACTTACATCAAAATTTACTAAAAATCTCATTTTAATCTCCATCAAACAGAGCTTAAGTGAACATTTGACGCATTCCAGACATCAGCAAGATACCCAAAATGTTCAGAGCAATTGATAAATACTTGAAAAGATGGTTGATTGGGATCTAATTATAGAGGATAACTAATCCTAGTAGAGATTTCTTTCTCGCGCTTAATCAGTCAAGGATACTAATGTAAGGATTGAAAATCTAGAACATCAGTATTTGGTTATTCTTTGAAAAGATAGTTAATTGGGATCAGGTTATAGAAGACCAACGAATCCTTGTAGAGATTTCTTTCTCGCGCTTAATCAGTCAACTAAGGATACTAATATAAGGTGGGAAAATCTATAACATCAATATTTGGTTATTCTTTGAAATACATCCTGGAACAGAAATTTTACTCACCCAGCTGCTTGATCGAATAAAGGAAGATACACAAAGGTTGTAGTCTAAACTAAGTTGTGAGAGTTAACCATTGTTTAAAAAGGCTTAATCGGGTGCCAAGGCGTTTTATCACCGTGAGGCAAGGCATAAGCCTCAAATATAAAATGATAAAAGGATTCAAAAGAATATAAAAAATACAAAAATATGCTTACAATAAACCAAAAGCCCTTTTAAAATATTAATAATAAAACTAATTAACAAAATTAAAGGTCTAAATTGCAAACAAAAATAAAATAAATCAAGAAAAAAAATAATAAGTTTTCAAATTAGTAATCATCAAAAAAATTTATAATCTCTTACTAAAAGTGGAGGCAACTCAAAAATTCCTTATATCAACATTACTAATTTTGTCCTTTGGGGGAATAATTTACACCATTGTCATCATCCTTATTACAAGTTTCTTTTCATTTTTCATCAACATCCCCAAATTGCAACGGTGTATTCTCCTTTCCATTTAGGTCGAAAAAATAAAATAAAAGAACCCGTAAATCATTTTATAAAGAAATAACTGAAAAGGGTAGAGCCAATATTTAAATATTTGAAAAATACAAGGCAAACTTGGAAACACCTTAGTTGACTCAAGGCGTAAGCCTCGCAATGGCACGAAACAGGATTCAAGGCATAAGCCTCAACTAGTTTTTTTAAACCATGGAGCTACCAGTACTTATATGGGAAAAACAATATTTATATCACTACGGAAGCAGAAGATGTGTCTAGTCTTATGGTATTTATTCTTGTAATATTAAAATTAGATTTGCAACACTGAGCATTCCCTAAAGAGGACTGATTGACAAAAGGCAGAGCTAATGAGATTCAATAAGCAAAACTCACGTTCAAATTAAGTGCTATTTTGCTAGGGCCAAGGCTTAGAGCCTAACAACTCCATCAAATCCCACATACCAATTAACAATTCATTGTCTCTCAATGATACTCCTTAAACCATTCAAGATCTTCATTCATATACATGAATAAAAACTAATTTGCAAAATCTAAAACTGATCGTAGTTTAAATTATGACTGGCCAAATCACAAATAACAAGAAAACTTATGGGTGTGAATTTTCAAAGCCAATTTAAGGCCACAACTCCTAGCATCCAAATTAATGTATTAACTAATGAATTTTTTGAAAGGTGAAAATATTCTTCAAGTGTTTAGCAGAAAAGTTCCTGTTAATTTTTTGTCTACGTGTTCATCAAGAAACTAAAAGCGAATCACAAACATAATTATTAAAAAGAAAAAATTACCTGCGCAGGATACACCTGGCCTCCAGTAACATACTGAATGAAAGAATACACGTAAAGAAACCCAGCTGGGTAAACGAGAGGCCCTGTATCACCTTTCAATTTGCTGTAATCTCTTTCTCCTCCCAGAAATCCACTGACCTTTAAAATTAGTTTCAAGTAATAAAACTCCGAAGAAAAAAAAATACAATCAAATCAGAACGCAGCATATAAAAATAATTAACTTTTACTCTCACCTGTGACATATATGCATCCCAATCAATTTTTGTGTCTGAAATTACACAAACCGACAAATTAGAATCATAAAAAAGGGAAATACTAATTACAAAATGTTGAAGGCTTCGAATTTACAGGGTACGTAGGTGATGATGAGGGAAACGAGGACAGCATCCGCAAATAGTAAGGCTATGGCGAAGAGAATTTCGGGTTTTCTGAGAAGTTTTTGAGTGGTTGAATTTTGCTTCCGCATAGAATTCTGCTTCGCGGCGGCGGATCGGACGGCCATGACTGGTTGTACAAATGGAGTTCAGACTGAAACGCAGCGTTTCGTGTCCAATATTTGGTTCGTTTCCAAGTCAAAATTAGCCTTTTGGCGTTCGATAGTGATACCCTTGTTTGATCCCATTAATTCAAACTAATATATATCCATGCTATGCGTGGATAACATTATAATTATGTTTATTTGTAGTGAAAAGTGTTAATGATCAAAATGATATTTTGAAGTAATAAATACAAAGGAATATAATTGGATATTGATAATCAATAATCAATATTCAAATTTGATTAGTTGACAAAATCAAACAAAGTTTTGAAAAACTTCTATAAAAATATTTGTATAAACACAAAGAAATATAATTGGATATTAATAATCAATATTCAAATTTTGAAGTAATTATGTTTATAATTATGTTTAAAATTTGAAGTAATTATGCACGGATGACATTATAATTATGTTTATTTGCAGTGGAAAGTGTTAATGAACAAAATGACATTTTGAAGTAATAAACACAAAGAAATATAATTGAATATTGATAATCAATATTCAAATTCGATTGGTTGACAAAATCAAACAAAGTTTTGAAAAACTTCTTTAAAAATATTTGTATAAACACAAAGAAATGTAATTGAATATTGATAATCAATATTTAAATTTGGTTGGTTGACAAAATCAAACAAATTTTTGAAAACTACTTTAAAAACACTTGTAGTTGTACTTGTTAGGTGTCCATCCTTGTAAAAATTAGTATATTCAATCTAGCACAATTGGTAACCTGAGACACTGCTACATATAGTTATCTATAACTGAATACTGATATTTTCAAATGAAGTCCAACATCACCCTTGCGATGAACGGATAACATTATTGTTATGCTTTGTTTGTAATGAGAAGTATTAATGAACCAAGTGGCATAATCATGTAATGAACACGCAAAAATAACATCGGATACAGATAATCAATATTCAAATTTGATATATTGACAAAATCAAACATTGAAATCTTCATGGCTACTAAAAATTTGAGAAATTATTAAATTCTAACCTCCATGCCAAATGGAAGAACCTGTTTCTATAGATCTTCCTTCAAAATATAATTACAAAAATATTTAATATACAAACTTCTATAAATTACACGAATTCCTTCAACGTGTGTAAACCTAAAATTACACCAATCAATGCCTTTATTCGATGACTGCACATTTTGTAGGGATACATTCTCTGCAAATTCAAATAAGAAAATCACAACAAAATTCAATATAATATGAAGAAAAAGTAATGATATCAGCCAGAGTAAAAGAATGCTATCAATTTTTTAGTATTCATCAGAGACAGTATAGGAAGTATGTTAACCTTCCAATATTACGCTTAAACTTTAAATAGGTAAATAATTTGAAACGACTGATAACATGACACAAAATATCTACATGACACGAAATAAACTCACGTATATTGCAATGTAGAAAGAACTGATAAAAAACTAGCTTGAGCCATTAAAATTCAATTAAATAAATTATTTTATTCCCAATTTCCTAAAATAAATTACAAAATGACACCAAAAAAACTTTAAGGTTGTGTTTGATAATCAAGGTGGAATTTTGGTGGAAAGAAAATGAATTCCAATGAATTAAATTCTTGAAAATTGGAAGTTTAATGTATTTAATTGATTTAATTTTCTAAGTGGAAAAAGTTAGAAATTTTCTAACTTTTGTTATTTGATTGACATTATTTTCCATGGCTAATAAAACAAAAAATTAGCTATTTTAAGCAAAAATAAAAAATAAATTATTTTTTCACATATTTATACTTATAATAATAATGTTAATTTTTTTAAAAAAATAAATCAATTAACAACAACAAAAAAAGATAAAATGTGACGAAATTGATAAAATATTTTTCCAAGAAAATAAAACCTCCTATATAGGAAGGAATTCAGCATCACGTGAGGGAAAGTGGGAATTTATTTTGCTCGGTAAATATTGTCTATCAAACACAAGTAAATATGAAAAACTGGTGAAAATTTTGCATTTTTCATGGAAAAGAAGGAATATCAAACAGAGCCTAAGCAAAATATGGAGTTCAAAAAACAACTTCTATCAAAAGGAACGTTGAGCCTCAGGTGGGACATGCTACAGAAATTCTTAAAACTTGTCCAAATTTTTTATGATAGTCCATGAATCGTGAATTCATGTCTTTCCACAGCAAAGTATTTTCTGTTAATTGTTGAAATTTAGCCATGTGTAACTCCAGTAAATCAGTTTGAATTGTTTTTCGCTCGGGTAAGCCAATAATGTTTAAAAAGGTTACACACTTTAAGTAAAGCTTGAGTAACCAAGGATCTCAGAATAAACCTTCACAATCCCCAAACCAGTGTCTATATCAGATGTGTGGGTTCTCAAGCTGCTGCTTTCAACCTCCATGGATGTCTCTGCAGCGACTTCTCTATCCTGCCAACAAAGTTTCGAAGTTCAAGAAAATAAAATAGACATACGATTCAGATGAGTAGCTTTATTAGAGATAACCAAAGTATGAGATAGGCAAATAATAATTCTATTTTAGTCCCTATATCTACGATTCAAAAATAAACCTCTTCAAAACTTAAATCCATGCTTGATTAATTTTACTTGTAAAAACTAAAAATCAATGAAAGCAAATGGGGCCAGAAAAAAATCCTCAAATAGTCCAAGCATTCATAGTAGAATTTACAGTATTCAAATGACCAATCATTTTCACATTCTTTTATATATACATATTCTAAAGTTTTAAACAGGATGTGAGCAAAATTGAACCACATTGGAAACCATTATCTCTAAAGTTGGAAGAATTAGTCTTGTAGGATGTCAACACCTTCTTCATCTTCATTACCATCAAATCGTAGTAATACTCAAAAGGGATCACAAGAAAATTTAACATAAAAATTGACTCCAAACCAACCACAAAAAACTGATAAATGCTAAACTAAAATTGCAGAGAGAAGTGATAAAACCAGATATATCTTAACATAGCTTCAAAATTCAAAATTTGGATGTATAACACTTTCTTATGGTATTAGCAACAAAATCAATATCTTTCTTTAATATTATACGCATCCAATGGATTTTGTGTGGATTTATCTATTTAATATAGTTTTTTGCTCTACAAAGTCCAATGAAAACTGCAGAATTTGGTAAAGCTACAGAAGAGCAAACAATCAAATCAAGGAAATCAAATCACAGAAAATCTCATCACATTCAACATTACCTATGTCCAGTCATGAAGCTGACGATGATCCCCTTCTCCTTCTCTAACTTGAGAAGTTGTTCCCCTGATCAAATCACACAAATAGATCATTATATTTCATGCATAAGACCGAAACACCCCCGAAACCCTGTTTGAACATAAAAATTGAACAAAAAGTGAGGGTATTGTGGGAATAAGAGATGACAATTGTCAGATGATGCAACTCATTGGTTTAGGTGAATTGTTTAAACAACCTTATTCGAACAAAGGCAACAATAGAAAGGTCAGATTAACATATAGAAGAAGCATAAACCTTATATGCATAAAAAACAGCTAAGTCCAGTGACATACTCAATACGACAAATATCAGTTCCACTTTGATTTCTACCAACCTATTCTTGAAATTTTCTATATGTCCGGGGTGTTCCACCATATTCGAGGAGGAAAAGCCACTTTCATCACCATAGCCTCCACCTCTGCTAGAGTAATTGTTACTACCATCAAATCCCCAATCTCCACATGGATACCTGCTACTGCCACTAAATCCACTTCCTCCACTTGGTTAATCACCCCCATATCCACCCCCTCCACCAAAGTTTCCATCTGCTCATGGATAATTTTCACAACCGTCGCCACCACCAAAAATTGACACCTTGATATCCTCCAGAGTCTTCATAATTACCATCATAGTTAAATCTACCACCTGCACCAAATCCACTCCCAAAACCACAACCACAAGGTCATTTTGTTGCATAATTCACATTTATCCTTCTTCCTCGTAGTTCTTGAGATATCACATGCAAAATTAGATGTTGCAAGTCAAATAAATAGATTTTTAGTCTAACAATTTCGACTCATGCTATAGAAAGCAAGTTCAAGTATACTGGTCTTCTCAGTGAAAGTTTAACAAACATTTATTGCCTCGGTTGCAGAATTAAATTTTAACTACCACCCATCTTGTTTTGTTTTGTCAATGGCAAAGATACCTTCAAGGCAAAGAAAAAGCTTCCAAATTTTTGTACATTAGTCTCATTTCACTCCAAATTATTAATTCATTTAAGTAGAAGCTTTAGAAAACTATTTTAATTTTACCCTTCATACAAGTAGATCATCAAGGTGTTGGACCATACTAGTCTAGGGAGCTAGCACCTGATAATCTAGATACTGCAAGATTTTTAGCATGCTATGCTCATTCAAAAATACTTTCCCGTTGACTATCTAGATATGAAACTGGCCCTATTATAAGATTAAATCTTGGATAGTGACTCTTTTTGTTTATTAGAAATAAAATGTGTATTAAAATCAAATCTAAAGAGATTTCACTTCTGTTGAATGTCAAAATAGCATTTTGTTAGCAAGAATGAGTTTATGCAATGATGGGGACGCCATGAGAATACATGTAATATCTGGTCATCTAATTCTTGGATAGCACTGGAAGCCTCGTCAATTGATGTATTTACAAAGCCAAATCCTCATTCCAAGCTTATTTCTGCAGATCATGATATCATGAAAAGATATTTGCGTTAAGTGATCATTGACGACGCTCCGCAAGTGCACGGGTCGCGCAAGTAATAAAGTGAATTTTAAGTCCGAATATTGTTCCCACAGAGATTGTTTTAAATCGTATTTTAGACTACTACCTTAACCGGAACTAGAGAAATTGTTTGAATTTGAGAATTTTGAATTAAAATTAAACTAGAAAGAACGAGGAAATTTGATTTAGAGAAAATATGAGAAAAAACATGCTAGAATTGAGAATTCACATTTATTCCATTAATTACGCGTTAAATTAAACATCTAACAATAATTCACGAGGTTTTGAAAATCCATATTCCTAATATTGTCAAGACTCCCTTTCGGACAAGAATCAACACCTATTTCTATACACAATCCGACTATATTTCTATGACGAATCTAAATGTATAGAAAAGCATTAAAAGTTTTGTGAATACTATAGCAGATAACAAAAGCATAAGGGTATATTTCTATCCCCTATCGGACTTTGTGACAATTGACACAAGTCTAATGAAATCTCAATCTTTCGAGCTTAAGAAATCACAACCTAAATTCATACAACTAGTGAACAAGTAATTGCATGATAAAAAAGTATAAATCAATTGCTCAAACCCATGAATTATGAAATTAAATGATAATCAATACATAAAATCTGGAAATAAATGCTTCATCACAATTCTAACATTTAAGAACCTAGCCTAGATACATAATTGAATATAAATCACAAGAGGAATGGATAGATGTCACCCTATTCATGCCCTTGATCTTCGTTCTTCAATTGTGTCTTGGGTTGGAGTGGATCCCTTCGCAATCCGACAGCGTTTTGGCCTCTCTTCAATCAATTTGGGAACATTGGGAACCCCTAATTTCGTGCCTTAGGTCTGGTATTTATAGATTTCCCCCAAAATTAGGTTAATTGAGGAGAAAACTGCTGAATTCCGCGTAAAAAGCCCAGCTACGGCCTAGTCGGGACTACCGTGCGACCGCACGGTTCAGAAATGCGCGATCGCATGACTCTGCAGGTAAACTTCAGTCGCTGATTTTTTTGACCGTGCGACCGCACGCTTTTTCAACCGTGCGGCCGCACGGTTATACCGGCAGCTACATTTTTCTTCTTTAAATTTCCGCAATTTGGTCATCATCCTTTTATTGCACAGCATTTAGTATTTTGATCATATCTTTCTATTCCATTATCTGATTGAGGTGATTCAAACTCCATTAGAAATATAACGTAAAGGGCAACAATTCTTCCTGAAATAGGATTTTCCCAATTCGAACGTTTATTGCCCCAAAATTAGGTTTCAAAGTCTGACTAAAAATCTGCCCGAAGACCTTGCTTGATTTAAATGAATTTATGGTAATACTCTTACCATGTTTCATTCATTTTTGCCATTTAATTGCATCCACTTGACTCCTAAAAGTCCTCAAGTATCTTATCTTGATCCGAATCAACTATCGAATATTTGCAATTTGGTCCTTCTTCTTTTGATTTGTATACTTTAGTCCTTGAACTCCCAATTTCTTCCAATTTGGTTCTTTCTTTGACTTTTCTTCCAATTGACCCTTGATCTACTTCATCCATTCTTGATTTTCATACTTTGGTTCTTTTGTCATTCAATTTGCTTGTTTTTGCTCAAATTCCTTTGTTTTCTCGACTTTGGATTATTTCTGAAATGTAAACAAATAACGCAAAATAAATAGCAAATATTCCAAAACAAACATATAAAATCCTACTTTTATGATAGAAATAAGTGTATAAAATACACTTATCAATCATCATCACAAGTCCAGAACAGTTGCATATATTACATGACTTTAAGATGAAACAATCTTGCAGTATGAATATTAACTATGTCATTACAATTCAAATTACAATAAGTTGATGCTCCACGCCTGTGAAATCCATTACCTAAGCCCACTCACCCTGCAGCCTTGACTATCCTTACCTGAACACTAAGCTGATGCTCCACGCCTGTTAAATCCATTTCTTGGTCCAAAGCAGCTTCTAATTACTTAATCCTCATCTTTGTCGATTATCTTTCTCCTGTCCACATCCAGCATCAAATCTCTGCAAGAAACTCAATCACACATTTTCAATCAGCAAAAAAATATATGGTTTCAATCAAGATTAATATGAAAAGGGTCACATTTTTTTTCCTACAATTCTTGTCTGGCCATGAAGATGCCCATATTGCAGCTCCGACCACAAGAAAGTAAAATGCATGCCCATGATCAAGATCCTCTTTTTCAACAATTTCAATGTCCACAATTTGTCCTTCATATCGCCTTCTCAAATAAGCCTCAACGTCCATTTCCATTTTATCCTATAACAACATTAAACAAAACCCCTTTTAACTCTTGACACATAAACTTCATGATGTGATCCAGACCACGGATACAAGCCCGCACAAAGATCCGTTGAAGATCAAAGGAGGACCGATGACTCGATTGCAAACAAAGAGGGCCAATGAAGCAATGGACAAGTTAGTTCAAGAAACAATGTCCAAAACAATGTTCGTGTCATCAAAAGAAGCAAGTTCCATGTTGGGACCGAGCCAAAACGACGAGTGGATCAACCTCATTCAAACCGACGAAGAAAATTGCCATTTTTCAAAATTCACGGCCGTAACATATGGGAGCTCACGGCCGTAACCAACCTACTGTTGAAAACCGTGATTTGAAGAAAATTGGATTTACGGCCGTAACGTATATTTGTCACGGCCGTAACATTGCCTCGGATCAAAAATAAGATTTTCAGAAATTTGGCTTACGGCCGTAAAAATAGTCTCACGGCCGTAATGTTGGAACAGAAAGGGCCTTACGGCTGTAAAGTGAAGGTTCACGGCCGTAAATAATTATACGCGTGAATTTAGAAATTTTATTTATTTCCTTATTCTTTGGTATTTGTTTCCTAATTTAATTAAAACGCTTAACCTAGTTTTGACCCTATTTATAGGGATGTAATTTTCATTATTCATTAGACAACTTTGATATTAATATTGAGAGGCAAATTGCTTTCACAATCCTTATTCTTCATTGAATAAAATTCGAACTTGCGAGTTTAATTCTTGTTTGTTCAAATCTTGGGTGAGATTTATTTTCATTGTGATCAAGAGGTCAACATATCAATTGATTGTGTTGGTTGCTTGGTTCAATTAATTTGAATCAATCTCTAAATCGTGATTCTTTGGCGTTCTTGGGTCGATTCCAATAATTTGTGGGTTGCGTAGCTACAATTGCTACGTGGTTTGCATCATTTCATTATGAAATTCAAGTAATTATCTACTTACCTTGGTGGCGGCATAAAAATATGGTCGGAACTTATATTTGGACAGAGAGTTTTGACTCGTTTCTTGTGGATTTTTCGGGTTTTGAGGTGGGCAAAGGGATCGAAATCATATATTGAGAGAAAACCTTCAGCGTTAGTTGCTAATAGATTGCAGTAGAAAGAGAGTGAATGAGGTGCAAAGAAGGAGAGGTAGGTGATGGCAGATGACTGGTGGAGGGAACCAATCTCGGAGGAGGATGTGAGGTTGTAGATCTTGATTATGTCATCATTTCCATCGGAGATAGCAGCAGAACCAAATACTACGACAGTCTGTTTGAGAAGCTCAACCGTCGGTGTAAAAATCTTCCAGATATGAGAAAATCGCCGCCAGTCGTTGAGGAGGAAAGAGGAAAGGACCGAAGGTAACGAAATATCACATTTTATCCAAAATTTGGACGGTAGTAGCTTGCTGGGTACAATTTTCGTCTGACACATGTCCTCTATTTTGACTGAATTCTTTGATGTAGCTGTAAATAATTTTTATTTATTTATTTAAATGTTTGGGAGGGAAAACACTCCAAACTCTCTTCCTATTATATATTAAATTAAATATATGGGATTTTTTGGGAAAATATATTTTGAATATCAATTTTTGAAAATGTGTGGTTAAAAATTAATGATGTGCTCGATGATCCCCTGATGGTTTATAAATCATTTTTTCTAATTACACAATTTTTTAAATCATTTTTTAACTATACATATTTTTTCTTTTCAATTTTCAACCACATTTTACCTAGAAAAAAATCGTGTTGTTGTCGCTGAACAGATCGTGAGTGAGAGAGTAATATATTTTAAAATTTTGGTTTAAAGGAAGAGAGGGAAAAATGTATTAAATTATAATGAGGTCAAACAATGGGTTTAAAGGAAGAGAGAAAAAAATGTATTAAATTATGATGAGGTCAAACAATGGCATTGTGTGATTGAAAATAAGATAAAAGTTGAATTTTTTTTTGTAGAATATCTTTACTGTTAAAATGTAGGGTTAATTACTTCAATGGACGCTGATGTTGCATAAAAATTCAAAATGAATATTGAAGTTCAAAAGTTTCAGCAACATCCCCTGAAGTTGAAAACTCTTATTGCTATGGTCACTCGAGTCCAAACCGTTCAAAATAAAATCTAAATGACAAAAAATGCAAATTTGTATCCAAAAACAAAATTACAAGGGAGCTCTCGTCTTCATCATCTCAGCCGCCTGTTGGGTATTTTGGTCCCAATCAAACCTCGGGGGCAATGATGATACACAGTGTCGGATTAATTTAGCTTCGTAGGCCCTCGGTCCATGATCGAAGAATTAATATTGCCCAACCTCCACAATTAGGCAGTCCACGTGCTAAGAGATTAACTGCTCACTTCGAGGTTTTAATTGGGTCTCGACTCTGTTGCTCGATGAGTAGGCTTCGGAGACGACCCATTTAATTAGGGCTTCCCTAATTATGTGTCTAACCTATATCTATCCACACCCCAACCCTTTGGCAAATTAGAACACGCGTGCACACACACACACACACACACACTCTCTCTCTCTCTCTCTCTCTCTCTCTCTCTCTCTCTCTCTCTCTCTCTCTGCATAAGCGGCTCTCCCTTCTTTTCTCTTTGTGAGAAATCTGATCTTTTCTCTGTGAAAAGTCATTACCTTACCTCTCGCCCGTGGCTTGCTCGCTGCCTTCCTCTTCGTAGGTGTTGGAGGAGCTTTCGTGCCCTCGTGCGGTGTAAACCGCGACTTTCGTTGGCTCCGTGTTTGGGCAAACTGTGTTCGGTTCTTGCTGTTTGGTTCTTGTTGTGGCCGAATCTTGTTGGGTCTACTTGGTGCAGTCCCTGTTCGGTCCTTATTGCGGTTTCTTTGTGCAACCTTGGTTCGGTGTTGATTGGGTGTGTGTTGACAGTGAGTTTTGGCCGGGGGTTGTCTTGAAGTGTTTCTCTGGCCGTGTGTAGTGGTGTTACCATTGTGGAGATTGGGCAGAATCTGAGCCCTCGATTTTTACCTCTTTTCATTCGGCTAATTTGGTGCAATAAAGGGAGTTTTCATTACTTACTTTTATTGCTTATACATTGATTCAATTATATTGCCAATCTATATTATTTTCTTCCGTTGTATTGTGACTACCTCGTTTTACTTTGTGTTTTGCGAGGAGAAAAACCTGTCCATCTTATTGATATCATTTTTTCCCTTTCATTTTCACTGAAGAGACACAAAAAGGTAGTAAAATTTATCACCAATTTCACTTTTCACTTTCCAACCTGTTTGTGTTGGGCCACTCTGTTTAGTAAAACCACCTTCTACGGCCCCTTGGAGAAACCACTGTATATTCAATGGCTAGATGATAAATTTGCCAAATGTGAAGTAGTTTTATACGTTTAATTTAGGGCACAAGCAGAAGTTTCAAAAGAACAACTACTTAAAATTGCTAATGGTTTAGAAAAATCCAAAGTAAGTTTTCAGTGGGTTCTGAGGTTGGATTTGAAAATTCACAGGGTTTTGGAAAGAGAGTGATAAGAGGTTTGATAGTGCAAGAATGGAAATCTTAAATTACAATGCAATAAAAGGATTTTTGAATCACTGTGGATGGAATTCTGTGATGCTAATGTACCAATTTTAGCATTTTCAATGATGGCGGAGCAACATCTGAATTCAAAACTTGTGGTGGAGGACAGCGGCGTAGGGATGAGAATTATGCTGTCGAGTGGGTTTGTCCGGCGGTTCGTGGCGGTGGAGGAGGTGGACCAAAAAGAGATAAATGGCTGGATGATAAATTTGCCAAAGGTGAAAGTTTTATACGTTTCATTTGGGACACAGGCCCAACACAAAAAGGTTTGTGTTTAGGAAAAAATGATGTCAATAAGATGGGAGGTCCCTTGTAATTTTGTTTTTGGCTACAAATTTACACTTTTGGTCCTTTATATTTTATTTTGAACAATTTGGACCTCCAGTGACCAGTGCCATAAGAATTTTCAACTTGCGTGTCGTTGCTGCAACTTTTGAACTTCAGTGTCCGTTGGAGTAATTAATCCTTAAAATGTGATTAAAATTAACACTAGAAAAATAAGTTTAAAAAAATGATAATCAAATACGGTGGTTTAACAATCACATATTGTATCAATTTTATTATAATTTAATTTAAAAACATAATTGGTTTAAGGATTTGATGAGAAAATAAACTTAAATAACTCGACAACTTGTTGTGCTTAATCTGTTTGGTAATTTTAAGTGACGGGCGCTAATTCACCATAGGTCCTTCATATTAGGGTTTTCTAATCAATTTTAGGAGTAAATTTTTCACTTAACTATGTACGAAACAATAAGGCTATGTTTGATTGCTTATTTATCACTTAACTATGTACGAAACAATAAGACTATGTTTGATTGCTTAAATTTTTCATAGAAAATGTTACTTCAAGTAAAATATTTTCCAGCATTTGTATTTGATTGAAAGACGTGAGATGGAAAAAAAGCATTATGCACAAGTTAAGTCATTTTCTTGGAAACATTTTTCTCATCATTTTGGTGAGATTATTTGCGTTTTCCATGATGAATCAAACATTGCCTAACATAAGAATGGAACTATGTTTAATTTTTATCATCTCAGATAAATTGATTCTAAAGTCTTGAACTTCCACAAAAGAAATCTTCATTTGATTGTATTTCACTTCCAAGCATTTAGAAAATTTAAGATTTTTATTACATTTAAGATCTTATTTTAGTCAATCACTTTTGAAATTGGTGGGTATTAATCTTTTCCCCCCTTACCACAACACACACACGAACATCAAACAGAGGCTAAAATTCCTTTTTAAGTGTGGCATAAAATTGGTGGGTCTTTGTCTTTTAACTTGTTTATGCTCACATAGATGGATGCTTTGAATATGGTTTTTTGGCTTATTCTCATGGTCTTTAATTTCTTTCTGCTTATTACAGCTTTTAGAAGTGGAGAATGAATGAATAAACTTCATACAGTAATAGTATTTTACCACGTAAATTTTTTTTAACATGAAACCAGGTAGAGATCCAAACCAATTAATGTTGAAATCCGGCGGATGAATTGTGATTAGAGATGAAATATCAATAAGAAAGGGAACCATAGGATCCACAATAGAAGGGCCTCGTTGAACTCAACTGAAGTGTAAGAGCCTCTTTAATGGTCCAGGTCGATCTAGATGTTGAACTGTGCAAATTTGAAGGAGAGAAAAAGTGAAGGAGGGTCCATGAAAAGAGAAAAAAGAGGAAAGAAAGTGACACAAAAATAAGAATAAAAAAAAGATAAAGAGTCTTGACCAAGGTCTGTCCACTGACCGTTTATCTGGACCTTGTGAAGCAACTGGAGCTTTTTGATTGCCATGTGGACAATAAGATGGAGGACAGACCTCCCATTAAAGATGCTCTAAGGTGTAAGAGTTGTGAAAATGTCAATATGAAAGGATAGACTTCCCCTTAAAGATACCCTAAGATGCAAGAGTTATGAAAATGTCAAAATGAAAGAGTTGTGACATCACATGCATTAGTCTAGGAATGTCTAGGTACCAAGATGAAACTCTAGTAAAACTATCGAACCAATTGATTTTGACAAGGATGAATAGTGATTAGAGATGAAATATCACTCCAAAAAAGTTTTAACATTACATGGATTAGTCTGTACTTTCATCTCAAGGGTGTCTCAACTCGTCCCGGGGTTGGACGTATTGTAGTTCCCCAAACAACAAATTAGAATACGTAAACTTTGTTTTTTTACGCAATCATTACAATTTATAAATCAATTTATAAACACAAATTTTCAAATCACTTTTTAACTACAAACATTTCCCCTCCCCAATTTTTAACCACAAATCTACCTCCAAAAATGAAATAAATGACGGCTGAGAAAATAAATCATTTGCCAAATGCAGTGTAAAAGAATATACCAATATGTAGAGTCAGCGAATGCATTTCATTTCATTTTTTAATAAAATGCAAAGAAATGCGCAGTTCAAATCCATTCAATACAAAATCCACTCAACTTAGCTAAAATACAATACCTCGAAATGGATAGATAAATGTATACCCGGAGGACAAATATCAATCTCTTTGGCACTAAAATCATATAACATAATCTTTCATCCTATTAGGAAATGCATGCATTCGTTAATTACCAAATGTAAAAACTTCAGCTGAAAGCATAAGTCCTGAATTACAAAATCATTTAACCAGATGCAGATCCGGTTTTGCCCTCTGGAGCTTCACCTACCTTCTCATCAGGTTTTTCGACTTCTTGGCCTGTAAAAGCATGAAGGTGAGAGAATTCACACATGATAAGAATAGTGTGACCAAATCTAAGTAAAAAAACATCGCACGAATATTTCTCTTAAAATGGTTGAAGTTGTGACTCTGCTGTCACATGTACTAGTCCGCCTATAGAATACCAGACAACATGATGGAGGGCAGCAAGCCACAAACAGATAACAAAATATGGAAAAAGGTAGTGTCAGTTAACCAAAGGTCATTTCTTGGCCAGTGGGTGACACAATAAGGTAAAAGTAAAATTAATAGAAAAAATTATAGGGAAGGGGGTTCTACTACCCTCTTGATTCCTTAACCCTACAAAGGACTTCAGGGAAATTAATATCTTCGCTTTGAGTAATTCTAGGAAGACATTTTTTAAGGACATTTTTAAGTGACATTATGACATGTAACATATTCATTGGGTAATAAAAATAACTATTCACTTACTTTTTTATCATCTAGTGAATGTATGACATGTTACAATGTCACTTAAAAATGTCCCCAAAAAATATTTCCCTAGAATTACTCATTCACTTTTCCCTTTAATTAGTGTTCAAATACTAAGTGACATTATGACATGTAACATATTCATTGGGTAATAAAAATAACTATTCACTTACTTTTTTATCATCTAGTGAATGTATGACATGTTACAATGTCACTTAAAAATGTCCCCAAAAAATATTTTCCTAAAATTACTCATTCACTTTTCCCTTTAATTAGTGTTCAAATACTAATAACATATCATCACAGGTGGAATCAGGGGGTGGGCCGACAGGGCCCAGACCCCACCCCATTTTGAAAAAATCACTACAAGTGGGCCAGCCCAAAATAATTGGGTTGGATCCGCCATCTTACGTGCACCATAATCCTAGAAGTATCTTGCACAACCTGGAGTATAACAGAAATCATCTGTCCATTACAAGAATCAATTCTGGCTCATAAAAGAAATATATCACAAAAAACAACCAATTGACTTTGCACAACCTAGAGTTGAACAGAAATCATCTTTCCATTACAAGAATCAATTCTGACTCCTAAAAGAAACATATCACAAAAACAACCAATTGACAACCCATAAAGTTAATATCAGAAACAGAACCTATTAACAAAGCAAGCATGCAAACGCATTAAACACCCTGGCCATAGAGTACACATCATTCCACAGTTAGATGAATTCATTACCTTCATCATCACTATCCTCAAAGTCATCCCCCATAGCATCACCTCCTAGACCACCCATTCCTCCGAGGCCACCCATGGCTCCTAGATCACCCATTCCTCCGAGGCCACCCATGCCTCCGAGGCCACCCATGCCTCCCATGCCTCCTAGGCCACCCATGCCTCCCAGGCCACTCATGTCTCCCATGCCACCCATGCCTCCCATGCCACCCATGTCACCAAATTTCTGTAGAATGCATCAAAATCAATAAACATCAAAGGAGATCATAATAAGGAAAATCTCATTCTTATGATAATAAACATCGAAATCCTTACCGAGAAATCCATACCACCCATATCTAAATCTGCAGGACCTGATCAAATTATGAAGAGGAAATTAAAAGTAGAACTATCAGAATATTTTCAGTCTTGCTTAGATAGCTTGTAAGTAAATCTTGATACATATTAGCAATCCTTTTCCCCTCATAACTATATAAAACTACTTAGTTTTACAGGTAGGGGATGACTAATATAACAAAACCATTAAGAATAATAGTATAGTTAATTATGTATATAATAAAAGTTACAAAATTAATGTATTCCAAGATTATAAACTAAAACATTAAATAAGATATTTATGCTCAAATTTATTAATTAACATAGCATGCAAAAAAAATATTTTACAATTTATTAAAGATTTTTATAATTTGCATTAAATTAACTTAGTTTTAAAATATTATTTAAGTTATTAATGAGAAATTAGTACTAATAAATGTTGAGCAAGTACAATTCATATATAATCTAATAAATAAAAAATACAAAGTAATTTATACGTAAGTTAATAGAAATTACTATATATTCGTATATACTATTTGCTTAATGAATCTCTTAAATATCAAAAAAGTCAAAATTATAATTACAAGAATAAACTTTTAATAGATAAATTGAAAAAAATCAAAGGCTCTGTTCAGCTCCTTCAATTAAATTGGAAAAGCACATAATTTAATTTACACAAATAAATCAACAAAATAATTTAAATTCCCTCATGTTGGCCGCCGAACAGGGCCTAAATTATAAATTGATAAAAATTAGATTTTTAGTAAATTTTAATAAAAGTTGGTGAAATAATTGAAAGTTGATAAAAATTGTGAATCTTATGAAATGTATGGTTGAAATGAGTTTGAGGGAAAAAACCAATTTTAAAAAATGGGGGCCAAACAAGGACATAGTGTGCATGTACAATTCATTATAACATGAGAACATCACAATGCTTTTTTTTTTTTTGCTCATTTGATATTATTATTTATGTTCAAAAGATAAAAATTATTTTTTTTTGCTCATTTGATATTATTATTTATGTTCAAAAGATAAAAAATTAATAAGTATATTTTTACCCCAAACAAAAGTAACGCAAGTGATAATAAAATAAATAAATTCAACTAGACCAACAAGCCCTTAATATCCGCTCATATTTATCAACTAGGTTGCACGGACACCGGATACGACACGTCGACACGTGATTTTTTAAAAAAGTTAAGACAAGACACATTGGAGACACAAAAATTAATTTTTTTAATTTATTATTATTTTAGTCTTATTTACAAATAACACATTGTATATTTATTGAATCAAAATAAGGATATCAAATTAAAAATACTTGTAAGTTAGATTTATCATTTTTTTAATTGCATGCATTTCGCCCCTTACCCTTTTTCATTTTGATGCATGTGGTGCAGCTCCGACACGTGTTGGAGAGTGTCCGGAGAGTGCCGGTGTCGAACACGACGCACTAGCTCCCAACAGAGTGTCGGTGCAACCTAGCTTATCAAATTTGTAGACAACCACACTAAAGATGATAAAATAAACATACCAGAACTAGCACCATCCTCATCTTCATCCACCCATTTATCCCAATCTACTTTCAGATAGTGAGGTGTCTTCTCATGACCACGCAATAATTTGTCCCACCATTTCTTCTCCACTTTCTCAAATACACAGAATATATTTCTGACACCTATGTTTATTTTGCTTTCCTGAAAAGCACATATTGTAACCACAATACATAACTCAGTAACAAGTGGATAAACTTAGAGACTGGAGTCCAATTGTATAACTAGAAGCATACAAGAACTGCAGGAAAAAAAACAAATAAATTTCTCTTTAGAAGTTGAATCCATAAGAGACACATTATTTGATAATTCTTCCGCATTAATCGACGTGGCAAGCAATCCACTTGCACTAAATGCAAGGTTTAAGAATTGGCTTTAAGAATTGACAAAGTCTCTCACCTCTAAATTAACTTTATCATAAAGATCCAGTTTCAGTTCGTAAGGTTTGTTGTCTGCCCCTGCAGTAGCAGAGAATGTAAAAACTCCTTCTGGGTCGAGATTGACCTTGGGGTCTTTAGCATCTGGCAGCAACACTGTAATAAATACCTTGTCCTCCCTTTGTGCCCACTTCACCTCGGGATGTAGACTACATAACAGAAACAAATTAGCTGATAATTCCCTAGGGAAAGCATTAGAGAAAATGTCAACATGATCATACTTGTTGAATGATATTTGCAATCATTTTTATTTTATTTTGTTAATTTAAAAAAAAAAAAAACTCTTTTTTTAGGCTTCTGAAACATTTCTAACAATTAATTGTTAATAAATTAATAAAAACCCGAAAAATCTTAATATACTAACATTTTTTTTAAAATAAAATATACACGTTGTTCTTTGAATTAGACTTGTCCAATATTTTACTTCTAAATACGCCCGTCTCGGTACTCGTTTCTATTCAACATCTAGACACAGAAATTTTTATATTACATTACATAAATCTAAAATTAGTTAAACATAAATTTGCAGAATAAAACAACTAACGTGAACTCAATTCGTGAGAATAAAAATAAAAGTAATAAAAAGGGTGGGGGGGAATCATCAACTAAACGCGAAGTAAGCAACTTCGAGTAAATTTTCAGATATAGAACAACAGTTTTTTTATTCGGAAACGGAACCGCAAAATTAAAGCAGAGAGCAAAACACTTACCTCATGTTTAAGTTTTCGATTTCTTGAAGAGGAAAGAGCGAAAACCCTAGGAAGCAAAGTAGCAAAAATTGTAAGGTACGGTAAGTATCCAGTGTGCTCTATATATTTATACAGGAAAACTTGCACTTTGGCCCTCCAGCAATTAATTTGGAAGTAGGTCAAAGAGGTTCAATTCTGGGCTCTATATTCATGAAACAGCATTGGTTTCCAGTTTGGGTCGATTATTGAGCTAAATTAATCTGGACAATTGACGGAAATAGCACCCATGGGAGTGGAAAAACTATTTGTAGTTTTTTTTTTTTTTTGTGGGGTAACTTCTTTCAAAGGGCCCAACATTTTCAAAGTGTGACATCTCTGTCCCCAATAGTTTGTACTACCTGTGTTTTCAATCGTTTACATTATGTGCACAATGTTCCAACTCGATGAAAACGTCTAAATAGATAGTAAAAAGTTACTCAATAAAAATGCAATAAATAACTTGTGGATCTAATTAGACGAGAATGTCTCTTCATTCCAAAATCGAACAGCGGACTTTTCAAAGAACGGTGGTATGATTATAACCTTGTTTTTTGTGCCACCTAAACTTGAAAAAAAAAATGATCTTAATTTCACCATTCATGATTTAAAAAAATGGAATTCAAAAGAAATTCAAAACTCATACTTTGCCATTAGCCATTTTGAGTCACGTCAATGATTCATCGAATTTAGAATTTAAAAAAAAAAAATCAAATTTTATTTCCATAAACAGCAATCAAAATCTGGTTTGTACACTTTTGATTGCAGAGTTCATAATCAAATGAAGAAGAATCGAATATTTTTTAGAGTTATTATTATTGAAAGAATATGGTAACGGCGTGATTTTAATCTATTCAGAATTATAAAGTAATTTATTATTATACTCAAAATTAAATAAGTATTTCGTTATCTTACTCAACATTTGACATGACCGGTGCAGTAAGAGAATTTTTTTTGAAGTGTTCGTGTAACATGTAAAAAATTGAGGAATGATACTTTAATTAGAGATTGAAAAATAATATAAGACATGGCCTATGCTCAATGCTATGTTGTGGGATTTGGCTTATGGAGGAGGAAGGGGGGACGTGGTTTAATGTTTATGACGGGTTAACAAAGAAGACGTGATGTTATAGGCCCTCTTCAGTTGGAATATGAACCAAATTAAATTGTGTTGAATTTATTTGAATTTTTTATATAAGATGTGAGGTTAAAAATTGATTTGAAAAAATTGTATAACTGGAGAGAAAAAATATGAATGGTTAAAAAGTGATTTAAAAAAAATTGTTTAAATTAAATTTATTATCTTTTTTGTCTTTTATTGTATTAATTTGGCAAATTAATATGCAACCGAACAGACCCATAATGATCTACTTTTATTTATTTATTTTGGTGAAATGAAAAATAAAAATAGAGCCTAGTCATCTACGAGCAATGACATGTTGTGGGCAAAAGCTTGTGAAAGAGACGAGGGATAGGACAAGTTAATGATGACGACCTAGTATTATATTGATTATTTTTCTTGTTTGTTATTTTTTAAATTATTCAGAGTGGGGGTAAAACCATCTTTGTAATAAAACTTGCCATCTTCCTTGAGAATAAGTGTAAAGATTCTTCATAGGAGATGTAAATGCTACTCAACTCAAAGGTTGTGGATTTAAATGCTCAGTTTTAAAGGTTGAGGATCAAAATCCTAAGTTCAAAGATTTGAGACCCCATTACTATTTATGTTGTCTTTGACAACAAAGTAGGGATTCCATTCCTGCTTTAAAATCTGACCGCCACAAGTAAAAGTAAAACTCAAACCACAATCTCTATTTTTTTCATGGCTACGTTTTTTTGTTGCAAGCAACCCGTTCGATAAAATCCCTGACCGACAAAAACTCAAATCAGAATTATCCAATTTTACTCACGCTAATCCTAGTAATGTTCCCAAGACGAGCTCGAATGATCTTGCACTTCAATAAGATAATTTCAAAATGTTGAAACGTGAAAAATTCAGCTGCAAACGAGTTGAAAATTACCCTTGTACATTGTACCAAGAAGGCTTAGCAAGTCTGATAAAAAGCCATGGGAAATGATATGAATGAAGTGAAACGTAAAGCTAGATTGAAAAGAAAAAAAAAAGGTGGTTAAGAGAAGTCAATTTACGCCCTCCAGAAATGGGCTGTTGGTAAAAGAACAAACCAGGATAACAACAAATCTGCAGGATCCAAAGTCACAAAGGCTAAGTGTAATAGACAATATTGCCGAGAAACCAATACAGCTTTGATAAATACTACAGTATTGCAATTCTAAATAAAATTGTCCATGAAACATAACACACATAAGATGGTTCCAATCTGCTCAAAACATGTAGGCGACTCACAGGAAAACCTTGGTAGGAACGACAATACTTTCATGCAGAACTTCGGAATTCTTCATATCTAACACCAGAGCCATTTTTTACCTGTTTATAACAGAGAAACATAACCCACTTAGATCAAGAAACTCAGAAACATTTCCATCATATGGTGTGATTTTGAATAAAGAAAACCTAGAGAGACTCCTGCTTCTACTTCGGCTGAGAGACTTGCTTCGGCTACGGCTTCTGCTGGAACTGCGCCTAGTTGGGCTTTTACCTGCTCGTTTCTGGCGCTGAAATTCGCAAAATCGAAATAAAGTGGGAACATAAAAAGCACAGAAGCAGCTTAACTCCAGTTCAAAGAATAGATGGCACTAGATAGTATAAAGGAAGAAAAGGAAGCAAAAATCTTGTTCATTTTACTTATACAATCATGTATCGTACTGCTATCAAACGAAGACTTAAGAGTTGTGAACAGATCAACAGATATCAGAAAGAGGACAGAGCACCGGAAAATGAGATAACAGGTAGTAAGTATTTAACCACTAAAAATATTGAACTTACAGATGGTGCTGGGGACCTGGATCTTGATTGAGATCTGCAAAAGTTCCAGAAACAACCCAATTTAATATCCACTTGTGCCTCTTAACAACTTCGCTCCATGAGCCTTGATGCCACGTCCACGTCAGAGTGACCATGACCAAAATGCATGAGAGGAAACTCGCAAATATTTAGCAATTTGCATGGGCGAAAGACTTAAAATAGGGAGCAAATATGTCCACCAAAATAAGGAATCTAATTAAGAAAGAAACAGAACCTCAAATATAAAGCTAACAAATGTTCTTTAAAAGGCCGATCAAGCTGCCAAAAGAACCAATAAAGAACTTCGATAGTATGCTTTGGTAGCTTAACAGCATTGGCGACAATGAAAATGTTTCCACCACAAATAGAGGGTGTTTCCATGTACAAAGGGCAATTCACAGTCCAGCTTCACACGCAATCCAATATCTTCTTTGTTTCCAATCTAGCACCCATGGACATTTGCGATGCTCATTAGAACACAGACACCATGAAGGATTCGAAAGCTGCCATCTATAAAACATCATACCTCCACTACCAAAAGTATGTAGGCAATTGAATCATATCCCACCAAGATCCTAATGTGCAATCCCCAAATTGTGCATACAAGCCATATCTAAAAAACAAAGAAGGTGATTCCAATTTGAAAAGAAAAGAATGAACATGATGATTCCTTGAAAAATTGATACATTTTCTCAATGACACTTCAAACAGAGTCTAAGAGTGAAATACAGGAGGAAAAGAATTGGAGAGAGGGCTACATGAGGGGGGTCTTCATCTACAAATAACTAATGGCTTTCATGATTTCAGACATGCTCAGCATCCGAAAAAAGCTCTGACATTTCTGTCAATGGAAAAGGCCTGCTGAAAACAGGCATTTGGAGCTCTTTGTTTATAAGAACTTAAAAAGTAATAAGTGCACTTGTTAGTAGAAACAGACCAATGACAACCTTTAACCAGTTAGACATAAGTGTAAAGCATGGTCTCTAAATAAACCGAAATTTAAACATTTATGGGGTGCTGCCGTGCTGGTGATATGAGGAATCCATTTCAGATCTAAGAGATCATCTAGAGGTGCGAAATGGGCCATCCCAGTTCAAGATACTTTCCAAGGACCAGGGATCAGTCTGTCCCATGCAGGCCTGAACTCATCATATTAATTTAGCCCCTGTTTGATCCAACTAAAAATTTAGATTTTAATCCAATTCGAAGTCAACATTTATTTTAACCACACTTATGAGACCCACAACTTTTTCAACCACACAACTCATCAATTTTTATCAAAATCTACTAAATATCTGATTTTTATCTATACCAAACAAGGGCTTATTGTTTTTCACATTGGATACATGAACATGCAGAAAAGCTTAGCTCAGCTGGAGTTGACACCTGGTGCGCTCATGAAACATTCCAACTCAAGACAAGCCCAACCCACCTTCAGCTTAGTTCACAGGCACCCCCAACTCCAATCCAATAATTCCCCAAAATAAAGAAATGCAGAAACCTGGCTAACCCACTAGATGTGATGATACTGACCAGTGGTACCATCCATGGAACTAAGTTCAAAAGAAGTGCAGGATCTGATGGTTGTGAAGCTGGAAGCCTTGAAAAACTTAGGTGGCGTTCTGTTTGTATTTTATTTTGTATTTTCATTTTCGAAAATGTTTTGTGTTTCCTGTTTTCATTTTTGTTTTCAAATTTGCTGAAAACGCGTTTGGTTTGTCATTTCTGAAAATTGTTTTTGAAAATGAAAAGCTGGAAAACACGTTCTGTTTGAAATTTTGCAGAATACTACTTAAACTATTTTTAATTACTTTACTTGCAGAATATTACTAATTCAAACTCAAATTTCCTTTCACAATACACTGAAAACATAGTTACATGCAATACACTAATGTGAGCATTAAGAGACTATATTAACACAGCTTGATCAGGTTCGGGATTTGAAAAAACTCTACTTCTATTAAAATTCAGAAAATGCAAGTTCTTTCAAAACCACCAGAGTCCATTTATCAGTGCATTTTTTGAAATATAATAACAAGAATTCTCACTTATTTTTTTTTTTTTTTGTAATGTTGATATTGAATCCAATAAAACTTTATTTAAACTTAATTCCAAGTTAGGATAATTATCAAAAAAAAAAAAAAATTATTTAGGCTTAGTTCCAAGTTAGGATAATTCTAAAAAAAATAAAAACTTTATATTAAGCTTAGTTCTAAGTTAAGATAATTCTTTAAAAAAAAAAAAATCCCAAAACGCGTTTTGAACATTTTTTGTCGAAATACACACAAAACGCCCAAAACGAGGTTTTGGGCGTTCTGTGTACAAATTTTTTTTTTTTGTTTTCCAAAATGCGTTTTCGAAAATGGTAAAGAGAACGCGTTTTTAGAGTTTTCGAAAATAAAAACAGAAAACGACCTCAAAACAGCAAAAAGAACAGGGGCTTAGCATCAATGGTTAATCAAAAAGCTGAAAACTTTGGGTCTAGACGTCCAGGATATTCAAAGTGATGGCTAGAGAAAGAGGGCCCAGTGACACATATTTGACAAATTATCGACCAATAAATTCATGGAACACATCAATTCGGAAAATCAAAATATCCCACCACAAAGTACACATTGGACAAATTATCCACCAATAAAACTTGGCTTATTCATCTATGCTATAATGTAAAGTAGGGCCACTTCACTTTAATTTAACATACTAAAAGTACAAATCAGTTTTGATATGACACCAAAAAACAGAATGCAAGAAAAGACATAAAAAAGAGAGAAATTCAAAATCAACTTCTAAAAAAATTAAAAACATTCAGCACGAAGAATCCATAATAAAGGCGCTGGACATAAAGGAAGAGGAAAGGTCAATAGCCTATAAGAAGAAACACTCTGATGGAAGTAAATTCTTCAGAGAACAAGTGATTAATTCAACAAAGATGGTTACCTAGACACAGAGCGTGCTTTTGAGCCAGAGCGAGACGGAGAAGACAGAGACCTTGAACGAGACCTTGAACGGCGTGAAGATTTGCCCTTAGGTGACTTGCTGCAAGGAGACGAAGTTCATAAATATATTATTAGTACCAACAAAACCAAAGACAGCAAGAATGATTTTTTTTAATAATATCATCAAACCTTTTGCTCCTGCTTCGACTCCGGCTCTGGCTGCGACCATTGCTTCTTCCTCTTGAGCGAGAACGGCTGCGGCTGCGACTTCTAGAGCGGCTTCCATCATATTCCTTCACCTGTCGTCATGAAAGGACGTCGTAAGTAGAGAATGTGCAATAAGAAGACTGCATTGAACATGTACCATGCCATTAAACTAAAACAGTTTGCAGCATACCCTAACGACGGATCGTGAGAAAGCATTCCGAAACTCAGAATCATCGAGCTTCTTTATCTGCAAATATGGTTGGGGGTTTTTTTTTTGGGGGGGGGGGGGGGGCAGTTACCTTGTAGTAGTCAATTTATAGATGTTCCGGACATCCAATCACATATGGATAAACAAGCATTAATCATTTAGAACAATAAACATTGGAAGGGGAAAAAAAATAACTTACAGCATATTTCATGTCATCATAATTTGTATAGTCCACTATCCCCGTCTTTCCTGTAAAACCACAGGTAACAGATGCTTTAAGAATGCTCAACCAAAAACAAAATCCACAAAAGATCTAAGAAACCAATTCTGACTTCAAGACATTGAGGGGATGGAGAAAACAGATTGATTTAGCCGATTACCCAATTTGATATTAGTAAGGAACTACACATATGTTGTTTCTACTGGAAGAAAGATTGTTTGCGTGTATAGTCAAAAGGAGCTTCAGTCACCATAAATTTAATAATTAGCATGTTAGGTCAACATCTGTTTTTTGTCATGGTATGTTGGTAACTAATACATGTGGAATCTCATGCTTGATAATTTCCTCTAACAGCATTCAGGAGTGTAGATGATACATTATTATGATATTGTCCTTATTTATTGCTTACTTTTAGAACCTAAAATAATTTGTCATTTTTAATTATCAATATCTAATTATATTTCTTTGTGTTCATCACTTTATTATGTCACTTTGTTCATTGACACTTCTCAATTGCAAACAAACATAATATAATGCTATCCGTGCCTCGCATGGGTGAAACACTAGTTATGAATACATGAGGTCAAAATTTATCGGTTAGCAAATTGCAATCCGAAATCAGTATGAATACAAGTGTCAGTTTAAGTAGCAACAACTATTTTCTTGATAATTCAGCAATTTCGAAAATAGAACTAAGCCATTAAGGCTTCCAGCTGTATCAGAGGAACCAAAAAGAACATACATAAAATCTTCCCGAGTTAATTGCTATTGAATATAGACGAAGATGACAGGTCATTGCTATAAAGAAGATTTACAATAATGAAACTTGAATATAACTCACATTCGAATCATGTTACATTGCTTCGAAGTTTGAATGGCTTATAGTGATGTATGAAAGCAAATAAACATAAACGTTTCCTTATGAGCCTAGCAAACTGACTTAACATCTCCCCTTGCCTAAGAAACACCTTCTTGTCCACCCACCCCCAAAAATACAACAAGATAAACAAATAGAAGTTGTTGTATTCAGTCGTCCAAATCCTTCACCAGCTGAAATTTAGAAGTGAAACTTACATTGCAAAAACAAAAAAAAAAAAGATTATCTTGTATCATCTTACCACTCCCCTCGTGGAAAACTTGGGAGAAGCACACATCCCCCGCTCGACGCATGTGATCCTAAATAAGAAACATGTGACACCAACATTCAAAAAGTATGGCATCATAAAGCTAGTGGTGTACATGACTCGAGATAAGTGATGAAGAACTAAGACTTACCTTCAGATCTTGCCAAGAAGCAGAATTGGGCAATCCAGTGACTAACACTGAAGAACAAGGTCAAGTAAGGTAAAATTGCACACATACGATGTGTTTATTGTAGCCATTTTAACAGTCAACTGCCAATCAACAAAATGATATACCCACCTCTATACTCAGACCGCCTAGACACTCCACCACGAGGACCTCGACTACCGCTATTGCTATTGTGACGATCCGTCGTTGATGAGTTACCACGCCCACCATGCGCAAGCTCCACCTGAGTAGATTCAAAGCATAAGCAAATTTAAGTAAATCGATGACTAGTAGTGGAAGGGAAGTAACAGAATAAAAAACTAACTCGCAGCCGGTGCCCATCATAATCATAGCCATCACGCCCACGAATAGCATCTTCAGCATCACGAGCCTCTTCAAACTGTTGTACTATGATTGATCAAAATGCACACATATAAAGATAGATTTCTCGAAAGAGATCAGACTCACCTCAACAAAAGCATAACCGGGAGGCCTAGGTGGAACTTTCAGATCAATATGCGCAATTGGTCCATACTGCAATAAGAATCCCAAATATAGCATAAGCATTGGTAAGCTATAGGTAAAATAAAATTCTCATTCTAACTCATCAGAAGCCATAGAATTCAATTTTATGAATGGAATAATTAGACTCCCATAATCAGATAAGCATGTTCTTTGTGGAAGCTTAATACTCCTTGGTCAAGGAAGAGAAGGGGTTCATCTCAATTTTGATTTGTCAATAACTCCACTATGAACTAAATTATGCCATCATTATAAAATCAGTTACGAACATACATAAAAAGAGACTGCGTCCATTTACCTACGTCTCCTAAATCACGTTGAAATCTTAAAACATGCATGCACCTGTTCAGGCTGAACACTTGCACCTACATTCCATCAGTGACTTCTTCTCTTCCTTGCTCTTTTCCTCTTAATATCAACTCTCCCTACTAGAGGCATGTTACGTTTGCTTCTAACAATTATATTCTCCATCACAATTTTTGTCATCATTCATCCATGAGGCAACCATATTCTTCAACTTGGAACATCAAGTGATGTGCACTGTGCCAGACTTCGTGCAATTATCAAGTTTATTATTACATTACTAGCTCATATTTTAATTACTGGAGGAAATAACTTTAGTCCTGGGAGCTATAGCAGTGTTCAGCAAAAATCTTTCAATTTATTCACTTCCATCACATCCATGTCAAACGAAAAAACTCACAAAAATGGACCATTTTCATTTAATACATCAGCATGCTTCCAACTTACCAAAGACATGACCAAGCCAAAAAGACACCCACCGTATATATTTAAGTGGTTTAATCAATGCAACAGTAGATTGAATAAAATTGAAAGAACCGAGTAACGGCAATTAATCCAAGACAATTAAAATACGCAGATAAAATAAAAAACGTAAAATATTTATTAAATAATTAAAAAAAATTAAGATGGACTAAAAAGAGGATGGAAAGAATTTAGAATTTCAATTCATATAAATTACCTTGTAAAACAAATCTTCCACTTCCCTTTCACGAATGTCACCAGGAAGGTTGCCAACATAAAGGGTTCTGCTTGATCGACTCATTCTTCCTAGTGAGATTCAAACAACATCAGAAAAATAGAACAAATCGGGGGGGGGGGGGGGGGGGGGATAGAACAAATCGAAAAAACACAAAACGAGGAATTAGGAGCATGTTGATGATATTAAGATTGCAGGAATAAAAGCATGACAAAGAATTTAATAAATTCAATTTAAATTGCAAAAAGTGAAACTAAAGGAGCGATGGAAAATATTTATATATATTAAAAAATGAATCAAACGCTGCTATCAACAGCACCACAGCTAATCATCGACAATCCTTATCCAAAATCAGTAAATTAAATTGATAGATAAAACATTTTATCTAAAAAAAAAAACAAATTCTCTCTACTGATACCATTCATAGCAAGAAAAAATATTGCACGGTCGAAAGCCTCAATTAGAGAATAAATTGCCGACTTATGGAAATTGTTTATATAATTGAAAGATAGAATGTTGTAAATTAAAGTTATAACCTTTTGAAATTGGGAATTTACCGTAGGTAGGATAGCGCCGAGAGATTCGAGTCGAGAGCGGAATGGAGTTCGAAGATTAGGGTTTTGAGGTGTACTAATGTTGCATTGAGTCGTGTATTTCACCTTCTTTTGCACTTCTATATTTAACCTTTATTTCTTGACATTCATATCCTTAATCTTTAACAAATTGACAAACATAACCCCCAACAACATTTATTTCCAAAGTTACCGTTAGTTAGTATGGGTTGAAATGTCTTGCCTTGAAGTTTATGTAAATACCGGTGCATATTCGTACTTCGTACGAGAATTGTTTTCCAATCGATTTTTTTAGCGTGATTTACCAAATAAATTCAAACTCCTAATTAATTTTATAGGTGAAGTTTCAATTTTTATACGCTATCATCATTTCACATGCATGTGACAAACTGAATTAAATTCATTAAAAAGCTCATCAATAATGGAACATAATACTAATCTTTTTCATCAAAATATACTCTTAATCATATATTTGAATAAAAATATCTATAGTCGAAAATTTTATGATGGTCTCAGGAGTATTAAGCGATGCGAGCATTGGTCTCAGTTAACCTACCCCTTGGACCTGTCTATGAAGATCTTTGAAGTTACCTTGTCAATGTATTTTCTTCAACTTAAACACAACAGAAGCTCTCATGCTGGGTATTTAGGTGGTATCAACACCTTCACAAACATTATCTAGCATCTCACTATCATCGTGTTACCCCACATTTATTGAAGGTAAACAAAAGAAGCAAAGAGAAAAAAATTGATCATGGCTAGATCAAGTACAGAAGCCAAGCTTAGATCAATGGCCTTGGGAATATGTTTGCTGCTATTGTTAAAATATCTCTTAAAGCAACTAAAATTGGAGAATGATAATTCTGTGAAGATAATAACAAGTTTTTATAAGAAATATATTCCACAATCCCTGACAGAATAAAGCACGTTGAAATCGATTTATATTTCATCAAAGAAAAGATTGACAGTAGGCTAGCTTGCAAAAAATTAACCCCTACTAAGGTAAATAGCGGACATTCTATAAAGGGAATAATTTCTTACTATTTAAGCGGTCTATAAAATGAATTTATTTTTTTAAGTCTATGTACCAATGATGATCTTATTAGTAAATCTAACATATAACGGAATTGAATGACTAAAAATATTCACCTTAAATTTATACTCAAAAGCAGAACTCATCTTACATCCAGTTACAGAATCAATTTTAAAACAACCAGAGACTCAATCTTATGCAAATATGAAATGTAAGATCTTTCATAAAAAAATCAAGAAAGACAAGAATTTAAACTATGAATAAAATCAAATAACAACGATTTGTGGACAATTTCTAAAGAAATTGATCGATCAAAGCAGACACTCTACTGATAAAAATCAAACCCAACAAATATATTAAAAACTCAACGTAAAACCTCTAACCTGGGAACTGTATAGTCAGAGGGGGAAATCACACAGTTGGAATTTACAAATTCACATGAAATTACATAAAATAAAAATAAAAATCAAATCAAAGAAACAGGAAGCAGTACAAATGACCTCTGGTGACAAAAAAATATACCTAATCTGAAGGAACACCCCAATAGGGCGAACCTTAAACAACACAACTAAACTAATGCTTTAACCCTCTCGAAATAAATAGAGATACACGGACAGTGCAACTATAACAGCCAAAATAAACTGGGAAAAATGAAAGCCTCTTGAATCGAGCAAGATTAAGCTAACAAAATTCGAAAAAAGCAAAAAATGACATACCTAGAATCCCCAGTTGAGGGTCGGATCTGATGTTGGAATCGTCGACAGTTCCAGTTGTTGAGAAGTTGGCTCAGCAACGGTTGGTACTTTCAGTCTGCTCTCTTTTCGCTTACGGTTTGAGAGTGGTATTTAGGGTTTATCTTTGGATGGAAATCGGGGTCTTTATTGCTTACGATTGTCGTCTTTTGGAGAGAGGGGAGGGAATGCAAATATCTTGGCAGTGGAGAGACAAAATGTATTCTTTCATTTCTTTTTTCATTGTTGAGAAATCAGATAATATTTTTGGGATTTCAGGTGTGAAAGGGACGGTTTCAAAATGAATAGTAATATTTATTGTCTCTTTTTATGTAGAGGGGAAATAAACAAGAAAAATAAAAATAGAACATTGATCATCTTTATTACTTTAGCCTAACGCAAATATCCCTTGCACATTCAAAAATGCCAAATGTCGACCCACGATTTCACGAGGTGCCTTTCTTCCTTGCACAGAAAGGGGCACCGTACAACTGTAGTCTGCTCCGCTAGACTATCTTCAGTCTTTTCTCACTTGTCTCAGAACGAAAGAAGATTTAATTACAAATTGAAGAAAACTTGAATGCATTGAAACTTGACTGTTCATTGCCATACTCTTATGCAATGAACAACCGCCAACAACTCTTTTTCGTGTGTTGAATAACGACGCGGAAACCGGATGTCCTTCCCATATGAGGACTCCACCAACTGCAAAATTTGAAGCATCGGTCTAGACTTCAAATGATTTCGTCACATCTGGTAAGGCCAATACCGGGTTAGTTCACATAGACTTCTTCAACTTCTTGAAAGTCGTTTGGTATTGTGCAGACCAATCCCAAACTTTTTCCTTTTTCGTTAGCTCCGTCAGGGACAGTGCAATTTCTAAGTATCGCTTCACGAATCTTCGATAGTAATTGCATAACCCAAGAAACGAGCGTACATCATGTACGTTCTTTGGTGGTTGCCAATCTTTGATTGCTACCACTTTCTTCGAATACATGCGAACATTTCTTTGCTCAATGATGTAACCCAAGAAGTTGATAGAAGTTCGGGGGAATAAGATTTGGAGGGCTTAGCATAAAGTTCATTCTCTCGGAGTAACTAAGGACTCTTCTAACATGTTGCACATGTTCCTCCAATATCTCGCTGTAGATTACGATGTCGTCCAAGTATACGACCACGAAATCTTACAAAAATTCGTGAAGCACTTGATTCATCATCGTGCAGAAAGTAACAGGAGCATTTGTCGAGCCAAAAGACATGACTTTAAATTCGAAAGCTCCATATTTGGTTATCACAGTCGTATTTGCTTCATCTCCCTCCTTGATCCGAACTTGCCAGTACCCAGATCAAAGATCAATTTTCGTATAGTATCTTGCCTTGCTTAGTCAGTCAATGCAATCTGCCACCAGCGGAATAGGATAACTATTTTTCACAGTTATCTTGTTCAGGGCACGATAATCACAACACATTCTGAGAGAGCGATCAACCTTTTCTGAAATAACACGAGAGCTCCATATGGTGATTTCGCAAGCACGATAATCCCACTTTCCAACATTTTCTCCTAGTTGCTTCCTAAGCTCTTCCAGCTCAGGTTAAGACATTCGATAGGGTACCCTAGCAGGTGGCTTGGACCCTGGAATAAGTTCAATTTCTTGATTAATTGCCCTCCTAGGAGGCAATCTTTTTGGTAACTCCTCTGACATTATATCCTTAAATTCCTGTATAAGCTCTCGGACATGTTTTGGAATAAGACCAGATGCTTTTTTCAATCTCTTCTCGATGAAGAGTGCACAAAAATGAGGGTTCATTTCTCTTGAAGCCCTTACTAAATTGTATAGCCGAGATGCTCTTCTGGCCAACTTTTCCCGCCAATGTAGGTATAACACATGGCTTTGTACCCATCATCATTAAGGAATCAGAGTGTGGGAACACTGCTATCTTCGTATCCCGAAGAAATTCCAATCCCAAAATAAGTTTGAAATTGTTCATATGAACAACCAACAAATTAGTCCTTCCATCAAAATGACCAGCCTTAATTAACACAGATTTGGCTACCCCGAAAATTGGCTGAGCAGACGAGTTGATGGTCTTTACTTTCCCATTACCTTTATCTATAACCAACCCAAGTCACCCTACTTCAGTATTTGCAAGGTAGTTATGGGTTGCTCCAGTATCCACCATGGCTCTGATGGACTTCCCATTGATCTTCACATTAATGTATGTTAACCCTTTAGCTCGACAAATGCGAGGTTTTGGATCTTCCAGTTTTGCCTCATTCATATGAACTTTCTCTTTTTCAATCGTTCGATGTGATATTATATTGCATCGATGTGAAAATGTATTGACCACCTCCTCATCCTCTTCAGAGTCAGTCTTGCCATTATTACTAGCAAGCGGGGCATCTTTCTTTGAAGTTGATACTCCACTTTCTAGTTGACAATAGACGTTTACCACTCGTTTTTGTGGACAATCAGACACTCGATGAGACCCTTCATGTAGAAAGCATACAATTTTAGGAGCAGTATCAGATCTACGCTCCGCTGTCTTTCCTTTATTCTAATTGCTTTGGTTACTATCCTGATAGTTTCCTTGACGGTCACCTTGATGATAACCATGAGAGTTTTCTGACAAGAACATTGATATCCACCTCCTCTCTGGTTGGAGTACCGTTCTCCCCCATTTGAGCTTGAGCCTGCTCTGAATTTCTTATTTCCTCCACCATTAGATTGGTTACTCGTGGGTGGTCTATCCTTCTTGGTTTCAGTCTGATAATCCATTAAGCATTCGGCTGCTACCATTGTCGTGCTCAAATTTGTAACCTTCTGGCTCTAGAGTTTCGTACGTGTCCACCGTTTCAAGCCCTCCATAAAGGTGAAAAGCTTGTCCTTTTCTGTAGGGGTGGGCATCGGGTGATTTGGTTCGGGTATCTCAAGAACCGGAACCGAACCATACTTTTTGGTTCTTGTAAAATGGAACCATTCAGTTCCATTGAATCACAAGAACCAAAGCATTAAGTTTTTGTTCGGTTTCGATTCTAATTCGATTTTACAATAATAATAATTTTTCGAGGGCCTTATCGAGGAGTATCATGCCTTGGGAAGCAAGCTAATAACCTGAAATAAACTTTTACCGAAGATATCAAGATCATGGATTTAAAAAATCCTTTCATCTCGAAGAAAGCCGTGAAATAGAAGATATTTATAAACCAAAATAAGAAACAAATAGCCTAAAAAGTTTTTCAAGTATGGGAATAAGCCATACAAATTGATAAATTAGTATAGTAAATTTGTGGGATGAATCATGAGTTTTAAATGCATTATTATTAATTGTTTTTATATTTGTATTTAAATATTTAATTAACTCCATCGTGGTCATTTACAATTTCGCTTATTAAAAAGTTAGTTTCATTCTATTTTCATTTACTAAGAATTTCAGTCCAAGTATGAAATTAAATGTTACAATGAGGGTGAGATGTAACAAATTTCATAAAAAGAACTTAATCATTTTCACTTTACCAAAAAAATTACAAATTCTTTTGATTTTTAGTTTTAGGACAACCAATTAAAACCATCAAAAAAATAAACAAGAATCAAAGACCCGGTTCTAACTTCGATTTTTCGGTTCTAAAAGCGAAATCGAGAATCAATCGGTTCTCAGTCCCAAAACTGATTTTCTATTTTATTTTTTTTAAAATCATACGGTTCCAATTTTTTCGGATCAGCTCCGGTTCAATAATATCGGTTCCGATTTTTTTGCTCACCCCTACTTTTCTGACATGTCTCGAATATTTAGCATATGCCTAGAAACGGCTTTCGCGTACTCCCTGACGGTGCCCATATGTTTCAATTCCCGCAATGCCTGATGGGCTTCATATTCCACATTCTCTGGGAAGAATTGGGGTCGAATTACTTCTTTCAGAAGATCCCAAAAATCTATCATGACCTTGTTGGCCTGAATATCAACATATTTTGACTTCCACCATAATTTTACATCTCCACCCAGATACATGGTAGCCGTAGTCACTTTTCTTGCTTCATCTCTAATGCCAGCAGCAAGAAAGTATTATTCCATGTCAAACAGGAAGTTGTCAACTTCCTTTGCATTGTGTGCCCCTCCATAGGTGCACGATTTCGGGATTTAGACCCTAGGTGCATACTCTTCTTGTGCGGGAGCTTGTCCATTGTCTACCGCACGTTGGAGAATTCGTAGTTGAACTTTCATTGTTTGCATCTCTTCCTACAGACTAGTAATGTCTGCAACAGCTTCAGTCATTGCTACGTAATCCACTCGGCTTTCATCTAGCTGGATGTGTATATCCCGAATATACGATTTTGCCATTTTAACCTTTTCCTCGAGGCTGTCCACGGCATAGCATAACCTTGTGGTTTGCCCATCAAGTGCATCCACGCGCTGTTTAGTACTCTTTTTAGCATCAGCTACATCGGTGGTCTGTGATGCATTCAGATCCAAAGCCTTCAAATCTATTGCTTTCTTATTAAGGGATGTGAGCCGAGGCTCTGATACCAACTTTCACAGGACGCCTTTCTTCCTTGCACAGAAAGGGGCACTGTGCGACAGTAGTCTGCTCTACTAGACTACCTTCCGCCTTTTTTCGCTTGTCTCGGGACGAAAGAAGATTTGATTATAAATTGATAAAAACTTTACAAGACAAAAATTGAATGCATTGAAACTTGATTGTTCATTGATTGCAAAAAGTAGTAAATTACATTGATTAATGAAAGCATTAAATTACAAATATTGGTGCAGAGGATGGACACCAAAAGCTTGAAAGTTTTAAATTCTATTACCCCCTATAATAGACTTCGGAGGAAAAACCCTAGTGAAAGGAGTAGACATTAAAAAGCTAAAGAATCATAATAAACTTTTACAATTAAAAGGGAATTACAATAATATTTACAAAGTACAGTCAAAGTTGGACAAACTGCAACTGTGAGTGGGTCAAGGGGCTAAATAATAGCTGCAGTCCTTGACATATGGCCATGATAGCTCCTACACCACCGTGAATGTTGAAAATAGTAGTTGTGAGTTCCTAAGATTTCGGAATTTTATCGTATTAGGGTGATTTTTTTCCCCAATCCACACAAGTGCCTTATTCTTATGTGTAACATTTAATTTTTCACGAGTGTCTTGTTTTGGTGTACAATATTTGAATTTTATTCTTTTAGAAGTTAATTTTCTTGAATTTTATTTAAATCAGCGTTTATATATAGAGTTTTATCTGTAATATTTAATTTTAATTATTTTAGTGATTTTCTGTGATTCTAGAATTTTTTCTACGCAAAAAAGGATAACAAACTTCAAACATTATGTTGAGTTTGTTGTAAATATTATATTATATTAGCGATTGACCCCTGTAATCCTAAACATTATTACTTTGTATATCTTTATTCTCCCCTATATATATGTAGTTCTGATTCATAATAAAATATACAAGTTTATTGACATCTTTATTTCTCTCTCTTTTCTCTCTAGTTTATAACACGTTATCAGCACGAGTCTCTGCCAAATTGAGTTAGAAAAATTCTCCAAATTCTCATATATCAAAATATTAGTCAGAAAGTAATATCATATACATCAAAATCAATTCGGTGGCATATCAGTTTTTTTACATACAAGTTATTCCAAGTTTTATATCTGCCATCAATTTTGTAACCTGCCAGCAGTTTCTGATTCCGTTCAAATTCCGCCGCCTTTCATGTAAGTGTACACATATTCCAGCCAATTCAGCCCTTGTTTGAGCCCCATTATTTCTCTTTTTTTGTACAAATTTTTTCTACAGTAATCAATCTCAACCATTCAAAAAAGTCAAGTCCACAATTTTTTACTTTTCAAACCACTTTTTAACCATTAGATTTTCAAAAACCAAATTTTAACTTGAAATAATGGGGCTCAAACAAGGGCTCAAGTTCTGTAAACAATTGATTGCAATTTCATCAATGGGGTCCAATGATGCAATGTAAAATTCAATTTTTTAGCAAGATTAATCGCACAACTAGACACGCCTCAAATTTGGTTTAAGGTTTTTTTTTTTTTATATTATTATTGTTAAATATACAATAGTGTTGATTATAAATATTCTTTATGTTTTTAATCTGATTAAATATCTTTAATGTTATGTTATGATTTTTAAATTGATAATTTATTATGTTGTTGATCTCAAGGTAACAAACAATACATTAATATTTCAAAAGAATATTAATCATAGAATTGATTATTATTTGTTGTTGCTCCTGAATAGCATTACATTATAATTAATATTTCAGAAAATATTGATTTATTATTCTTGAATAATCGAAATTTTAGAACTATAATTATTCCTGAAGAATAATTTCTGGTTGGTCCCGAAGTGGCACAATGTTGCTATTATAATGTTATTTTACTGCTCCAAAAGAGAAAATAATAACTTGCTTTCGAAGTAGCACATGTTTCGAAGAATATATTGTTTTGAATTTATGTTTATCCCTGAAGGAAAGCATATAACTAATGTTATAAGGACATTGATTAGTTTGACTACTTGAATGATATATGATTATTTAGTGTTTAATCATATTATTCAAAATTAAATAATATATTATATTGAATTATAAGTCCAATTTGATTTTATTATTTGGCATGACCAATTGGACCATCACGGGATCAATATGATGCGAAATTAAAATGGATACTCTATGAAGAACCAGAAGATTCTTCAATTCAATCCTATATGATGTTTGCCCTCTTTCATGAGTTTTTTTCATTAATTACCACTAACTAAAATAGGGGATTAAATTACTTATATTTCTAAAAATTAATTAAGGTGATAAATGGGGCCCCATCATCATCCAAGTTAATCATCTAAATATTATTTGTATATCTAATAGATTTGATATATATATATATTAGATGATTGCATAGTGTTCGCAACTTGAAATTTGCAAAATTGCTGCTCAAATTTTAAATTATGAGCATAATTTTCAGATTATATAATCAAGATTATATCTTATTAATGCTAGTGGACATAAATCTCAACAAGTGTTAGTTGGGATGTTGGTAAATGGTTTAACATTTTTGCTTGTTAAACGCATATAATTAATTTAATTTAAAACAAAATACTTCCCATTTTTGTTTGGAAAATTCTATTACGCATCATGCTAACATAATAGTTCTTCATGTTATAATTGACTTATGGTTAGAGCCTAATTTTTCTATCTAATTTTTTTATAGTGCAATTGATCCACAACAGTGCACTGAAATGGAAAATAAAGAATGCTGAGTATAAATGCGTAGTTTGAACCTATGGCACAAATTGGTGATATTTTATAATGTTGAAAAAAAAAATGATTTTCAATATGATTGGACAATTCTCTCAGCATTGGGGAACAAATTAAGAAGCTGAAAATAATGTACAAATGCATCATTATCTAAATCCTCGCAAAAGATCACTCGAACCAGAATTTCGAAAAATAATTTATTTAGATACATTTATTGATCAAAATGATCAATAATATCTCACACATTAGCTTCAAATGCACCGTTTCGAATTAATGTCCTAAAGGACAATTAGTTAATATGTTATTTGATGATACGCTTGAAGCGTAATGATATTCGATTCTAATATCCAAATAAAAATGGAACAATTAGCAAAGATGGTCATATAAAGGAGGCATATACTCATGATAGAGTATATATTGATATAATTAATTGTTAATTTCTAGAAGAGGTTCAAGTACTTAAAATATTGAAAAATTGAGATCTCTATAGTTACGTCGTTGTGGGGAAAGAAATCTAATTGAGATGATAATTGTGTCGACATACATTATAAAGAACTTGTACAAAAGCAAAATGTGAAGCCGGACGCATCATAATATAAATGATAGTAAGGATAATAAAAGAAAAAACGTCGGCAAAAATTGACATAAAAATAGTTGGCAAAAGTATGCATTCATGCTAAATTGAACTTACTACAAAACCTAAAGTTTTGGGACCTGAAGTCTAAACACTTAAAAGTATAAAGCTAGTAAAATACCTATAGGCATAGTCGTAGTATACGACTTGTTGCACAATGAATATTTCAAAGATCTGGCAATGCATGTGAAACGATATGCAGTACATGTAATATTTTATTTGGCTGACAATGCATAATAAGTGACAATAAGTACATGATTATTAGCAATGTAAATACTGGAAGATGATTGACTCTAATTACTAGCTTGCGTTCTTTAATGTACCAATGAGTGATATCAAAATATATGATCATCAACTCGATAAGTTGGGAGTATTATTTGAAATACCAAAAATTGATATTAAAAAGGGTAATCAATACCTCGATACTTTGGGATTGCAGGTGAAATGATTAGAGAAAATCTATTTGAAATATTGGAAACGTTACATATCTTAAGTTTCACAACTAAATTTGGTGGTAGCAATTTGAAAATTACACTGTGAAACATATATTATGCATGAAGCATAAAATATAATCTTTAGAGGATTGAATATATCTGAAATATATAGTTCAAGTTTTTAAGAAACTTGTTTGATCAAAGTATACAGATACTTTGCGATCTGAATATTTAATATGCCTTGAAAAGATTCAATTTGTAATGGAATGTGACTGGTAGTATAAAATTAGATTACATGAAGAATGGTATAAATGACTCTATATGAGAAAGTGTTGAAATTGAGATGTACCATTATTGTGAATAATATTTGAAAATAGTGGAAATTGATTTTCAAGATTCAAATTCATGGTTAATTATTCATCTGAAGTGAATAAGTTAATTTTTCATTGAAGTGAATAAGTCACTTTCAAATTTGAGAATTGCATTAAATACATTAATGAATATCAATTATAGAATATGGCTGGATGTAGCATGTTCAAATAATTAGAAATATTTTATAGTTCTTCAAATATAATTGTAATGTTCTCGTAAGGGGGAGCTAATATGCGCTACACTCTTTTTTTTTCTTTAGCCGAGATTTTGTCTCATAGGGTTTTCCTTACAAGGTTTTTAATGAAATAGGTGTTATCAATGTCTATTGATATACTCTCCTGTACGAGACTCATGGAGAGATCAAGATATAGATGATTCAATAGAAATTGAATCAGGGGGAGTAACTATATGGATGATTCAATACAGATTGAATCAGGTAGAGTACCTGTACTCTTTTTCCTTCATTCAGGTTTTGTCCCATTGAATTTTTCTGACAATATTTTAATGAGTCAGTATCAAAATACTCTAAAATTTTAAAAAAATTCACTCAATTGATAATGTAGCTGATTTATCCAAAAAAGCACTGTCAACATCTATATTCAAGAAATCACTTCACAAGATTGAGATGTATCGACTCAATGATTCATAGTGATCAACATCAGGGGGAGTAGTTGTACTCTTTTTCCTTATCCAAGGTTTTGTCCAATTGGATTTTCTTGGCTAGATTTTAACGAGGCATCATTCATATTAATACTCTAAGAATAATGTTGAAACTTTATATAAAAAATTGGTTTTGACCAATTTATGTAATTATTTAAGTGAAACCATTAGTTAGCCACTTAAATATGTGACATTGTTGAAAAATTAGTAGAATATTTTAAAATATTCTAGAATAGATTTAAATGAAAAGATGTGTCTTTTCATAAAGAAAGATTGTGACTTTTGAAATTATTATTTTCCAATAGTTTTGTCTCTTCAATTAGAGATAACCTTGAAAGGGTTGTGTCTTTTAAAACAAAACTTTCCAACATCTATAAATAGACCTCATATGCTAGGATTTTATTTCACTCATCAATTGAATCATTCATCATTCATTTATTTTACATGATTGCATTATCATACTAATACATATTCACTTAGAAATAAATTTTGCATTTATTTGGAATCGAGTTTCATATGAAGAGGGTTCAAAGCATAAGTAAGGTTCACAAGAGGAAAGCACTATCCACCACCAGTTTTCACGAATCAACTAAACCACCACCACCACTGCCACTACCACCACCAACCACCTGCATCACCACCATCGCTAACCACTCGATGGAAGCGTCGCACAGAAGGTTCCGTATCATCGTAACACCACCACAACCACACCAACTTCACCAAAGCCATCCAAGACCACGCTTATAACAAAAATCACAAAAAAAAAAATTTAAAAACGTAACGACGAGGCCGGCAAGGAATAGATGAAGGTGTCGAGTGGCCCCTCACTAAGGAGGTCGGGTGGCGACTTGCGAAGAAGGCTGCAGCAACGACGAAGAGTTCGAAGTAGGCTCCGATGACTTTGAGAAGAAGATGTAGAAGAGATGCCAAAAGGCGTCGCTTGTGAAGACGGTGCCATCAGAGGAGTGATGTTGTACCATCAGAGTGGTGTCGCCAGAAAATGGAGGCGATGTAGTGTGAACGTTGCTTAGTATATTTGTTTAATTTATTATTTTAAAAAATTTAAATTTAACACCTGATTTTTAGAAAATTTTTTTACCTACACTTGATTTTTAAAAGTGGAACTTAGAATGTAGGCCTCCATGTAATTTTCCCTTAAAAGAACCATATTAATCCAACCCAAACTGACACATTAACTGTTAAAAAAACACAAAACATGCAAACACAAAGCCACAAAACAGAGCAAATTCATGTAGTAATGTACACTGCTTGTCATTTGCAAATTCAATATTAATGTAGTGGGCAGCAGTTCAATGGTTGTCATTTGCTAATTTTGTGAATCAATCAATTAAGCTTATGATTATGAATCATGTAGTGAAGTGATGGCATGGTGTCTTAGACTCCTAACAGGTTTATATTTGTGAATTTATCAACTTCATAATACAAATCGGGCATAATATTAACCAAGTTAAAACATACAAATATAGCAATTAATTCACTATAAGCCCCAAAATTAGGGTTGCAAGTTCGATTGGAAAATTCGATTCCGTTCTGGATTTTTTCAAAAAAATCAAATTACGACTTGTCCAAAATCTGGAATTTTTCGAAAAAATTGGAATGGAATTAGAACGAGTTTCAAAATTCCGACCCAAAAATTTTCGAAGTATTCTATTCCGATTCAAAAATTTTGATTTTTTTTTTCGAATAAATTTTGAAAATTTTGTATTTGTATTACAATTAATAATATAAAATCTAAAAATATAATTTATTGAACAGTTAATAACATGAGATGTAACATATAACTAACGGGTAAACTTTCATTTTGAGTTAAAAAGAGATAGATAATAGCACTTCAATTTTAGCATATAATTAAGTTAGGTAAATTGGTGGTGAAAAAATATTTTACACGTCAAATATAATAAAAAGTGTATACTAAATCAAAAGTTCAAAATTTGTAGTTAGTTGTGGTATAATAAAGTTTGCTTTACTTATTCATTGTTTGTATGACCATCAAGTTTGAACTTTGAAGCATGACACTTTTTTTACTAGAAAATAAATTTTTGAAACAGAAATGTTAAATTTACATGGAGTTATAGGATGAAAAATGCAAGAATTGTAACATTGTTATTCTTGTTAACTTTTATTATATTTGATCATGATGAAAAAACTCATGTTAAATCTATTTACAGATGTTATGTTCTTAATTTGTGAATTTTTTTTGGTTTATAACTTTAATTATAGTTATTGACTAATTGAAATTTCGAATTCATTTAATTTCAAACATTCAATTCCTTGAATTTCCTTTTTCATATACTTAAAATTATTATAAATCTCGATAAAATATTAAGTATTGGAAATTTTCCTAATTTCGGTTTGGAATGGAATTTGTGTATTCCAAAAATTTTGGAATGAAATTTGAAACAACATTTTGATTCCGATTTTTTCGGAATGGAACTTGGAACACTTATTTTCAATCCACTTCGTTCAAAAAATACCCCTACCCAAAATAGAAGGCCGAGTAATAAAAAAAATAGGAGGTCCAAAAATGAAAACCCAGACCGCAACCCAAACCCCCCAACATTGGTTTGGGTTAGTTTGATCTTTTAAACTCTCATTGGATATATTGGATTCATTTTCATGCAAACCGACATGGTTAAATTGGGCTTGACCTTCAATCCAATCAAACCCAACCCACGCCCAGCCCTAATTTAGGAGTGCTCAATTAAGGCAAAATTGAATTGTACACTACAAAAATAATACTAAACTGATTTATACATCTCAGAAAATAAAACTGAGAATTATGGTTATTCCCGTTGGCGCTGGTCTTCTTCCCTATGGCGCTGGTCTTCTTCCCAATAACGCTTCTACCTCCACCTTCACTGATCCTTGCTTCTTCTTCATTGTTGGTTGTGGCGTTGGCAGTGGGTTTGTAGTGTAGGTTGTGGTAGTGGTGGTCTTCGTCAAGTGGGGGTGGTGTTGTTGAGAAGGCGACAATGATGGTGGTGGTCGGTGGTTGTGGAATATATCCGAAAATATAGATAATAGTGCATGAAAAGTGTTTGATTTAATGTCCAAGACAAAGTATTGATAAGTGTGTTTTATACACTTATCTGTATGTCTAGATTAGAATAAATTATTATCGTTTTATAATATATACTATTTAATTTGTGCTTATTTGTTTACTTTGCAGAAAATATCCCAAAAGATGAAGAATGAAGTAATTAAAAAGAAAAATGCATAATTGGATGTTGATTGGAGCTAAAACGAGCAATTGATAAGTTTGTGACGTCAACCGGAAAGATGCAATGTGTCAAAATGAACGAATCAGAGATTGGGGGACCTAATTGAATGAATTAAGAGCTTAAATAGGCAAATCGAGAAGAAGATAAAGTTTGGGGACTAAATTGCAACAATTGAAAGTTGTGGACTGAATGTGCAATTAAAAGTCAAAGACTACTTTGTACAACCGAGAAAAGAGCGAATTCGCGATCCCTGGTTACATACTAAGCGATCGCGAGAAGGTGTTAAATTATAACCCGAGAGTTTTTGGGTCTTCCACGCGATCGCCGGCCTTACGCCTGCGCGATCGCGTGCTTATCCGACTGGGCCGCAGATCAGATTTTTCTCGCGATTTTTAACAGGCTTTTGGCTTTTTGACCTAGGTTTTCTCCAAAACCTATAAATACAACACATGAGGCACGAAAATAGGACCTTTGCCTCTCCATAGAACGAGCCACAACAGATATTTTAATTCAAATTCTTGGAGATTCAAGCATCGCAGATGGGCTTGAATTGAAGATACTTGAAGAATTGACAATTGGTGCAATCTTTCCATTCTTCGTTGTTATTTTCAATGAACGTCATTATATTTTATTTTTTGTTATTTAAATATGATGTGTAACTAATTTTAATGTTGGGATGAACGATGTAGCCTAATTAATTATTTTAATTCCATATTCCGTGTTTTAACGCTTTAATGCATGTGTTGATTTATTATTGCGTTTAATGCGTAAATGAACTGGCCACTTATTCATGATTTTATGTGTTATTTCCATAATCCGAGAGGTGAGTTAATAACATAGATCTAGGTAATAAATCCGGTAATTGAACGAGAGATAGAGATATACTCTTGTAATTATTGTGGTCATGTGTGAATTCTTGTGTGTAATGCATCTAGCTAAGGAATATTCGGACCCTCTTTAGAGATACAAGGTTGACTTATTTAGGTAGGATTGATTTAAACTCGAGAGAGGAATCTCAATTTGAATCAGTGAATTTGATCGATCACATATTTAGAAAATAAAATCTGGAATTGGAATTAATTTAATTGGTTAGGTGAAATCGTGAATCCCAACCACTTTACAATCATCTTTTAAAACAAAACAATTTCACAATTTAATTATTTAATTCATCTTCTTAGTTTTAGTTTAAAATCTCAAATTCAATTGTCCGTTCAAATAAAGTGTAGAACTAAAATATTTCGGTAATTAATAGCAGTCCTCGTGGGACGATAATCCGAACTCCTAGGTCCACTTTATTACTTCTCACGACCCGTGCACTTGCGGGGTATTTCGCATCGCGAGATATCAGTGAACAAGTATCATAAAAAAATTGTAAAGTATCAATGTGTGATACTAAAATTTTGCCTTCGGTATCATAAAAATTTGATAAAATTTCAAATTATGATACCAAAAAATAGTATTTTTCAGTAATTTTCAATTAAAAAATAGTATTTTGCAATAATTTTTAAAATGAAGTAAATTACAAATATAATAATAAAAGTTGGGTATCTGTGCAAACGCCCCTCAATTAATGCAATCTGTAATAAATGATTTATGGATTTTTGAAAAATAAAACATTTATAAAAAGTCAAATTATAGATTGTTTTTATTGTTTTGATAATTATTTCATTATTTTGAAATCGAAAATTATGTATTATGGGTGTCAACTCCAAGATCATAATGAGAAGTTTAATATAAGCTAACAAATGAAAACAAATTATAAATATATCATTCGTAAAATCGTCTCACATACTAAAGGTAAAATTTTAATTATATTATTTACTTTTTTTCAATATCCAATATTTTTAATTTATCGGATTTAATTAATCTCGATTTTTTTCTTATCAAATTGAATGAAATAATAGTCCGATCTTTCTAAGTAAATTCAATTATCCTTTTTATTTCTACAACTTTAGATTTCGATAAACTCACTGGTTCAATTTGTAAAATATATATTACAGACTTTAACAATTAGTTCATTGAATTCTATCAAAAATAAAAATAGAAGGTGTTAGTAAACTAATTATATTTAAAAATAGAATATTGTCAACATATTTATTTAACGTGCATAAACTTTTTTTTTTGGTAACATGACCATTCGACTACTCGGTGACAATAAAAGTCTCGCTACATTGGAAATCATTGAATAAAAGTATGTTTGATAGAGATTATAGATTAAAATGATTTTAAATGTGTGGTTAGAAGTGAAGTAAAGTGTTAATGTGTTATAAAAAAGTAAAATAATTGTCAAATCAATCAATGAGTTGTTGGAAATGAAAGTTAAAAAGTTTAGTATGTGCGATTGTGAAAAATGAGTTTTTAAAGAATATATGGTTGAGAATGAATATTGAAAAAAATCAATTTTGAAGAATCAATTTTATAGGAATAAATGATAAAATCTTACGTCTTGTAGTTTAAGCTCTCATTTACAAATTTAGATGTATATATGATTTTTTGAATGTAAAATTAATTGTATTTGTAAATTTTGGTTGTAATGTGTGTGTGTGTGTATATTTTATATGTAATGAAATGAAATCTTTGTTTGATATATTTAAATATATCAATTATCGAATTAAAATAGTTAGTACAAGTTCTTATAATACTATTCAAGAAATCGATTAATTAATTCCGTAAATGTCTATTAGCCTCTTTATTTAATTTTATGATTTGAAAAGTGTAAGCATTTCAACATTTAGAAATCAATTAACAATAAGCTCGACTCCAGTCATCAAATCAAAATTGCTATTGTTATTATTATTGTTGTTGTTGTTGTTGTTATTATTATTATTAATTATTATAATATATAATATAATATTTATGTTTTAATATATAATAGTAGGATAACTATCACCATTTAGCGCACACAATTTCCTGCTTAAAATACCTTCCAAAATTAGCTTGATTCACCTATGACGTTTATTTATAATTTCTATACATAATTTCCCTAAATGGAATGTCTTTATGTTAAGCATTAATTGCTGTAAAAAAATCATCTAACTTATGAATAAGAAAATCAAAAGTCGTTTTTACTTAACAAAATGAATTATTTTAATATAATTATTAATCTTATTATATATCCTAACTTCATTTTGGATGATTAAATTAAAATGTAATTAAAGTTAATTAATTATCCTAACTTCATTTTGAGTAATCCAAGATCTGAACGAGAAGTTTAATACAATCTAACAAATGAGAGGAAATTCTAAACACATTATTTGTAAAATTGTCTAAAATATTAAAGGTAAAAGTTTTAATTATACTCTTTATTTTTTCCAATATCTAATCTTTTTAATTTATCTCATTTAAGTCCTAAAATTATACCTATCAATTCTTACCTAAATTCAGTCTTTCCTAAATAATTAATTTCAAATATTTTTCTTATTAATATGAAATAAATAATAGATATCCAATCTTTATAGGTAAATTCAATTATCCTTTTAATTTCTACAACTTTAGGTTTCGATAAACTCATTTATTTAATTTGTAAAATGCATTGATGTGACCCATACCACAGATACAAGCCCGCACAAAGATCCATTGAAGATCAAAGAAGGGCCGATGACTCGATTGCAAACAAAGAGGGCCAACGAAGCAATGGGCAAGCTAGTTCAATGAACAATGACCAAAACAATGTTCGTGTCATCAAAAGAAGAAAGTTCCATGTTGGGACCGAACCAAAACGACGAGTGGATCAACCTCATTCAAGCCGTTGAAGAAAATTATGAAATTTCAAGAATTACAGCCGTAACCAACCTATTGCTGAAAACTGAATTTTTGAAGAAATGAATTTACGGTCGTAAGAAGTTTTATCACGGCTGTAACGAAGCCTCGGGTTAAAAAAACGAGATTTTCAAAATATGGCTTACGGCCATAACGGTGAAACAGAAAGGGTCTTACGGCCGTAAAGGGAAAGGTCACGGTCGTAAGTAACTATACGCGTAAAATTAGGTTTTTTAATTATTTCCTTATTTTTGGTTATTTGTTTCCTTGTTCAATTAGAACTCTTAACCTAGATTTTGACCCTATTTATAGGGATGTAGTTTTCATTATTGATAGACAACTTTGATATTATTATTGAGAGGCAATTTGCTTTCACAACCTTATTCTTCATTGAATAAAATCCGAACTTGCGAGTTTAATTCTTGTTTGTTCAAATCTTGGGTGAGATTTATTTTCATTGTAATCAAGAGGTCAGCATATCTATTGATTGTGTTGGTTGCTTGGTTCAATTAATTTGAATCAATCTCGAAATCGTGATTCTTTGGCGTTCTTGAGTCGATTCCAATAATTTGTGGGTTGCGTAGCTACAACTGCTACGTGGTTTGCATCATCTGGTATCAGAGCTTAGCCTCCAAAAATCAAGGTTATATCTTTGTTTTGTTTTCTTGAGTCTTCTTTAATCTTGTTCTTCGTGTTCTTCCAGTTCTTGAGTCTTTAATCAAAAAAGTGTCACAAAAAATTCAATAGTCGTTACTTCCTTCATTTGTTATCCAAATTAAATTTCGTTTGTTTCGTCTTTCTCGAAGTTGAATTTTCGAGAAATCAAAAAAAAAAATTCCGAGTCCAAAAAAAAAACAAAAAATAAAAAATAAAAAAAATATAGCTGTTATTTGATTTCAAGAAATATATTCTTGACTCAATCTCAGTTTCCATAAAAAGTATCAAGTTCTATATCGAGTCAAAATTCCATTCTCTAAAGGTCTTCTTCAAGTTTTCCAAACAGTTCATAAAATTCTTGCTCTTACTCGACTTGAATCATTCGGGTTTAAACTTGTTTGAGTTCGGGTTCGTTCTTTGAAGCAATTGGGGTGAAAGTCATTGAGTGGAAAAAGGCAGAGAGGTGAGATCAATAGAGGGTAAAAGCCAAATTTGAGTGATACACGAGCGAAATACACGTGAGGCATATAATATTTAGCTTTAGGATGTCTGAACAATCTGCTACTACAAAAAACAGCGATCGAGTCAACATGACGGAAGAGATGGTACAACGGTTTGAGCGGTTGTTTGGGGATGTGTTAGGTAGGTTAGAAAGGCTTGAGCAACCTCGGGAAGTGCCTAATGCCCGTAGGCAAGGTGGGCAAGGTCGTAGAGTAGAGGGGATCGATGAGAATGAAGACGGTAGTGATTTTGACGATGGGGCAATTGTGGATAGAGTAGTTAGGCATGGAAGAAGGGATAGAGATCTTGGTGGCGATAGAATGGATGGTAGTATGAGCAACATCAAAATGACAATTCCGTCATTCAAGGGTAGGAGTGATCCGGAGGCATACCTAGAATGGGAAAAGAAGATGGAATTAATTTTCAATTGCTACACTTATTCGGAAGAGAAAAAGGTTAAGGTAGCTGTACTTGAATTCTCCGATTACACTATTACTTGGTGGGATCAATTGGTGACTTCTAGGAGGAGAAATCGCGAGAGGTCCGTTAGTACTTGGGATGAGTTAAAAGCTATCATGAGAAAGAGGTTCGTTCCTAGCCATTACCATCGGGAGCTTCATAAAAAATTACAAAGTCTATACCAAGGATCAAAGAGTGTGGAGGATTATCATAAGGAGATGGAGATGTTGATGATTAGAGCTAATGTAGACGAGGATAGGGAGGCTACGATGACTCGATTTTTGAATGGGTTGAATAGGGATATAGCTAATGTGGTTGAACTACAACATTATTTGGAGATGGAAGATATGTTGCACATGGCTATAAAGGTGGAGAAGCAAATAAAGAAAAAGGGAACAGCAAGGTATCAATCTGGTTCTAATTCTTCTTGGAAGCCGAAGTGGGAAAGTAAAGGAGATGGGGCTGTTTCTAAAGGGAAGTTTGAAGCACCAAAAGGGAAGTTTGAGGCACCAAAAGGGAAGGAGGAACAAGCTAATGAACTCGTACCTAAAGGGGAACCTCAACCATCTAGGAGTAGAGACATTCAATGCTTCAAATGTTTGGGGAGAGGACATGTGGCATCTCAATGTCCTAATAGGCGAGTGATACTTGTGCGGAAGGATGGAGCCATGGAGAGTGATAGTGAGGAAGAGGATTATAGCGATATGCCAGCATTGGAGGAAATATGTGAGGATGATGATGTGTTATCCGGGGAGCATGGCGAGTTATTAGTGGCAAGGAGAGCTCTTAGTGCTCAAATCAACACGGATGATTTGGAACAACAACGGGAGAACATATTTCATACACGATGTCGCATTAATAACAAGGTATGTAGTATGATTATTGATGGTGGTAGTTGCACTAACGTCGCTAGTACTATACTTGTTGAAAAATTAGGATTACCTTTGTTAAAATATCCTAAACCTTATAGGCTTCAATGGTTAAATGATAGTGGAGAAATTAAGGTGAATAGGAGGGTGTTGGTGAGTTTTTCTATTGGTAGCTATGTGGATGATGTTATGTGTGATGTGGTTCCTATGCATGCCGGACACATTTTGTTGGGTAGACCTTGACAATATGATAGGAATGTAACGCATGATGGGTATAAAAATAGGTATAGCTTTACCAAAGGGGGAAAAATCATTACACTTGCACCATTGACACCGTCACAAGTGTATGAAGATCAAATAAAATTGAAAAATGATGAAGAAAAAAGAGTGAAGGAAAATGAGAGAAAGAGAGTTGAGGCCACGACCTCAGAAAAAGGAGAGGAAAAGAGAGTTGGAGCCACGACTCCAGAAAAAGGAGAGGCGAGAGAAAAAAGGAGTGCTGGGGTACATACCTCAGAAAAAGGAGAGGGAGCGAAGAGTGCCAGAAAAGAAAGAAAAATGAGTTTCTACGCAAAAAGGAGTGAAATCAAGAAAGCATTCATGGAAGAACGGTCAATTGTCCTTCTGCTATACAAGGAATCATTCCTTGCATTTGATGAAACTAACAAATCCCTCCCTAGTTTTGCTATTTCTCTCTTACATGAATTTGACGATGTATTTCCCGATGACATACCTAGTGGGTTACCACCCATTCGAGGTATTGAACATCAAATTGATTTCGTATCTGGAGCAGTCATTCCGAACCGCCCCGCTTATCGAAGTAACCCCGAGGAGACGAAGGAGCTCCAAAGGCAAGTGGAGGACTTGATGAGCAAAAGGTATATAAGGGAAAGTATGAGTACATGTGCCGTCCCCGTGTTACTTGTACCCAAAAAGGATGGGACTTGGAGAATGTGTGTCGATTGTAGGGCCATCAACAACATAACGGTAAAGTATCGTCATCCTATTCCTAGGTTAGATGATATGTTGGATGAATTGCATGGCTCTAGCATATTTAGTAAAATTGACCTTAAGAGTGGTTATCATCAAATTCGAATAAAAGAAGGAGATGAGTGAAAAACTGCTTTTAAAACTAAGTATGGACTGTATGAATGGTTAGTAATGCCTTTTGGGCTTACTAATGCACCTAACACATTTATGCGTTTAATGAATCATGTTTTACGTGCATTTATAGGTAAATTCGTTGTAGTTTACTTCGATGATATCTTGATATATAGTAAAACTTTGAATGAGCATGTGGAGCATGTTAGGTGTGTGCTTGTGGTTTTAAGACAAGAGCAACTTTTTGCTAATTTTAAAAAGTGTGATTTTTGCATGGAAAAAGTTGTGTTTCTTGGCTATGTGGTTAGTTCTAAAGGAATAGAAGTAGATGAAGAAAAAGTCAAAGCTATTAAAGAATGACCAACACCTAAAAGCATAACTGAGGTTAGGAGTTTTCATGGCTTAGCTAGTTTTTATAGGCACTTTGTTAAAAATTTTAGTATGATTGCCGCACCACTCACAGAAGTTGTCAAAAAAAGTGTAGGTTTTAAATGGGGAGTAGAATAGGAACATGCATTTGAAACAATCAAAAATATGTTGTGTGAAGCACCGGTTTTATCACTTCCTAACTTTGACAAGGCTTTTGAGATTGAAGGTGATGCCTCAGGGCTAGGCATTGGAGCTGTTTTAATGCAGGATCAAAGGCCAATAGCCTATTTTAGTGAAAAACTAAAAGGGGTTGCACTTAATTACCCCACATATGACAAGGAGTTATACTCACTTGTGCGCGCTTTGGAGACATGGCAACATTACTTGTGGCCACGGGAGTTCGTGATACACACTGATCATGAATCCTTGAAGCATTTGAGGGGTCAAGCTAAGCTGAGTAAGAGACATGCAAGGTGGGTAGAATTCATCGAAACATTTCCCTATGTCATCCGATACAAACAAGGTAAGGAAAATGTGGTGGCAGATGCATTGTCTCGAAGGTATGTTCTTTTAAATTCTTTAAATTCTAAATTACTTGGATTTGAATACATTAAGGACATGTATTCTAGTGATCTGGACTTTTCTAATATTTATGAATCATGTGGTAAAGGGGCTGTGGATAGGTTCTTTAAACATGATGATTATTTATTTCAAGAAAATAAATTGTGTGTCCCTAGGTGTTTAATGAGGGAATTACTTGTGAGAGAGGCCCATAGTGAAGGCTTAATGGGTCATTTTGGGGTTAAAAAGACCACTGAAATCCTAAGTGAACATTTCTATTGGCCTAAGATGAAGATTGATGTGGTTCGGGTTTGTAATAGATGCATTACTTGTAAAAAGGCTAAATCTAGGATTAAACCCCATGGATTATATATGCATTTACCCGTCCCTAGTGAACCTTGGGTCGATATCTCTATGGATTTTGTTTTGGGACTACCTAGGACTAAGAAGGGAAGAGATTCAATTTTTGTGGTAGTAGATCGCTTTAGCAAAATGACACATTTCATACCATGCCACAAAACTGATGATGCTAATAACATAGCTAAAATTTTCTTTCGGGAAGTCGTGCGCTTACATAGGGTTCCTAAAAGTATAGTCTCGGATAGGGATGTTAAATTCCTTAGTCATTTTTGGAGAGTCTTGTGGAATAAGCTAGGAACAAAACTACTTTTCTCTACAACTTGTCACCCACAGACCGATGGATAAACCGAGGTAGTAAATAGGACAATGATTCAATTGTTGCGCACGATAATCAATAAAAATCTGAAAAATTGGGAAGAGTGTAATAGGGCTATACATTCTACTACTTCTTGTTCACCATTTGGAATTGTTTATGGTTTTAATCCGCTAATACCATTGGATTTAATTCCTTTACCTGTGAATGAACGTAGTAGCTTAGATGGAAAGAAAAAGGCTGAAATGGTTAAATCACTCCATGACAAAGTGAGGTTGGCAATTGAAAAGAAGAATGAACATTATGCATCGCAGGCTAACAAGGGGAGAAAAGGCGTCATATTTGATCCCGCTGATTGGGTTTGGGTACATTTGAGAAAGGAGCGGTTTCCAGAACAACGCAAGTCAAAGTTACAACCGCGAGGAGATGGTCCATTCCAAGTGATTGAAAGGATCAACAACAATGCCTATACAATCGATCTTCCTGGTGAGTATAATGTTTCGGCTTCATTTAATGTTTCTGATCTATCTCCGTTTGATGCAGGTACAGATTCGAGGTCGAATCCTTTCGAAGAGGGAGGGGATGATGTGATCCAGACCACGGATACAAGCCCGCACAAAGATCCGTTGAAGATCAAAGAAGGGCCGATGACTCGATTGCAAACAAAGAGGGCCAATGAAGCAATGGGCAAGCTGGTTCAAGGAACAATGGCCAAAACAATGTTCGTGTTGTCAAAAGAAGCAAGTTCCATGTTGGGACCGAACCAAAACGACGAGTGGATCAACCTCATTCAAGCCGTCGAAGAAAATTATGAAATTTCAAGAATTACGGCTGTAACATATGGGAGCTCATGGCCGTAACCAACCTACTGCTGAAAACTGAATTTTTGAAGAAATGAATTTACGGCCGTAAGAAGTTTTTATCACGGCCGTAACGAAGCCTCGGGTTAAAAAACGAGATTTTCAAAATATGGCTTACGGCCGTAAAAAGAGTCTCACGGCCGTAACGGTGAAACAGAAAGGGTCTTACGGCCGTAAAGGGAAGGGTCACGGCCGTAAGTAACTATACGCGTAAAATTATGTTTTTTAATTATTTCCTTATTTTTGGTTATTTGTTTCCTTGTTTAATTAGAACTCTTAACCTAGATTTTGACCCTATTTATAGGGATGTAATTTTCATTATTGATAGACAACTTTGATATTATTATTGAGAGGCAATTTGCTTTCACAACCTTATTCTTCATTGAATAAAATCCGAACTTGCGAGTTTAATTTTTGCTTGTTCAAATCTTGGGTAAGATTTATTTTCATTGTAATCAAGAGGTCAGCATATCTATTGATTGTGTTGGTTGGTTGGTTCAATTAATTTGAATCAATCTCGAAATTGTGATTCTTTGGCGTTCTTGGGTCGATTCCAATAATTTGTGGGTTGCGTAGCTACAATTGCTACGTGGTTTGCATCATGCATATTACAGACTTTAACAATTAGTTCATTGATTTCTATCAAAAGTAAAAATAGAAGGTATTAGCAAACTCATTCTATTTAAACATAGAATATGGTCAACACATTTAGCCTTAGTTTGGTAAAGTGATTATAAACCAATTTATAATCTACACAATTTCTCAAATCACTTTTTAGCAGCGTTCTAAAATGCGCGAAAATACGCCGCCTAGGGGCGATGCGCGGCCAAAATGCGTCGAATAAGTGATATGAGCGTAAAAATGCGGTCAAAGTTTTTTTGACCTCCTAGGCGGGATTAAACGCTCCTAGGCGCGCCTATTCTCACCTAGACGCCGCCTAATCCGGTGTTTTTTTTTTAAATACAGGGGTAAAAATCTATTTTTTTATATAAAAATATATTTAATATCTTAAAATAATTAAAATAATATTAAAAATACGAAACACATTATGGCGCTTATTCTTCGCATTGACACGCCTAAACTTGTGATTCTTGATTCTCGACCTCGACGCATCACAACGCATTACGACTTTTAGAACACTACTTTTTAGTTAAACATATTTTTTTTTCAATTTTTAACTACACAGCTTACCTTGAAAAATCAAATAAATTGGTTTATAATCACTTTCTTGGATCCAAACAGAGGTATTTAACATGCACAAAAAATATATTTTTCGTTAATATGACCCTTCGACTACTCCATGAAAAATAAAAAAAGTCACGTTGCATTTGAAACCACTGAATAAGAGTAAGTTTCATAGAGACTGTAGATTAAAATCTATTTACTATATAATAGTAGGAGTGCATTGCAGATTTTCCCCGCTCAATCTTCCCGCCTTGCACTCAAGTCAAAAGTCATACACTACATAAGAACAAAAAAATATATACCAATAAAAGAAGTCATTAATTACAGTTTGGGCAATATATTACCAATACAATCAAAAATAGAAGTAATGGATTTTCTGTGCAAATTTTCTGGTGCACAAAATTCGAAGGATGCAAATATCCATTTCAAACATAAATGCGCTGTCAAGTACCAGTTTTACATTCAAGAATCTCTCTACTCTCTTTCCACTCCATCTCCTGTAAGTTCTACTATTTCCACGTCAGCTCCTGTGAGCTCGCCTCCCACTTCAAAGCCAGTAAGCTCACCGCCTACGACTGATCCAGTCCAGTCTCCGCCATCTCCGGCTCCCGAGGTGGCAACACCACCAGCTCCGGATTCTGCACTTCCGAGTGAAACCCCAGCTAAGGCTCCGGCTCATAGCAAGAAGAAGAGTAAGAAGCACACTTCACCTTCACCTGCTCCGGCAATTGGTTCAATTAATAATAATTTCCCTAACTATGATTAATTGCTAAACCGTGTATAATGTATTTCAGTTGTCCTAAAAAGTTAAAAATGATTGCTTATTCTCTCTACTCCACTCTACCCTCCTCGCTCCAAGGAAACTTGAAGAAAACTGTTTCTCTAGATCAGAGACCTAAACAATAAACAGAGTTCAGGTACACTTTTTTTTATGCTTTTCTTAATTGAAACCAATATAAGAATTTTCATTTCTTGATGCCCATAATAGATTATCTGTTCAAATACATATCCGATGCCCTTTTCATTTAGAGGAATTTAGTGCTTTTCATATACATATGTGCCAATTAGTAGAAAAAGTAGAGGAAAAACCCAAGATTATACCAGTCAAGATTGCATTTTTCTAGGGGTTTCTCTGTTGATGGCACAATCAATATCACTATTTTTGGGTCTATAAATGGAGATGTATTTGAAGTGACGATACAGTAGTGAAAGGGTGATTTCTGAGGTTGAAGATTTGTGAATGATGGAATCAAGAATGGGTCAGTATGAGATCATGGAGCAGATTGGCCGTGGAGTTTTTGGTTCTACAATTTTTGTTAATCACAAATTGAAAAGAAAGAAGTAAGAATTGGTCTAATGAACTCAAAATGCTGGATCTTCCCAATTTATTTATTTATTTAATCTTGGATAAAAATATAGGTATGTTCTTAAGAAGACCCGATTAGCTCGATAAACAGAACGCTGCAAGAGATCGACTCATAAAGAGGTACATTATTGATTCCCATTGATGTTGTTCTTCCTTCGATCATTATATATGATCATTAAAAATATATTATTTCTAATTTGTTTAATATTTGAGATGACTTTGATTTTGCATTTTTGGGGACTGGAGATTTAAGTGGGTATATGAAATATTTGACTTCATATATCTATGAAATCTTTTTGAGAACGGAGACGTGTCTTTGCAATTCATTTGAGAACACTAAAGAAGAATGATGGATAATAGGCAATGTCGGTTTTTGGAAGAAGAGTACTGGCTAATACCTATTTATTGCTGTGGATTAGTGCTTATGGTAAATGTACTAATAAGTCTTATTGGCTAATGTCTTTAGTGTATCTTGCTTACAGAAATATCTGATTTCATGTAACTACAGGGTCGAGGTAAACAGCTTAAGGACATCCCAAACGATATGATATCACTGTTGACCTATGGTTAACTTGACCTTATTGTTTTGATCATAACAAACAAGAATATATTGTGTTGCTAACAAGTGTGCTTCAAGTGTTTCATGTAATGATAAATATTCAAAGCACTCAATGTTCAAATCGTCTCTCAAAGATATAAATCAAAATTATGTGATCGAGCACATGAGACGCAAAGAAGATCATGAAAGAATTGAAGATATTCAAAGATCAAAATTGAGGTTGAAAAGCATGACATGAAGATCAAGAATTCAAGCATACAAGATTAGAGTTGATTTAACATATGTAAAGGTATAATACTCTCAATCTTTAGCGATGAAATTCAACGAGCTCGAAAATGATTTTTTATGCATCAAGAAACTTACTTAAAAATTCATCACTTGCATAAAATATTTTTATCTAAGTCAAGATTGTCTTTCAAAGGTTATTTGATCTTAAATCATGATTATACTATTGAAAAACAAGTCAGAAAACCTTGAAAAATCAAAATCTTGAAATGCTGTTTTTTGAGGTCGACCAGAGAGGTCGACCGCATGATAAGGGGGGGTCGACCGCATGAAAAAAGAGAGGTCGACCGCACTGATCTTCCGCACTGCTGTTTTTGAACTCAACGGCTATTTTCTTGCAACGGATATATTGAGGTCGACCGCATGGATGAACAGGTCGACCGCAAAAGACAAAATGTGCAAAATTTGATCTATAAATAGCCTTCTCTCTTGCATTCATTCACAACAACTTAGAAAACATTTTATACAAACTTTCTTGTGAAAATTTATTGTTCTTACTTGGTTTATATTCATCTATTATTTTCATAAAACTTTGATTGATCTAAACTTTGTTTTATCAAATTCATCAAAGTTTTTGGAAGAAAGTTTTGTGAAGATTTTTGGTTTTATATTGTTTAAACTTCTTCAACATCTTCACACTATATTGGAATTGAAGTGTAAGTCTCTCTTTGCTCTAAACTTGTTTTAATCTTTTACAAGAGAGAAATTCCAATTGAGGAACTTTGATTATTTGTGCTACAATTTTCATTATCATTTGATTCATCAAAGTTCCATTGCCTAAACACTTTGAGCTTAACTTATTGTTAATTATTCAAGTGTGGCATCTCTTGGTACTTAATTTGATTCAATATTTTAACAAGAGATCATTTGAAAAACTTTGTTTGATTGCATCGAACTTTTCATTATCATTTGCATCAAAGTTTTTCTCTAACACTCGAGCTTAATTCATTGCTATCTATTGAAGTGTTAGCCTAACTCTCTCGGTACTTAATTTGAGTATATCATTTGTCAAGAGAGTTATTTCAATTGTAAATTCAATTCATTATATCTTATGGTTTCAAGAGCCGTGTGAAAACTCAATTGTTGGTTTCGAGAGCCGTGTGAAAACTCGATTGTATAGGATAGACGCTCCTTGTTGTAAGTCGTCTAAGGATTTGGTACTCCTTGTTGTAAGTTACCAAAATAGTGGATTTGGCCTTACTCGTGACGGAGAGCTCGGTAACGGGGGACGTAGATCACGTTGGTTGATTGAACCTCCATCAATCGCGTTTGCATTCTCTCATCCCTTTTACTTACTTACATTGCACTTACTCTATTCTATCAACTCATATTGTGTAACACTATATCTAAGTGCTATACTTGCTTGATCAATTAAGTTTACACATATATAGCACACTACATTGATAGTTTAGTTACTTGTAACACTAAGTGCTCATAGTTGTACCCATTGGTTTTAGGTTTGAGATTATTTATCGAAAAAGTTTTATAAACCAATTCACCCCCCCTCTTGGTTAGTTTACTCTTGGGCTAACAATCACCATTTCACTTAATATGTGTGATATTGCATCATTTTTTTTAACTTGGTTTCACAATGTCTGATTTTTTTTATATAGCTCGATATAACTTCTGGAATTTATTGAATTAAATCATTACATGTGTATTTGTTTTGTCAATGAATGTTTGTTGGAAATGTCATTGGAAGATATAATGAAGTGGTTTATTTGATGTCTTTAATGTATCTTGCTTACAGAAATATATGATCTCATGTAACATACAGTCAGTGCACAACGCTAACAAATCATTTACAAATTGCACCACTCCCTTAGATATTCAGTCTTCTCTTAATGTTAGATTAGATACATACTCAGCATATTAAGATTGCCTTTTCAATTCTATTACATTTTGATTCAATGAAGTTGCTCAACATGTTAAATTCGTTAAAAGGTCATTATAACTCAGTTAATTGAGGATCTGATCGACTATTATCATAACTCTAAAAATGTGATTTAACTTCATCTATGATTGGAATGAACAAAAAGAACTACTTCATACTTGAAATTTCACATAAGTCATATAGCTGTCCATTTTTTATTCATTTCATTAAAAACTGGAAGTGTATTGAATCTGTTGGTTCTATTTACCAACAGCTTTAAGGAAATAAGTTACATCATTTATATTTGTAAACTTAAAAACACTCACTGATATTTTTATCTGTCTATATTTGATTCTGTTTAAGTGCTTCATACTTACATGTATGTTGGTCAAAACTATTTCAATGCAAACACACACATCTTTCCTGATGAAGTCAGGTACTCTCCAGAGTCGTGCTACCCGGACGTTGATCTTCCACTTGCAATTTAGATTCGTGAATTTTTCGGTGTAGTGGACTTTCTGATTTTTGGTTTCTCTTGCTTTTTTTTTTGGCCAGCAAAATAGAAATTTATCATCATTGAACCATTTTAGGAGCTGAAAAGGATATCACAATTCAACTTGTGAGAAGGCAGGGTTCTTGCGGTTGCAATACAAGTTCTTCCGTACCTTCAAAATAACAATTGAAATTTTATTAGCCATAGAAAAATGTAATTATATTAAGATTTGAGCAGCAGCTTATTAGTTGATTTAAACTTAATATGGGTGAATTGTTCATGGGTTATTTTTAGTCATGATTAAGCACTTGCTAATTTTTTTGCAGTAAACCTTCTTCTTTCATCAGAAATCAACCGTTTTCATATTTTCTTTTCAGACTGTTTTACATGTAAGTTTTGTAGATTTCTTCTCATTGCTGAAATGGAATTTTGTCAATCCTCCTGTTAACTCTCTATCATTGGACGACTTTGATTAAAGCTATTGATATTTTATTGGAGAACAACTCATCAGCGGGAAGCATTGTGACCTGCCAGCCTGGCCCCGTTACCCGAATCCTAAGCTGCACAGAGGAGGAGAAAATGAGTTACAGGGGTATGCATTTGGCCCCCACATTTGAGGTTCCCTCCATCAGTAGGTGCCCCAAGACTGGTGATATGTACTGTATTTGCATTTTTGTCTTTTTAATGACTTATTTAATTTTCAAGAGGTGTTTCATTTGATCATTTCTGTTTTATTCATTATTTAAATAAAGAAGTGGCTTTAGTTTTTATTATAAATTTGGGGGTTATGATAGGTATCCTGCAATTAATAAACCAGCTGGGATTTTTCATTGGTTAAAACATAGTGAAGATGCTGAAAATGTGGATTGGATAGTAATTTTAGATGCAGACATGATCATTAGACGACCAATTGTACCGTGGGAACTTGGTGCTGAGAAAGGTAAATCTGTGTATGGATTTATTTAGTAGGGACCAATGTTAGAATTTGATAGGTTTGTAAATTTTCAAGAATTATGGAATACGTGTATGTTTCTGAATTTGGTTTCAGCATATTGTTTCCTTGGATAATACATTCTAAAAACTATATTTCTTGGTCAGACTTAGATAATTGGCTGGATGTGAGAATGTTCTTGCTAAATTGCACACCAAGACCTATGGACTATGTGACAAGGTATGTATTTGCTAAATTTATTAGTCCAAAGCTACCGACATTATGTGGAGCTTGCACAAATTATTATGTTAAAATCCACTATGAAAAATTAACTCTTCAGTCTAATTCACTAACATCTGATAGTTTTTTTTTTAATTAGCTTCGTATTACTATTTTTTATGTTAATTATTGATAGTTTCTTTCTTCACTATATTTTAAATACTCAACATGCATTCTGAGACAACAAGAATTTAATGGAACTCATTTATATTTATAACAGAGATATAGAAGATATCGTGAATATCCTCATTTGTACATTTGTTTATCTATATGTAAAAGTTAACTTCTGGAATTTCAAATGTATTCATATAAACTTTAAAATTGCCTTATTTTGACTAAGATCCTGTGACTCACATCATGGAATAAATTTCTGATTATAATATAGCTAGCAAACAAAAAATGTAGGACCATTAAGGCAAACAATCTAATTAAAAAAAAAAAAAAAAAAAAAAAAAAAACAAAAGCATTAAGAAATTGGCGTGCGTGTGTTTTTTTAGAACAGAAGGCCTTCTGCAATATTACACAAGGTGTTCGAAAGCTTAAGAAAAGGAGACAAACTATTTCTCTTGATGGTAGGCTGTGATTGTAGCTATTGGTCGGTTGAATTCATTTGTAAGTTTTGACAGGTGTGTTTGGGATTGATGTGATTTTAGAAACGAATACAATGGTTCAAAAGGTGGGGGAGGGAGGGATAGCTATGTTTTATCATTCCATTAGATTACAATTCTGCCTTCTGTTTTATATAATTACATGGTAATGGATGAAAAAGTTAACTTTTTATTTGGATCTAAACGTATGATTCTTTGAAATGAAGAAGCATATTTCATTTAAAAAAATTTAAAAGTATTTTGGACTCTTATATTTGGAGCTTAACGTATGTCTGATTCTTTAAATTGGAGAGGCATTGTATACATTGAAGTTGTCTACTTTTGTTATACTTTCATTCTGATTTAGAACCATACGTTTTGGATATGTCCAGATAAGACGCTGCATTTTTTGCTATTCATTGAGTTGGGTTCTTCATGTGTCCTCCATTGCCTTCCCCACTTTCTGAAATTGGATCGAGTGATGAACAAATCATTTTTTCACTTGATGAGTACATATGTAGATCCCCTCTTCCAAGTAATGTGATAGAAGATCTAAACCCATACCAGTACAGTCCCTCAAATTTACCAGGTTAGTTTGAAGTTTCTCTTTTGCTCTTATGTAACACTGCTTAGTATTTTTCGTTCTCTCTTTGATTGAACTTTTGTTTTGTTCAGATTGGATAAATTCTCATAACTTCAGCATGATCGTCAGGTTGTGAGTGCATTTGTTTACAAGGTTTGTAAGTTCTCAGTTTTGTTGTTGAAAACTACTTTTTATCTATTTTATTAGTATACTCTATAAAATATGTTCTCATGTTTCGCAAATACATATTTTGGTCGGCAGAGGAAATCGAGTTGAAGTTCTACAAATTGTTGTAGTCTAAATTTGTACTTCATGTATGCTCTTATTCGGATTTAACTAAAATGTATGAATATGAACTTCATCTTTTTAATACTTATTTTATTATGTGAAAATTGAAAATTTATTATGCTTTCTCTTGGAATCAATCATAAAACTACATTTGCCGTGCATCGCACGGGTAAGAACTAGTAGTTTTTAATGTGTGGTTGGAAGTGAATGGAAGTGGTATCAAACTAAAATAATTGTTAAATCAATTAGTAGATTGGTTGTAAATGAAAGTTGAAAAGTTTTTTTTTTTTTTTTTTTAAAGAATGTGTGATTAAAAAATAGTATTTGCAATTGTCAAAAATGAGTTTTTAAAGAATGTGTGGTTGTGAATGAACACTGAGATTTTTTTTTTTTGGAAGATTCTATACAAATAAGTGATAAAGTCGTATGCCTAAGCTCTCATTTATATATTGAGATGTACTAATGATTTTTTGTATATAAAATTAATTATATTTGTAAATTTTGGTAGTAATGTATTTGCTTTATTACATGTAATAAAATGAAATATTTCCTTAATATATTTAAATATCAATTATCAGATTAAGATAGTACAAATTCTTATAGTATTATTCGAAAAGTCAATTAATTAATTCTGTGAATGTCTATTAGCCACTTTATTTTATTTTATGATTTGAAAATTGTAAGCATTTCAACTTTTAGAAATCAACCGTAAGCTCGTCTTTAGTCATCAAATCAAAATTGTAAAGTACATGATATGTCACGTGTCTAGATCTTACTTCGCCTTAATAAACTGACAAAACTAGAGAATGAATAATTAGCTGTTAAAATAAATATGGAAGTCGCAACTTTATGTTTTACTTCTCTGATTATTTTTCATTATACATGAATGCACAATTAATGTTTGCAAGTTACTCGTCTCTTTTTTTTTATTTCACGCTAAGAAAATTTATGTTATGCATAAGAAAATATTAGACCAAGTAAGAAATCTTATAGGAAGAAAGAAAATTATAAATTATTCACAATTTGTGTATGCAAGTAATGTTTTTGTTATTCATTGTGTTATTTTTATTGATCATTGTATTTTACAATTTATTCAATAAATAATTGTCAATTATATCTTCCGTGCATGAGTGCATCACATGAGATTACTAGTTTGATAGATAAGAATTTATGGTAATCGTGTATTGAGAAGGTCATTAATAGCAGAGTTGATGGTTGAAGTTGAAGAAGATGATAAATGCATGTAGTGAAATATAATCCAACATATCGTTATCAACATTTTATGAATGCCAGGAATGATATTTTATCAGTAAGGTGTAATTGATGATCTAAGTTGAAGAAGATGAAAAACGCATGAGATAAAGTGTAATATTTAAATATAGACATTTCATAAATATTGATAATGATATTTTAAATATAATTCATGACAATTTTTTTTAATTAAATGTCTAGAAATTATAACTAACAGTGGTTAATGACCTACAATCAAATATACTTAAGCATTTAATGCAAATGACATTTTTTAAAATATACTATTAAAATAGTTAGTTCAAGCTTACGTGTCCATTTTTTATTTGTTAACACAATTATTAATTATATCAAAAACTTTGTCTGATGAGAACCAAGGAAATCAACCCTCGATTCGCGTGCCGATGGGACTCATGACGAGGTCCAAAGTCAGGAGGTTCAAGAGTTGATGGAGGGATTCATTTACAAGCTTTGAAATCAAGTCCAAGTGGAAGATAACAAGATTGAAGTCAACTGCCTTATTTTGGAGGCTCAGTGACTTTCGATCGACCAAAAGTCTGCAAAGAAATTTAAGCCAGTCTCAGTCATCTTCTACGGAGGATTTGATCAACCGAAAAACCACTTTCTTTCGATTGATCAGGTGATCGACTGAAAATCGATCGTTTGGTCGACCTAAAGTCACTGAAATTCAAAATCACGCATTTTTGCTATTTTTCTTAGATTTTCTTGTTTTCTTCTATTTTTGTACTATAAATAAAACTTACTTCTCAAACCCTAATACTAGCTTTGACATTGAGGCCTCTTTGAGAGAATTTTGGAAAGGTAAATCATTTTCTTATCTTGTAACTTTTCTTGGGATTTCTTCAACTTCTATTTGGGAATATTGTTCTTGTATATTTATTGTGGATTTCACAAATATCTTGGAATTTGTTTCATTCTCTCCATTGGATTAATGTTATTTTCCTTAGAATTTTGGTTAGGATAAACCTGGGTCAAGATTAATCAAACTTGTCTTACCATTTTAGCTTTCTTGGGTTGATACAAAGTTGTTGTAGGAATTTTTTATTCAAATACCAAAGGGGTTCGCATCATTTGGTATCAGAGCTTGACTCTAAAAATACTAAATACGTCTTTACATTCTTCTTGTTGTTCTTGTTGTTCAAAAAAAATTGAAAAATTTGTATGCCCATGAGTATTTCTTGATTCTTACATATTGGGTATTGTTGTTGTTGTCACATTTGAGTTTGTTGTGGATTACATTTGAGCAAACACTTGTGTATCTATGCTATTCAAAGTGAGCCTACTAAGTGTTTGATAGAATGCCTCGAGGAGAACTTTTATACTAAATTCTACTTTTCAAACACCAAACACATTCCTAGTTTATTATTTGTTCCTCCTATCTAGATTATTGTGATCATACCTCGAAAACATTGCCATATAAACTCAATTCTCATTTTTCTTGTATAATAGCAAGCAAAAAAAATTCTACTTGCTATTGTATCAATCTTTCCCCTGCCTCATTGTTTGTTAGTGAAAATTTGCTACACGAGAATTGATTTATTGATCTAGTTGATTACGTTCCTTGGAGAATTTAAGTAAGAAAAATTGAAGTGGAAAAAGGTAAGAGTGGTGAGCTCATTAGAGGGTAAAAGCTTAAATTGAGTGAAAACACGAGTGAGACATCTTGTGAGGACACTTTCACACTTGCACACTATGTCCAACACTAATGCTTCAAGTAGGCAAGATTCTAATGTCCAAACTCAAGAATTGAGAGACATGATACAAGCTCTCACGGTTTCAATAGAGAGGCAAATGGAGGAAATGGGAGGAAGGTTGTAGGGAAGATTAGAAAGATTGGAGACTAGGAGGGAAGTCCCACCACCTAGGGATAATAATGATAGGAGGGTGATAGAAGAAACTAGAGATGAATATGATGATGATGAATTGGAGAGTGAAGGAGGTAGTGACCAAAATTGGAACATGGGTATAAATAGAGGAGGTAGGAATGTTAAGAGAGTTTGATCGAGGTTATGGGAGGAATCATAGAGGTAAAGATGGGGTGGATGGTAATCTTGGAAGCATAAAAATGAGGATTCCTTCTTTCCATGGGAAAAGTGATTTTGATGCTTTCATAGAATGGGAAAGGAAGATGAAGTTGATCTTCGAGTGCCATCGATACTCCGAAGATAAAAAGGTTAAGTTAGCGGCAATGGAGTTTGTCGACTATGCCTTAGCTTGGTGGGATAATTTATTGCTTACTAGGAGAAGGAATTTTGAGGGTAGTATTGATACTTGGGATGAGTTGAAGAGTCTCGTGAGGAAGAAATTTGTTCCTAATCATTATTGTAGGGGACTCTAACAAAGATTAAAAACTCTTACTCAAGGTTCTAGAAGAGTACAGGATTACTATAAGGAGTTAGAGAAGACCTTAATGAGGGCTAACATACATGAGGATTGGGAGGCCACCATGACTCGATTTATGAGTGGATTGAATAGGGAGATAGCCAATATGGTAGATTCATACCATTGTGTGGAAATAGAGAAGTTGGTGCACATGGCTATCAAGGTAGAGGATCAATTGAAGAAGAATGACCAATTTAAGAATAAAGGACAAGAAAAATATTTGGGGGGTCCTAGTTCTACTTGGAAGTCTGAGTGGGGGAGTGAGAAGGGTGATAAAATGCCACCTAAGGACAAGAATGAATCATCCAAGGGGAAAGAAGTTGGCTTCATCAAGGATAAGCCCAAGGTTGTCCGTACCGCAGTACTACTTCTAGAAGTGGAGATATTGAGTGTTTCAAATGTAGGGGTGGGGGCATTATTCACGTGAGTGCCCTAACAATAGAGTGATGTTCATTAAGAATGAGGAGTGGTAATCAGGAGATGAAGGAAGAAAGTGTGCAAAGAGGAGATGATAGTGAGAGTGAGGAAGAAGAGGTGGAGGGAGTTGTTAGTCCACCAAAGTCCTTAGTTACCATAAGATCTCTCAACACCTAAGTCAAAGTTGATGAAATGGTAAAGCAAAGAGAAAATATTTTTCACACTAGGTGTCTTATGAGAGATAAAGTTTGTAGCATCATTATTGATGGTGGGAGTTGCATAAATGTGGCCAATACTAGCATGGTGGAGAAGCTAGGATTACCGGTGATATCACATCCTAGTCCATATAAATTGCAATGGTTGAGTGATTATGGAGTGTTGAAGGTAAGTAAGCAAGTACTTCTTACTTTCAACATTGGGACCTATAATGATCAAGTGCTTTGTGATGTGGTTCCCATGCAAGCTACACATATACTTTTGGGTAGGCCTTGACAATATGATAGGAAAATGGTACATGATGGGAGGAAAAATAGGTATAGCTTCAAATTGAATGGGAAAACTGTGACACTACTACCTTTTAGTCCGAAAGAAGTTTATAAGGACCAATTGAAGCTCAAAAGAGAGGAGGAATGGGAAAAGGGAAAAAGAAAGAAAAGGTTGGATGTGAGTGGGGAGTAAAGAGAGAGTGAAAAGAAGGGTGAGAAGAGTAGTGAGGGAAGAAGTGAGGGGGAGAAGGAGAAGAGAAAGAGGGCGAAAGAGGTTAAAAAAGTGAATTTTTATGCTAGTAAGAGTGATGTGGAAAGGACATTAAAGGAAAATTAACAAATACTTTTGATGGTGATAAGGAGTCCCTCCTTACAGTTGATGAATCTCACACTTTCCTCCCCAATTTAGCTACCTCTTTGTTGCAGGAATTTAAAGATATCTTTCCGGAGAAGATGCCTAGTGGACTTCCACCCATTAGAAGCATCGAGTACCAAATTGATTTCATTCCCGGAGCCGTCATTCCAAATAGACCGGCATACCAAAGCAATCTGGAAGAGACCAAAGAACTTTAAAAGCAAGTCGAGTAGTTGATGAGCAAATGATATGTCCTTGATAGCATGAGTCCTTGTGCCTACCAGTGCTACTGGTGCCAAAGAAGGATGGAATCTATAGGATGTATGTTGATTTTTGAACTATCAACAACATAACGGTAAAGTATCGACATCCCATTCCTAGGTTAGATGACATGCTAAATGAGTTGCATGGTTCTTGCATTTTTAGTAAGATTGATTTGAGAAGTAGATACTGTTAACCCAAGAGTAAACTAACCAAGAGGGGGGTGAATTGGTTTATAAAACTTTTTCGATAAATAATCTCAAACTTAAAACCAATAGGTACAAGTATTAGCACTTAGTGATACAAGAACTAAACTATCAATGTAGTGTGCTATATATGTGTAAACTTAATTGATAAGGCAAGTATAGCACTAAGATAAAGCGTTGCACAATATAAATTGATAGAATAGAGTAAGTGCGATGTAAGTAAATAAAAGGGATGAGAGAGTGCAAACGCGATTTATGGAGGTTCAATCAACCAACGTGATCTACGTCCCCCGTTACCGAGCTCTCCGTCACGAGCAAGGCCAAATCCACTATTTTTGGTAACTTACAACAAGGAGTACCAAATCCTTAGGCGACTTACAACAAGGAGCGCCTATCATTTTACAATCGAGTTTTCACACGGCTCTCGAAACCAACAATCGAGTTTTGACAAGGCTCTCGAAAACCAACAAGATATAATGAATTGAATTTACAATTGAAATAACTCTCTTGACAAATGATATTTTCAAATTAAGTACCAAGAGAGTTAGGCTAACACTTCAATAGATAGCAATGAATAAAGCTCAAGTGTTTTTGAAAACTTTGAAGAATGATATGATATAGTTTTGCTTGAATCAAAGTTTTTCAACCAATGATCTCTCTTTCCAAATAATACTTAGTTAAGTATGAAGAGAGATATACACTTCAATAAGTGTTTGGTGATTTTAACTTAATCAAAGATCAATAATGAATTAAGAGTATTGAGTTTTCAACAAGATGGAATTCTTGATAAAGATATGAAATAGTTTTGAACAATCAAGAAATTCCTTGCAATAAATGAAATAGAATTTAAAATAAGGTAAGCTCAATAATTTTCTCAATAAATCTCTCTTAAATGCTCTTGTAAGTTGGTGAAATGAATGTAAGAGAAGTGGCTATTTATAGATCAAAATTTTGAGCTTCAGACAGTTTCGGTCGACCGAATCAGTATTTTCGGTCGACCGAAAGTCAAAAACTAGCCGTTGCATTATAGCCGTTTAAACTTTCGGTTGATCAAGATTTTCGGTCGACCAGACTTTCGGTCGATCAAGTATACTTTCGGTCGACCGAAAGTATAAAAACATAATTTTTTATTTTAATGTCAAAAGGTTTATTTTTCCAAAAACTATTTCATGATATGATTTGAAAAATCATTTTTATGCAATTGATGAATTTTAGAAATATTTTTGAGCTTTATAAACTTGCTAAAAATTGATGAGTCGATACCTTTACAAATGAGTTGAAAATAAATCTTCTAAAGCTTTGATCTTCTGTTTTCGACGATCTTGTTCACTTCAAATCTTCTTTAATGATTGCTTTGTACTTCAATGGATGACGATTTTGATCTCGGAGTATCCAAATGACATAAATATGATACAACTCAAGAATTGAAATCATTAGTAATACATGAGATCTTGTTTGTTATAATCAAAACAATATAGGCGTGAATAGTCATAGGTCAACAATTTCCCCCTTTTTGATTATGACAAACAATATGATTTGTAATTTGTAAAAATGATGAAATATATATGTAAGTACATATTCCCCCTTTCTTTTGCAATGTATTCCCCCTTTTTATCATAATATTGCAAGATAAAACAAATCAAATCGTAACTCTAATATCTCTTCCCCCTTTGACATAAGCAAAAAGTGCCAAGTAGCGTTTAAAGCCAACGGGAATAGTCATGGGTTACTGACAATCAAATTTACCTCGAATAGAAGTACAATAAAAATTTGGACATAGAATCCCCGTATTTTGCAGAAATAACCAATAGATAGCGTAGAAATGAGCGAAGAAGGCTTCTTGAGATGTGTGCATATGTTGAAGTTGTTGTTGGATGCCTTCAACCGCCGTGGTAAGAGAATCAATACGCCCATTAAGGATGTTGAACTGATCTTCAGAGATGGACCTATGGGGAGGTGCTGCAGCTTGTGGTACTCGAGCTCGTGGCCTCGGTCTAGGCTGGTCATCCCTTTGGACACCTTCACCCGTATCCGCACCTTCACCAATCTCCAATTCCTCATCGGCTTCCTCTTCGGTAAACGGCCAAGTCGTGGGTCCCGATGCATCATCGAAACCTTGAGTATTGCACACCCATTGCCCATCACCCTTGACAATTTTCATCCGTTTGAGAGTGTTGATGTTGATAATATCGGTGTGTTTGGGTTTAAGAATAGGCTCATTGTCTAGAGGTACATTGAAGTGATTGAAATTTTTTGTAAAAATCATGCCGTAGGGTAGGCCTAGAACTCGAGTGGAGGTATGAACGTGATGGAGATGTTTGATGAAGATGTATGGAAAATCAAGTTTGCGACCGACAAGAAGGGAATCAAGAATGAATAGGTCGAGATGGTTGACTTCATCAAAATGACCACTACGAGGTACAATTGTGTGAGCAATTGCACGATGAAGGACCTTGCACGGGATAGTCAAATGATTGAGGTTCAAATTCATAGTGGTAGTGAGGGGTCGGGCAGTGACACGACTACAAGCCTCGAGTTCATTGTACCCGTCGAACCTAACAGGATAATGAGTGACATATGCAAAATTCTCACCACGCTGTAATCCTAGGAGGTTTCTAATTAGGGATCGTTCGATTTCTACCCGTGTACCCCTAACCGAACTTGTAATTGTATCGGGATAAAAAGAAGCGTTTCGAAAGAATTCCCGGATTAATGTAGGGTAGGAATTTTCAGAAATGGACAAGACATTTTTCCATCCTATATCTTCAAAGTAACGTTCAAGTTGAAACGAAGGAGCTTGAAGGTAAAAATCGAAGAAATCGATAGACTTACCTATTAGAATTGGATGATCCGAGAAGCGGTCGGGCAATGGTGCACGTTCCTCAACGTTTGATGAGCTAGCTTCTCCTTTCTTCGATTTCTTCTTCGGAGGCATGATGAATTTTCGAGTGAATCGATTAGACCAAAAGAAATTTTTTGGAAATTTTTAGGTAAAAATGATTGGAAATGAGAGAAAAGAGTAGAAATCAACAATGTAGTGGTATAATGGTAAGGTTGATTGAGTGAAATCGATTCAAAGTAAGAAGAAATTTTTTTTTTCGTGATTTAACCCAAAATGAAGGGTTTGGAGAAAGTGATGGATGAAAATTGTTGAAAATGAAGAATTTGATGAAGAATATAATAGGAAATTCGATTTAGAGTATCAATTGAAGTAATTGTGATGGAAAAAGATCGATTAGGGATGAAATGAGAGGAGAAATGTCGAGGGTTAGGGTTTATGGTATGATTTTGGGGATGAAATTGATGTTTTAAACTCTGATTTTTCGCGACTTTCGGTCGACCGTAAGTTAGTTTCGGTCGACCGAAACTCTGCAGGGTCAAAATCAGTTAGCTGCAGGCAGGATCGGTCGTGTAATGGTCGACCGAACAGTAACTTTCGGTCGTACAATTGGTCGACCGAAACAGACATTTCGGACGACCGAAATACTACGGTCGACCGAAACAGTCAAATTTTTTTTTTTTTTTTTTTTTTTTTTTTTTTTTTTTTTTTGAAAAATATATGATAAACACATATAAATATTGGAAATTTAACCACAAATATCATTTTCATTAATAATACCCAATCCTCTTCGTATAAATGAAAATCTATCGGGCGGTAGAGGTTTAGTAAAAATATCGGCCAATTGTTTTTCGGTACTAACAAATTCCAAGTAAATGTCACCTTTTTGCACATGATCTCTAATAAAATGATGTCGAATTTCAATATGCTTTGTGCGAGAGTGCAATATGGGATTTTTTGACAGATTAATAGCACTAGTGTTATCACACATAATAGGAGTATTTTCAAATTGCAAATGATAATCATTAAGAGTTTGTTTCATCCACAAAACTTGAGCACAACAACTAGCGGCCGAGATATATTCGGCCTCGGCAGTAGATAGAGCAACGGAATTTTGTTTCTTACTAAACCATGACACAAGTGCGAAGCCTAGAAAGTGACAAGTTCCACTTGTGCTTTTTCTATCAATTGTGCATCCCGCCCAATCGGCATCCGAATAATTTATAAGATCAATATGAGTGCCCTTTGGATACCAAAGTCCCAAAGTTCTAGTGCCACATAAATATCTAAAAATACGTTTTAAGGCACTTAGATGAGATTCTTTAGGATTTGATTGAAATCTAGCACATAGGCATACACTAAACATAATATCGGGTCTACTTGCGGTTAAGTAAAGAAGGGATCCAATCATACCTCGATATTTTGTAATGTCAATGGAAGTGCCTTGCTCATCTTTGTCCAATTTGATTGAAGTACTCATGGGAGTATTCATTGGCTTCAAGTTTTCCATCTCGAACTTTTTGAGCATATCCTCAATGTACTTGGTTTGACTAATGAATATTCCTTCACTAGTTTGTTTGATTTGAAGTCCGAGGAAGAATTTTAACTCTCCCATCATGCTCATTTCAAATTCATTGCTCATACAATTTGAAAATTCTTCACAAAGAGAAACATTAGTTGCACCAAAAATAATGTCGTCAACATAGATTTGTACAACAATCATATTTTCCTTTTTGGTTTTGATAAAAAGAGTAGTATCCGCATTTCCCATTTGAAAGCCATTTGAAATAAGAAATTTACTCAATCTTTCATACCAAGCTCGAGGAGCTTGTTTTAAACCATATAGAGCTTTTCTTAGTTTAAAGACATTATCCGGAAATTTATGATTTTTGAAACCGGGAGGTTGTTCAACATACACCTCTTCTTGAATAACACCATTTAAAAATGCACTTTTGACATCCATTTGATAAAGAGTAAAACCTTTATGACAAGCAAAGGCAAGAAGCATACGAATGGATTCTAATCTAGCAACCGGTGCAAAAGTTTCTTCAAAGTCAATTCCTTCTTCTTGATTGTAACCTTGGGCCACCAATCTAGCCTTGTTACGCACAATTATACCGTTTTCATCCTTTTTGTTTCGAAAAATCCATTTTGTACCGATAACGGTTTGATCATTTGGTCTATCAACTAAATCCCAAACATGATTTCTTTCAAATTGATTTAGTTCTTCTTGCATTGCAAGAATCCAAAACTCATCGAACTCGGCTTCTTTGAAATTCTTTGGTTCAATTTGAGAGATAAAAGCACAAGTATTTAAGAATCCTTTAGAAGAGTTTCTAGTACTTACCCCTTTTGAAGGATCTCCAATTATGAGCTCTTTTGGGTGAGATGAAGCAAATCTCCATTCGATAGGAAGTATTAGATCACTTGAGTTTTTGGTAGATGTTCCTTCTTCTTGTTGAGGAGTTGGTTCTTCCAAGTTGTTTTCTTCATTGACTTTGGATATTTCATTTCTTTGATCTTGAATATTTATCTCCTCAAAGGGAATTTCCAAACCTACGTCAACACCTTTCTCTTGATCAAGAGAATTAGTTTCGTCAAAGGTAACATGTACGGATTCTTCCACTACTAGAGTTCTTTTGTTAAAAATTCTATAAGCTTTGCTAGTGGATGAATAACCAAGAAAAATTCCAACATCGGATTTTGAATCAAATTTTCCCAAGTTTTCTTTTGTGTTGAGAACAAAGCATTTACAACCAAAAACCTTAAAATATCCGATATTAGGAATTCTATTTTTCCAAAGTTCATAAGGAGTTTTAGTATTCTTTCGACTTACCAAAACCCTATTTATGATATAGCAAGCAGTGTTAACGGCTTCAGCCCAAAAATATTTTGGTAAGTTATTTTCATTTAGCATGGTCCTAGCCATTTCTTGCAATGTGCGATTCTTCCTTTCTACTACACCATTTTGTTGAGGGGTTCTAGGAGCCGAGAAATTATGTTCATACCCATTTATTTTGCAAAATTCATCAAACGCCATGTTATCGAATTCTCCACCATGGTCACTTCTTATAGTTGTAATAGAAAATCCTTTTTCATTTTGAACCTTTTTGCAAAAATGTTTGAATGCATTTAAAGCTTCATTTTTCAAATTTAAAAAGAGAACCCAAGTAAATCTTGAGAAGTCATCAACAATGACAAAAGCATAGTGTTTACCACTTAAACTTGCGGTTTTAGATGGTCCAAAAAGATCCATGTGAAGAAGTTGTAATGGTTTTGTGGTGGAAGAAAATTGTTTATTTTTGAAAGAACTTTTGGTTTGTTTTCCAAATTGACAAGCATCACAAATTTTATCCTTTTCAAATTTCAAACTTGGTAGGCCTTTGACAAAGCAATTTTTTGATATTTTTGAAATAAGGTCCATACTAACATGACCTAATCTTCTATGCCATAACCAAGTGTCATCTTTAAAGCTTGACAAACATTTTAATTCTTTCTCAAATTCAATGTTGATGATATAAACATCTTTACTTCGGCTTCCTATGAACAATACCTCTTTTGATGAAGCATCTTTGATAAGACATCTAGAAGAATCAAATTTAATATGATAGCCTTTATCACATAATTGACTAATACTTAGCAAATTATGTTTGAGATTATCTACTAATAAAACATTTTCAATAGAGGGAGAAGGATGATTACCAATATTTCCAATGCCAATAATTTTTCCTTTGGCATTATCTCCAAAAGTGACATGACCTCCATCTTTTCTTTTGAAACTTGATAAGAGTGATTTATCTCCGGTCATGTGCTTTGAGCAACCACTATCCAAGAACCAATTGCTCTTTACTTTTGTTGATACCTACAAAACATGACTTAATTTTTGACTTCTTGGTACCCACATAATTTTGGGTCCTTGATAGTTAGTTCCTTGAACCCTCTTGTGCCTTTCTTCAAAGTGTAGCTTCTTTTTCAATAAACAATTAAAAGCTACATGCCCACTTCTATTACAAAAGTTACAAGTAGTTGATGTCTTGACAAAGGTATTTTGATGAAAGGAAAACGAAGTAGAAGCTTTTACAAAAGTATTTTTGGTAGATTTTTGTTTCAAAAATGGTTTGTATCCAATTCCTCCTTTATCAAAAACAAATTGTTGTTTACCAAGCATTAGTTCAAAATTTTTCCTCCCTTGAGTGAATTTGTGAACAATGGACGTTAAATCTAAAATTTTTCCTTTTAGGGAGAGATTCTCTACCATCAAAGCATTTTGATCAAGATTCTTCTTTTCAAAATCCTTTTGTATTTCAAAATTCTTTTCGTTTTCATTTTTCAACAAGATGTATTGATTTTTAAGAGTGGAATGTTTAAGAACAAGTTTTTCAAAAACTTCAATCATTTCTTCATATGAGGTAGATAGTTCATCATAAGAGGGAATGTCATTAGTATTTACCTCATCTTCAATGGCCATGAAGCACATGTTGGCAACTTCATCTTGACTTTCACTTTCATCTTGTTCATCATCACTATCATCCCAAGTAGCTTGTAAAGCTTTCTTTTTGAAGAATTTTCTCTTGTTGGGACATTCGGTTCTTTTGTGACCGGGTTTGTCACAATCATAGCAAACGATCTTTTTCTCTTCACCTTTGTCTTCTTTCTTTTGAAATCTACGGTTGTTGCGAAAGGTTTTCCACTTCTTAACAAGAAGGACAAGATCATCGAGTTCCTCATCGCTATTGTTAGAGTTTGAGGCTTCTTCAACAATAGATGACTTTAAAGTAATTTGTCTCCTAGGAGGATCCTTCATTTCTTCCTCTTTTGCTTTTCTAGACTTTTCTTTTGTCTCGGCATGATTTAGCTCATATGTCATCAATGTTTCATAAAGCTCTTCCAAGGGATATGTGTTGACATCTTGTGTGTTTTCTATCAACATTCTCAATGAGCTCCAATCTTCCGAGAGAGATCTAAGCATTTTGCTAACAAGTTCACCATTAGAAAATTTTCGATCAAAGCCCTTAAGACCATTAACAATATCGATAAATCTAGTAATCATACTAGCAATGGGTTCATCTTGTTTCATGAAGAAGTTTTCAAAATTTTTATACAAAAGATTTATTTTTGTCTCTTTAACTTTATTTGTGCCCATGTGAGTGACTTCTAAAGCATGCCAAATATCGTGTGCGGAATCACATGTGCTAATACGATTAAATTCATTAATACTAAGTGCACAATAGAGAAGATTTTTGGCTCTAGCATTTAAAGACAATTTTTTCTTATCATCCTCATCATATTCTTCCTTTGGTTTTGAAATAATTATATCCGGTTTTCCATCAATTTTAATAACCATAGTAAGCTCATGAGGACCGGATTCAATGACATCCCAAATATTATAATCAATGGATTGAATAAAAATCATCATTCTAGTTTTCCAATAATTATAATTAGTACCATCAAACAATGGAGGACGATTAGTAGAATGACCTTCAAGATTATGGTTAGCCATTTACTCAAGATTGTAAAATCTTTTAAAAATGAGCACCAAAGCTCTGATACCAATTGTTAACCCAAGAGTAAACTAACCAAGAGGGGGGTGAATTGGTTTATAAAACTTTTTCGATAAATAATCTCAAACTTAAAACCAATAGGTACAAGTATTAGCACTTAGTGATACAAGAACTAAACTATCAATGTAGTGTGCTATATATGTGTAAACTTAATTGATAAGGCAAGTATAGCACTAAGATAAAGCGTTGCACAATATAAATTGATAGAATAGAGTAAGTGCGATGTAAGTAAATAAAAGGGATGAGAGAGTGCAAACGCGATTTATGGAGGTTCAATCAACCAACGTGATCTACGTCCCCCGTTACCGAGCTCTCCGTCACGAGCAAGGCCAAATCCACTATTTTTGGTAACTTACAACAAGGAGTACCAAATCCTTAGGCGACTTACAACAAGGAGCGCCTATCATTTTACAATCGAGTTTTCACACGGCTCTCGAAACCAACAATCGAGTTTTGACAAGGCTCTCGAAAACCAACAAGATATAATGAATTGAATTTACAATTGAAATAACTCTCTTGACAAATGATATTTTCAAATTAAGTACCAAGAGAGTTAGGCTAACACTTCAATAGATAGCAATGAATAAAGCTCAAGTGTTTTTGAAAACTTTGAAGAATGATATGATATAGTTTTGCTTGAATCAAAGTTTTTCAACCAATGATCTCTCTTTCCAAATAATACTTAGTTAAGTATGAAGAGAGATATACACTTCAATAAGTGTTTGGTGATTTTAACTTAATCAAAGATCAATAATGAATTAAGAGTATTGAGTTTTCAACAAGATGGAATTCTTGATAAAGATATGAAATAGTTTTGAACAATCAAGAAATTCCTTGAAATAAATGAAATAGAATTTAAAATAAGGTAAGCTCAATAATTTTCTCAATAAATCTCTCTTAAATGCTCTTGTAAGTTGGTGAAATGAATGTAAGAGAAGTGGCTATTTATAGATCAAAATTTTGAGCTTCAGACAGTTTCGGTCGACCGAATCAGTATTTTCGGTCGACCGAAAGTCAAAAACTAGCCGTTGCATTATAGCCGTTTAAACTTTCGGTTGATCAAGATTTTCGGTCGACCAGACTTTCGGTCGATCAAGTATACTTTCGGTCGACCGAAAGTATAAAAACATAATTTTTTATTTTAATGTCAAAAGGTTTATTTTTCCAAAAACTATTTCATGATATGATTTGAAAAATCATTTTTATGCAATTGATGAATTTTAGAAATATTTTTGAGCTTTATAAACTTGCTAAAAATTGATGAGTCGATACCTTTACAAATGAGTTGAAAATAAATCTTCTAAAGCTTTGATCTTCTGTTTTCGACGATCTTGTTCACTTCAAATCTTCTTTAATGATTGCTTTGTACTTCAATGGATGACGATTTTGATCTCGGAGTATCCAAATGACATAAATATGATACAACTCAAGAATTGAAATCATTAGTAATACATGAGATCTTGTTTGTTATAATCAAAACAATATAGGCGTGAATAGTCATAGGTCAACAGATACCACCAAATTAGGATGAGAGAAGGAGATAAATGGAAAATCGCATTTAAAACTAAGTATAATTTATATGAATGGTTGATTATGCCGTTTGGTCTCACTAATGCACCAAACACTTTTATGAGGTTAATGAATTATGTCTTGCGTATATTTATTGAAAAATTTGTGGTAGTTTACCTTGATGATATTTTGATCTACAATAATAATTTAGATGAGCATGTTGAACACTTGAGATGTGTACTTTTGGTTTTAAAAGAAGAAAAATTGTATGTCAATCTCAAAAATTGTAATTTTTGCAAGGAAAGTGTTTTATTTCTTGATTTTGTCGTTAGTACTAAAGGCATTGAAGTTGACAATGAAAAGGTTAAGGCCATCAATAGTGGCCAACACCAAAAAGTGTCGCCGAGGTAAGGAGTTTTATGGGTTAGCTAGTTTTATCGTCATTTTGTCAAAGACTTTAGTACACTAGCTTCACCATTTATCAAGGTAGTTAAAAAACATGGGTTTACTTGGGAAAAGGAACAAGAGAGAGCTTTTAATGAAATGAAATAAAAAAAATATTTTGCACCGCACCTGTTTTGGCCTTACCTAATTTTGACAAGACTTTCGAGATTGAATCTGATGCTTCAAAGATAGGTATTGGAGCGATGTTAATGCAAGAGAAGGGACATATTGCTTACTTTAGCGAAAAATTCAATGGGGTCACATTGAACTACCCAACATATGACAAAGAACTCTATGCTTTGGTAAGGGCATTGGAGACATGACATCACTACTTGTGGTCAAGGGAGTTTGTCATTCATACCAATCACGAGTCTGAGAAGCACTTGAAAGGACAAAGAAAATTGAGCAAGAGGCATGCCAAATGGGTGGAGTATGTGGAGACATTCCCCTACGTTATCAAATACAAACAAGGTAAAGAGAATGGGGTAGCCAATGCACTATCTAGAAGGTATGCTCTTATCACTAGTTTGGGTGCAAAATTGTTGGGTTTTGAATGTATTAAAGACTTGTATGTGAATGATGTGGATTTTGCAAGTATATTTATGTCAAGTGAAAAGGTTGCATGTGACAAGTATTATAGGAATGAAGGTTTTTGTTCGTGAAAGTAAATTTTGTGTGCCTAATTGCTCTTTAATGGAGTTGTTGGTGAGGGAGGCACATGAGGGAGGTTTAATGGGTTATTTTGCTGTGAAAAGAACTTCAAAAATTTTGCAAGAACATTTCTTTTGGCCTAAAATGAGGAGAGATGTAGAAAAGATTTGTTTTAGATGCATCACTTCTAAGAAAGCAAAGTCCAAAGTAGCATCTCATGGATTATATACGCCCGTACCGGTTTCTAGTGAAACATGAACCGAGATTTCTATGGATTTTATTTTGGGCTTACCTAGGTCTAAGAAAGGAATTGACTCCATCTTTGTGGTTGTTGATCGATTTAGCAAGATGGCACGCTTCATTACTTGTCACAAAATGGATGATGTCCATCACATAGCCGACCCTTTCTTTAAAGAGACGTGAGACTTCATGGGGTCCCTAGGAGTATTCTGTCGGATAGTGATGTAAAACTTCTTAGCCACTTTTAGAAGTTTTTGTAGGGAAAATTAGGAACCAAACTTTTATTTTCAACAACTTGTCATCCCCAAACCGATGGTCAGACCGAGGTGGTTAATAGAACATTAACACAACTCATTCGCACTATCCTTAAAAGCAATATAAAAAGTTAGGAAGAAAGTCTACCTTTTGTTGAGTTTGCTTATAATAGAAGTGTTCATTCTACTACCGACTTTTCTCCTTTTGAAATTGTTTATGGTTTTAATCCACTAACTCCTTTAGATTTGATTCCTTTGCCTATTGATGAAAGATGTTGTTTAGATGGGAAGATAAAGACGAAGTTGGTCAAATCTCTCCATGAGAAGGTCAAACTCCAAATCGAGAAGAAGAATAAACAATATGCTTCTAGTGTCAACAAAGGTAGAAAATGTGTGTCATTCGAACCGGGTGATTGGGTGTGACTTCACTTGAGAAAGGAGTGTTTTCCCAGTCATAGGAAATTCAAATTGTAACCACGTGGCGATAGTCCCTTACAAATCATTGAGAAGATTAATGACAATGCCTACAAACTCGATCTCCCAGGTGAGTACAATGTTTCAGCCAGTTTTAATGTTTTTGATTTGTCTCCATTTGATGCAGGTGATGATTCGAGGTCGAATCCTTCTCAAGAGGGAAGGGATGATGAAACTAAGGAAGTGAACCCTCGATTCATGTGTCGATGGGACCCATGACAAGGTTCAAGGTCAAGGAGGTTCAAGAGTTGATGGCGGGACTCATTTACAAGCTTTGAAATCAAGTCCGAATGGAAGATAACAAGACCGAAATCAATTGCCTTATTTTGGAGGCTCGGTAACTTTCGGTTGACCGAAAGTCTGCAAGGAAATTTAAGCCAGCCTTAGTCATCTTTGACGGAGGACTTGATCAACCAACAAACCACTTTTGGTCGATCAGGTGATCAACCGAAAATAGTTTCGGTCGACCGTAAGTCACTGAAATTCAGAATTGCTCATTTTTCCTATTTTTCTTGAATTTTCTTGTTTTCTTCTATTTTTGTACTATAAATAGAACTCACTCTCAAACCCTAATATTAACTTGGACATTGTGGCCTATTGAGAGCATTTTGGAAAGGTAAATCATTTTCTTATCTTGTAACTTTTCTTGAAATTTCTTCAACATTTATTTGGGAATATTGTTCTTGTGTAGTTGTTGCGGATTCCACAAACATCTTAGAATTTGTTTCATTCTCTCCATTGAGCTAAAGTTATTTTTCTTAGAATTTTTGTTAGGATAAATTTAGGTCAAGATTCATCAAACTTGTCTTACCATTTTAGGTTTTTAGAGCTGATATAAAGTTGTTGTGGGAATTTTTGGTTCAAACAACAAAGGAGTTCGCATCATTGTCTTTATGGTGGAATTTGAAATTTGTATTGAGAGCATTTCTGTCCAAATTTTAGCAAAATGGACATGATACAAACATTTTAGCAAATGACTAAAAAAATGGATATTTTATGCAATTTTCTCTTTTATTCATTATATATATACTTGAAAATATCACATGGCTAGCAATAATTTATTTATTTATTTATTTATGGGAAAAAAACGCATTAATTCAAATCGGCCCGAACTGGGACTAATAAAACCAAAGGCATATAGTCCAACCACCTACAAGTTAATAAATTATTGGCACCATGAGCTGCTAAGGTATGTGTCACTCTATTACCCTCTATATAGATAAAGGTACAAGACCCATTTATTGAATGGAGTAATGAACTAATATTCGTAAGAATACTCGTATTCGGATTAAAAGAGTAATGATCACTCTGTAATTGTTGAACCAATCTAAGCGAGTATATCTCTGCCAAACAATTGGAGAAGCCATGCCGAGGAGCATAAAGCATCCCCTCCTTCAGGGCCATTGCCTCCGCTACTTTCGGACTGAAAATTCCTTCACAAACTTTAATTGCAGCCCCTACAACCGTCCCCACTTCATCAAGAATGATAGCACCGAAAGAGACCACCCCCCATTCCCTCCCTTATGGCTGCAACAATATTTAATTTGAGACGACCAGAAGGAGGTAACACCCACCTTCGAACTTCCATTCCTACCACTCTCTTTTCACCCCTATATGTCGGATTCGATGTCCAACAGCACAAATTATCCATGATCTCCACCAGATTCACCACTTCCCGCCATAATTCACCATGCACAATTCGATTTCGTTCTTCCCACAAAATCCACAAAAGGCCACATGCCCATCCCACAACATGTTTCTTCATTTTGCTGAATATCCCCACCAACACGTCTGCAACAGACATATTACGCACCTGCAGCAAATGTTTAATCAAAGTTCAATAACCAACAAATTTTCAAGCTCGCTTGGCCTCATTACAGCTGAATAAAATATGCACAGTCGTTTCCGGCATTCCACATAAAATACAGCAAACTTGTGCATGAGATTAAATTCCCCTCCAGTATAGATTGCACCCAGTTGGAGGGAGTCGTGATACATAGAGATGGCAAAAAAAAAAAAATTGATCCGTCCCACCAATTCGTTAATCCAATTTGATCCAAAAAAATCCCGATTCGGGGATCGGGGTGGGGTAGAGCAATGGATCGGGCCCGATCCGCCCCGTTTTAATTAAAAAAAAAAAAAAATTACCGCGCTAATCGACCCACAAATCGGGGGCCGATCTGCCCCGACCTGAACCCGATTTGCCCCAAAAATCAGGGGCGGATCCAGATTGGTTGGAAAAAATTCAGGGCAGTGCGGATCAGGGCCCGATCCGTCCCGTTGTCAACACTAATGATTCAAACTCCAAATGAAGATTTTAATCTTAGGAGGGAGCTGATATCTTCCACAAAAACTTCCACCACCACCATTTATTGCCCATGAATGTTCTACTGTGTTCACGCGATCCTTTATCACTAATCAGTACTCACTCCTAACAGAGTACTGACCATTTGACTCAAAATTCCAAATGAGGTGATCCGACGTCCCTCCTGATCCTAAAGGAATAGGCAAAATGGATGTACCATTCACATGCCTGAAAACAGAATGAATCAAAGGCAAATTCCATGCATCTGTCATAGTTAGAATATTTGCAACCATATTAAAAGAAGTGGACTGTGTTGTGTATGGCAAAAAAAAAAAAAAAAAACCCTGGCCGAGGGATCCAGGGTCATGGAAGATCTTAACATTTTGTCCAGTACCGATTCTCCAGTTGAGCCCATGTTGTAAAAGTTCTCATCCCCAAAGAATACTCCGCCAAATTATTGAAATTCCCCCGATCGGTCGTGCTTCTAAGAAATCCACATTTCGAAAATATTTAGGATTTAGGACCCTACTAGCCAAAGAATGAGGAGACTGGAGGATTTGCTATACTTGTTTGAGCACCAATACTTTATTGAAAGCCTCTAGATCCTTGAACCCCAATCTCACGAGTTTTCCCGTGACATACTTTGTCCCAACCTACTCATGGAATTTTCCTCAAAGAGTTTGAACAACCCTACTAAAAATAGGATGATGGCCCGTATCTCATGACAAAGAGAGACAGACAGCTGAAATAAACTCATATAAGATATGTGAGAATGGCCTGGAACACCGAATTCCCTAAAATTACCTGACCACTTACAGAAAATAGTCCTGATCGCCACCCTTGAACTCGTTTATGAACTTTCTCAATAAAAGTAAACTCCTAACGGCTGCTTCTCCCAATTCTCGTTCCTGGAATGCGTTTGGATATATTTTATTAATGTGAAAAATTACTTGCTTAAAATTATTTATAAACGAACTTAAGTATTTCTTTTAAGCTAAACCAAACACGGTGTTGAGACCAAAAATCCCTAGAGAAGAAATGGCTAACGAAGCACTTGGTGCATACAGAGCGGTGCTGAGAGCCACCCGGAAAGCGTTTGCTGGAGACACTCTTATGCTTCGGGAGTCCGCCGCTGAGGTCAGGAAGAAATTCGAGGAGAACCGTCACATGACTTCCCCCGCCGACCTACAGCGGCTGCTAGAAGAGGCGCGTGAGGCCTCCCAATTCATCTCCACCATGATCGTCCAGGCCAAGCTCAACGAACGTGGTGGTTATGGTATTACTTAATCCCTTTCTCATTTCTGAGACATTTCAAAATTTTCTTCTTCTTGATTTTTGCTTATTTACATAATTGTTTTTGAATGTGTTATTATTATTATTCATAAATATGCACTCCACTTGTTTGTTGTATTGTCCGTGTCTGCTTCATCGATCCTGCTTCACTATTTACTATTTTGGCTACCTCGGATCAATCTAACATTTTGTTGTTAGGAATTAGTATGAGTGACCCCTTTTACTTAGTCTAAAAGAAAGAGTCTTGAGATTAGCATACAGTAATCCTCTACACCTACAAGTGGATGTAACTATAGCATTGAGCTTGGATCACACTAAATTGAGTGTATTTAGTTATTTTTGGTTTGCTATTTCGTGTTATTGTTGCGTTAATGTTTTAAGTTCATGGTAGTCATCTAATAATTCCTACATAAGCATTTTGACGAGGGTCGAAATACCAACTTGCCTAATTTTCCAGTTCTGTAGAATGCCCCTAGAGACTGGGTGATGCAGTAGCTATATGATATGGAAAATCATTGAAATCAAAATGGAAGAAAGGGTTTTTAACTTTTTAATTTATATCTGATACACAATGAATTACTAAATTATCACAAGACAGGACCTACTTCAGTATGCTGTAACTGCTGTTCTACTTTTAAATTAGATCCATATCTCCTTAAGAGTAAAGGACATCAGTATACACGGGCTGCACCAAAACTGTATATAAAGTCAATGCACCCGTCTAAGCAAGAAGGAATGGTATGTGATAATGGAATCATGAGAGAATTGCTGTGATTACAATGTCATTTATTAATGGACCACAAGTAGAGCTGGGCACAAAACAGCTAACCCGCGGATCTGGACTGACTCGACCCTGATCGGGTGGGGTCGAGTCGGTTTCGACTTACCAATGGTTTGGATCGGTTCAGAAAGTCGAGTTCACGGTTTAAACTTCCTGAACCGATCCAACCCAAAAGATAAACCCTATTTAGAAGTTGAGAAGTGAAACTTTCTTCAGAAGGCCACCCAAGAACAAGGCCGTGGCCAAATTCTAGCTACAATTTCAGAAATTCAAGAAAGACACGATGCTGTGAAGGAGATTGAGAAGAATTTGATTGAGCTTCATCTGATTTTCTTAGACATGGTTGCACTCGTGGAAGCACAAGGGCAATAATTGAATGACTGAGGCACCGCGTATTTGCAGGAAGCCAGAGAGTACCAGAAAAGCTCCAGAAAATGCACTTGTATTGCTATTCTTCTAATCACAGCGGACATTCTCCTCTGGTCACAACTTTTGCTTCATCGTCTGTAGAAAAATTCGAGTTTCGAGAGACAAAGAACAACTTGTTGGCATTTGAGAAATCAAGACAGGTTTTGTGCATTAATGATTTACGGGATCTTTTGGCATGTACTGTTATTGCCTCTTGCAAGAGTTTACAATCTTTCATCACTTCTTTCTTCTTTTTGACATATCCCCTTATCAGTTGACATTATTGTTGACATTATTGTAGACAGAAGTTACCTGAACCGGTCGACCCGATTCAGGTTGGGTCAGTTCCAAAGCAGTGAAAAATCGAATGTTTAGGGTCGGGTCGGGGTTGGGCCAAAATTGACCCGACCTGTCTCATTGCCCAGCCGGCCAGCCCTAACCACAAGGGACTTGGATCATTGAATTAAAACCATTCTTGGCAGTTTATTTGCCTCATTGGAGGTTGACATCTATCATTTTTTTTTTGGCAAAGTGGATGATGGAAATTTGCTTACATATTTCATATATACAAAGAAGGATTTCATATTACTACCTTATCGTTTTTGATGATACTGATCGTCTTTGTGAACTCTAAGACCTGATTTTCTTCTGTCATCTAAGATTTGGGAAAAATAAAAATAAAATTGAGACCAAGAGGAATCTCCCAAAATTTACTATTTATTTCCCTCGTTGAAATGGACGATACAGAAAATACCCAAATTTTTAAATTTAGTTTCCTATAAGATGGATGTATATTCATAAAATGGAGATAAGATAGGAAGTCAAACTTCCCCGACATTAGTGGCACTGATTGAGAATACATCAGAATTTGCTTAAAGGGGCATATGTTCATATGAGTGATGCTATAACTAACATTGCTTGTTGTGGTTGCTTAAGTATGTGTAAGACTCATAAGTGAATGAAAAATGAAGTGGTAAAAATAAAAAATATTCAAGTATATTTTTGGTTAATGTTTTTTTTTTTTTTTTTAATAAATAAACAAAGAATGTGATGTTTTTGAGATAAAATGTGGTTACAAAGTGATTTTAGAAAATGTGTGGTTAAAAAGTAGTTTGGAAAATGTGTTGTTTATAAACTTGTTTATAAAAAAGTTTACCAAACGGATGGGAACTAGCATTTCAATTTGTAGTAGAGTGCAGCTCTGGACTAAGTCACCTAAGTTTTGTGACTGATTGATTAGATATGTATTCTTGTTAATGGTGTCGTCTGCCCAGTTTATCTGGATATACAATTTTTATTTCTGTAAATTATGAATGATGGTCGTTTATGTGAATACTATACAACGGTATTTGACATTGATTGTGTTAATACTATAGCCGTATTAGTTATATAATGATTTACGAGTGCATTTTCACATGCAATTACTGCTTGATGCAGAAGTGAAGCCGAGTAAAGAGCATGCGGGGGCTACACTTGAAATTCCTTCCGAAGAGATTCTTAAGAAGGCAATCTAAGGAGAGGAACACTGGCAATAATACACAAGCACTTCTATCTAACCTTTGATATATGACTCATGACTGGTTGATTTGCTTAGGTGATTTCCTAGTGAAAACAATTTTGAATTTTATTTTTCCTTTCTCGATTCCCTTTATAACGTGTATTGCTTTATCTAAAATTGTACTGCTATTTGAAATGATTTTACGATTATCGTAAGCTATCAATGTTGGCACCACCTTGATTCATTGTTGTTGATTTTTCTTGGTACCATTTCGTCCCTCCCCCTCCTCTTACAATCGCTACCGTTCTAATGCTATGGCTTTGGCCATTGGCCTTGACAGGCAGCGGAAATTCTCCCCAACCTAGAGGTTGAAAATTTTCGTACATGTCTGCCTTGACGCAGGACCATTTTCCTGTAGCCCACATGAGTTTTGAATGGCCATGGCCGTCAGGCCGTGCCTAGACATAATAATTCCCCCCCCGTTACCTGCACTCAGAGGTTAAGTGTTCTGGAGATGATTGCCATGACGTGGTATGTTGGCCTGCAGTCTGACGGTCTGGCCCAGCATGTCTTGACATGGTTTGGGTTGGCGGTTGTGCTTGGCACTAGAATTTTCATGGGAAAAATACGAAACCTGTGAAAAAAATAATTCAAAAATCAAGTGGTCACATATTATGACCTATTAATAGCTAAACATATTATAATCCTTTTATAGTGTCCCTTTGAGCACCATGATAATGTCCATATGCCACTTGATGAGTGAAAATTGGATGTCAGGTAAGATTCAGTGCGTCTTGCCTAACACCGCCCGAATAGGGGAGGGACACGTGTCTCCAGTGAGCACAATAAATAACCTTAACCTTGATTATAGTCTTGATGTTTTTAACAAATTTGTATATTATTAATTATTGTGAGAGGTGTCTTAAATCTATAAGAACATTATTTTGCTTAATTCCATTCCTCATACATATAGGAAGGTTAAGAATACAATTAAGTATATTAGTGACAATCTAACACCCGAGATTGTCATGGATTCTCTTAGGGGTAAGGAAATAAAAATTAAGGACAAGAAATATGATAAGAAGAGCTGTGAAATACGCATGATGAAGGGTAGAACCTAATTTAAGCAGAAAGGGCTTGTAGAAAATCAAAATAATGGTGACTTAAGTGATGAGGTTGGTAAGTAGAATAGGAGTTGGGACATGTTTAAGTCTAGTATGAGGGGCAGGCTGTAGCGATTAAGAAATTTTTACGTATTGAATAATTATTTTAAATTATGAAAACGTGCCGCTGCGATCTCACCTATTTTTAATTTAAAGTCACGACGTATTCGTCTAACCAAGTCGAGAAATATCAAGTCCATTCGATTTTAATGAAATTTCAAATTTCTAAAATTATATTATATTATATTATTTATTTATTTATTTAATTTATTCGTTTCAACAATCGTTTTAAATTCCAAATTTCGTTAAGCTAATTTTATCAAATCCATTTTCTTACTCAGTTGATTCACGAGTATTATTTTCTCGATTTTCGTGTATTGCTTGTCAAGACTTCCAAAATGCCTAATCAACACATACCACTGCCATATCTCTCACTTCACCTCAATCCACTCCATATACATTATTAGACTTCTCTCACAGCACATCACCACTGCCCAACCACAACCAACTCACCTCCTTCACCATCATCATCACCATCTCACAGCCATAACCATCTCATTTGAATCAACACCAATTTTCCAGCAAGATTACCCAACCACCATTTTCGTCCATGTCACAACCGCAATCTCCACCTCCTATGTTTGAGCTCCATTCACAACCAAGCTGCCTAGCTGCCACCATCGCCTGCGAGACCCCAAACCGTCACCACCGCCACCTCCAACTCACCTCCATCATCACCGCCTCAACCTGCGCAATACCACAAACCGCCCCAACACCACCATCACGGCCAGCCTCCACTGCTAGCACCACCGAAGCTAATATCACACTCCCAACCTAGCACCACCTATATCATCATCATCATCATCACCTACCACCCTTCACCCCCTCAACAGCCAGTCAACCCAACCAAGAACCACCATTAACCACCTGCAGTACCACCACAATCGCGGCCAACCCAACTCCAAACTCAACCCAAATCAAACCCAAAATCAAGAACTAGGTTAACCCAAGCACCTACCTCAATATTCGACCCATTTCTGGCCGGATCTTCGTCGGCGAGACTCCAAAATAGCAGCAAAGTCTCAAGCTTTTAACCTCGGTTCCACCCTATTTTTTTTACACCCAGTCGAGCCCATGGCCTCTACCCTGCACCTGCGCCACCACGCATCGGTGGCGCTGTCGCTGGCTTCCTGGTTGGTAGTGGAACCCGGCGGAGACGTCGCCGGGCACGCCTCTGTTCTGAACCGTGAGAGAGAGAGAGAGAGAGAGAGAGAGTGTGAGGGATATGTATATATTTGTCATATTTTAACTTTTGTGAAATTGCCTCACTAGTCCTTTAAGTTTTAAAATTATTTAATTCGGTCCTTTCGATTTTAAAACTAATCATTTCTATTCCTTTAGTTTTTAAATAGTTTCAAATAGTCCCTTCATTTTGAAATCAATTATTTCCAATCCCTACAATTTAAAATCTGTTTTGAGCTTCAACCCAAGTTTGGAAAATTTACATTTTAGTCCCCATTATTCCAAATATTTCATTTTGACCCATAATTTCAAATATTTAAAGTTCTATCCCTTATTTTTAAAAATATGATTATTTCAGCTTGAATATTTTAAGTGTTTCATTCGAGTCTTGAATGTTTCGAAAAATTCCATTTTAGTCCTCAAGTTTAAAGGTATTCATTTTAGTCCTCCAATTTTCAAAATCAACGATTTCAGTCCCTAAATTGTAATTTATCGTTTTTAAACTATAAATTTCAAAAGACTAATTTAACTTATTTTTCTAATTGACTAGACGATGCGCACGGAGATTTAAAAGATTGAAGTCATTTCCCTCTCGATTTTGCACTCGTTGAAATTAAGGGAGACTCGCCCATGTTAATTGATTTAAATTATGATTGCATGTGAATGTATATGTTACGTGATTTATGTGAAATTTATTTCATGAAATGAGCTGGGAATATATTTCGTATGAAATATTTATGTTGTTATGCTTGTCTTAAATATGCTTTAATGCATGAGAAAGGAAGAAGATAATATATTGCAAGATAAATGATGATGTTATGCATAACTTACGTGCCTTAAGTGCACGAGACGAGACTACCTACACCCGATGATTTTAAAGAGCCTATGCTTTTTCAAAGAGAAGCAACGTGCTTTAATGCACAAGAAGAGACTACTCACACTCTATAATTTCTAAAGAGCTTGCATTTACGTGTTCAATTATATTGTAAATTAATTAATTGACGATGAGTCTACTGAGTATTTCTATGAAATGCTCATGTCTATTTTAACAATATTTGCAGATTTCAGATAGGGTGGCAAGTGTTGGATGATTGTGGCAATAGTCGTTAAATGATTGAGAATCTTATTTTAATGATCCATATTTCTAAACGTTGGCTATTTTTGAGATTTTCAATTATTTGAGAAATTATGACATTGTCAATTGTTTTGTAATATCAATGGCTCGATTTATTATTTCAAATTGTTTCATAAATGTTTTCAAGTTTTATCGACCATTACAATTTATTTAATATTGCCAAAAATGAATTTCAGTTATTTCTTCCGCTAGAATACTATTTTAAAATTTAGACCAGAAAATGACGGGGTGAATCGGGTATTTAGGACTCGGGGCGCTACAGCTTGGTATCAGAGCCAGTTTGCGTTTCTGTAGACTGGTAAATTTTCAAAAGAAATTTCAAGAAACAATTTTCATTATTTAATTACTCCGAGGTAAAGAGTCTATGATGTTTAGCCTTATTTCAGTATTTCAGATACTTATTTTAATAATATATGAGATTTAGAAGAAAGAGATTGTATCCGAATAAGAAAGAAAGAAAGAAATGAGTTTTGGAGCATAAAGATAAATTGTATCCGAATCAGAACGAAAAGAAAAGAAAGAAAACGAGTGTTGAGCATAATGAGAATAATATGATTTAAGAATGATTTTATAATAATTTTTGTCCTCGAATTTAAAAATGATAAACCCTAACTGGACTTTGCATAATTGATTTTAGACATGGCACCATTTGCGAGGAGTTAACTGAAAGGATTAGACAATATTTTCAGAATATCTCGTTTAGACCAACACCTCATGTTAAGATATATGACCACACTATCGACTACTGTGCCACGCGTTTGAGGCCACGGCTAGTGATTTTAGAGCAATTGTTGCGAAAATTCATTTGTCACTTGTTGTCAACAGTTCCAGTAAATCAACGCGAAATAGAAAGCCAGTTTTATGAAGTTGTGATGAAATGTTGAGATTATGAGTTATATGATTTTGTTGAGACTTTTATGAGAAGAATTATGAAATTAGAGATTTAAATATTTGGTTCTTAATTATTGGGAATTAAGGATTTGATATTGTGTTTGAGTAAGAAATTTCTTCCTCTATTTTGAGAGAAATTTATATTGTAGTTTGTTCTTGTAATTAAAATCTTTGGGACTACGATTTGTGGCATATATTTTATAAGTATGACAAATGAGTGGTCATTTGAGCCAATTAATGTATTGAAGGAAGTGATATTGTGATATTGGAAACTATGATTAGCAATTGTTATGTTGAGGAATTATGAATTGATTTTCTGGGATATTTTTGGTGGTATTGAAGTTTGTTAGAATTGTTGTCAATATTTAAATTGTGGTGGTCAGTTGTGGAGTGTAACTACGGGTTGTTATTGTTGATTATGAAGTATACCTACATGTTGGATAAATCCAAATTACAAGGGAGACTCTACCTAGAATTTTATCATTTTGAGTTAAGAGCATAGTATGGTAAGCAGTAAGCACCTACTAAGGGAATTGAGGTTAGACTTGCAAGTTCATTTACACCACAAGCGAGATTTAGTAAATGAATAAAGGGATGATGACTCTTGAGATATTTTTGGCTTCTTCGAAGTATAATTATTTTGTGATGGATATAGTTCTATTGAAATTCTCTCCCTGTCCAGCAATTTCAAAAACAAGATGATGTATACAACTACTGGGATATCAAAGTATATATGAAGTTATGTGATGACTTGATGCATACATTGGAAAATGTCAAGTAATATTTTGAAAGATGAGTGAAGACAAATATTATGGCGTTATTGGGAAGAATCTTAATTAGTCTTGGGAACGAATTTATTATTAGTAGGAAATGATCGCTTATATTGGAGAATATTATAAATTATGATGGTATGTGATAATACTGTTGATTTATTTTGGAAGCTGATTGGTAGATGATGCGTTAAAGATTTGGTTATTTACATGCAATATGATTAATTGGAAAAGTCAGTTATCATGAATGGGAGATATTGAAAATATTTTATAGTGAGATGCCTTAAAGGAGTAACCATTTATTCGAAATGAGAATTTTGGGACATATGATTGAATGTTTGGAATTATGTGAGATAATAATGATTGTCATAAGGTCATTTGTATATAAAAGGTACAATAGATGATTATAAGGAATAATGTGATTGTTCTTATGGTGAGAACTGAAGGTGATGATGTATTGTGATTATGAAATAAGTTGACCTTCCATGAATAAGTTATGCGGTATTTTTTCCTAAGTGGAATTCAAAGAAAGATGGGTCACAGTCATGGAAAATGAATCAGGGTTTCCTCATAATGTGAATGATTCACTGATGTACATTAAGTTTTCATTTATGATACTAGAAGATCATGAGAGAAAATTGTTGGATGAAATTGATGAAAGAAATTTTATCACGTCCTAGATTTGTACAAGTATTGCAGAAGTAACGCATTCGATCGGAGGAAAGTTTATGATAAGATCATACAATGAAATTTTTGAGATTATTATTGATGGTATCTTGGTTTGAAAATAAGAAATGAAATTTTATGTATTTGTCCTTGTGGATAGAATTTGTGAAAAATGGGAATAAGACTTCACAGTGATGACTTATTACGGAGTAGTGTGCAGAAAGAGTGACAAATGGTAGAATCCAAGATTTATCGAGTTTGAGAGATTTGCATAAAATCTTAGTGAGTATTCTGGTGTATAAAGGTTCATGTGATAAATATGATGGTTGTTATATTGTAACCTCAGAGAGATTGATATGATTAAATTGAGGTCATATGATACGATGATAAGTGACATGTTACATGATTACTACAAGATATGGTGACTAGACGGTTAATGGATGTTATAGTTAACCCGTGAAAGAATCGGTTGAATATTGAGTTAATTGATCTTATCTTGATGGTTTATTGAATTATGGTGAAATATTACCTGCGATTGTGAATCTTCATTTTGAGTCATAAGATATATGGATTTATTTAAAATTTTGGTGATGCAGTTTCGATTACTTATTATTGGTTGTACTTTAGATGTGAGCAAAGTATTTTGTTACAATAATGGAAAACCTGAGATGACCAATTGTGTGACTTTTGCTTATAATGAGATTGTATCTTTTGGTTAAGTAAACTTTATGAGGAATCCTATATGGTTCACAGAAGTCTTATTTATTGGTGCTAGACTTAATTAGAGTATTGTTCAAGCGTGACATAAATTGAAGTTAGAGAACAGGAGAAATCGTATCTTGAACTTCAGATTGAGAAGTTAGTGAGGTTTCTTAAGTTTGAGAATATCATATCTGATCCTTATGATGCTGCTTTAGGTTAGTACATTAGTCCTCAGCTAGAATGAGTATGTGATACCAAGTACTTGATGCATGATTTAAAAGTATGAACTAAAGGATTTAAGTTTGAATTCTACAATAAGAAGGAACTTTCAGTCGAGTTTAGAAATGATTACGTTGTAAATCTTTTCAGAAAGATTCTGCCAAGTTTGGGTTTGTGCTCAATATTTTGGAATTGATACCGCGTTTCCATATTTTGGATCATAAGGTTTTATTTTTGATCAATCTTCTTGATTTTTAGTTTAAACATTGGAATAATTAATATTTATATCGTGGGTTCGATATTAGTATAGATCCTTGGAAGGTTGGGAAGAGAAGGTCAATGAATGAGTTAATAAGTTGGATAATGTCTGATGATTGATTGAGTTCTACACAATAGCTATCAAGCGTCTTTTCGTATAGCTTTGTATGTGGTACATACATATATTAGAGAGGTTGTTTGATTTCATGGATTGCTAGTGTCCATTTTTTGGGATAGAGATCCGAGATTTACTTCGAGATTTTGGACGAGTTTACATGTGGCAATGGGTACTAAATTAAATTTTAGCACTGCCTACCATCCCCAGACAGACGGGCAGTCTGAACGCACTATTCAGATGCTGGAGGATATGCTTAGAGTCTGTGTGCTAGACTTGAGTGGTAGTTGGGAGAATCATCTACCATTGGTGGAATTTTCCTACAATAACAGTTTCCGGACTACCATTGATATGTCACCATACGAAACACTGTATGGGTGAAGATGTCGATCGCCAATCGATTGGGATGAAGTTGGCGAGAGGAAATTATTGGGACCAGAACTTATTTAAAGAACAATTGATGCCATCGAGAAGATCAGATTACAGATTAAAGCTGCCCAAGACAGACAGAAAAGCTATGCCGATCAAAGAAGAAAAGACTTAGAGTTTGAGATTAGAGAGAAAGTATTTTGAAGATAGCCCCGATGAAGAGCACTTTTCGTTTTGGGAAAAGAGGAAAGTTGAGACCTCGTTTTATTGGACCATTCGAGATATTAGAACAAGTGGGTAACGTGGCTTATCGTTTGGTTTTGCCACCAGAACTTGCAGCTGTTCACAATGTTTTTATGTTTCTTTATTGAAAAAGTATGTTCATGATCCAAATCATGTGGTGAATTATCAGGCTCTTGCAGTTCAGAAAGATTTGACTTATGAAACAAAGAGATTCACTTAGTCAAAGTCTAGTAGGGTAGACACAATTGTGATGAGGCTACTTGGGAAATGAAGAGGAGTTCCTAGCCAAGTATCCAGAAATCATAGATCGAGTAAGTATTAATTTCGAGGACGAAATTGTTTAAAGGGGGTAAGGTTGTAGCGACCAAGAAATTTTCACGTATTGAATAATTATTTTAAATTATGAAAACGTGCCGCTGCGATCTCACCCATTTTTAATTTAAAGTCACGACGTATTCGTCTAACCAAGTCGAGAAATATCAAGTCCATTCGATTTTAATGAAATTCCGAATTTCTAAAATTATATTATATTATATTATTTATTTATTTAATTTATTCATTTCAACAATCGTTTTAAATTCCAAATTTCGTTAAGCTAATTTTTTCAGATCTATTTTCGTACTCAGTTGATTCACGCGTATTATTTTCTCGATTTTCGTGTATTGCTTGTCAAGACTTCCAAAATGCCTAATCAACACATACCTCCACCAACTTCTACCAACCACATACAATTCCATACCCTAGCTCTCACTTCACCTCAACCCACTCCCTATACATTATTAGACTTCTCTCACAGCACATCACCACTGCCCAACCACAACCAACTCACCTCCTTCACCATCACCATCACCATCTAACAGCCATAACCATCTCATTGAATTAACACCAATTTTCTAGCAAGATTACCCAACCACCATTTTCGTCCATGTCACAACCGTAATCTCCACCTCCTCTGTTTGAGCTCCATTCACAACCAACCTGCCTAGCTGCCACCATCGCCTGCGAGACCCCAAACTGTTACCACCGTCACCTCCATCATCACCGCCTCAACCTGCGCAATACCACAAACCGCCCTAACACCACCATCACGGCCAGCCTCCACTGCTTGCACCACCGAAGCTAATATTACACTCCCAACCTAGCACCACCTATATCATCATCATCATCATCACCTACCACCCTTCACCCCCTCAACAGCCAGTCAACCCAACCAAGAACCACCATTAACCACCTGCAGTACCACCACAATCGCGGCCAACCCAACTCCAAACTCAACCCAAATCAAACCCAAAATCAAGAACTAGGTTAACCCAAGCACCTACCTCAATATTCGACCCATTTCTGGCCGGATCTTTGCCGGAGAGACTCCAAAATAGCAGCAAAGTTTCAAGCTTTTAGCCTCGGTTCCACCCTATTTTTTTTACACCCAGTCGAGCCCACGACCTCTACTCTGCACCTGCGCCACCACGCGTCGGTGGTGCTATCGCCGGCTTCCTGGCCGGTAGTGGGACCCGCGGAGACGTCGCCGGGCACGCCTCTGTTTAGAACCGTGAGAGAGAGAGAGAGAGAGAGTGAGTGAGGGATATGTATATATTTGTCATATTTTAACTTTTGTGAAATTGCCTCACTAGTCCTTCAAGTTTTAAAATTATTTAATTCGGTCCTTTCGATTTTAAAACTAATCATTTCTATTCCTTTAGTTTTTAAATAGTTTCAAACAGTCCCTTCATTTTGAAATCAATTATTTCCAATCCCTACAGTTTAAAATCTGTTTTGAGCTTCAACTCAAGTTTGGAAAATTTACATTTTAGTCCCCATTATTCCAAATATTTCATTTTGACCCATAATTTCAAATATTTAAAGTTCTATCCCTTAATTTTAAAAATCTGATTATTTCAGCTTGAATATTTTAAGTATTTCATTCGAGTCTTGAATGTTTCGAAAAACTCCATTTTAGTCCCCAAGTTTAAAGGTATTCATTTTAGTCCTCCAATTTTCAAAATCAGCGATTTCAGTCCGTAAATTGTAATTTATCGTTTTTAAACTATAAATTTCAAAAAACTAATTTAACTTATTTTTCTAATTGACTAGACGATGCGCACGGAGATTTAAAAGATTGAAGTCATTTCCCTCTCGATTTTGCACTCGTTGAAATTAAGGGAGACTCGCCCATGTTAATTGATTTAAATTATGATTGCATGTGAATGTATATGTTACGTGATTTATGTGAAATTTATTTCATGAGATGAGCTGGGAATATATTTCGTATGAAATATTATGTTGTTATGCTTGTCTTAAATATGCTTTAATGCATGAGAAAGGAAGAAGATAATATATTGCAAGATAAATGATGATGTTATGCATAACTTACGTGCCTTAAGTGCACGAGACGAGACTACCTATACCCGATGATTTTAAAGAGCCTATGCTTTTTCAAAGAGAAGCCACGTGCTTTAATGCACAATAAGAGACTACCCACACCCTATAATTTCTAAAGAGCCTGCATTTATGTGTTCAATTAAATTGTAAATTAATTAATTGGCGATGAGTCTACTGAGTATTTCTATGAAATGCTCATGTCTATTTTAACAATATTTGCAGATTTCGGAGAGGGTAGCAAGTGATGAATGATTGTGGCAATAGTCGTTAAATGATTGAGAATCTTATTTTGATGATCCATATTTCTAAACTTTGGCTATTTTTGAGATTTTCAATTATTTGAGAAATTATGACATTGTCAATTGTCTTGTAATATCAATGGCTCGATTTATTATTTCAAATTGTTTCATAAATGTTTTCAAATTTTATTGATCATTACAATTTATTTAATGTTGCCAAAAATGAATTTCAGTTATTTCTTTCTCTAGAATACTATTTTAAAGTTTAGACCAGAAAATGACGTGGTGAACCGGGTATTTAGAACTCGGGGCGCTACACAGACGAAGTGATAGCTATGATGAAATTGAACTTGTTATAAGGGACTATCCTAAGAAGAAAGGTAAGCATAAAGAAAAGGTGAGGAGTGAGGCAAATGTTGTAGCGATCGAGAATTTTTACGGAATTTAATAATTATTTCAAAGTTTAGAAAATCGTGCCGCTGCGATCTCACCCATTTTTAAATTAACGTCACGACGCATTCGTCTAGCCAAGTCGAGAAATATCGAGTTAATTCAATTTTAAATTAAATTCCGAATTTCCGAAATTTTTTTATTTTATTTAAATTATTATTTTCAAAATCATTTTAAATCCCCAATTTACTTCAAGCTCATTTCATCAGATTCTTTTCCGACCCAGTTGATTCACGCGTATTATTTTTCTCGAACTACGTGCATTGCTTGTCAAGATTTCACATCACCAACTCCACCTACCACATCCAACCCATACTCCATCAATTCAATCCTCACACTCCCTATACATCCTCCCTCAACACTACATTCAGATTTCCATGGCAGCCATGTTCAACCACATCACCACTGCCTCCTCCAAAATTCACACACCACCATCACCATCCTGCAACACCTCAACCACGGCCAAGACCAACCATCAATGCCGAATCTCAATCTCAGCATCACCACCACAGCCCAATCTCCACCACACAAATCACAGGAAATCAAATCAGGGCCTAAACAACACCCAAATGAAAATCGAAACCACCACTGGCCAGCCACAACACCATCACGTCCTCATCATCACCATCACCAAAATTGTCGAACCAACACCACTGCTCTTTCATCGTCAGAATCACCACCACCGTGGTCAGTAACAGCCACCACAAAACGCAACAACACAACCAACCTGCCGCACCTCAAAATCGCCGTAAAACTCAACTCAAATCAGCTCAAATCCGTACTCAAATCAAACCCAAAACCCAAGAATAAACCAAGAAGAGAAGAACCCATAGCCCTAGAAATTCAAACTTATCTCGACCGCCGGATTATCGACAGAAATCGCCTCAATTTGAGCCCCGTTTGCTTCAGTTTTTCAAGCCTAAACTCGCACCAAAAACCCCAAATAATGATCCTCTTCATGGTTCCCCGCTCACCACCACCCGCCGGCGATGTTTTGCCGGCCAAACCACCGGCTGAAGACCGGGTGTGCGCACGGGTGCGACGGAGTCGCACCTCCTCCTCCTTCTCTCTCTGCGCTCCGAGTGAAATGGAAAGGAAAGAGAAATTTTTTTAATATTATTGATTTTTCGAAAATTACAACCTAGTCCCCCAACTTTTTAAAGTTATTCAAATCAGCCCCTACTGTTTTAAAACCTTTTAATTTCAATCCTTAAGCCTTTAAATGATTTTATTCAGCCCTTCATTTTTAAAATCGATTATTTCGATCCCCACAATTTAATATTAATTTTGAGCTTCGAGACCCAACTTTCAAATTATCCATTTTAGTCCCTCAACTTTCAAATTACTCATTTTAGCCCCTCAACTTTCAAATCATCAATTTCAGCTCCCAAATTGTAAATTATCATTTTTAAACTATAAATTTCAGAAGACTCACACGACTTAATCTTCTAATTGGCTAGACGAGGCGTACAGAGATTTGAAAGAATTGAAGTCGTTTCCCGCTCAACTTTGCACTCGTCAAGTTTAAGGTAGACTCGCCCCTATTAATTAATTTAAATTATGATTGCATGTGAATGTGCATGTTATGTGATTTATGTGAAATTTATTTCATGAAATGAGATGAGAATATATTTCTTATGGAATATTTATGTTGTTATGCTTGTCATAACTTATATGCTTTTATGCATGAGAAAAAAAGAAGAGAATGTCTTGCAAGATAAATGATGATGTTATACATAACTTATGTGCCTTATGTGCACGAGAAGAAAGAGCAATCCATACCCTATGATTTCAAAGGTCCTATGATTTTAAAAGAGAAGCCATGTGCTTTAATGCACGAGAAGAGCAACCCACACCCTATAATTTCTAAAGAGCCTATGATTTTTCAAAGAAGAAGCCATGTGTTTTAATGCACGAGAAGAGCAACCCACACCCTATGATTTTCTAAAGAGCCTGCATTTATGTGTTCAATTATATTGTAGATTAATTAATTAACGATGAGTTTACTGAGTATTTCTATGAAATGCTCATGTCTATTTTAACAACATTCGCAGATTTCGGAGGAGGTGGCAAGTGATGGATGATTGTGGCAATAGACGTTAAATGGTCGAAAACCTCATTTTAATGATTTCCGTATTTCCAAACATTGGATAATTTTGAGAATTTTAGTTATTTGAGAAATTATGACATTGTAAATTGCTTTACAATATTAATGACTCAATTTATTATTTCGAAGGGTTTCATAAATGTTTTCAATTTTATCGACCATTACAGTTTATTTAATGTTGCCAAAAATGAATTTCAATTATTTCTTCCGCAAAAATATTATTTGAAAAGTTAGATCAGACGATGACGTGGTGAACCAGTATTTAGAACTCTGGGTGCTACAAATGTTGTTGTTAGGTCTAAGTTATGACACTAGTAAGGTTTATTGATAATAAGCCTTTTTTTTTTTTTTTTTTTTTTTGCATATGCATTTGTGTGAAATCCATTTTGCATTTACTTAAAAAAAAAAAAAATCCATTTTGCATGGTTGGTTGATCGATTCATTGCAATTTTATGTTGTATTTCGATAAGTTTAATATTTATTTATGGCATGAACTTGAGGATCTTATTACTGTGTATAATGTGTTATGCATGCATAGGGGTCGTGATGCATTAGCAGTATGTATGTCTATTGGTAATGTGGAGTATAGATGCTTGATGGTACATTTGTGATATGTACGAGGATATGGAGTGTGACATTAGGATCACGAGAGATGATGTGATTAAATGTGTAGAATCCTGGTCGGGTGGAATGTAAGAGTGACACTTTTATTACTTCTGTTAATATCCACTTAGGTTGTGAGATAAGGTTTTGATTGAGAAACATCACATTGAATGGGGTAGGATAATTGTGGTGAGATTTTTTCGTGGGGGTCATTTATGCATTTTCCGTATAGGTAGGCAATTTTGATTGATAAACTTGGTGTTAGTATGATATTCTTTACTTGGTGGACATGTTTTGAAAGGATTGTGTGTCATCCTATGTTTTATATATCTTCATTGATTACTATGATTATCTGTTTCTACTTGGATTTTCTTGACCTTAGCCCTTGTGTATACATGAAACATGTATGGTAAGCTTTTTTGGGTCCAAAACAAGAGGTAAGGTCTTTGATTTCAATTTTAATTGATTACCTTGATTTGATAAATATAAATTTTGTTTTGTTTGCTAGCATGTTAATTGAGTATCACGATAGACATTTGTTGGAATTTTTCACACCCAATGAATCGGGGTAATGATACCAATCATTTATGTTATTTTTTCATAGGCTTTGATCGAAAATTGAATTAGTATCACAAGTCAGAACCCAAATTAAAGGCTCAATCAATGCCTTAGCATGCCATTGAAAGAGACATTTGTTGTTGCTCATGATCTTGTATTAGAACCATTTGCTTTATATTGATCAATTACTTCCTTGACCTTGACCTTGACCTTGACCCATGTGATTTAACCTATCTTTTGCCCATATAATTAGGTTTGTGTCTCTCATTTTGGGTTTGAGGGTTGATTGAGAGAAAATTTGATTAGTCGTTATTTCTTGGTGATTAAAATGATCTTCATTTCTTCTTTGTGAGCAATTTTCCATTTACTTTGTGGAATACTTGGGGATAAGATTAGTCGAGCCTCGTTGTGGTTGGTGTTCCGGGTGATGTGTAGAAAGGAAGAAAATGAACCTAGTTCTTTGCACCTATCCATAATTCAATTTTCAACAAAAGTTATGATTGACATCTACGATTCTATTAAAAAGGCATAAGCTTTGAAAAATTAGCCAAAGAAATAACGAATGCTCAAAACTTAGAATGTAATATGTAATCGAATATGATTCAAAGGGAAAGATTTACAAAAAAATTGTTTGTCATGTCGATCAGTCTCGTCAAGATGCACAATTTTATTCCACATAGCATAATCATGTGCTACTATACTGTAGCTTGCTATTGTTTTACTAATAAAAAAACGAATTAGTTAGGTTGCACGTGTTTAGTTATCGTAATTATTAAATTTTAAATATTTAGAAATTAGTTTGATAATAATGATGCTATATCAGCCCAGTATTATCTAATTAAGTAGTGTGTTTGACTTTTTATTCGAGAAAACGAACGTTCAAACCACTCAAAGATCCACCAAATTGCCTTAGCTTTCCCTCTTCCAATGGGACGGTACCAATAAATTAGACAATTAAGCCACCCAAGCTTAAATTAAATTACAGGTGTACCATTGTATATATATTTGGATTTTGGTACTACAATTCTCGGTGAATGGGCTCAATTGACACGAATCACCACGGACTACGTGAAGAATAGAGCTACAAAAATCAAAGTGGAGGAATGAAGGAGTTAGCAGAGTTCACATTAATAGTAATGTTTGAGAGTCAAGCCGAGTTGTCTCACTTTTTAGGTTATGTTCCTTAACAAATTTTCTATCCTTTGGCTTAATCTCGAGAAAATTTTCCTACTACTTTCTTTGTGCAAAGTGTAAGAATAAAGGAGTTAGTAGAATTCACATTAATTAATAGCACTAAAACTTAGAGTCCATTTAGTACATGAAAAAGTTTTGATTTTTGTAATTTGTTTTTTTTTGTGTTTTGCAGTATTTAGAGAACCGGACCTGATCAGCCGGTTCAATCGGAAAAATCGGTCTGATTGAGCCTTACAATCGAGCTTTTAAAACCCGGATCGGAAATCAGGTTTTTTCCCAGTTCAACCAGGAAAATCAGGAACTGATCTGGGTTTTAAACTCGGTTTTGACTTTTTTTTTTTTGCTGAATTTTTTTTAAAAACTGTTTTAAGCTATTTTTTGTTATTTTAAGCTACTTTTGCATATGATTTTAATTTCTAAATGAGTAAATGTTGATTTATTTGTAAAATATCTTGTTTTTTAGAAAGTTTTGTAAATTTTGAAATAATTTTTAATTTTTTAATTGAAATTGATTCAACCCCAATTTGACCCGGTCGGACTTTTTGACCATTGACCCTTTAGCTTTTCCTGTTCGAATCGATTTTCTAAACACTGATTTTTTTATGAATGTGTGGTTTAGATTGATTTGAAAAGTAAAAAATTGTAGACTTGACTAAGGATGAATGGTTGAGATTGTGTTAAAAAAATTTTGATAAAAATTTTAGATGGAACAAACATGCTCTAAACTCAAGTCGATTTTAGTTTTTGAACGGTCATTCTAGTAATATTTAACAAAGATCACTCAAACTAAGTCTTTGTTTGATAAATCAACTTTTTCATAAAATTTGTTACTTTTTTCTACACTAATCAGTATTAATCATCCAAAAAAGTCAAACCTTTACTTTCTAAACCACTTTTTAACTACACGATTTTTCAAAACTTTTTTATTTCAAAAAGTTGGTTTATCAAACACACGCTAAATTTGCTAAAAAGTAATGAATTAACAAAGATTTTAAGACATATGTTTTCCTTTTACATTTTTCGCATGTTTACTACAATTTAAATGACTATTTTCTTGTCATATCCCGTGCAAGATCTCAATATTAATTCATTTACTTAAATAGAGTTCTAAGAAAGTTCAACATATAATACTTGTCATCAATTTAAACGTGTATCAATCTACAAAAATTAAGATTTGAAAGATGAGCACAATACTATCAAGTTTTTACAAAAAATACAACTATACAAGATATGATTACACGGTATTTTATTTTATTTTTATATCTTAAAATACCTTGTATACTGAAATTCATGGTACCAAACACGATTTAAAACAAATTAAGACATATTTATTAACTCTAGTTGCTAATGAACACTTTATAATGCTCCACCTAATAAAGGCAGCAACCGTTTATTCTAAAACAATCTGAGGGTAGTTACGTAATTTCAACCAATTCCTTGGACCTATAAAAATCCCACTCACGCGTTCAGTCCATCGGATATCACCCCAACTCTCCGGTGGATGAAATTCCTGAAATCTCCGGCGGAATTCCTCTGTTTCCGGTTTAATTGCGGCATTTCACACGCACACACAGACTCAATTGATTTGACATTTTCTCATCTTCTCCTCTGATCTCTTGAATCAGTGCACACATCTATAGATATATGGGTTCTGAGTTGATATTCAGAGGGCATGAGACGCCGATGGTGACGGAGGAATACTCTCCGAAGCCGCCGAAGCCATGGCTGAATGTGATTCGTCCGATTCGGTACATGCTCCGTGAGCAGCGACTCGTATTCGTTTTCGTGGGCATTGCAATCGCCACCCTCATCTTCGCCCTCCTTCCCTCCTCCCACACACCGGCCACCATCTCTGACTCGGATTTCCCCTCCAAGTTGAGTCAGCCTCATAGACTCATCTACCAGAATGGCCACGCCACCGGGTTCGGATTTGGGTCGTCCTTCAACTCAGGCGGAAAAATACCTCTAGGCCTGAAGAGGAAGGGGTTGAGAATCGTTGTGACTGGTGGGGCCGGTTTCGTCGGAAGCCATTTGGTTGATCGTCTGATTAGCAGAGGCGACAACGTGATCGTAGTTGACAATTTCTTCACCGGCAGAAAAGAGAACGTCATGCACCATTTTGGAAACCCAAGGTTCGAACTCATTCGACACGACGTCGTTGAGCCACTTCTATTGGAGGTCGATCAGATCTACCACCTTGCTTGCCCTGCCTCTCCTGTTCATTACAAGCACAACCCTGTCAAGACTATCATATCCTTCACTCCAATTATTAATTCCTTTTTACCATTTTTTATTCAATTTTACATTATAGACATTTCACGTAAAACTGTGGCGTTAAATCATCAGTTTATCCTTGATTTATTGTTCTTTACAAGACAAATGTGGTAGGGACATTGAACATGCTGGGACTGGCAAAGAGAGTGGGTGCGCGGTTTTTGCTAACGAGCACCAGTGAAGTGTACGGGGATCCACTTCAACACCCGCAAGTCGAAAGTTACTGGGGCAACGTCAATCCCATCGGTGGGTAATCTGATTTTTAAAATTTTCTTTTTGTATACATGGGCATTTTTGCATAGGTTATAGTCGGCATATAAATTCATCGGAGCAATGCCGGTTTCTGCAGCTCGTTTTACCCTAGATTTGTAGCTCGTGCCTAACGTGAGACCTACGGGTATAGTGAGAACCGAGTCTTAGGTTCATCGATTATAGATTTTCAATTCAAAGCTTCGCGCCACGTGTTTTTCAGTGATGGGTGCAAGTTAAATATCTATTCAAACTCCAACCCAGATCCAAAAAATTTACTGATGGGTCATCCAACTAACAGGGCTTTCTCAAGTTGGTCACCTAACATTTTACCATATTTCATTCTTGACCACCCAATATATATATATGATTAAAATTAATTGTTAATTTTAATTAGATTAATAAATTTTATTTTAATTCCTACCAAATAATGACTAAGAGCCCATTTGGCGTAAATTGGTTTTTTTTTTTTTTTTTTTTTTTGGAAAAATTTTGAGTTTTTGGAAGAATGTGTGGTTGAAAAATGATTGAAAAGTTTGGAAAGATCTATAAAAATTTATAGTTGAAAATGAATTTAAGAAAAATGTTAAAAACAATTGTGAGAGACTAACATTCACAAATATCATTTGCCACAATATAAAGCTCACATCAGAGAAAAAAGAAGCGTGGGATTTATGCTTTTTAGGATGAGAAAACATGTCGCCGAAAGAGATAAGTTGGGCCTTGGATGCTGATTGCTAGGTTACGAATTTTAATCAATTTTGTAGATCATCAAATTGAACAAAAATATTATGTGATCAACATGACACAAAACACGTAAGTTGAGTGATCCCTAGTGATAATTTTCCCAATTTAACAAGGCAGTTTCTAATTATTGGTCCACTAATCTCCGATCCTTATTTTGTGCCAACTGGTGAGGTAGACTAGAAGTCAAGGCATTTGGTACGAGTTGAAGTATTCTATTTGATTTTTGGTTGCTAATTTTGAAAATAGTATGTTAGCTGGAGGACAGATTTGTCATTACAGAAAAGGGGACCATGTTTAGACATGGAACTGAGATCTGACGATATTAGTTGGAGTTTTTGTACGTTACTGACAAGACAACGTTGTTGGTCGGTAACAGGTGTCCGAAGCTGCTACGATGAGGGGAAACGTACTGCTGAAACGTTGACTATGGACTATCATAGAGGTGCTGGCGTAGAGGTAAGTTTGAATATGCTTTTTTCTTTTACTTTTTATGGAACACACATATATATATATATATATATTTTACTTGTATTACTATGCGGCTTATTTTACCCAATTTCTTACGTAAATATGAATATCAACACGTGGAGTTGAGCTGAGCTTGACGGACTTTTTTTGGCTCGAGCCAAGCCGAATCAAGCCAAAGCCTTTATTTTATTTTCATAACAAAGATCTATAAATTTGTTATTGAAAATGTATATCTATACAACGAGTCAGAGCCGAGTTTGCGGCTGAATTTCAAGGCTCGAGCTCAACTCGAATTTTTTGAACGGATTTTTTTTGGCTCGAGCCGAGTCTAAGCGGTTTGAGCAGGCGAGCCATTTTTGCTATCCTTGCATAAATATTCCTTTAATGGTAAGTTTAGAAGCATGGATTTGTCAGTACTAAAAATAAAAAATACAAGTTAGAATCTTGTGGTGTGTTCTTTAAACCAGTTATAAATCAATTTATAAATAATACAATTTTTAAAATCACTTTTTAATCATACACAATTTTTCAAAACTTATTTTCAATCACATATTTTACCTCGAAACAACAAAATTCCATTTATAAACCAAATAGTGCCCTTGTTTGGTTCTCTTTAAAAATTTCTCATTTTTCTACAGTACTCAATCTCAACCATCTATTAAAAGTCAAGTCCACAATATTTGACTTTTCAATCGAATCTTAATCGTCTATTTTCCTAAAAATCACTATTTATTTCAAAAAAATTATTTTTAAACAATACCAAACACACACAGTGGTTGCCGAACTGGCCCACTGTACAAGCATTGTTTCTCTGTTTAAGCCCAATTCTCTAAAAAATATTTTTTTATGTGAATTCTAAACTTTTTCAACTTTTAATCACACATTCTTAGAAAAATCACTATTACAAAACTCAAATCACACATTTTAAAAAAAATCATTTTTCACCAACAATGGAACTTAAACTGACCCTTATATATGTTTTGCTATATAGTAGTTTTCCTAATTAACCACAAATTTCTGAACAAAACCTGGATACTTCATATTTTAGTTCAACAAGCCACAAACATATATTATTCTGACTGATAATGTGAACCCCGATATTATATTAAGGTAAAGGATGAATAAAATTTCAGTTGATTCAAAATTTTAGGACTTTCATTTGTTGCCAGTATCTCCTTAAACAAAGGAAAAAAAACATCGTAGGAAGTACATTGTAGGAAGTCCACAATTTATACATAAAATTTGTTAAATAAAGGGAACTGTATAGTTACTCCCTTGTATTTCTGGTATCTGGTAAATTTAACTATAATCACAGTATGAATTGGTGACAGCTTTTGAACAATACTGTTGCAGGTGAGGATTGCTAGAATCTTTAACACCTATGGACCTCGTATGTGCATTGATGATGGTCGTGTTGTTAGTAACTTTGTTGCCCAGGTAACATATTTTAGATAAATATATTTAGTTAGTCATTTTCCACTCTAATTTCACTACATTAGACTTGTAGTATAACCAGGTTGTTTGAGATTGTATTATTTGTTATAAATGGAATTCAGTTGATGTTGAATTTAACGAGTATAAAACTTAATTTGTTGTTTCTAGGCTCTGAGAAAGGAACCTCTGACGGTTTATGGTGATGGGAAGCAGACAAGAAGTTTTCAATATGTATCTGATTTGGTAAGAAGTTTCAAATGTGATTATAGTTACCCCTTAAATTTTTCTTCCCCATTTACTATGTTGGGCGTATTTTGCATTAATCACAACCTCTTAGTAGCTTTTTACAATGTAGCAATGCATTTGAATCAAACTTGAGTATATTCAATTTAAGGGAGGATAGTGATTTTATTCTGTATTCAAGTTCTTGGACCTATTAATGTTGTGTAAGTAGGGATGTAAAGGAAGATCGCTGCACAGGGCTTTCTTGGTAATTTATGAAGATTAACTAAAAATAAGAAATTAAAGAAAATTGTGGTGTCCTGTGGTTCCAACACATTTTGCAACTGTAAGCAGAAGACTCCAATTTTTGTTCTGATTGAAGACCTTGCACTTTTTCTAGAATTTTGCTGACTTACACTTGACTATGTTCATAAACTATAGTACTTAAATAGGTTGTATTGTAATAGTAACTTATAATTTGTGTTTGATTTGGATTTTGGGAAGGTTGAAGGCCTGATGCGGTTGATGGAAGGAGAACATGTAGGACCTTTCAATCTTGGAAACCCCGGTGAATTCACCATGCTTGAACTTGCACAGGTATGTCACGCTTCTATTTCCCAATGTTGCATGGAATTGTTTGGATTAACATCCATAATGTTCTTCAGACTCTTGCCAGCTTTTTCACGTACTTGGCACTATACTATCATCGATTCATCTTGATCGAGCAGTTTAACTCATAACTAGTTCGTTAGGGCGTCAGAGAATTCTTTTTGCTTTTAAACTCTAGAAGCCGTTTATTTAGTTCAGAATAGGGTCTGAACTGAGGCTTTATCTTTTACATCATTTTGAACGTCTGTTATTCTGTTGGAAAACAGGTGGTTCAGGACACCATTGATGCAAATGCTAAGATAGAATTCCGGCCCAACACGGAGGATGATCCCCACAAGAGGAAGCCCGACATCTCAAAGGCGAAGGAATTTCTCGGTTGGGAACCGAAAGTACCTCTACGGAAGGGTCTTCCAATGATGGTCTCCGACTTTCGGCAAAGAATTTTTGGAGATCACAAGGAAAATGCTGCCTCGGCATAATTAATATTTTTTTATCTACGCTAGCTAAGAAGATTGTTGAATCCCAGCATCCAACAATGATAGCAGGTCACTGTATGAGCAGCACCTTATATTCGCTTTCAGTTTTTTGAGATTCTTTTAGAATTTGTCTCTTCTTTATTTGGAGTGCTACTGGCCCATAAAACATTTGGTAGTCTTAAATAACATATCACGAATTTTCAATGGATCATTGTTGTTTAAGTAGTGTGACCTGTATTGGCGTCCAAAATGGTAATTGCATGATTCATTGTATAGTAATCGACTTAATACTTTAAATTGTGGTGTAAAAAGTAAATTTTGTGGTGGCAATATAATCAACCTAAATATAAAGAAGAAAAGAAAAGAAATTTATTTGAAAGATTGTTGTGTGTGAAAAAATAGTGAGAGAAAAATAAAATGATATTTTTGTAATTTCTTTTATGTTTATTTTAGTCAATAAAGAAATCATTTAAAAATGTGGTGTAAGAATTAAGTTTTGTGGTGGCATATAGCCACCCTTAATATTTCTTCATATTTGACTTTGAATGTTTTACTTTTAATTTTTGTGATAGTTGAATTGAATATTAAACAATGGGCTCTAATAAAGTCTTGTTTGGTGACAATTAAAATTCAGATTTTAAATTAAAAAAAAAAAAATTTAACCACATATTTTATGAAAATTACAATTTTTTAATCATGCATTTCATTAAGTTTTATCAAAATTTATTAAACATTTAATTTTAATCCCAACCAAACATGAGCTAAATTTTTTTGGCTAATGATTAGTATATGTTTGATTAAACGAAAATTGTGGTCGGTGAAATGGAAATCAGGGGGACTCATTGGTGATAGTTGTGCACCTTGTGGTGATATGGGGGAGGTGGTAATGACAAGCTTGATTGATGAAATTTGAAAAATACTAAATGAACAATCAAGTAAACTACCCTCTCACGCGTGTGGATCCCACCACCCATGTGAGAGGATAGCTTACTTGGTTTTGTTCATGTAGCCAAATCTATGAAATTTTGGCCAGCTTATGATCATTTGGAAGGAATCGTTCACAGGGCCTTCTAGAGGTGACAAACGGGTCGAGCCACTAGTTGGCTCGGCTCACGAAAACACGAGAGGAGGGCGGCTCGGATCGTCAAGATCACGAGCTCAACCATGAGCTAATCACCATTACCGAACCACGAGCCTCGTGGTTAAACGAGCTTGACGAGCCGAGCGGCTCGTCAGCTCGCAAAAAAACAGAAAAAATAAAATAAAATAAAATAAATGTTACATGCATGCAACAGTTTTAGTGACCAGAACCAGGGGCGGAGGCAGCCCATGTCCAGTGCAGTCCATTTTGGGCTGTCCCAGGCGAGCCCTTGTAAAAAAATAAAAATAAAAAATTAATTGTAAACAAAGAAGAACCAGCCCATTGAAACACACATCATTTTCAGAAAATCAGTGAATCATTGTTACCTTTCTCAACTTCTTCAAAAAGCCAACTCAAACCACCGTTCCCATCGCCGTCAAGAGTTCTTGCTCCGACAGTGTGACTCCAAACTCGAAACTTCCGCTCATCCGCTGCCCAGCTGCTACCTGCTGGCCTGGGTGACTGGGTCTGCAGTTTGCTTCCTCCTTCAGTCCGCTGGCGCTGGGTTCTGCAGCTTCTGCTTCAGTAAGTAATTTTTTTATTTATTAATATATGATAATATGAAAAACGGAGACAGAAGAACATAGATATTGAAGAATGAAGTGAAGACAATCATTATTTTATCATTTTATATTGAAGAATGAAGACAGCCATTTAATATATTGTTGAATGTTGACTGCGCCTGTGCTGTGGCCTGTGCGTGTGGCTGTGTGCGTAAATGGTGCTATATAATTATATTGTTTTCTCCAATTTTTTATTTGTTGCACAAATCTAATTGTTATTTATTGCACATATTTAACTTTATACGTATTTTATTTGTGCCCATTTTATGCCTATCTTATATTGATACTAGTAATTAGTTTTGTGAAGATAATATTGATTTGACATTTGGAGATATTTTTAATATATTTAATTAGCTTGGTTTTAATTTTCGTTATTTGAGATTTGTGATTTGTAATTGGTATTGTTGAGTTTGTTTAATTTGAGATTTATGGTTTCTAGTTTTTGAAATTTATTTATGAATTTCTAGTTATAACTTGTTTATTGTAGTAGGAAAAAATCATGTCCACTATAGATAGATTTTTTAAAAGAAAATGTCCAATAGAAGAAAATATTGATGAGGGGACTTTAATTAGAATGGATGTTGATGTTATACAACTTCCCGCTGATCAAGAAAATAGAATGGGTGTTGATCTTGCACAACTTCCCACCGATCCTGGATTAAGAACCCCAATTTCAAATTACAATATTAATATCCGTGATCAAGTTCGAAGAGCATATTTGCAAAAGGGTGCTTGTCAACCTTTAGATCATGTATTCCCAAGACGACAGTTCGGACCTTCCCATTTTAGACCATTCCAATCGTCTTGGTTTAATGAATTTGGTAGTTGGTTGGAGTACAGTATAGCAAAATATGCTGCTTATTGTTTGTACTGTTATCTTTTCAAATCAAGTCATGGTAATCAAGGAGGAGGTGAATCTTTTGTTAGAGAAGGATTCACGTGTTGGAAAAATAAAGACATGTTTCGACTTCATATGGGAAAGCATGACAGTGAACATAATAAAACTCGAATGAGTTGTGAAGCATTGATGAATCAAGATCAACACATACATTCGATTTTGCATAAGCAGTCAACACAAGCATGTAGTGATTATCGCATTCGTCTTGAGGCATCAATTGATTGTGTTAGAGTTCTGTTGCGTCAAGGGTTATCATTTTGGGGCCACGATGAATCTGAAGGTTCTCTCAATCCAGGTAACTTCCTAGTTCAATTGCAATTTCTTACTGATCATAATGATGATATTAAAGCTGTGGTATTGGGAAATGCTCCTAAAAATTGTAAATTAACGTCTCCTGATATTCAGAAAGACATAGTGAGTGCTTATGCTATTGAAACGATTAATGTTATTATCAAAGATGTTGGTGATTTAATGTTCTCAATTCTTGTTGATGAATCTCGTGATGTATCAGTGAAGGAGCAAATGTCAGTTGTCCTACGTTATGTGGATAGTAGTGGACATGTGAATGAACGTTTGATAGGGGTTGAGCATGTTAGCAGTACCACATTTATATCACTTAAGGCTGCAATTGATATGCTATTTTCTAGACATAATTTGAGCATAACTAGGTTGAGAGGACAGGGTTATGATGGGGCAAGTAATATGCAAGGTAAGTTCAATGGTCTGAAAGCACTCATTTTGAAGGAGAACTCATATGCCTTTTACATACATTGTTTTGCTCATCAACTTCAGCTAGCTCTTGTAGCTGTGGCAAAAAAGAATATTCTAATTTTTAATTTCTTTCGTGTGGTTGGTGATGTTGTAAATGTCATTGGAGCATCTTGCAAACGTTCTGATCTGCTTAGAGAGAAACATTCAGACTTTATCGTTGAGGGATTGGAGAGAGGCGGTGTTTTAAGTGGACGGGGACTTAATCAAGAAACTACTCTTCAGCGTTCTGGTGATACACGTTGGGGATCACATTATAATTCTTTGATCAGTTTGCTTTCGATGTTCTCTGCTGTTGGTGATGTACTTGAATTTATTTCAGAAGACGGATCTAGTTCTGGTGATCAAAAAAGTGAGGCATTTAATTTATTGGAGTCGATACATTTGTTTGATTTTACATTTAATCTACATTTGATGAAAAAAGTCTAAGGAGTTTCGAATGAGTTTTCAAAGTCATTACAATTGAAAGATCAAGATATTGTGAATGCAATGGGATTGGTGAAAATATGCAAACAACGATTCCAACTGATGAGAGACAACGGGTGGGATTTGTTTTTGGAAGAACTGCATTCTTTTTGTCAGCGATATCACCTTGATGTTCCTAATATGAATGATGTGTTTATATGCAGTGCACCTCGTGGTCGTCCTCAACGTATTCCACCACCAGAAGTGACAAATTTACATCATTACTGTGTAGATTTATTCTACGCTATCATTGATTTGCAACTTCAGGAGTTGAATGATTGTTTCTCAGAGGTAAATACAGAGTTACTCCTTTTTGTATCTTGTTTATGTCTACAAAATTCATTTTATGATTTTAATAAGAAAAAATTGATTGAACTTGCGGAGTTTTTACAAAGAAGATTTTTCAAGATTTGATCTTCTCACACTTGATGATCAACTTGAAACTTATATTTTTGATATGCGCTCTAACAATGCATTTCAAGAATTGAAAGGCCTTGGTGATCTTGCAGAGAAGTTGGTAATGACAAAAAAAAAAAAGGTATATCCATTGGTTTATAAGCTTTTGACTTTGGCGCTAATTCTACCGGTTGCTGCAGCTACTGTAGAGAATATTTTCTGCAATGAGCATTGTGAAGGATAGATTGCGCAATCGAATGGGTGATGAGTGGATGAATGATAGCCTTGTTGTTTATGTAGAGAAAGATATATCTTTGAAGATTGATAATGAAGCTATTGTACAAAAATTTCAAAGTATGAAAACTCGCAAGGAACGATTTTAAGGTATTTTATTTGAGTTGAGATTTATTTACTTGTCATTTGTGAAATTAAGTTTTCTCTATTTGGTTTAATTTTTCTATGAAAAAAAAAAGAGGGGGTGCTGCCCCCGAACCCATATCCCCCCCCCCCCCCACGCTATTTAATTTTAGTTCGCACTAACTTGAAATCCTGGTTCCGCCCCTGACCAGAACGGTCACAATCACTTAAATTTAAGTGACCAAATCGGTCACATATTTGTGACCGTTCTGGTCACATACTAATACTTTTTTGATTTTTTCCCCCTTACTCATTGTCTATAAATACTACATATTTCTACACACTACACAAGTAAACACAATACTCAATACAATACTCTTCCTCTCCTACATACATTTACATTTACTCTATTTTGTTTTCTACAATTCTTATTCTACATGAAAAATATACTTATTAGTTATTATATAATATATACACTCTCAATTTGTCATTAGTCATTAATTTACATCTCTCAATTACACATATTTCATTTTATATTTCAATTTTTCCACTCCAAGTCTCCACCACATCACATACTACAAAAGAATGGATCCCAACTGCCGAAGATTTGTTAATGAATTGTTCGATGGTTCACCTGGATTTGGGGGTATGATGACTCAACACCACAATCTCCCGCTCATTTCGACGATCAATTTGTCGGTCTCAACGACGTACCAATTCCCGACAATATTGAAGAAGATCTATTAAATCAGCTAATCAATTTAGACGATATTGAAGAAAATGCGGATGTTCAAATCTTATAAAATGGTCCCGATATTCCCGACGCAAGAGGAAAAATAAAAGTTAGAAAAGGTAAGAAGACAACTTCAAAGTTTTGGGATTACTTTAAATTAGTCGAAATGGGAAAAAAAATTGAAGGAGAAGATGAATTCAAAGCTGTGTGCAAATATTGTGTACAACAATTGGCATGAGCAAAGGGGATTGGTACTACACACCTCAACCGTCACTATCGCAAGTGTCAGTCCAAGCACTGGTCCGTTGAACTGAATCAAAGTCAACTACAATTTGGTTCATCGGCTGCTAGTGGTTCTAGAGCGAGATCTACAACACTTTCAAATTGGATGTATTCCGAAGCAGAGAATTGAACGGGATGGTTCAATTCGTTGTGGGGGCGGGTTGCCACTAAGTATAGTAGACAACGAGCACTTTGTTACATACATCAAGCGTTATCTTCAACCCAAGTACCAAGGTATTACTCGAAACACTCTACGTTCTGATACAATACAATATTATCTTAAAACTAAGAAATAATTAATAGTCGATTTAAATAACTATGGTGGTGTTATTTCTTTTACTTCTGATCTTTGGGAAGGTATTAACAAAAAAATGTTATATTGCTGCAACTGCACACTACATTGATCCATTTTGGGTTATGCATAAAAAATTATTGCTTTTAAAATTCTAGAATTTCCTCATAACGCAACCAATATATTTAATGTTATACTTAATATTGTTAGAGAATATGACTTTGAAAATAAAATTCGATTATTTACTTTCGATAATGCTAGTGTAAATAAGCCTGTAGTAGATAAATTATGTAGAATTCTTAATCTGAATTTTGGTGATTTCTTATTCCATGTTAGATGTGTATGTCATATTTTAAGTTTAATTGTTCAAGATGGCTTGAAACATATTAAAGATGAAATTGATAAAATTAGAGATGTTATAGTGTACATAACCATATCACCGAGTAGAAAACAATATTTTGAAACAATGTGTTCACAATACAATTTATATTCTAAGAAATTTATCACCAACGTAGGCCATAGGTGAAACTCCACATACTTGTTACTTAAATCATGCGAAGGTTATGAACACATAATAATGTAATATTATAACAGTAGAACACTTAAAAAAGACGATGATCCTCTATTAATAGAATCGAATTGGGAAGCTGCTTTTAAAGTGAATTTTTTTTTACAAGTTTTTACGATTCAACCAACATATTATCTGGGGGTATATTACCCAACTAGTTCAAGAGTTCTTGAACGTTTTTATATTATTGCAAAAACTTTTTATAGATATAGATATGACTCATTTTTTACTGAAATGATAATTGATATGGAAATGAAATTTAAAAAATATTGGGAAGATTTACTTATGTTATTTCCCTTAGCATGCATAATGGACCCGCGTTTCAATTTAAAGGGTACGAAAATTCTTGTTTCAAAAATAAATAGCTCATTGATTTTGGATAAACCCATCACTTATAATAATTTAGAAAGTACGTTAGTAAACATGTATACTGTATATGCTACACGATTATGAACTACTGTCAGTCATACACAATCTGCACCATCACGTGACACTACACTTGGAGACGATGAAGTAGAATTATACAATTTAATGGAAGAAATGAGTCAAGCACAAGGAACTTCTTCTTACAGTATGTCTTCTAGTTCTAGTATCAACGAATCAGGTTCACTTCAAATAACTGAAGAATTGAAAATTTATTTTGGACAAGAACTACTTAGAAATGTGGAGTCTACTAATTCTTTAGAATTTGATTTACTTCATTATTGGCGAACAAACGAACGAAAATATCCGATTGTTTCCACAATTGCGAAAGATCTATTAACACCTCCGGTTAGTACGGTAGCTTCGGAATCTGCTTTTAGTGCAGATAAAAGGGTTTTCTCTCAGAAGTCAGGAGCCGACTCAAAGAAGATATTTTGGAAGCGTTGATGTGTGTCAAAGATTGGCAAGACGGTGATTAACGCATGCAACATAAGTATGTCGAAATTGCATGCAGTCAGGTAAATGATATTTAACTTTATATTTTCAATTTCTTTATTATATATATAAAATAAAATATAATTTTGATTTTAAAATAAAAATTGTACACATAACAAATTGTTCGTGTACAATTTTAACTCCGCCTACTAGAATATTCAATTATTCAATGAAGACTATTTAGTAGCCGGTCTCAAGCCCGAAAAAAAGGAGGAGAGTTTAATTTTATATTTTAACCTTTTAAATTTTAATTTATTTATTTAATTTTAGTTTTTATTTTTTCAAATTATAATTGGATATTTGATTATTTTAACAAGTTTTTATTTACATTATAAACTTATAAATTATAATTAATCATTTCGACTTTCAATTTAATTCACTAAAAAAATTATTTTTTTACTTATTAAGTTATTAATAATTTATTTAATACATAACTTATTAGTTATTATACTTATATTTATAAGTTATAACTTATAAATTAAGAATTTATAATTTATGTCAATAATATTAAATATATTAATATTCAAGATTTCAAATATTTTAACTATCGATTCGATTGTCGACTAAATCAACATAAGAAGGTAAGAGGGGTAAAAAAAAAAAAAAAAAAAAGCTCAACGAGCTGAGCTCGGCTCGGCCCACGAGCTTGCGGCTCGTGGGCCAAGCCGAACTCAGCACCGGTGCTCGGCTTGTTTGACACGAGCTCATTGCCACCTCTAGGCCCTTCGAACGTGTCGAAAGTTTTGAGATTGATACAAATTTTGTAGTAGTGGGGGGTTTAATTGATGAAATTTTGGTCATTTGGAAGGAACTATCCAATTGGTCATAGTAAGAAACCATGTCATTTCATTTCCACTTTTGGATTATTATTCACTTTTGAGCAAATGAAATAAGTTGCCAAATACATAAATAATCATTTGGAAAACAAAAAAAGTGATCACTATGATTAGGGATTTTTCAATATTTCTCCAGGATACGTGCTGACTGCTGACCTGTGCTGAAAACTTGACACTACATTTACATTGCAGACTCTTTGATGGAAACCTGACACTACATTGCAGAGTGATGGAATGTACCACGGCCCTTCCACCCACAGACACGTTTCATGTGCGACGGTGTTTTATGCTGCTTTTGCCTCTTTAATGTCACCGGCGATGCTACAGTGTTTACTTTCTTAGGAACTGGGATAGACTGGTGAATTGGTCTCATGTCGTGATCATGGTGATCACAATAACGCTTGTCCAGCCATGATACAATGTCCAAGAAGACGATCTCGATGTTGTTGTCTGGCTCACCAGATGTCAAACCATGCCACATCCCGGGATATAGTTTTATGGTCTTGTCTACGCTGCTCGCCCTCTTGTACAATGCCCTGCTCACCTCCGGGTCCGTCACTGTATCAGCTTCACCATGTAACACAAAGAATGGTAGTGTCACCTGTCGAAAAGCCACAGCCAACATACTTTCAATCACTTCCATCGAGACATTTAAAACTTTTGGGGTAATATATTGACTAAGCTTAAAATGTATACTTATAAATTATGATTGTAAATGTGTGATATTGACCTCTTGCAAACTTTCTTCAAGGTTCATGCTAGTTCTGAGCATTTCGAGAGCTGTTTTCAACCTCGGCTTCTCTTGGTATATCAACTTGTTACAACGAATCTGCACAATAATTACAGTGACACATAAAAATGGGCTATTAACGAACAAATTCTCCGACGTAATGATAGGCTCACCTCTTCTCGTTTAATTGGATCCTTGAAGGCTGAATCAATGACATCCTTAGTAGGAACTATCTTCCATTTAGGTATTATGTCTTCCACCCGAGTTAGAACACTTATAACAAGGGGGTGTGGCTTAACATTCTCAGAGATCTAATGACATGAAAAAGATAAATTAGGCTCGTCTACCATCCCATTTGCTCCCTCTCTGATGTTAAACTCGAGCACTTGTGTTGGAAAACAAAATCTTCACCCAAAACATACAAGGATAAGCTTTTACGAATCTGACAAATGGATATCTTTTTTGGCAGGTTTGGTAAGGAGGATTTGATAGCACTAGACAATATTAAAGAAGAAAAAGAAACTAAAATCGTGCTCTTCATTTCTAACGACGTATTGAAGTCCACCCAGCTCTATAACATAATAAAAACTCGGTACTACCTTACACATCGGAGCAACTAGAACAGCGCCATGCCAGAAAGCAGGTTCCTTTTTGTGTATTAACAGAGACACTGCCCCTCCCATTGACTCCCCATATAAAAATCTTCTTTTTTCCCTGTATTCTTCCTGCCCTGAAATCCAGCAAGTAAATCCTTTTAGTTATAACCAAAATGCTTTGTTCAGTGTAACTTGACAAGCATTACAAGTGTGTGTTAGGCCAATGATTCTTAACACGGTCGAAATTTTAATCATGGTTAAATACAAATGGTTCCTCTAGAAAGTACAAGGTTGTACTGAAAAATCAACACAAACGTAGAGTTGGAAATTTACCACAAATTGATTTGGAATGGTCGATGCAATCATCGACAATGTTCTCAAATCTTTCAATGTAACAACGAGCTCCCATGGACCGTCCATGGCCCTCATAATCCATACCAAATACGGCATATCCATGACTAGCCAGCCTCGTCCCGCAGCCTAACCAAATTCCATTTAAGCAGTGCTAAGAACACAAATTCGGTTTAGCCGACTACAAATGCCACGTCGGCTTGCTTGCTTAAGCAACACGATTATTTTTATTAATGATGAATACTACATTAATGTCCATTACTCGGAACAAGTGACCAGTTTAGTTGCGTGTTAACATAATCAACCAAACCAAGCTACCCTGCATCCAAACAATTCTTTATCTCTTGGTTCAGCAATAACTGTAAACGTGTTTTAAGGTGGACCTTACAATCTTAGGTATCTAAAAATATTGTTAATTGTATTGCCTAGTACGTGTTAATGCCTGGTAAGAACACGAGTCTAAGAAAAGGCATAACCCGGATTTTGGCACTTGCCGACAGAACTTGGAGAAACTTGCCAATGGCCCAATGTTAATATGCAACCCCCGTTTCTGGAATCACCCAAATATTTTAAAAATGGTAGGGCAAAACAGGGAGTACAGAAGATGATAAGAAGGCATGGGTGTCCATATTTTGGTTGGTGACCATGAAAGTCACATGTTATGATATATATATATATAATTATAATTATAATATAAAAATAAAAAGCAAGAAAAAGGGCAATAGGGCATGGACAGTGCAATATTATATTCTCATTACTCAGGACTCATTGTACAGTCATAATATAATTTTCAAACCACTTTTTAACAACACAAATTTTCTCTCTCCATTTTTAACCACATATTTGAACTAAAACACAACAAAAAACCAATTTATAAACGTGAACAGTGTTACCAAATAGATTCATCCCTTGGATGTGTGTAAATGTGGTAAATAAGAAAAATTACTATCAAGTCTGTCCTGCTTATTATACATTCACTTCTATGAAAGGTTTGTTGATAGTGTTTGAGAAATGAAAGAAATCAAGTAAGGCCCTATTCGGCAGACATTTTGGCCAAATTAAATTTTGTGTTGAATTTATTTGTATGTTCTAGGTAAGATGTGGGATTAAAAATTGTTATAGAAAATTGTGTAATTGGAGAGAGAAAATATGGATGGTTAAAAAATGATTTGAGAAATTGTGTAAATTCAACAAAAAAAGAGATAGCTGGGTTAGTTCACCAGTTTATGAAAAATAGTCGAGGTACAAATATGTTAAGATATTGTATCTCTTTTTACGATTAATGCTACTTGTACTCCATTGACAAAAAGGGTGACAAAATTGTGCGTGTTGATTTATGAGGAGTTGATGTGGTGAATAAAATAATGTATCATGAATGGATTATGTCAACTTCTTTGTTATCCTCCAAATACAAGTATCATAACTCTTCTCTTCACAAATCATGTTTCCACTCTGACAAACGGATTCCAGAGTTAAGAAATCAATCACTGCAGCTTGTAGGAAAAAAACTTGTTGTACCCCGCGGGGGTACAACAAGAACAGCCCAGCCTGTAGTACCTCTAGTTTTTCAATAAATACAGTACTAATTAAGGAAAAAACATGGATTCATGACCTGCATAGATACGTACATTACTGATATTAAAATCCAATAAAATTAAGAAATTGAATAGAGGTCGTGAAATGTAGGAGAGATCCCGTGGGAAAACATTTAGGGTGTGTTTGATAAGTTGGGTAGAAAAGAAAAAGGAAAAATATTTTCATCAAACCCATAAAAAATTGTTTAAATCAAGGAAAATCTTCACTTTTTTAACTTTTTTAACTTGAAAGGAAAATATTTTCCATATAATATTTTGCAATAAAACACAAAAGATGGAAAATTTGGGTGGAAAACATTTTCTTTTCCTTTTCCACCCACCTATCAAACACACCCTTATTACCTTTCATGAAATTACTGCATTCCATGCCATAACCTGCAACCTCATTATCAATCTTGAATCAGGAAAAAAAAAAGTAATAATAAACAGAAAGTTATAAGTAGAAACATCCCATCTTTTTTTTGTGTGTGTTTATGTGTCTGAGAGAGAGAGAGAGAGAGAGACCATGGCAGAGAAAAACGAGGGCCTTTGGAGAAGAAAAAGGTGACCATCTGCAAGTAAAAAGCTGCACACCTCTTGAATTGTATATGTATTCCTATATGCATTCAAAATCAAGAACCACCCATTAGAAAAAAAAAAAAAAAAAAAATTCTCATTTCAAACCCGATAGATTTTATTATGTATCCAAAAACATATACTGGATTACAAAATAGAATAACATAAATAAATTAAAGGTTTGGGCTTTCCTGACTGGAAAATGAGTTAAAAAGGAAAAAAAAAAAAAAATCAAGAAATTCAGCTACAAATTAACTTTTAAACACCGATTAACGAAAACCCACCTCATGATATTCAACATCCATTTTTAATTGACGAAGCTAAGAAATGAGATTGAACATCAATAACCTCATACTTTTAACTATATAAATATACTGGATCTGCAGAAGCAGGAAAATATGGAGAGAAAAATAAACATAGAAAGTCGGTCCAGCAGTTCCTAAGATGAGAAAATATGGGTGTGTGAATGTTTGAGAGTGTAGAAAATGAAAGTGGGCTTGTATTATAGTGATTTTTGGTTTGGGAAGATTCCAAAATTCTACAGAAGTTTACGTGTAGCCTAAAACCATACCCTGGATTCCAGATAATGGATAGATGTATGTATGTATGTATATCAGCACGCCATTCTCTAATATATCAGATGCGTGTATGTACAGTTGATGATGA